>VTGB01000028.1:0-600000 GCA_013403855.1 Calonectria honghensis
CCCCACGGCAAGTCATCCTGATTAAGGAGCAATTTCCAGAAAATATTATTACCGTCATATTTGGGAATAGCAATGTTTCTCCTTCGACCTCTTCAACGGCATGTGTGGTATCTCTCTAGTCCCGTTCAGCCTAATTTCCTAGCGTCTCCTCATCCAACTGTCCGGCTGTCTCGCTCCTGAGGTATCATCAAGGTATCAAACCACAAGAAAAACACCCCCAAAATCCAAGTAAAAGACTAACCAAGTAAAAACACCCACCCTGCCTGGCCGCCCTGGCCGCTACAATTCCAATCTGGTATCTTTCTCTAACCCCGGCCGTTATAACACACACACTCTCACGCACACACACAATAAACTAAGAAGATGGACAATGAGAAGAAAAATAAAAACCTGAACAGGTAGTCGGCAACACACAAAGACATTAGTAAAAAAAAAACACCCAAGAAAAGGAAACCCTGCGATTTGACCAAACTTTTTTGATTGTTGCAACCAGGCACCCCTTGCCTTGGTCCCCGTGGTATCGTTACCCTGATTTCTCATCCCTGGCGAATACGCCACTTTCCAAGGGTGTTATATAAAATGAGTGTAGAGAGGTTGGTATCTTAGAAATGACAAGAGGGAATAAAAAAAGGGTATTTTGCCTGCGCCCCGCCTATCGGTAAAACAAAGAAAAATAAAAAAAGAAAATACAATCTGAGGATAGGGACGCGGCTTCTGTAGTATAACTGGGCTTGCCAGGGGTTCTGGGGTATGGCGTCAAGGTATAACGATGGAACAAACAGAAAAAAGCAGAAACAGCAGTACAAAAAACACGCTTCACCCTCTGCTCTCACCGAAACCCTCTCGCCAAGAGAGGAGTATCCAACTCCATGAAATACACAAACAAAAACAAGTGACAAAGAAAATTTGTTTAAGTCAGTTGCCTGACGGATGCGTCTTCCAAATTCCCGCCGCCCAATTCCCATTCCCACCCCAAAACGAAAAATCCCAAACGCACCCGATATTAGAGTAGATAGTATGTAGATAGGTGAAATTAAACCAGGTGTCGAGGCATGAGTAATGCGGAGGAGTGGTTCCGACCACTCCATCTCTCCAAAAGGTTTAATATCGTAATCGTCTTGCGGCCGTTTATCTCGTCGGACCATCAGGTCTTCGTGTTGCCCACCCTGTTTCCTGAGGCCTTGGCTGTACCGACACCCATTGCCCAGTCCTGGGGTCCTGTTCCTGGACATGTCCCCCTCCATGCGCGGGGGGTGGGTGACCCTCCATCGATCGCAGAGGGGGGAGCCTGTCACCTCCTGTTGACGACGCCGCTGATGTCGGCCTTGACGGAACTCCATATGAGGGAGGAGCCTGCATCGGTGGCAACGCGCCTGGCGACGCACCTGGATGCACCCCCGTGGGGGTACCGTATGCCGGCATGGAGAAATCGGGGCGGTCGTCGGTTCTTCGGCGCTGCGTTGGTCGCTCGCTTGGCTCGCCTGGATAACCTTGCGAGGTGGGGATCGAAGAAGGTGGGCCAGACATCAGAGGACTCCTCTCCGCATAGGAGCTGCTCCTGACCGAAGTGGGACTTTGGGGTCCAGCGGCAAGGTGGCTAATCGATGCCGTTTGTGACACAATGTCTCTGAGCCGGTTCCGTTCGTCGCGGTAAAAGTCGCGCTGCCGTATTAGTTCGTCAAGCCTGACATCCATCTGCTGTCTCTCATCACGTAGTTCCTGTAGTTGCTTGGTGTTTTCTTCCAGCATGATCTTCTTCTTCCTTCGGTGCCGCGTTGAAGCCACCGCGTTCCGCTGGCGCTTCTCGTCGGCCTTTTTAGATGCTTGTGAGTAGTCAACTTGCACAGGGATCGGGGTATCGCTGCCGGGGAGCGTCATGAAGGCCTGTTGTGCCTCAGCACCAACCATTCCTCCCCCAAGTCCGTGTCGGCGTATCATTTCGGACCAGGGCGTAGCAGGTTCGTTTACGGGAGGCGCGGTTGAGTATGGCCGCGTAGGCGGCATTCCCGGAGGCATTGGAGCTTGCGCCTGCATGGTCTGAGGCTGGTGTCGACCCGAAGCGCTAGTAGGGGGCAAGGCTGAATGAGGTGGGTGGCCTGGAGATGGTATCAAGGGCTGCGAAAGCGGCCTTCCTGGAGGCGGAATCCCAACGCTAGGTCCCGAAGGGATTCCAAGAGGGTGGTGCAGACCTGGAAGCTGGGATCGATGCTCTTCAATTTCGCTCTCATAAGGCCGCTTTGCTGGTGTCATACTTGGTAGCGAAGGATGGGGGCGAGGATCCAGTCCATGCGGTGCTTGGCTGTGGCTTAAGCTCATGGCTCGTGGGGGCTTGGGGCTCAGCTTCTTTCTCGGGTGGTTCATGGCAGGGAATGGAAATGCGGTCGTTGGAGAGTTGCGCTCGGAGGCTGTTCCGCCCATCGGTGTCATGGCACCCACGGGTGTCCCAGGAAGCGAAATCGAAGCAGGTTGCCCCGTCGAATAGGGCCGCACTGCTGCAAAGGGACCAGGTGTTGATGTGTGGATCTCGGCTTCTTGAGGCCTCGAAGCTGATGGGTGATTAGTGCTGCCTCCTGTTGCCATGCGTTGTGGCTCAGAAGGATTGAGAATATTGTGTACGCCCAGAGTTCTTGGAGGGACTAACTGGGCCCGACTCTCCCCATTTGTGTAAGGCACGTTGCTGAAGTCCTGCCGCACGTCACTGCTAGGTTTTCCGTATCTTGCCGAGGATGGCGAGACTTGATCATCATCGATGGGTGACCTGGAGGAGCGGCGTGAGGCATGATGATGCGCAGGTCCACCCTGTGACATCGAGACCCGGTCGCCTTCGCACTCCTGGCCGCGGGGACCGGCACATCGACCCTCCCCAGCTCCAGTCAACGAAGGTTGGGAGATATCCTTTGGTTTGAGCGGAAATCCCTGTGGCCAAGTTGGTGACGAAGGAGTTCGCGGGGAATTCGGTGTTGCGCTGGTTGAATCAGTTGCAGCAGGGCTGGGGCTGCCCCGGGTAGGTGGTGCCTGTGGCCACAGGCCTGCCGACTGGATCGCCAGGTTGGATGTGTTGTGGTTGGGGACTCGCTGGGGATCGATACCCAAACAGTCCCAACTCGGATGAGAGATACTAGATGGCGACGTCGCGGAGGCCAGGTTGAAGGAGTAGGAAGGACCTGGATTTATGAACTGGTCCGCCCGATTCCCGAAGTCGTCCTTATACAAGTTGGAACTGGTAAGAGGGTCCTGGGTTCCCTACGAGCCACGGGAGTTGGCTGGGAAGCGAGTAATATGCGTCGAGGGAAAGTGTGGTCACTCCCAGAGAATAGAAGACCTCAGGCGTGGGTGGCTGTAGATCAATAAGCTGAGCCGGAGCGGTAGGAGTATGCACGGTCGTTCTGATACGAGGGTGTTCAGGCGATTGGGAGAAGCGCTGGTCTCAATTCAGGCGGAACTCGTCATCAAACGAAGAGAGAGGCGCCAGTGGTGGTTGCCAGTTGACCTGGCAGGGGAGAGATGAGCTGCAGCGTGACCGGCAAATCAGGCTTCTTAAGACGACCTTGGTCCCTGTGAATGGCCGGCAGACGTGGAGCACCAAGACCAGCTGGCGGATTGGTGAAGTACCAGCCAAAGAAATCCGTTCGCCCTATTATTGCAGTGATTGGCTTAGTCGGCGTCTGTCAACGAGTGCAGTCGACAGAAATATTTCGAGTTGAGGGCCTAGCGGGAGGGGATGGAGCAGGGCTGGTCGTACTGTAGATGTAACCCAATAAACAATCCAATGCCAGCAGATGGTCGGAAGCGAACACAGACGAGTAGGGACTCGACAGCCTTGAACTTCTAGGCGTGTAAAGAACAAGAGAAAGAAAAGAAGCGACGAAGGTAGTAGATGAAGAGGCCAAGCCTGGTCATGGGCTACCAGGGAAATGATGTAAGATACCGCACCGGGCAGGAAAAAAAAAAGACCCTTGTAAGAGTCAAGCTGGGTCTATATGGAGACAAAGCCACAGGCACTATGGTTTCTTCTTCTTTTTGCTGCACTCAAAGATGACATCTCCCACCCCGGTCTCTTATCACCCCAAACCCGAGCGGGGGGGAGCCTGGCTCAGAACATCATGGGTCCGCAGTGTGACTTTCTTGCCAGAGAACCCATCGAAGGGCATGACCAGGGGCCTCGCCAGAGCATCTGTAGCAGACCGGGACCTGGTGGAATGGGCCTAACGAGAGAATAGCTCAGAGGCCACCATTAACGTGTCGACAAGGGTATTTGTGGCCAGGAACGGGGCCGCCAGCATGTATGTACATACGTACCAGGGGGTCGACCCATCTGGACCCATACCTGGACTCCGCGCTGCCAAGCCTGTAACAGGGCTTAGATGGGTTACCATTGAGGTCCGGGACCCTAACGACACGGTGAGCTGCTTGTACCTATGAACAACAGCAGGTGTCAACTTTGCTTCTTGTTGCTCTCCTGGTGCTCAAGGTGACAGTCGGTGTGTGCTCAAGCAAAGGGCGAGACCACTCCAGGCCACGGGCTTTAGACCCCCCCCGGGATCCAAGTTCCTGGAGATGTACGGGTTACTTGAAAGCGACGATCCATTTCGGCAGCCAAGCTAGACGCCCGGAACCAAGGGGATGGATACCCGCCAGGCCGTCCTCAAGAGGAGCGCCGAAGCAAACCCTGCGCTGCAGAACCATCCAGAGTTCTTAGCGCCCTTGCAAGTTTGCCTGGACACCGCCCTAGCTCAAGACGGGCGGGCTCTCAAGGGGAGGATGGCCAGCGAACAGAGGAGGCGGTCAACGGGGCGCCGCCTAAGAAGGACTGGCCCAGAAGCTCGCGGCGTGCGCTGGCCGTGGGCCGTCAAAGCTAGGTGACAGGCAGGGCATTGAACCATTCGCCCACACACTCACACGCACACACGCACACGCACATGAGGCTGGGTTGGGTACGCATACAACGAACCTCGGCGCCCTCGAGCATGCTCGGTACCGCACTATTTCGTAGGCGCGATGCAGAGGATTACCAACAACAAGCATACCTCGCATCAGGGCGGGAACGGCAACCTGGTGTCATGCGGGTATGCGACTTTGTTGGCTCGATGCGGGTGTGGGCATGGTCTAAGTTGAAGCGGGCTAGAGGCTCTAGGAAGCAAATGACCGCCGTCTCGGGAAGGCCAAAAAGCAATATGCATTGCAGAAGAGAGAAGAGACGACAAGACGACTACGAACAAGCGTTCTCGCGCCAGAAGGTCTCTGCTGGCTACGGAGACAGACATGGAAGGAAAAGCGATCGCCGCTCGCTCCGCGTCCGTGGGTTTGGGTGGTCCGCCCCGGCTGACTGGGGGCCAGGACATCCAAGGCCTTGGGGGTGTTCTGAGTGGGCGATTCCCCGGCCACCTCCCTGTTCTTGCTAGGCTCGCGAACAAAGCTTCTGATGCTGTCAGTGTCTGGTACGTTGCCGGGCCCGGTTGGTCTGCTGGCCATGCGTGGAGAGGTTGACTGCATCTGCTCGTCGCCCTATTGCACTTTAGAGATTCCATGTCGGGAGGAGCATGGGGATCAAGGCCAAAAAGAGTCATAGCTGCACCATCACGGACGCGGACTGGCTCCCTTCCCAGGCACCGCACCCGACGAGGGCAAAGCTAACAGGAGGGGGGACAGCATGACATGGCACAACATGGTATCGGCGACGACGGGAATGGCGGGACGGCGGGATGGCTGGCTGGCTGACTGGTCCGGGTTGAATTCCACGCCTTCTCTCGACAATCCGAGGCACCATGCCACCCACATGGTGTCCAGCATCAAAAGTCGTGCTCAGTCCAGAGTCCCATAGCCATGCTCTCGGCTAGCCTGCGGATGGGTAGGGAAAAAGGAGGGCAAATGCCAGCCCCGTGAGACAAGCAATTGCAGGCTCTTTGGCGACCGAAGTTGTAGGGAAACCCGAAAAAGAAAGAAAAAAGCGCCGACAGCCACATGGGGGATGGGGATGTCTTGCTTTGGGGACGTGCGGGTGTGGGTGACGCAGAGAGAATGAGGCAGCGCTGCATGCCACGCCCCCCGTGCAGCGAGGAATGGGGGCCTAGCTACGTTGCACAGTTCAGACCGGAGTATCTGGAGGTAGCACACTTGCGTCGTATCAGTATGGGGGACGCGGGTTCGAGGCGCGAGAAACAGTGTAGGGTGAGACGGTTCCGCCTGTCATCTGCCTCGCTGTCATCGCATTGGCAGGTACCTACTCAGGTAGATATGTACTAGGCGGGAGGGCAACGCTCCTCGCCGTTGCAATTGTAAGCCATTGGCATCGTCTGGGCCAAGCACACAACACAATGCCAGGACCTGGGCGTGGTAGGACAAAGGAATGTGAAACAAAAAGGAATTAGCACCAAAAGAAACCATGTAGCATCACGTCTTCCAGATGGCGTCTTCCTCCCACCTTCCTTGGTAGGTCGGTCGCGACTAAGCAGAAACCAGATTCGCACAATCTTGGGTAGGTAGCACTCGCATGCTTGAGTAACGCAAGTCAATTGCGTCCACCCATCCTCGCTCAATTTCAGGCGGGCAACTACGTGCAACGCCTCGTCCACTCCTCGCAGGCTTGCTGTGACATATCGTACATGCGCTGGGCTGCTAATTTAACCCGGGTAGGTTTGGTCCTGCTTCCCCATTGCCTGCCGCAATCCCGCACGACGTTTCCTGCATCACACCTCAACTGAGCACAGCAGGCTTCCTTGCCTCGTCCTGCCCGTGCCGCTACACATCACCGAGCTCCGTACCACCTGATGGCAGACGAGCGGAACCGCTTTGTCTGATAATCAGGCCCTGCACCGAAATCGACCTGGGATGCATGGATGCCTCCCACATACCTAGGTGTCAGGGCGTCTCGAAAAAAATTGGTGGGAGGAAAAAAAAAAACAAAAAACAGAAACGGAAACAAGGAGAAATTGTTCCGCTCCTTGTCCATGAATCCCGTCAACCGTCAGTTCTCATCTTTCACGCTCAAAGTCTCAACCACTACCTCAACATTGCATTATGCCTGACTCCTCAAGCTGCCCAACTTGATTACTTGTCACTGCAACCGCCGTGTCGTTCGTATCCCCACACGCCTCAGCTCCTGTGCCACTCCGTCAACCTCACACATATGTACGGGCACCTTTGCATCCTTGGGTTGCAACTATCAGCTGGCGAAGCGAGAACTAGCTGATAGTTAGCCATGTGTATCGAGGGCGGTGCACGTGTCTCGCAGCAAACGGCTCGGTACAATTGCTTACCACCCCGCGGTGCATGGTCCCGGCACTGGGTCTCAATTCAATGGATTGATGCACGGTAACGTGCCAGAGGGGGTGCGTGCATCGATTGTCCTAAGAGAGGACACCGATCCGTCTCGCAGGTACACCGAAAACCAAAAAGCAAATAGGAACAGAAACCCAAGACAGTTCTGATGGCTCATGTCGAGCATGCATGTACTAGGTAGGGGTCGGCTGGGGCATGACCCTTGCCCGAGAGCTGCAAGGCCCGCCTTTGACCAATATGCAGCATCCCACAGCCTAGCCGCGAGACCACTACTGCAGTGAGTCCTTGTCGGCACCAGACGCCTATTCCGATGAGATGGTTGGGGTCAAACTAGGGAGATATCATCGGTGTGCGACCCGCCATGGGTTATTACGTATGTCACACGCAGGGTACAGTACATGGCTCAATATCGGACTTGATCGCGGTACACTATGATCTAGAAACCGGCGCGCGATCAACTTGTCGGGTCCAATGCTAAGGGATATCCCCGGAGAAGCCAACCAACAGTCATTGACAAACCACTGACGCTGAAACTCGACCTTATTGAGCCTTGCCGCGGCGAGATCTGGCCAATCGACAACGGCTCCCTTAGGCAGGCTCACAATTTGGATGAGCAGCAGCTATGTTGGGGATGCCGGTTGGTATGTGCATTGCCTACCTCGTCGCCGGGAAGGGGAGGGGCCACCAGATGGCCCTTCAATCCTTGAACCCAGGAGCCGGTAGGCCAACGGGGCCAGGAGACTTGGAAATAGTCAATGATATTGATGGTGGCTTCCATCTTGCGAGTGGTCCGGTACTGGCTAGGATGAGGTGATGCTGCCGCCCCGGCCACTACCATGGTGGCCTCCCGGTAGCCGGTCACGAGCTGGTCAGGAAATGAAGCTTCAGGACAGCGAAATTAGCATGGTTTGTGGATGGTAGCAATGAGAAGGCCCGCATAGCTTGACGATGGGTGGCTTGCCATCATCACATCCAAAGCCTTGTGTCTGCTGTGTGCCCTGGCAGAACTTTCAGCCGCAGTTTGCGGCGCCGAAGACCATGGACAACGGGACGGGGCGCATTTGGCATTCATGGTTGCCGCAGGCCTAGACATTACTAACCAAGAACAAGACTGGGCTCCAGTTTGTGACGGGCTAACATTGATTTTTTTTTTGGGGGGGGGGGGGGGGGGGGGGGAGGGGGACAACTCTTTGTCGCTGTCAAATGAGAGTGATCAAGATATGCTAAGTATTGGGTGGAGGAGACGGGAGTGGGGACTACCAGTAGGGCGATGGCACCATGGGCGCCAATCTCAGCGGTATGTATCACGAGCGATTCCAATCCCTAGACTATGGTGTTGAACCAAATGGCCAGATGATACACCCTCAGAGCTGGTGAAAATGTCCACTCAAGGAGCGGGCTCGGCAAACGGGGGCCCCGGGACAGCACCAGTCTCGCCAAATGGGGACGTTACTCACGAGGAGTGGTAATTAGACGAATTGACGTGCCTCATTTAATACGATGCGACAGGATCTAGCCTTGTCACAACGGGCATCCGAAAAATGGGACGCAGATGAGACGGAATAAATAAGCAATCTCTGGAGCCAACAGGCCAGATCCCTACCAGCGGGACTACGTACAGTGCCGTACCAGGACAAACTGGGTGCTATGCCTCTGGTGCTTTGCCTGTTCCAGCTCTGGACGAGGTCCCAATCGAGCCGTCGCACGCGCTTTCATAGCCGTTCTCAGACCGGGCCGTCCCTAGTAGTAGTTGGACGCTGCCCGCTGAAATCATCGAGCGCGAGTTCAGCCGCGGTACAGTACAAGTGTGTACCTCCCCGGCTCAAGCTAAGAGCTTGCTTCTAGCTACTATCTCCAAACCCCCGTCACGTTTATTAATTAGCCGCCGTTTGCATTGCCTCGTCACGTCTCTCTCGTTTCCCTGGATCGTGCCTGTTTCCTCTCGTCTCGTTTTCACCTGGGCGTCATCCATCTAGCCCGCCTTTGCTCATTCGAACCCCACCGCCTGTCGGGTTCGCCTGAAGATGCTGAGGCGATCAGCCTGGCATTCAGAAGCTCGCTGGACGACTCACCCTTGTCTAGCTGCGACGATCATGGGCCCTTGACCTCCCGTGACCAAGGCATCCCAGCGGTCAAACGAGCAATCAGCTAGGCGGGCCGCTGGGAGGGAAAAAAAAAAACCTAGCTAACGAGTGACGGTATGTATCTATGGCATGCATTTGCGTCCTGCAACTAATAGGCCCTTGCCCTGTCGCGTTCACCTCCTTGGTGATGTGCTGGCCCGCCCCCTGGCCATCCAGTACCGGCGCTACCCCGAGGGCACACACATACATGCGCATGCCTGCAGCGTTTCGTCTGTGCTGCCCGCCGTTCGCCAGGAGGGCGGCCGGGGCTGGTTCATGCAGGATCCCCTCTTTGCATCGGGTTGCCAACAATGCAGCGGCGATGCACTGGCGCATCATAACTGACCGGCACAAGCGCCAAGTGCGTATGCCTGTGCGAGTGCGGAGCACCATGCAGGTCGCGCCCGGATGCCGTCACCCAACGGTTCCTCTGCCCGCTTCGCTCGCCTTGCGTGCTGCTGATGCAGGTTGCTGTTCAAGGCATGACAGCATGGCGGTGTGTGTCTTGTCTGTTTTTGGCGCACTCCCGCTCTACTGGCCTTGCGCACATGCAGGCTCTGCGGGCTGAGCTGTCCGTTTGCTGCGTTGTCCTCCTGTTTGCCAATGTATCCGCGCGCGTGTGCTTGCCTGTATGTCAGCTTGTATGGTTTGCCTGTGCGGTGATGGTGGTGTTGGTGCCCGATGACGACCTGATGCGCCCCCCCATGTTCCTCAGCCTGAAGGAGGGGTGAAGCCATTCTGCGGTGGTCCCTGAGGAGGCGACAGAAGGTGCATATTGGGTTGTGGTACCTCCGAGGTGGAAATTGGTCTGGGCCTTTTGATGATGGGCATTATCACATCACCCGCCCGCTGGCTACTGTTTGGACCTTGCATTTTTTTTTTTTCGAGTTTGGCTGATGGCCAAGGGCGGAGCCAGAATTGTGGAGTGCGGAATCGTTCAAGGCGAAAGCGGGCCTCCCGCTTGTTTGGAGCGGTTAGTTGGATCCGTGGGCCAAAGCCATCCCTATTTCATAGAAGGGTTGTTTAGAGAAACAAGGAAGGGCTGACCATTAGAGCCAGTTGAGACTCTATCTCATCGTCATCAACGAACAATCAAGCCGCAATCCACATAAAATTTGCTGCTTGTGGAGATGGGGAGGGGAGGGCTCGGAGAAAAGCAAACATGATGATGTGAGGAAAGGGTCCTGGGTCGTGTGCGTCGTCTCAGAGCCACGTGCAAACACACGATTATTCTGGAGAGTATTGTGTTGAGAAGGATGTTTCTCGCACAGGATATTGGCGCCGTTCTCCCATGCCCAAGGCTGTGGATCCAAATAAACATGCACTCGGTGCTTGGCGACTCGTGCCGTGTGTTGGTTCCAGCGATGACCTCTGGCAGTAGTACGGAAATGGTGCAGGGGATCGGGACATGGCCTGTTCTCGTCACAGCTGCGGACAAAACGGGACGCCCTTCGTTTGTCTCCCCATAATAGTGCCTGCGCCACGACTGCAGCAGAAAATGAGCATCCAACGTGCCGGAGAGCAGGAGTCACACTGACAATCGCATCCCCACGATTATTCGCCGGCCAAGCAAACACGCCGGAAACAAACTTCACTAGGGTGCATCTCATCATTTTAGTCGGACCAGTCAGTCGATCCAGGTTCGTCGATCACCAATGTGCACACGCCTTGATGAGGGCCAGATCCCCATCTATTCCACTATGCACATGTAGGTGCGGATCACAGGCTCGTGTTTTCCCATCGCAGTGCAACACTGGATCTGGTGACGGCGGCAAGACAAGCCCGCCTTTCGACAGCAGGAAGCGGTGGCACCAGGACGGAGGATTCAATGGCGTGCCCCTCGGGAACCCCAATTTGACACACCCGAGTGGCAAACTTACCAATCCCCAATCACGTTGTTCAATCAATCTGCCCAGACCCGACAGCTCGGGACGGGTTTCGAAGAAAGGTGAGATTGCTACAGTGGGTTGCCTAGGACAGGACGCCACAGCTAGGACCGGGGCTAGGTCCCCCGCGGCAGCGACCACTATTGCGACCATATGAACCTACAAAAGGAAATCCAAAAGCTTGTTGGTTGCTTAGTTTTGCCTGTTGGTTGGCTGCCGTATACGACAAGCCACTATCTGGTAATTGCAATCACGCACTTTTTTTTTTCAGGTCCTCTCGGCTCTTGTCTCTAGGATTGGAGACAATTGGCGCTTATCAGATATCGAATGGGTTGACACGCTGCCCGCCAACCGAAATAAAATAAAATAGCAGCTGTAGTACAACAGCGCAAATATTGCATTGTGTCTCACTCATTCTCGGAGAGCTTGTATGCATTTCAAATACAAGAGGGGGGGACAAAGCCGCCACATAAGCATAGATAGCTGCCCGCCGTGCATAAGCATGGATGAAATGCATCATTTTGGTGGTGGTGGAGGCGGCGGCCGGATTTGAGGCCCGCCGGTCCCGGAGGCTCGGGTCCGGACGTCGCGCAACCACCTCCGCATGCATTTTCAACCTCATCCAAGACGACTCAAGCACAAGAAATGATTCCGAGTCGGTTTAAATGTCTCATGACAGCCCGCACATTTTAATGTGCTGGATTTTCGGTTTAATAATTGCCTTGGAGTCGGCTTGCATGCAAGAAGAGCTCCGCTTTGGCTGGAGAGTCGGTATCTCGCCCGAACCGGACCGAAACGAGCCCCATCAGTTGATCACGTCGTAGGCGTATCAACCCCGCTGCTGCCCGCATCCTTAATCGCATTGTCAAGCAAAAGCCGCAACTTGACAACAGCAACTCAATCTGTTAGTGCAGTGCACCTATTGTGACAGGCGTGGTTTTATTGGTGTTCTGGAATCACATCAACTTGACGACAACGGCTAATTGAAGGAGAAAGGCTTGTTTTTCATCATGGCCAACATTCAGCACTGGACAGTGGAGAGCCCCTGGCTCGAGCCACACTGCCTGCTTGGCGAAGGTCCCTTCTATGAGAAGAAGACCAATACGGTCCGCTTTGTCGATATTCGGAAGAAACAGCTACACCGCGTGTCTGTTGCGGAGGGTCCTTCCTCCCTGACCACCCTGCAGCTCGACGTCAGCCCGACTGTGACGGCTGACATTGCGGGCGTGGACTCGGAGGATCGCATCCTACTGGGTGTCAAGTACGGGCTGGCGGTGCTGGACGTCAAGAAGGGCACGTATGAACTGATCAAGCCATTCAACGAGCCGCACAATGAGCGCATCCGCAGCAACGACGGCGCGGCCGACCCCCATGGGCGCTTCTTCCTCGGTACTATGACGGACTTTGGACTAGGGCCCTTCCAAGCTGAAGGTGAGTTGCCGGAAGCTCTTGTCAATACGCATCACGATACTCCCGCTCCCCATCATTAGACGCCGCCACCACTCCACTGGACCAGAGCCAGCACCGCTTCCTGCCGGGGGCTGAGAACCCGGTCGTGGGTTCTCGTTCCCTCGCTATTCGGGGATTTTTTTTATTGCTTGTTCCCTCGTGCCCCAGAGTGTCTCACGGCAAGGCCGTAAGCTAACTTTGCATCAGGCGCCCTCTTCCGCATGGACGCCAACTCGCGGGACGAGGTTCTCACCGGCCTCACCATCCCCAACACCCCTGGCTTCTCGCCGGACGGCCGCACCCTGTACGTTACGCACTCGTCGGCGCGGCAGATCCTGGCATTGGACTACGACCTAGACACGGGTGCCGTGGCGAACAAGCGCCTCTTCTACCAGCACGATGGGCCCGGCGAGCCGGACGGGTTCCGCGTCGATGTCGACGGCAACCTCTGGCACGCAGTTTACGGCGAGGGCAAGGTGCTGAAGATCAGCCCCGAGGGCAAGGTTGTGGGAGAGATACGACTGCCGACGCGTAACATTACGTGCGTGCAGTTTGTAGGTACCGAGCTGGTGATTACGACTGCGGCGGATGAGGAAGGCGAAGGGCACAGCAAGGAGTATGGGGGGGCTGTCTTCCGCGTCGAAGTTGGAACCAGGGGCCTAGATCTGTACGAGTTTAAGCTATAGACTTGAAGGCATTGTGGAATTCTAACTTTGACACTACGCCTCATTGCTGGATATGTTTTCCGGGGTGTTGCAGTCACCCGACATGGGCCAGCAAAGAGCCTCACTGGGCAACATGTCTGACGCCTCGCGATGGGTCTCATCTCTCCTCTTCTCGCATATGATACTGGGCGCGGAGTGGGAGCGTGAGGAGGGGACGCGGGACGTGGAAGGGCAGCGAGCAAGGTGGTTGGACGAGCTGCGGAGATTGGCGCCTCGTGAGCTTGCCCATCAACATTGACCCGGTGATCCAATGGACGGTGAGGGTGCTACGTCGTCGAAGGGGAGGGGGGAACTGCCGGAAGACGGACGGATGGGCCTACGAGGGACGCACAGATGTTGAGGCAGGGAACAAGAAGCACAGACTTTTGACGGCCGTCTCTCGCACTTTGAGCAGCGTCTTTTTGCGCGAGACCCGGAGCTCCGCTGGTACTAGCCTAGTCCCAGTTCCCAATCCAATGGCCTGGATGGGAAACTAGAGCCAGCCAGCCCGCTCCTAAGCCGGGGTTGCTGCTGCTCTTTGCTCCATCACGGCCGAACCAAGGGCCCGGCATCTGGGGCCCTTACCTCCGTATGGCTTTTTTTGGTCCCTTTTTCTTTTTCCTTTCGACCACTTCCAAGTTTCCCGCGTGCTTTATTGGCAAATCACAGCTGGCGGATCAGCCCTCCGGCGGATGGGGCTAGCCAGCCAAGGTTGATGATGTACTGTCCAGTACTCTTTTTTTCTTCTTTCTTTTGCTTCTAAGTGACATGGGAACTATTTCGATCCCGCGGCCAGGGGATCCCGCTCTTCTTTCCTTTGCGCTTCTTTTCTTTTTTTTCTGCCTTGCCCCCTCTTCTTGTCTCTTGTCCAAGGATTCAAATGGATCTCGAGGCCCCAGCTTCTTCCCCATCTTCCAATCGTTGCTCGTGCTAAGGCTTATCTGGGACGCTCGCGAACACGTTCTCGGCCAAAAAGGATGCCATCGTGACCCCCCTTAGGGGCACCAAACCCTGGCCTTTTGCTCCTTCAGCACGGATCGTCAGAGGCCACTCGACTCGTGCTCGCACGTATCTGTTGCTGCTTCGCCCACAACGCCCGCCATTTGATTCACAACCCACAACTGCCGGGTGCGCCAGAGGCAGACGAGATCCACCTGTTCGCTCGCTCCCGCGCCGCTCCGATCCGAGCACACAGACGCCTTCGTCGCCCAGACCAAGGGCCCCTCCCTCCCTTACGAGTCAACGGCCAGCGGCAGACACAGACACGCGCGCACGTACGCGCGCACGCATCACACACAAGGGGGAGTGGAAAGTCCCCGACGGGCTTAGACACCGAGTAGTGCAGAAAGATAATCAGGCGTCACTGGCTGTCAGTCAGTCACGGACAGATCCTCGCACGCCCCGAGCTTCGGCCCCGTCCCCTCTATCTCTGTCCATCAGGCTTCGAGTTGCTCTTGTTCTGGGTCCCAGCTTGCGTCCCTCTCTCGAACCCACCCCAGTCTGTCATGTTGCCGCGACGCAAGGCTTCGGCGTGAACCCATCCGTACGCCCACGCCCTGCCGTCGTCAACCACTTTTTTTTTCAACTCCGTTTTCAATGTTCATTGTTTTTACTTCCTCGCTTCAGATGTCCGTCCTCGCATATCACACACCGCTCACGCCTCCTTCATGCTGCCCCCTTCACCGCCCATAAAGCACGGGGGTGGTCGAAGGGGGGAGGGGGATCTCTCAGCCTCGGCGGCGGCGGTGGGGGCAGCAGCAGCAGCAGCAGCAGCGCAAAAGACGAGAGCGAGAGCGGGGAGGATGCAAGAGGCATTCGCGAATGGAGACGAGACGCATGGCCACTTGTCCCTGTCATGGCCCCCAGTCCCATTACCGGGTCCGTATGTGAGTGAAGATGTATGTATGTGATTGTAGTCTGGTGGGGAATTGCGTGGGCTCTGTTTTGGGTTTCCTGTCCAGGATGGAGGCGAACTTGTCTGCATCCGAGTCCCAAAAAGTCTTGCCAGGGGTGGGAGAGGCAGAGGTGAGGGGCTCTGATGGGGATGAGGGGCCGAGTAGTAATCGACGATACAGATGGGATGGGGCCATGGGTTTGGTGTGTTTTTTTTTCTCTTCCTCTTCCTGCCCATTGTCCCCATTTCTATCCAACTACCGGCCGCAATGTGTCTGCGAATAACCCTGCTCGTGCGTAGACGAACCAGTTGGGCCCAACGCACGCAAGTTCCCCCTTGACCCCTATTGCCTTGCGCCTGGATGGCCTACACTTGCCTCCTTCTTCCCATTCCATCGTGACGAAACAGGCTACTACAATGAGAAGAATCCCAGCGCCCCAGAGCAACAGGAGACGGAGGCAACGAGAAAAGGAAGAGACACGAACGTCAGGCCTCACCGCCTCAGCAGCCGCTCTCCCCTTCTTCTTCTCCCGCCGCCAACGCCGACGCCGCCGCCGCCCCGTCCTCGCCCCCGGGGGACCTTGTCTTGAGTCTGTTTTTGGTTCATCCTGCTTCTGCCTCTCTCACGAGCGAAGCGGGCTGGGCTGATGGGGGGAGGGGGCCAGCGGTGGGCGCGAGCGTCTTGCCTCCCGGCAAACTGACGTGGTTCCGGAGCCCGGCGATTGGAAGAGAGAAACACCATGAAACCCGGCTCGGGTATGCAAGGCAATGCCCGTGGTTGTCTCTCTGTTCACCTTCGGGTCCGTGTTGGTCCTTGACCCCCGTCCTAGGTGGTATGTATCCTTTTTTTTTTTTACACTTCCCCAGCCTCCTAACCAGCCCCAGGGCTGAATGCGAGTGGAGGGACAAAGTGTCTTTTGTTCAAGCAAAAAAAAAAAAGACCGTGATCACGTTAATGGACGGCTCTGCGAATGCTAGAGGTGCTAGGTGCACAGCCTGGCCATAGCTCTTTTTCCCAATTGATGTACTTTCTTTTCTTTTTCCTTGGCCTAAAGCAGGTTTGCGGAAACTCGTGATGGCCTCGCTCTGTTCCCGCATTGCGCCGCTCGCCCCTCACCCTCGCCTCTCCTCAAGGTTCAACCCCGTTGATTGAAGATCACGTTCGTCAGGATTTCCCTGCCTGCCTGAGCGTCCTTCGCATGAATCAACCTACATGACATGTATACACTATCAATGTCGGTCACTTCTCCGCGACGCCCCAAGTGGAGGCGAAGAGGCGGAGACAGGAAGCAAGAAGCAGGAGAAGAAGGAAAAAAGTTGCCATGGCCCATTGATTGATTGTTCATCGCCCACCCCTGTCCCTCCACTCTTTGAGCTTGAAACATCCGTGACAGGGCGGAGAAAAGCCGATTGCTTCCTCTTCTTGCTTTGCTACATAGTACACCGAGAACAGCACGAGGGAATCCACAAAACGCAAGAAAACGTGCAGATACCTTAGCACGCCCCCCGGCTCCTTACTCTTTTCGCTTGGGAATGCCAACAAGTAAGAGCCACCCCGGTCACTGCTTAGCGTCACCGGGGAGAAAAAAAAGAGAGGGGAGGGGGGGGGGGGGGGGGGGGGGGGGCCAAAAAAAAATACCAAAGCTGTTGAACCGTCAAAGTTCTCATTCACAGACCGCCTCTTTCATGACGGGACCCCCCCATGGAAAAAAGAACGCATGAGGCAAAGGAGCTGCCGTGCCGCCCTTGTTTCTGCGCGTATGTATTTTTTCAAGCTGCTTGTTGCGTTGTCCCCCCCCGTTCGGTCCACGTGTGAAAGGAACCTAGAGAAGGTTTGCGTGCGTGCCGGTGCCCCGGGGAGGGGGATGGATGGATAACATGGGACAAGGGTGTGTATGTGTGTGTGTGTGTGTGTGTGTGTGTGTGTGTTGACGTTAGTTGTCTCTGGTGGTGGTGCTGAAACCGTGGTCGTGGATGAGTGGCTGCGTCAGACGGAAGGCTGATCCGAGGGGGGAACGGCGCAACCAAGACGAAAGTGAGAGAGTGTGAGAGAGTGTGGTGGTGTGGTGTGAGCTCAAAGATCGCGGCGTGTAACTCGACTCGATGACGATGATGCCTTGATCGAGTAGTTGCAGTACACGAAGGAGCTGAGTTGGTTAGCAACCGGATCCCTCACGTTGCTGGCAGGTTGCAAAACATTGAGGTCCAACTGGGGCCCCTCCAGGTCTGTCGTCAACTCTTTGCCACGCAGATAAGTCCTTGGGATAACAATCTCGTACGGCCTCGAACGAGTAGTCTATCGATGCTACCCTTAGCTGATACGATGAGACATGTCTTGCCTGTAAGCAAACATCCGTGTCTCCCGTGTTCATGTGGAAAGTCTCCTTAGTTAAACTGAACTTGGCCACTGAATCACCCTTGCTTTCTCATTGAACAACAACAGCAAGACCCTCGATTCCAGTGTTGGGGATTTACACTCAGCTGTATTCCCGCCGCTCCAGCCTCGTTGCTCAATGTCCTAATATACCATATACTTTGCCTTGAGCCAACCTTCCAATTGAGTTGATTAGAGTCAATACGTCGTTCATGTGTCCTGTTCAATATGGACATAGCAACTCTACTAAGATAACAGAACCTATTCTATGAACCTAAACGGCAGTGAATCCTCCCGGGTAGTCAATCCCTTCAGGCAAGAACCGCTTTGCCTTGGCCCTTTGCAGTTACTTCTGTTTCCTCTTTCCATGACTACTCTGTTTACTTGACTATCAAAGTGCCACCCTGTAGCATTTTCAACGCTCCACGAAGCAAGCAGGTTCCATCACATCTCAACCTCTGCAATGAATTTGCCACCGATGATGATCAAGCCCCCCTTGTCATACTCCATTGAGCCTTTCGCCAACCCCTATGTGTCTTTAAGGTAGGCGTTTGCGGGTTGGAGTTCGCCGCATGTCAAAAACATACAAGCTGCCTCACGTCCAATCCGCATGACCAGTCACACTTACAAGTCTGCGCTGTCCAACACGATCCAACACCCGGGGCGCGCGCGACACGAAGCATTGCCTCCTCGGCGAGGCCACGCCCCTCGGCTACGTTTCTCCCAGGCGAAGCGTCCACGACTGTGTCAAGTTTTCCGGGGGCCGCAGTTTTCCACGGCGTGTCGACGTTTTCCGGTACATGGCGTTTCCCGCATTAGTTCGGCGCCCCCTTTAGGCATTCTTGGGTCTATGCCGCCCATTCCCTAATGAGCCTTGATAAGCACAACTGTCCGTTACGTGGCGACAATTGTGTGGTTGTTTGCCTCCCCCTGATAGCATGTTGGGCTCGCGATGGCATCGTCGAAGTGGCGCCTGGTTCTTGGGCATCTACGAGGCCGCGGTCCGTTCTCAGCGATGCGAAATTCGGTGACGTAATGCAATCTTTCGAGAGAGGGAGGGGAGAGGGAAGAGGGAGAGGGAAAGAGGGAGATGTCCCCTTGCTTCTCATCCTGGGGATGCGAATCTTTCTCGAAGGAGTCGTGTGCGGCTCCGGGCTCAATTCTCTGCTTCGGTTCGGCTCGTGGCCATGTCAATAACCGCAAGAGTTCCATTCTTCGGAGAAACAATTTCGGCATTGGACGCGTCACTATTTATGGCGTGCCCTCGGGTCTTGTAACCCTGCGGGAATCACCTTGCCAGGTGCAAGGGATAGCCTTGTCCAAGATGATCTAATTTCGTCTGATGCTCCCATGTTCCTGGAATTTCTCATTTCACACAAGGCTTAGTTCCTCCAGCATCATTGAAACCACCGCAATGTGGTTACCGTACCATGAATTATGGAATCAATTGCACAGGGATGGTGGAAATACAGGTTTCTCTGTTAACCAGAATTGTATGTTCCCCGTCTTTCGTGCTACCCTCTTGATACTTGTTAGTGACAAAATGTTCTTAGACTTGTCTGAATAGATTTCTTTGTCTACTACTATGTTCTGATGCGCGACCCAAATGTTCCCAGGTTGGAATGTATTGTGGGTGATCTTAGTTGCATTACAACCAAGATTGGAACCTCTCCCTCCATCCTTAAAGCCACTGAATAGAAATTACAGCTTCCGGAAAGGAACATGACTTGATGAATGAACAGGGTAAGATGCCGTGACCATTGTCAATGTCATTTCGGGTTCAGATGTACAAGCCGACGTATCCTCGTCTCGAGCCAAAAATGTATTATCCCGTACAAATTTCAGGATGCTTTTAGGTCTCAAATATACTGAAATTTATCTAGATTCCATTCGTTTTTATGAATGATGTGTTAAGAAGAGAACACAAGGCATGAGTGCTTCAACTTGTCAGGGTGCTTTTGACATATCGGCTTTCAAATCTAGACTACCAGCTCCCTCTTTGAACAATGTCGTTATGGTGTTCATGGAGATGAAAATGACCCTGGTGGAAGCCTGTGTCATGGTAAATCATTTGGTCTAGGAAGTGCCCTGGTGCTGAGTGTTGATGTGTCTTGTGGCCTCATGCTTCTCTTCCGGCTCTTCGAAAAGAGTCTTGCACGTGCTATTTGAGAATGAATAATGGTCAGAGTAAAAAATATACTCTAGTGACCCTAAAAAAATATAGGGGGGGGGGCGAACTACGTGCAAGACTTGCATTCATGGTGGCCACAAGTGTTGGTGGATGATGCGACAATCTCCCTATAGTTATCCATGAAGCAGGTGGGATCATATTATTCAAACCTTCTCGCAGCATCGATTTTATTTTTTGGAGTTTCCATAATTATGGTTAGCCTAATGATAAAGCCCATGCGGTATAGAGTGATGGTTAGGCACAAACAATGATGCAACCATCCTCGGATATGGAACCCTGAAGTCACTTCATGGAACATGACTAGTTTACGACGACGGAGTTTAGGGAAGTTGCCATGCCTTTTTTTTTTTTAGTTTACCTGCGGAATTTTAAACCCCAATTAGTTGTAGCGCTCGAGCACGTTCGGTTTGCTATCTCACCCCAGAACACTGTTCTCTCAAGCTGACGGACGGTGTTCTATTTGCGATGTCATTTCGCAGTAGGTTGCCTCAATGAAGGAATCAGACATTCGTGAACCAATATATCCCGCCATACCGGCTTTGAATAGACACTGTCCACCCCGAATCCCCGCCCACAAAGCTCTTTCTTCTCTTTTACTGTCCCTGAAATACTGAGAGATTGAGTTCCTTGATGGGCTTGCCGTTGGAGATCTTAGCCAGTCAGTGGATCTAATTGTTAAAAACCCCCAGGGGAACATGTTTAACGTTCGATTCCTCTTGCTGCTTACGTTCATTTAAATCTATGTTCGGGCAAGCGTCGCCTAGGCACGGTTGGTTGTATCCATCGTTGGCCGAATTTGATGACGGCAATAGAACCAGAAAAGTTTCGACAAAAAAAATAAATAAATTGGGACACGCAATACTTAAACCGATTTTGTATCTAGTAACAAATTTATCGAATCACGAGGTGAAAATCGAAAAGACGCAAGGTTGGCACATGTTCGGAAAGTTGTTTGGCATCACACTAGCCAGATCGATAACACGTATTGGCTATTTTAGGAAAACTTTTACTCCCAATTAACCTCCAAACGGATCAAAACATAATAGAACAGCCATGACTGGTATCAATTGTCTCGGCTCGTTGCTAGGAATGGGTAGTAAATTGATGTACAAGGGCCTCCGTCACCATAAACGTTGTACACACTTATTTCACATGGGCGCTGAGGGTCTCGAGAACCTGGTGGGATGGCGGTTAGCAAAACGGTCAATTGGCAAAGAGTCAAGTGTCCAACGCACCTCCAGCGCAATCTTGGCCTCGGCGATGTCCTGCTCGCTGCCGCTGCCGTTCGCAATCTTGGTCTCCTCGGCAATCTGGTTCTTGATGGCGTCGGCGCTGAAGTCCTCAAGGGGGAAAGCCTCGACGGCGTTGATGCTGAGAATGGAGTTGGGCTGGACGGTAGCGAATCCACCAGAGACTGTAAATCCATCAGCATTCATCATCCCTCGCATGCCCGCTGCGGTATCGGCCACATACCGAAGTACTGCTTGGGAGCACCGGTCTCCTCAACAATCTCAACCAGACCGGGCTTAAGCTCCTCAATTGAAGGAACGTGGTTGGCAAGAACACCCATCTCTCCGGAGGCAGCAGGAATGTTGACCTGAACAACGTCCTGGGACTTGAAGATGGCCTGCGTGCGGCAATTAGCACTTGTCCATCAATTGATGCGCCGCGAAGCTCCAATTCCATCACACTGCATCCAATTTCGATCGGGCGTATCCGGCGGAGTCATACCTGGTGGGGGAGAGCCAGGCTCAGCTTGATCTGTGCAAATCGGTCAGTCGGGTCGGGTCGTGAAAACAATAGCCGGGCGTGGGCAGCTTGCCTTGTCGGGGACGGCCTCGGCATAGGTTCGTCGCTGGACGGGAACTCGGATGGCAGCAGGGCGAGCTCGGAGAGCCGCACGGGCGAAGCGGACGGTGTTCATGATGGCTGAGCTGAGGGATGAGGTTGTTGCTTGGGTGAGCTCAATTGAGGGCCGCTGGCACGAATCTTTGCCGGAGCAGCAATTCGCGATTCGGCTAACGGGAAAATCCGACCGGAGTTACGCCACGTGTTATGTCACATGACCACCCGTTGAGCTCTCCATACCCCACTACCTCTTCGAACACAACTGAGGAATGATTGAAACCACGGCAGTTGTTGGTCACAAATGAATGTCAAATTCAATCCAGAATTTTTTTTAAAAAAAAAAAATTATCTGCTATTCAAATCAACGTTCTTGTCTTCTTTTATCGTGCTCAGGCGGTTCAGAAGTAACACAAACTTCAACGAGTGAGTAGAATCAAAGATCAGTTGCTACTCAGTTACCAACGCAGACGGATTCACCGGTGAACAATTCTCCAAGATGAGAAATTATTGCGCAAAGCTCTAGTACTCTTAACTTTCTGCAAATGCACCATCCAGGCACTCAGTATAACATATCGCTGAGCTTGAACGCACTAGGCCGTTGGCAACCCATCTCGATTCAAGATGCCTTGATCTTCAAGCAACTTTATTGTCTCTGTGGGTCATCCTTGGCAACGCCTTAGTGGTTCCTCCGGATACATGCGTCTGGCACCATCGAATTGCTTCTTTGGGGGAGGGTTGGACCGGCATATATCTTCCATTCGTTCAAGATCAGAGCCCAGCACCCGCCCCAGCTGAGTCTTGCCCAGATACTCATGAGATTCTTCCGGTCTTTCTGTCATATTTTTCGTCTCGTAGATCATTCCTTCTTGGATGTTGCCCTTGACTTGAAACAGATGCCCGGCCCCTTTGTTTGCGTCCAGCTGGACAAAGAGTGCATGATGATTGCGAGGCAGACCGATTCCCTCGATGAGAAAAACTTTGAGATATATCATTACTTTTATCACTTAAAGTTTTCTTGCGATAACCAAACAGGGACCTCGGTGTTCTGGGTATTGATTTGAACTCTGACGAAAATTGATGGTGAATGGCGTCCAAGGCAAAATTGGTACCGATAACAGTCGGTTAATGGTAAGAGGAATTGTTTGGGATGCCAATTGAGATGTTTCAAACGAAAATAGCTCGAGATCTCCCCCCGTTGGTGCAATCCAATAAGCTGGCAGCGGATAGTTGCGAGTGACAGTTTCGAGACGCGAATCAGTTGGGATCTCAACTGTAAGCCGCTGCAACTGAACGTCAATTTCTGGGATCCAATTTAGTTTCCGAGTATCAGCCTAACGGTCGGTGCCTAGAACAGCGTCGAGGCCCAAAAACTAGCACCCGCACAGCTGCCTAGAACTAAGATATTCAGTCAACCAACGTGCAGATTTAGCCCCAACAACCTAGACTACTATATACAGGTATAATACTTACAAGTGGTGAAATAACGGCGTAAATATATACAACGCACTTAATTTTAAAAAGAAATTCAAGATTCGAAGATATCACAATATATGGCTGACACTCGCGGAGATGAACACTTAAGGTTCCGGACACGACATGAACATGTGTTGATTCAGTGTCAACTACAGTGAACCGATACACTCATATCATTATCTTTATCTATCATACATATATCTATATGAAACTTTATGTTACAGATGCCAAAACTCCAGTAGACGGTCATCTTAGGGGAAAGACAATTTTAGTGGGCAACCATATTGATAGCAAGATAAGCAAGTCCTTTCTATCTACTTTAGAGCTTATTGATTTCAGTAAACGCATGATAGTGTAAATTACTGTTGGTTTAAGCTTGTTCAGAATACCTGCCAGGTATCCGATTAGTTAGATATGGTAGCTTTTGCCATCCCAGAGAACCCATATTCAACTCTGGGGGCCGCTGAATCATTATACCTTGAGTAAAAAAGAGGTTTACCAGTAATAAATAGAGTATCATCTTAGAGTATCGGTCATTTGATTGGCAGTAGGGCATCCAGCATCCACATTCGACATGGTGTGCCTGGGAAAAGAACTTGCAAAGGCAGGGAACGCCGTGGCGGGTTCATCGTTTAAAATTGACAGGTGATTTTCCATTTCATCACCAATTGCTTTACACACATCTTCCGAAGAAGAAAAAATACGAAGATGATTTGTCCCGGACCATCTCATTTACCGTCATGCCACGACGCTTCTAACAGACTTATCCCGGCTGGGTTTGTCGGCAAGCAATAAATAGTGTCCTCGAGACTCCTTAGCTCTCTATGAGTTCGGAGTCAAATTTTAAGGGTAAATTGGGTTGTTTCTAGCGTCGTTGTCCGAGTAGCAGACTACAATTTCCGATATACAATGCTTCCAGAACTAGGTCTTTAGTTCTGACATGCTGAGACAAATTTTAGGCACCACTAAGTCATCGATATTATTCAGAACAGCCCGAGTTATGGGCTTCCCGTTTTACTACCTATCAATATTGCGTCAAGGAACCCTGTGTGAGCACACTGCGTGTCCACACACTCGGCTCCTGTCAAGTGACCTCCAGCTCACCGCTCGACCAGCACGCTCGCCTCGGTCATTCACTCAACAGGTCCGAGTGATTCAAATGATTTCATAGAAAGATTTTCCCGTGTCTCTTCGTTAGATCTTCTGATCCAGTTGGTTGCGAGTCCACTCAAAACCTGCCACTCTCTGGTCTGTCTTGGAAGCCTACGTAGGACGACGGGATATAGTGTCCTACGTGGCCAAAGGTAAAACCCCGCAAAGCGCCGCGGAAACTATTCACCTTCTCCTCATGTGTCTAGTTGCGTTGATCAGCATATGCATGCAGGGTCGGATACTTGCACCATAGGAGTGGACCAAGCATTCGGGCGTAGCTCTGATCAACCCCTCCCAGACAGATTCTGCCCCGGGCCGGGCATTAATGTGCTCCCTTTCACGAGCAGAATTGCGTGAAGAAGGAAACATCGAGGCGTGTCGTGTCACAATTCGAGTATTCGACGCTTGCGAAGATCCATGCTACTTGGAGGATAGCTCACCCAATATTCATTGAGCTAGTATCGCCCATCTGTCATGTGAACATGCATCTCCTTGCCATTCCCGACGCGGGATTATCATTTACGTTATGCTGTAACTCATGTGGTTCTTGTCCTTTTATCAATCCGGGGCCGAAATTCACATCTCCGTAGGCGCTGGCCGCCATAGGGCTGCCATCTGAGCAGTAGTGCTGATTCTGTCATGCAAGATGCCTGCATGTTTGGTTCCTCAGCTCTTAGCTGGATCTGCTCTATGCCCCCGGGGCACATTTAGGCCCGAACCGGCTATGACCGGGTATGCCTCCCACTGTGAGCTAGGAAATAGTCAAGTGACGCGGGAGCGTGTACAACTATGACGTTGAGATAGTGGGCTAAGTTAGGCCGCAAGATTGCAGAGGAGGGGTCGTGGATTGGGGGAGGTGGACGCGGCAACACTCCAGCCGGAGTGCAGATGCGGCTGTGAATCAAAGGTTAATATCAACGGCATCTATTACACAGACCGCCTCTCGACTTGCACCTCTGCCGTCATATCCCGCTGACCTGTGTGCGTGGGATTGGAATTGGGGATGTGCGCTAGCCTACCCTATAGAGTACCGAGGTGCTGAGTCTGCTCCCACCAAATATGCACCTGCGGCCAACAAGAAAATGACGTCGGCGCTCCCGACAACGCCGAGAATGATCCAAGGTGCGGGCTCTCGGGGTCCGAGAGATCGGCTCCCACCATTACGAGAGCACCTATGGTACTGTGGTGGCAATGCCGATAACTACAGCACAGCACAGGTGGCGATGCGCTGCGGCCGGGAGCAGGACGGCTTGGAGGGCGGCCGTGGAATCATCCTTCTGTTACATCCCGGGCACCAGAAATTCCACGCAAGCACTGATCCTGAGATGACTGAGATGACTACAACGTCCGCCACACAGCACGGCCGCATACGTTGATTTCGACGCGCTCACTGGCTCATCTCCCTCAAATGGCGTCACGATCATCGCGCAGAGCATCTAAAATCGCCAACTCTTGAACCCTGAATTCAAATTGATGCGTCACAACAACATTTACCCTGCCCCTGCCAAGCCTGGCATGGTACAAACTGTGCAGGTTTCGCGTAGAAGAACATGTCCTGACAATAAACTTTCGGGACAACAAACAGGATGACAGCTGTAGAGGCCTCTGGAGCTTAGAGCTTCGGATGCGGGGAATGTGTGAATTACATCACGAGCGTAGTGGTGAACATGGAACAAGGGGCAAAGGCCAAAACTTACTAAGAGGCGGGCGCTGGACCCAAGGAGGCAGCTGGAGGATGAGTCGCCAAAGGTAATTTGGGGGCTCTAGGCTTTCTCTACCTGCAAAGTGAAACACACAGCGCCATGCGCCATAGTGCCCGTTCGGGAGGGGGGTGGTGGTGGCTTGGTTCACACTATTCGAGAAAAGAAAAGAACAAAACCGTAATTTACGTGGTAGCACTGTGCGAGCGCCCTGGTGGCAGAGAGCACAAACGGGTTTACGAGCCAAGCCAACAAAAGGGACAAATTTTCATAGTATCGCCCGCAGAAATGGCCCTCAGCAAAATTTGAGACTTCAAAAAGGGAAATCCGGCGCGGGGGTGGGAATCTCCCGTGTATCCACAGTTCTAGAATCGGCGTTACTCAGGTTGGGGACACGCCAAGAGCAGCCGTTGAAATGAACCAGAGACAAAAATAATAAAAAAAGACCGTGAAAGACACCAAACCACCGAAACAGTTGAGTGGATTTTTTTTTTTTTTTTTTTTGCGTTCTGCTTCCGGGTCATGGAGTCTAAGACGGGAGGCGTTGTCGTAAAGTTTTGAGGCACTTATCGCTTGGCACACACGAGATTTGACGGGATACGCGGGAGAGAGTGAGGCGAACCTGTGGAGATTCGTCGTACGTCAATAACTCGATGCGACTCTCGGCGGATCGGTGAGTTACTGCGGGCAGCAGCCAGAATCAGATGCAAGTCCCTGATCGACACCGAGCCAAGGCCGCTGGCAGCCAGCCACGGTCGCCCTGATGGCGTGGCCGCTAGCTTGTGTGCAGCGCATCGCATCTGTTTTGTTCCACTGCATTGGCGGTGGCTGGCCTGCACGCTACAGGTCATAGGACTCCACGTTCTCAAGCCCTGGGAGCTAGCCCTGATTCGCCCTAGATCTAGGGTTAAGATGCTAGAGCAGGCACTAGAGCACGTCGCATCCGGCGTTGTGGTGTTGGAAGAAAGGGAAACCGGTTGCTTGCTTACGGGCTTGATCAGCGATAAGCCGCCGCAATTTCTTGGCGGAAAATCGCGCTCTAGAGTGGTCCGTTTCGAGCATTTGCCGCCTGGTCTCGGCGAGCACTACGCCAAGATGCCTCCGACGTCCTATCGGCGCTGGCACGTAGGCACATGCTGAGGCGACGCAGCGGTTTCGTCTTGGCCGACAAGATGGCTGCCGCAGTTAAGGCCCAGAGCCAAGCCAAGCCCCGGGCGAGTCATCGGCATGTGCAGGGCTGTGTGAGTGCGTGTTTGACTCAACCAGCCATTTTGCATGACATTTGCCGGCATCACAAACACTTCGGCGTCGCCAGAAACCCGCTCAGCCCGTATGTACCTGCAGCCTTAATACTGACATCGAATAATCGTGACGCGACTTGAGGTTAAAAGGCGGACCCTAACAGGGAGGTTCAAGACATCCGAGCGCCATTGTTCTATTTGGGGCTTAGACTGTGCAACACTGCCGTTTTTGGAATAAGTTATCCGAAATTGCGAATGACCCTGGGCGTGGTTGGTGGATTCGGAGCTTCTGGACTGGAGCTGTCCCAGGATGCTGGGTGGGAACAGTGGGATACTATCGCGTTGCGGGTGAAGGGGCCTGTGTTTTTTTTTTTTTTTTTTGCACAGCGCAGGTGGCCCGCGGACATTCGGTCGTTGCTTTTCTGTCATTTTTGTTTTTGGTTGGCTCTGCATGCACATACATGAGAATACGTGTGAGGGCAGCCTTGTATTCCCCATCTCCGTCAAAAGAACAGTCTAGATCCGCAGAGGGACCACTGAAGCTGGGTTTCTCACCGCCGGATGTGACGCCGCCGCCAACCGCCAGTGTGCCAGAAGGATGAAAGGATGGTAATGACATCAACAGCACGGAGTACGGGCAAGTATTTGGTGGACAGGGCCCCGACATATATGCTCTATCATCTGCATGGGCCATCATGGGCTAGAACGCGGTTTGAGTTGCATGGCCGTCTCCCATGTAGGCGAGCCGAATTTCCCTCTACGCGCTGATGCCGCCTCGTCACACATGTCGGGGTTGTAGATGCGGGGTTGCCTTCAGCAACGCGGGGATTAGCGCCCATGTGCATGTGCCAACGTGACGAGCAGCGTCGACCTAAAGCAGTTCGCAATTATTTGAGAGGAGAAGCTGACGGCGGGCTGATATCACATCAGATATGCGGTCATCGGTCGAGACGTCGGAAGGCGCCGATTGTTGTCAAGTTTCTGCAAGGAGAACGGAATTTTTGGAATGCCGTTTGCACGGGCAACCCAGCAACAGCTTGAGACAAGATGAACAAGACATCTGTGCTTTTGTGTGAGATATACTATGCTTATGTTGCCAAGGGGCCGAATTCTGGTCGAATTCCTGTCGCGCCGGTAGGGACCGGCTTGGCGGACTTTGGACGAGATTGAATTGATGCCATAGCCAGGGTTCGTTGGCTAATGCTCAGCATGCCGAACTATAATGGTACAATCCCTAGATAGAAGCACCGACACACAGACCATGGATCGGTTCGCCCATGTCACGGCCGCAAGTAAACATATTTCTAAAGAAAGATCGTGTAATAAACATCTCAACCACCATCTACCACCGCCAGTCTGTCGTCATGCTCTGCACAGGGTCGCTCGCGGCGGGAGGGATAAGCATTGGGGGCTCGGAAAGTGGGCGAGAAGGGGGTGTGGATGAGGATGCAGTAGAGGGATCTACTTTCTGGCCACTAACTGGCTCTCGTGCGTAAGAGGGTTCACGAATGCGACAAATGTCCGAGAGCCGTTTGTAAGCTATGCCGATGTTGGTAGCTTGCAACCGTTCTAGGGACTTTAACACCAACCACCATCTTCAATTGCTCTGGCAAGATGGAGAATGCACCCACACACCCATCGCGACACCCATTGGGAGGATGGCTTGATGGTGACAGATTGACAGGGTTAGACATCTGGCAGTGGAGACGAGGAGCATAGTCGGACATTGTGTGTCGGCCGAGTTGTGCAACAGGAACGAAGGGTCTAGAGCGAACCCCCACGGCGAGCTGCCAGTCCACTCTGCCGAGGGATGCTCTAGCACTGGACGGGACCGGAGCAGTACGCTGGCCGCAGCCGGCTGACGAGGCCATGATGGAAACTTGCACACCCAGGCTGCGTCGCATTGGTTTTCTGCTGCTGCACGCAAGGATCCCCCATCGACGGCGGCAGCCACTGCATCGAAAGGCCGGATACTTGCCGGTGTGACAACCCTCAATCCCATCTCCTTTTTTCGCATTGAGCTTGATGTTGGACCCCAAAGTAGTACTACACAAAGGGGAAAGCTGTGTAAATAAGCTCAGAGCGGACTGCATAGTTTGGATGAGCCCCGGGGTTTGAAACTGCTCCGTAGGCGAGAGGCCGTGTGTCCGGTGCAGACGTCGACCCCTACCTATGTTGTACTGTCCGTCCCTGTTACTGCTAGACTTGATCTGCAGCTTGTCCAGGGATTCACGGGGCGCCATGTCGCGGGTCTCGTGCGTTGTGCAGCACTCGTGTGTGTGCTGGTGTCAGATAGTGGCTGGACCTGCGGACCTGCCAATGCTTTGAGACAGAAATTGGCATTAACCATCGAATTGACAGCGACAAAGGCCTGATGCCACAGACTCTCTGAGGATCAAGGCTCAATGGTTTTTGTGCACAGGTCAGTCGCAGGCAAGTTCACCGCCTCGTTGGCGCCTGCCATCCCCCCGAGGAAGGGATCTCGCACCGGCACCAATCCAGAGCCCAGGTGCGACTCGTGTGCGTAGGCGACCCGGACCTGTTGGACCTGACGGCTGTCCGGAGGCTCGTACCGTTATTTGCTCCATGAGATTTCGATGGACACCCACCGAGCCGAGTGGGGCTATGGGGCATGACAGATGGGTGGTGAATCAAGGGCGGATGAGGCATGATGGAGCCAGGCGTGGCGGCTGGCTCAGCGCAAGATGGGATGGATGGGATCGAAGTAAAATTGCTGACGGCACCATGACCAACCAGGACCTCAGCTAGGTCAGGCAGTGCAGAAGCTTGACGGAGGATGAGCACGGAGGACTCTGGCTGCTTCTGGCGCTGAGCGCTACTGCGACCTTGAGGATGCACCGTCTTCACAGTGCCTATGAACGACAGCCGTTTTTCGGAGCCAGCACGTGGATCCCCTAGAGTAGCTTCTAAATAATGCCACAGGGGAATTACCGAGGCTGCGATTGGCTGGGGTGGCCGACACGGCACACGGTGCAGATAGCTGGGCCATGCACTGGGAAAATCCTGCCGACGAAATTGGTCGGTACGGAGCACCGCATAGTGTGCTGACCTGCGGCATCCATGGTTACGGCAGAGGCCAGCATGGCCTACCGTTTGAATGGACAGGCTGGAATTATGGACCCAGGAATCCAGAGGAGCCTCCTCCCTTCGGCAGAGCTCCTCGGCACCAGCGTCAGGACCACAGCCAGGTCAAAGCCAGAACCAGAGCCGGCACCAACACCAGGGCCGGCGCCAGGGCCAGGGCACCAAGATCGATCTCGTTACGAAATTACTGAGCTACCTTGCTTGCTACGGAGTAGTATGGCAGTACGAAGAGGCCGAAGCGCTCCTTGATGAATTTTTTTTTTAGTACTGGTACGGGAGGTCATCGCTACCGTTCATCTGGCCGCCCTGTACTTTGTACTCGGTTGGGGCGTCTTTAGCCGCGAGGGCAGTGAACCATTCCGAATGACCGGCGAACTTAGGGGAGTCATGGATCGATCGAGACAACCCCCCAAATGCGGTATTGCATCGCGGCGGCACGCCCCTGAAGTCCCTTCTCTCCCTTCTGGGCATCGCCCGGAACGGGGCGCCCTCAGGGCTGATGCACTGAAGTGTCCACTAGGGCACCACTGAACCACTGAAAGCTAGCGCCTGCGTAGCACAGATGGGCCTACGGGGACCCCATCAGCAGTTTTCTGCATGTCCCCAGTGGAAAATTTGGCGAGTAAAAAAATTGGAGAGGAAAAAAAAAAATCTTCTTGCCCGCCCCGTGCCAGTAAAAATTCCCACAGCGCCCACCACCCAGTGCCATGACACTGGCGATTGGCACAAAGGGTGCCTCTGTTTTTGTTCTATTTTTTCTACTCCCTCCTGGTTCCATGTTTCCACGCCGGGGCCCCAATTTTTATCCGCTCCACGCTCGGCAATCCAAACATTGATTTTCCTGGGCCCCTCTAATTAGAGACGGAGGGAGCTCCGTATCAATCCCGCGCCTTTGTCGTTGGCCCCAACCTGTCGCTGGTTTACTGCTTTTGGCCGAGGTTGGCGGCCCTTTGCCGCTTACTTGGTGTACTGTATGGATTCGGCGACTTGCTTTGCAAGCTGGATGGGTCGGCTTATTAACACCAGGGCACCAGGGCAACAAACACCAGCTGCTTCCATTCACCCATCTCGTGCCCCTCCCATTTATTCATGCCCGCCTGCTCAGTTTCTGTTCATCCCCCTTTACCGCTTCACCCTGCTGTCGTATTCCCCGTGCCCAAGCTCAAACCCGCCATCTCGTCGATCTGCCTCCCGTTGTTGGCCTCCCTTGGCTGCCAAGGCTGCCTTGTCTCTCTACCGTCCGGCAACGGTACCGTAACACTCGAGCGGGACGTCATCTGGAGCTTGCCAAGCCAGCGCTGCCTCTGGCACCCACACAACATTAACCACGCTCGCCGCGCGCGCCCACCCTTCGACGTATCCACATCCTCGCCTACGCGCACGCCTATCCACACCTCACGCCCCCGGCCCTGACCCACCCACTGCGACTATCCGTGCGACCAGTCCCTGCCAGTCCCTGCCAGTCGAGACAGCGCTGCCCGCTCGCTGCTCTTCTAAAAGGCCCGTCCCTGGCTGCATCCAACATCAGCTTCATCTCTCTCTACTGAAGCACTCGCCTTTCCTCGAGGCGGCTTCGTCTACCACCACACTATCCATATACAGTCCTATCATGTTTGTGTGCATGTTATAACAGACCTGTCCTCAGGGACACTTAACATTGCAACTCTCCTGACTTTGACTGTAAGCCGTCGCTAGACGTTTGCCTTACTCCGCACAACAACTTCAGCCGACTGCGCCAACATCTCGCGCTCGCCGACTCTCAACACTGCGCCCTCGACTCCGTATTTGCGACTCCAATCCAAACACTCGGCGCTTTTCAGGTCGACCTGTTTCCCTACCTGGACAAACATCCGCCCATAGAACTGAATCTCCGCCAAGTTTCAAGCCTCAGCCTTGATCCCTGTCCCCTCAGTTCATATATCTCATTCCATCGAAACATCCCCACAACCACCACTATGACCACCAACATGATTACTTCAAATCCGGACACCCTCTGGGCCACCCATGGCTCAGAAGAGTGCGAGGAAGCCGACGAGCCACCAGAGTTACGCTTCAAGCGTGAATCTGACTCGAACAATTTCCAAAAGACCGCAATTCGCCGTCCCAGTGTCAACTCTTCTCTGCTGACCAAGGCCATCATGGGTCACTCAGATGACGACTTCATCCCTCGCGCTCACGAAGTCACCCATACCACCTTGTCCAACACTCAACGACGACGTTCGCTTGCAAGCAACATTAGCTTCGCATCAACTGCCGACCTGACGAGTGACACCGGTCTCACAAGCCCTTCGCGACCAAACACTCCCAGTCCTCCACTCCCAGAGATGGCCATGCTGCGCTTGGATGGAAACACTCCCACAGACCCCAAGCATGTTTCCCTTCTTGGTGCCGCTGTTAAACTTCAGGGTCAACTGCACCCATCCAACGATGCTCCTAAGAAGCGAAGCATCCAGTTCGCCTGTGGTGGCAAGCCCCCCGTTCAAGAGGCTAACTTGCGCGCTCAGCCCATGGTCAAGACACCTTCCGCCCAGGAAGCTCCCCGGCGACCATGCATCAAGTTTGCTTGCCCTGCTCGTCCTGCCTCAACCCAGAACACCCCTCCTCAGCGCATTTCATCGCAGATGAACCAGGCCGCATCGAACGCCAAGCCTGAGGCTCCCTCCACTCCCAAGACCTCAGTGCTCTCAACCGCTGCGTCTGTCACGCCTCGCCAGAGTGGACCTCGCAGGCCATCCTGCTCCCGACCCAGGTATCTTCGAGCCAATTCCAAAGATCTGACCAACGATGGATCCCAGTTCCATGAGTTTGCATCTGGAATTGCTCGTGAAGCCGATTGGATTCGACACGAGAGCCCTATTGCCAGAAAGAAGCTCACTATCAACGATACTCTGACAAAGGAGAATCGTATTCGTCGCTTGGCCACCGAAGCTGAGGAAGAGGCTGAAGAGGAAGAAGGGATCAACAACGGGGACGAGGACGAGGATGAGGATGCTATCGAGGATGACGAGGACGATGAGGATGATCTCGACGCTGTGTTGGATGATGAAGACGATGAGGATGAGGATGAGGATGAGGAAGACGACGATTCCGATGGTTACCACACTGACGAGGAAACCGGCTTCGCTGATTCCGACGAGGACGATGATGATTTGCTTCTCTGGACTCCCAGTCAGATAACCGCGGTTCCCATCGGCTCCTCGGCTCCAATTGCCCGCCGACTTTCCATCCACGAGCAGTCTGATTCTTCCATCACAACCCAGAGCAGCCATCCCAACACTCGCCGTGAGAGGGCTAGACGAATCAAGCACCGGGAAGAGGCTCCTGATCTGCCTGACAGTACTGATTTCGTCTGTGGAACTCTGGATGAAGACCGACCGCTTGAGGAGGCTTACATGTCATGCCTCGCTGCTCGGCGAAACGGCAAGTTGCGAACCATCCCTCAAGACATCGACCCTAGTTTTCCTGCTTCGGATCCCGAGGATGAAAATGAGGGCGAAATTTTCAACCCTGTCCACCACGATAGCGATGATGACGATGAGTGGCTTCACGGCAAGATGGAGGACATTCACCATGAGCTTGACCGTCCACGACGGAGGAGAAAGAGCAACATTTCTCCCAAACGCTTCCGATCTCCTCCACCCAAGCGACATCACTCACCCCCTCCTCCTAAGAACCGTGGCCGGTCGCCCAAACCTTTGTTCGATCTTCCCTCTCCTCGAAATGGAAGATCACCTGGTGGGGCTCATAAGCCTATGACCACCCCTCTTGGGTCTCCTCGCTGCGGCCAGATCAAATACAATCTTGCCGGACGCCCTGGTTTGACCTACACTAAGTCGCTTCCTCGCGCTGGCGCCATGTTCTTTCTCAAGCATGGTCGCCATCACAAAGTCAACCATGACCAAGACATCCATCTTCGTGGAGCAATTGATATTGTCAAGGGCTTGGAAAGCAAGCGTCAGCGACGCAAAGAAAAGTTCTTTCAGAAGTACTGCAACCGCGCTCGTAGGGGCCAGATCCCTGAGCGTCGACCACAGCCAGGTCGTGGTGCCGAACGCATGAGGGAGCTGGGCCTTTTGATGGCCGGCAAGAAGGATCAGGGCAATTACGTCCTCTCCGTCTAAGCAAAAGTTTCTTTGTTTCATTCCAAAAAATCGAGGTCGATACGGCGACTCTCGTGGTTTGCATGTCAGGAGTACATTGCATCACATACTGATTTAACTTGATGATGATGAGATCTGACCATTTCTTTTTTTTCTTTTCAAAAAACCCTGACCGGTAATTCAGGGATTATTCAACTGTATCTATTAAGCATCAGGATGATGCCAAGCATGCAATGGTGTTGGTGTGGTGTGTATACAATGGTCTCTTTTTTTTCTCTTTTGGTTGCATTGCATTGGGCGGGCGGTCGGAACAAACATTTACTGGAAGGCCTATTCAAAATTGTTTGGATACCCCTGACGAGGCATTTGGCGCGATAGGTTTCCTGCTTGGCGTTGGATTGAGGCAGGCATATGATGATGACAATATATCAATGATGATCTTATAACACTACTTCATGAAGCCACCGTGGCGCTACCGTGACTTGTGAATCATGAGGACACATGCCGTGAGACCGGAGCTAACTGCTCTTGGGAAGCGATGTAGACAACCACTTGTTAGGCAACAAAACGTGGAGCATACAAACCCAAACCAGGAGCACACGTCGCTTGACACGATAACCATGGGTATTCCGAGTTGTTTCCGATAGACGGAATCCGGATCGATTCCTAGTGTTTGGGGTTGTGTCATGTGGTGGCATAGATTGTTTATTCGGCAACGCACGGAAAACATGGAAGTTGCAAAAAACAATGCAAACAAGATAACGACAGATACCACACTACCGAGGGCTGGTAAAGTTCTCAAAAGGAATCTCCCGACAGGCACTTAGAGCATGTCGCATGGTCCGGGTCCAGCAACAGGCCACGTAGTGTTGCCTGAAAAATTAGGCCCCACACGGCGTCACCCTTTCTGCCAGCTTTCGATGTCTAAACAACGAGCATCTCCTTCAGTTCACCGTCCACCAACGCCAACGATAACGACGACAAATACCCACACCCAGACCGCGCAACACACCCGGATCGAATTAATAATTTACCAAGTGTATCGCCGACCATGTGGATTATCAACTGGTGTATGTTTTGGCTTGCAACCCGATTACCGGCGCTGTCTGGGCTGACACGTGCTGCAAATAGTCTACGATGTGCTCTCTTCGCTGGGACTGCTGAACAAGCACGCCAAGCTCCTCTTCCTCGGTCTCGACAATGCCGGAAAGACCACCCTTCTTCACATGCTGAAGGTATGACGGAGACAGGCTCACTAGCGGATGGATGGTGCTGTTCTTTGGGAACCGGACACCAAATCTTTGCCGGAACGCCGAACCGATTCTGGCGATGCTTGATGCTGATGAATGAATGTGCAGAACGACCGTGTTGCCATCCTCCAGCCCACTCTTCACCCCAGTAAGTTTTCGGGACATAACCGTCGTCGCCGTTTGCGACACACGTGTCATGATGCTGAGACTTTGTAGCCTCTGAAGAGCTCGCCATCGGTAACGTCCGATTCACCACATTCGACTTGGGTGGCCACCAGCAGGGTATGTATTGCGCATTTGGGATATTTGGTCATGTATCATTAATGTCCAACGTCTAGCCCGCCGTATCTGGCGAGATTACTTCCCCGAGGTCAACGGTGTGGTCTTCCTGGTCGACGCCAAGGACCACGAGCGATTCCTCGAGGCCAAGGCCGAGCTCGACGCCCTCCTGGCCATGGAGGAGCTTGCCAAGGTCCCATTCGTGATTCTCGGAAACAAGATCGACCACCCTGATGCCGTCTCTGAGGATGAGATGCGACACCAACTCGGCCTCTACCAGACTACCGGCAAGGGCAAGGTCCCTCTGGAGGGTATCCGACCAATTGAGCTCTTCATGTGCTCTGTTGTTATGCGACAAGGATATGGTGAGGGTATACGCTGGCTTTCGCAGTACGTGTAAGAGGGTAGATGATGGAGGGGAAACTGTAGAGGGCTATACCAGTGTGCAGATGTGGGATAAGGAGGCATGTGGTCATCCGCGGTTTATGAGATTCGGACTTCTCTTTTAGGCGAACTTTTTTGGTCGTGCAAATTCTACAATACCATGATAATAGCCGAGATGATCGTTGGGAATTGCCCACCCCTGGGTTGTTCGGTTTGAGATGCTGAAAGGGGAAGATGCTGCAGACTGCCTGTGCCGGGGGGGCGGACGAATTCTGGGGATCTGAGCAGCCGAGGAATGAATGTACAATCTACACATGGCGCATCTGCGCAAAGGAGGCATTTGACTAGACCATCCCAAACAGATATTAGCCTTATGTCAGTGTGACCGAGGTCTGTGTTTTTTTATGCCATGTCCTGTCAGGAATTCATGATGCGAACGAGTCGCCCCGGCTCCGCCTGAGGAACGCCGTCAGCGGGGCTTGGCCGGGGCGTGCGCCGCCTGTACCCCTTCTGCACGAGTAGCTGCCAGAGGTACTTTACCCCAACGAAAAGCGACGTCATCCCATTCTGGCACGTTGTCGCATCACGGGGGCCACCCAACAACAGTGCTCTTTCAGAAGCCAGAATTCCAATCTCTTTTATCCTCCCCATCTTGTCGCTTACTCTCATTTCCCTCCACCGTTCCATCGACATGGAGAAGAGTTTGACCTTCTGATATGCCCATCATGTCGCAGCCGTACGTGTCTTACTTTTCCCGGGATTCCAATTTCGATTTCCCGCCTGAGTCCTTCGAACCTGCGAGGCTTCCAGAGGTCGACGAAGAATTCATTGACCCGCGCGACCTCGACGCATTTGAGAAAGCGCTCCAAGCCCCTGATCCCCTTCAAAGTCCTACCGACGAAACCGGTTCTCGATCGCCGCGCAGCCCGTCTAGAATCACGAAGCGACCTTCCCAGACGGAGGCTGGCATTGAGAATGATGTCGCCGCCATTGCAGCCGCAGTAAACGCCGCCTCTGGGGATCTGTCGACGCCACCGACGCCTGCCCAAGGAACCTTTATTACAGCGCAGAATGATTGGGCCCCCGTGAACTCACGAGTGTATCGCAACAAGCGGGGCTCGCGGAAGAAGAAGAAGTACAGGAAGGGCGCGGATCGCAAGGGCGCTGTTGAAGGCTTACTGGGTACCCGGACGGTTGATGAAACGCGAGAAGGATATCTCTACCAGCTTTTGAAATGGCCTCTGCTGTCCTTTGTATTTTCATGGCTTGCTGGCCTGGCGACAGCCTATCTTTCGACAAGGCTCTACATCTGGATTTTCGAGCACTTTTTCACATGGCGGGGTCGACGTGAGCAATTGCGACGTAGCATGCGGAACACATCCAATTATGGCGACTGGGTTACTGCCGCCAAGGAGCTGGACAACTATCTTGGCCGACAAACCTGGAAGGAGGAGAACGACTTCGCATATTACGACTCCAAGACGGTTCGTCGAGTGTGGGAGCAGATGAGGAAGACAAGAGCTCGCGCAGAGGAACAGGAAGTCAAGAACGACAAAGGCGATGGTGGAAAAGCCGTCGAGGACCTCAAGAGCTTGATAGAGGCGTGCGTCAAGAATAATTTTGTTGGCGTGGAGAACTCGAGGCTGTACAGCCAGACTTACTACGGGACCAAGAACCTGGTGCAGAATTTCCTTGATGAGGGTGAGTATCCGGAAGTTGCGGCAAAATAGTTATGTCGAGTCTAACATCTGTGCAGTGGAAAAGAGCTTGAAGTTCCTGACCCAGACCAAGCAACTTGAGATGGAACAGAAACGAGTCCTCTTCAAGCACGTTTATGCGAACTACGGACGAACAGCTTTGTGCCTCTCCGGAGGAGCTGCGTTTGCCTACTACCATCTTGGAGTCGTCAGGGCATTGTTGGATGCAGACCTGTTGCCGGATGTTATTACTGGAACCAGCGGTGGTGCCCTGATTGCTGCTCTGGTGGCTACCCGGACCAACGACGAACTGCAGGGACTTCTTATTCCAGCATTGGCAGAGCGAATCAATGCCTGCAGCGAGCCTTTTACTACTTGGGTTCCGCGATGGTGGAAGACAGGTGCACGCTTCGATTCAGTGGATTGGGCCCACAGATGTAGCTGGTGGACTCGTGGTTCGTTGACTTTCCGGGAGGCATATGAACGAACCGGTCGTATCCTCAACGTGACTTGCGTCCCTGCTGACCCACACTCGCCCACGATTCTTTGCAATTACCTAACAAGCCCAGATTGTGTCATCTGGTCGGCAGTGTTGGCATCAGCGGCGGTGCCTGGCATCATGAACCCCGTTGTTCTCATGATGAAATGTCGGGATGGAACTCTTGTGCCGTACTCTTTTGGTCACAAGTGGAAGGATGGCAGTCTGCGAACTGATATTCCCATCAAAGCCCTCAACACTCACTTCAACGTTAACTTTACTATTGTTAGCCAGGTCAACCCGCACATCAATCTCTTCTTCTTCTCGTCTCGCGGGTCAGTCGGGCACCCCGTCACACACCGCAAGGGTCGAGGATGGCGCGGAGGCTACCTCATGTCGGCGTTTGAGAATTATTTGAAGCTCGATATGAACAAGTGGCTCAAGTTTATCCGGTCCGCTGAGTTGCTGCCACGGCCGTTGGGCCAAGATTGGAGCCAGCTGTGGCTGCAACAATTCAGCGGGACCATCACTATTTGGCCCAAATCTGTGCTTTCGGACTTTTGGCACATTTTATCAGACCCAGACCCACAAAGACTGGCACGAATGCTTCACGAGGGAAGGCAGAGCGCGTTCCCCAAGCTCAAGTTCATCGCGAACCGGCTTATGCTTGAGCGCCTTGTTGAACAGGGCCGGCGAGAGTCGCGACCATGGGTGCGCAGGGGCAGTCTTCAAACAATCATGAGCGATGAAGATTTGCGCAGCCTATTGGTGAAGGAGATTTCGAACGGGGGTACAACAGAAGACGAGACGACAGACGTAGAAGATCTGAATGGGCTTGGGACAGGCCTAGGGATGACGACTCTGGATGATAAGAGCGACTAATTCCCTATAAAGCTCAAGGGACAGAATTCAAGAATAATGAGCTGTACTCGTAGATGCACTAGAAACGGGCATTGGTGGTTGGCTGCACATGTTTGGCGTTGGATGGCATCATTGTTCTTTTAGAATGTAGGATTAAGGCTGGGGTACAGGGGATTTGGGATACACAGGACAATAAGAAACAGGACATTATTTTTTTATGGCACACGAGCGTACGCTTCCTCCAGCTCGGCTGGTAAATTACGGGGACATGAACTGGTTGGTTGATTGGTGTTGATAATCAGTTAACTGAGCTGATCCATGCAAGCGGGGGGGTGACAGAAAACCTGAGACACTAAATTTGTGTTGGAGTTTCACCTGGCTAATCAATGTTAAAAGAAGCCAACATTGGTGCCATACTGGCACCAGGGGACTCTCGAATATCATGGAGCGAGATTTTTGACCGTTTTGTGAGATCGAACGTTGTGCATGGCTCAGATGTATTGCTCATGATTGGAGGAGCACAGGGCATGGAAATGTATGTGCGCCTATGAGCTCTCGGTGGTGTCTCATGGTTTCTGTCCCTGGCTTACCATGGAAATGATTGCCGTCGGCAGTCGGAACCAGGTGCCCCCCGACAAGCCCACCTGATGTCACAGGGCTGAGGTGACCAGCACTAAAATAAAAGCTTACCAAAAAGGTGACAGAATAAATGGCACAACAGGCACGCCGCCTTTGTGAGTGCACAGGAAGAAAAGGTGGTGGAAAGAGACGAAGGAAATTTGCACAGGAAGTACAGAGAGTGGTGCGTAATTTTATGGAATATTTGAATTATTACCCAATCCCCCATGCGCGTGATATGTATTTTGTGCTTCTAGCCTTGTTCAATCACAGCCGTGTGCCACATTTTCTGTCACCTAGCTGCTTACCTACACGGACAGACGGGCTGGGAGAGAACACGGTGGCGCGTATTTTCAGCACACAGCCAAAGTGGCATCGGAGGTACCTGAAAGGCACAGGACGGGCCAGATAATCCGACGACCCGCACCAGGCCAGCCAACCAACAACGGACTGCGTGGCCGTAACATTTTCAGGACACTCTACACCAAATCGAGGTGTGCGACTGGACCTCCCCTTGCACCTTGCAAAACCTCCCCTCCTCAAGACAGAGAGGAACTGGACAACACACGCTCTTTTGGTATTCTTTATTCTGTAATTAATCTTTTGTCCTTTCTTACTCTGCGAGCCGGTTCTGAGCTCGCTCAATTGTCAAGATGAGTTCGGACTACTCGTATGACGAGCAGGTACGTCAGAGCCCTCTTTAACACGTCTCCCAATGGCCCTCTTGCCTTTTTTGTGCCCTCGAGGACATGTTCGCGTGCAACTTGCGCAAACTGCTCCCAGGGCGACTGCACTGCAACCTCGTCTGCAGGAACCAGCTCGTGAAGCTCTGCTGACTCGAATCTCCCCTAACAGGGCCAGTTCTTCCCCTTCTTCATCCTCACCCTCACCGGTCTCGTCACCGTCCCCCTGACCTACACCCTCCTCCGCCCCAGCAAAGACGAAGATGCCCTTGCGCCGCGCATCAAGACCGACTACAAGACGGAGCATGCTGCTACCGTCGACGCGCTGAAGAGCGCCCAGAAGCGCAAGCAGTGGAGGGTAAAGCGGGCCATCTTTGTCGTGGTGGGGTGGACTGTAATGGCTGCCATGGTCTACCTCATCATGGTCACCCAGCCTACTGTCCACAAGATCTGGAACCCTTATGACATCCTAGGAGTTTCCGAGGTAAGAATCGCTGCCCGCAGATTGCACTGGAAAATATTGGCTAACATGGCTTGTGTTCCTAGTCCGCCACTGAGAAGCAGATCAAGTCCCACTTCAAGCGCCTTTCTGTCAAGTTCCACCCCGACAAGATCCGCCCCGACCCGGCCAAGAACGAGACCGCCGAGTCTCTCAACGATCACTACGTTGAGCTCACCAAGGCGTACCAGGCACTGACTGACGAGGATATCCGCAACAATTACATCCAGTTCGGCCACCCTGACGGCAAGCAAAGTTTCAGCATTGGTATCGCTCTTCCCAAGTTCATTGTCGAAGATGGCAACGGCAAGTATGTCGTTCTCGTCTACACCCTTCTCCTCGGAGTCCTGCTTCCCTACTTGGTCGGTTCGTGGTGGTATGGTACGAAGAGGAGGTCAAAGGAGGGTGTCCTGATGGAGAGCGCCAACAACCTGTTCCGCCAGTATGAGGACGACATGGACGAGGGTGCCATCATCACTGCTCTTAGCACCGGAAAGGAATTTGATGACGTCTTCAAGGGCGACAAGGCCGAGTCTGGTTTGGCTAAGGTTGAGTCGCGCATCACTGCCGAGGGCCAGGGTTCTACTTTCGCTTCCGGTATGACAGCCAAGGACAAGCAACAGCTTGAGGATCTCGAGAACGGTGTGCGACGCAAGACGCTTGCTCTGCTCTGGGCCTACCTTGGCCGCATTGAGCTCGATGACGCTGCTCTGACCAAGGCCAAGTACGAGGTTGGCCCTATTGCTCGCGCCCTGGGACAGTCCTTCGCCGCCATCTCGCTTGCCTACGGTAATGTTGGTCCCATTGTCGGCGCCTACACCACCAGCCAGTACCTCATCCAGGCCATTGCGCCCAAGAGCTCCCCTCTCCTTCAGCTTCCCCACTTCACCAACTCTATCGTCACCGCTGTCGAGGGCGATTCCAAGACCCACATGTCTGTTCAGCAGTTCATGGACCGCTCTGACGCTCAGCGAAGAGAGCTTGCTGTCGGCAAGGACCTCTTGACTGAGGAGCAGTACCAGACCGCCGTCACCATCGCCAAACAGCTTCCCTACCTCCGTGTTGCCAAGGCCTTCTTCAAGGTTACTGGCGAGCGCTTCATCATTCCTTCTTCCCTGGTCACTCTTGTCATCAAGGGTCGCTTCATCCCCCCTGGTACCGAAAATGTCCCTGCTGTTAACGAGCTCGACCTTGAGGATATTGATCCCGCCGAGGACGATCTCGAGGCTATTAGCGGCCGTAAGAAGATGGTCAAGGGTCCTGACGGCAAGCTTATCCCTGTCGAAGAGCAGAGCATCCTCCCCCCTCGCGCCTTTGCCCCCCACTACGCCCGCGATCACTCCCCCAAGTGGTACGCCTTCCTCAGTGACTCAAAGCAGGGCAAGATGGCCGTGCCTCCCTTCGCCTTTACCCGATTCGACCAGCCCATTATCGATGAGAACGGCAACCCCACCTTCAACATGCAGACTCTCAAGGCCCAGTTCGCCGCTCCTCCCCAGGCCGGCCACTACACCTTTGTTCTTCATGTCATGTGTGACGCCTACGTCGGCTTTGATACCAAGATGGAAGTGACCCTGGTTGTCGAGGAAGCTAGCAAAGCTGCGGCTATGCAGGCTGAGGATGACATCAGCGAGCCCGAGGAGGGTGAGTTTTACTCCCATGATGGTGCCCCTAAAACGAGACAACCGACTAACATGTTTACAGATTCCCTTGCTGGCCAGATGCACGCCCTCAAGACTGGCCAGGCCCCCAAGCCTCGCAGGAGGCAGGATGACGAGTCTGATGATGAGAGTGGCACCGAAGAGGAGGATGATGACACCAGCGCGACCAACACTGACACCGAGGACGAGTCATAAAGGACCTTTGTATTTTCATCAACAAGGGACGCCCCCGTTCGCACGGGATTGCGACCCGGCTCTTGTATTTGTTCGTCAAAGCGTCTTCTAATCGTAACATCAAGCCTGTGATGGCACCTGAGAGAGAGAGCCAGGCATATGGAGGCAAAGGGGGAAGGGAAAACGCGTGTTAGTATGGGGACTTGGGATTTGTTTGGCAGATGTTTTTCACTACGCATCTCTGCGCCACGCATGACAGGGGTATACTGGGAGTTCTAGGGTGTTTTCACGGCATAATTTATCATAAATCTTTTCTCCTGTATTGACTCTTGACCATATCTTCATTACCCGACATTGTCCTTGGCTGTGTAATAATGAATAGAAGTTGCTTTGTGCTGACGGAAAATAAATGCCTTGTCATCCTTGACAACCCTCGACTGTCAGTATCCGCAGGTTGGAATAGCAGCAAAAGCAATCAGAGATAATAATATTAAAGCCACTGCTATATCTCATGTTTAGACACACTTGACCCCCCTTTGCTCTTAACCTTGGCCCTTGTTGCGTCTCATAGCGGGGAGGGGGCTGGTTTTTGTTTGTATGTTCATGCATTGCGATTTGGTTGTTTGCTGCCTCACGTCGTCGCCCCTTTTCTTTTTGTAAAAAAAAAAAAATTTGCCTGCCCAAGGGTAAGGATGAACTTGCGTTGCCGCTGGTACAAATCTTTTCAAGACGCAAGTCCGGCTTCGTCTCGATCCGTTGCGATACCACTACTGGTCACTTGCGTACGGTTCTAACAGACTCGGACACCACAGACCTCTACGCCCTTGCCTTCGATGCGAGCGGATCGCCCAAAGTACAGTGTTGAAAGCTCACGAACGAAAAGTGCGTCACTATCGCTCCAGACATCTAGACCCATGTTTTCCACAGCATGGCTGTCGACGCGGATGGCATCTGCTTCCGGATCAAATTCGCCTTCACCTGTCTGCAGGGGGTTGTTTTCGGCGCTGGAAGTGGGCGACGAGGCATCATCGTCGTCGTCACCATCGGTGTATGGCCCATCCTGGGTATCTGCGAGATCGGCCAAGACGGAGAGGACTTGGGTTGTGAGACGGTGGAAGTAAGCGATGATGGCGAGTTCAAGACGAGCCTCACCAGCGCCATCTAGATTGGTGCGACGGGTAGCAGCGAGGGAGGATAGAGACTCAGAAAGAACTTCGGAACGGGAGGAAGGCCGGGGCATTGCCATGGGGGAAGAACCAATGTCAGCGAGGAGGGCAGCGTCACGAGATGCTTCTTCCTGTTCCTCGGAGCGAAGCTGCTCTCCAGCACTGGCCCACCACATGTAACCGTTGTAGGCGAGGGCGGTCCAAGTTAGAGGTTCAACAATCTTCTCGACGCCATCGTCACGAGGATCTCGCACTGCACGAGTTGACTGGCTAGCAGGACGCACAGGCGCTGACTCGGAGTCAGGGGAGTCTGCAGCGACGGCAAGACGTTCGAGGCCATTCTTCAAAGATGTGAAGCGGCGCAGGTCACGCTGGGTTGCCTTGACGGGGTGGCCACGAGGGCACTCGACGAGGGGCCATACCTTTTCAGCAGCTTTGGAAGAGTAGTCGGGGGGGATGGTAATGAGCATATCCCAGAGTGTATCTTTCATTGCAAGGATACTGTCAGTAGTGCAAGCGATCCAGCCGGATCCAGCCTCATCGTCCACTGCATCTTCACTGCTGCGCTCTCTCTTGGACGCCTCCAAGTCCTCCATGAGAAACTGGATATCATGAACGCCAATGGAGAACAGAGGCCTGAGACGCTGCGTTGTTGCTGAAGCGGGCAAGACATCATTAACAGACAGAGGAATATTTGAGAGAACAGAGAGATTATATACTGCCATATGTTAGTTGGATGGGTGCCTAGGAATGAGGTGGAAAGTTAATCACCAAAATCACAGATCTCATGGACCGGTGCATGACAAGAGATTAAAATGCGCTTCCTCAACAAGGCGGCACGATGGATGGGGAATATTAGGGGGCCAAACTTATCCAGCAGGCTAGTCAGACTCCAGGCGGGGTGGTATGGCGACAGTTGGTGGCCGGTGGTAGCCGCCGAGGTTTCATCGGACACCGAGCGGTTGCGGATGTGACTCTTGCGTCCAAGAGCCTGCGATTGGAGGAGCGGCGAGCTGACAGGCGTCTCGCCAGAGAGCCGTCGGTTTCCTTCACCTGAGCTTTCTTTGTTGGCGTTCCAGTAGTCCTCCAGGATGCCGGTGTTTCTGCGATCTTCTGCGAGTTGACTGGAGGATTGTTAGTTGTGCTAAGTGAAATGAGAGCTGAATCCAAGGTCCAACGTACACAACCATTTCTTTCAAAGCTTCAGCGTGTCTCCATGCGCGTCCCAGCCGGCCGTAGCTGAGAGGAACCAAAACTCCAACGGCAATCATTCTTGCGTGGCGCGCTTCCTCCTCATCACATGGCACATTGATAAAGGCGCTAAGGCCTGCGTGGCCGCCATCGTGGACAAAGTAAATGAGATCTTCCGAGACAGTGTGCAGACCAGAAGGAAGAGACTTGTACTCGACAAGCCCCTCGAGCTCGACGCCAGGTGCGGATTGCTTCCAGACAATGGTGTACCCGGCCTTGACGTCGAAGTGAATGAGGAAGAGGGCAGCGATGGGTGGCCGGTCGTTGGGGGGATTCGAGGGCATGCGAACGGAGAGAGCGGGTTGTCCCCTGCGAGAGGAGGCCATGACGACTATCCGAACAGTCGCATCATATAGCGGACGCGTTCTCGAAGACGAGGCAGTGGGATTCGGGATGAGCACGGCCGAGAATCAGGCGCTGGCACGGCTTAGGGCGGAATATGCAGTTTCGCCTCGCGGGCTGGGCCAGGGGAAGCACGGCAGGATAGGCTGGCAGCGTGGAGATCAATGGTCGGAGACGGAATTCGGGCGAGTCAATTGTCGTGGAGAAGCACGGAGAGGCGCAAAAGCGGCAAAGGGGCCTATCGCAATGAGAGCAGCGGGTCTCTGGGGGAGGATGCAGGATGGAAGTTGACGATGGGTGGGTTTGGGCAGTTGGAGCCTCCGAGTGGGCAGTGCTTTAGCTCAGTGGATGCCTTCAGTGGGGATGGCTCTAGCTTACAGTGGTTACATGACGCGGTAGCCCACCCGATAGGCGATGGGAGCTATGGCTTCACGTGATGGGCATGCGCAGCGCTGAAAGTGGAAGCGGGAGGGGGATGACGACGATAGCTCGCAATGCCAAGGATGTTGCCCGAATAATGCTACGGAGGCAGGGTTCTGCTGCGAGAAATCACCGTTACTTCACATGCAAAATGCGCTTTAGATAAGGGTTTTTGCTCAAGAGGGTGTGCTCGGCCGTGTCCCGTGACCGCGTCTTACAAGCTTGAGTCAAGCTGTAAGGCCAATGCTGGGGACTGTGGCCTGATGATTGCATGTTGTTGGGGGATTTTCGTAGTATCCAAATATTGTGACTAGAGCTGGGAATGTCCTAGAAGGGTGACGTTGGTTAAGCCAATGAGTGAAATCTTGTTCAAAGCCTGATTTTCTCATCCTTCAGCTGTAACTGCAATATCAATCCGGTTCCGAATCTGGCTTGCTCTTTGAATCTTAATAGAGAACAGCACCCACGTGCTGAATGGCAGCGATGCTCTCAGCCGATCACACGTGTAATTCCGATCCTACTTGGTCCATTCCATTCTGCCAATATCCAAGAAAAAAAATCCTCAAATACTTGGCCATGCATGTCCATCAACCTTGACTTCGAATTCCTCCACGAATTTTCTCGCAAGCGTTCCAGGTATCTGCCTTCTTCTCGTATTTCTTTAACCCCTTCCGGGTTCATCGCTGTTAGTAGTCGAAGGCCATTCTGTTCGATGGCTGGTACCGCACCAGAAGAAATCCCCCAATGATGTTTACGGCAATTATGCTTTACCCCAAGGCGCTCAAAAGTGAAGAACCGATTGGTATCAACAGCAACTGATGTTGCTGCTTGTAGGGGGATGATATGCGACGGATGGTTGCAGCCACAGCCTTGCATTAGGCTCTGTCCTATGACGATGGTAGATCTCCATAACATATGTCCTTCGTGAACATAGATATGGAGATGCACCTTCTCCTGGACGTACAAGTACAGTTGTAGGGGTCTTCCAAGTACTTCGGATCACCTAAAGAATTCATGACAAATCCCCGGTCAAATTTGGGAAGACAATCCGCGGATGCTCTGAACCCAAAGGCAAGGCGATGTATGGACCTGAATCGGTTATCTAGGATATGGTGCAGTATGAAAATTGCAAACGGTCTAAGGGATTGGTCTATTGATACCTGCTCCGTGATGTAAAAGCCAATTAGTTAGCTGTAATTATCGTAGATTGTTATGAGTGGAAGAACCCATGAAATAGAACATCTGTATGAGTAAACTCGGCTTGTGATGAAGCCCTAGTTATTTGAGAGGCAATATGACGAGAATGATATGGTGTCTCAGACTTGATCGTGAGAGTCGGGTAAAGAAGCACTGTATTTATCTAGCCCCACCACATCATCATAGGATTCTTCCTGCGGCACTTGTGGGCTGCTGAGTTTGAACCAGTTTAGTCTATCTCCCGGAAGCCATGCGAGGGTCCAAGATGCTAGCTCCTTCCTGCGTGTTGCTAATTGAAGTACTAGGAATGCCATGGTTTTGCGCTTCGATACAATATCTCTTGAAGGTATCCGTCTACAAGGACCTGGAATACCCTTGAGGCCGATGCTGGCATTCGAACCAATAAAAAGTTTAACCGAATCGACTTAGCTGTTCATGATAGCATAGTCAAAAACAGTTCTGCTACACTCGTCTCCAGATAGCATCGATATCTGTTAGCACTTGACCTCCCCAAAACGAGCTACCATGAAGCGGGCCGTTTATGGTTGACATATATTTAGATTTGGGAAGGGGAGAAACCAGAGGATCTTGGGCTAGGCCCGGATTATTCGAGAACGAGGATGGAGGTTGCTTCTCGATGTAGTTTTTTGACATGCTACTTCACTCAATATCGATATTGTTTAAATTCACTTCTTTACGACGGCCTTGAATTGACTCGGCAAACATGTTTTGCAGATGATCGAGCCCACTTTGGAGCGATTCCTCTAATCTTGCAAAATTATGGTCGACTGATTCTGTAATGGTCGTAACAACATCAGAGATTTGATATGGCAAACCACTTCCTTGGTTTATCATGACCAAGGAAAATGTCCCGGATTCGGAAACAGAATGTTGGCAAATTTCAGTGATCAAAGCACTAGAAAGGCAGCTATTCATCCTGAAATCCCAGCCTTCTTCTCTCACCTACCCACTAATTCATTGAGGCTATCTACCTCGATAAGGCAAAGTGATAGCCGTGAATTTGACTTTGGAGTGACTCGAACCTATCTTTATGGAAGGAATGTTGGGTCTTTCGAACCACTTTTTGGCGTTTGCTCTTCAAATCGGAATATTGGGCGGGCCGAATACTGGTTGCTGAACGAGCACGATGATCAGGCTGAGCGGCTGCACCAATCAGAACTGCATCGCACGGAGTATTCGCTCAAGAAGTTATGTCAAGCCGTAGCACCACGATGGTGGGTGGTATTGGGTTTAGTCAATTCCGGCCGTCTTGCAATGAGGGTCAAGTGCCGTCAAGCATGCCGGTCCGTCATGATGGCGAGATGGCATGTGCTTTCTGCGCCTGTCTTGACCAGATGGTGTATTGATAAGTACGAGGGCACACAATCTCTTGATCATGCAATTGTGGCAGATTTTGTTTGAGAACTGAATGTATTTCGAATGAATCGGAAGCAAGACATATTCGAGCTTATTGACGTGGTGGTCGTCTGATTGTGACTAAGTTGTATTTCCTGAGAGTTAAACTGTTCTGAAGACAGCCCCTTGGTTCACCTGTAACTGGAGAGAATATATCTGCTTCTAAATAACCGTCACCGCTTGAGTTTTGGTCAAGATCTGCCTTGACCAAAATCTCAGGCAACGACACTGGGCCCATTCTGATATCCGCTCTCCCTCACCGGCAGCCCGTGGCAATCGCGGTGCAGTTTCAATTCCACGAGCTTTTGAAGCAACGAGGAGATTCTGAGTCTGATTTCGCTTTCTAGGAGGCAGCTGAGCGTGTTTTATGTGAGTCTGAGCTCCGAGCGAGAGAAAGGGGGCATCGTGCTCATTACGGTTCCAAAGGCGCATTTCTCGACTCGAGCCTAGAGGAATTCAAGACTATTGAGAATCATTTTGATGAAGTTAGTGTTGCTATAACCAAATTATTGATACAAATACTAGCCTGCTGAAATTTTGGGCTCGATGCTGCATTGCGTTATTCTTCACTCTTGCTCGCCATGTAAGTCGTCCAGGTAACACTGTCAGGTTCAAGGATTCAAGAGAAAATTTCACTCTATCGAATTCGCGCCCATAAAATACATGTTATCTACATGCAGCATACCTCGAATTTGGCGTTATTAGGGCGAATAGCCTCTCGATTTTGTTAGGCACGATTTCGGAGGGCAGAGCAGAGTGGAACTGATCTTCACGTTGGGCTTTTGGGCTATCCATTTCATCCCGTCTACGACAGAGTGGGGCATATATATTGAATGGCCGAAAGCAGCGGCATAATTCCATGTGCTACGATTATATGATGGTCACGGATGAGGAGCTCAATCCAGTTTTGGCGCAGAGAGTGTTGGCATAGTTTTAGGTTCGTTGAGCCTCTAGCTGGGTATCGTAAGAGTGCCGTTGGGATAGCAGCAACCTGCATGGCTCATTCCGTTGACTCAGGCACTTTGGACATTGACTTTGCAGCGATGCTAGTGTTTGTGATGGGGAAATCTGACATTATTGAAACCGCACTAGCAGAAAATAAATGCCTGTTATTTCTTGCTAGCTCATTGATTGAGCGACGGATATCTCTCCAAATGGTCAATGTGTAAGTGGGTGAGTTGCATTTCGACACATCGACTGGGTTGAGTTCGTCGTGAGGAATACGAAGGGAATTTTTGAGATTTGGCAGGCCGACGAGGTGATGGAAAACATGCAAACGGCCTGAATCTCTCTATTTGATGCTGGGGCAAAAAAAAACAAATATAAATAGAATACATGGAAACACATTGTTTTGCTTCAGATTTATGTACTTGATTTAATCTCACCCGTGCACCTTTGACCTTTTTCAAATGTAAATTAATTATGGTGTGCCAGGTTCAGTCACCCGATTGATAGCATCTAGTGCAGAGTCTAATGGAAATGATCCGTCTGTGTGAGCGACTATGACGTCGAGGTGCTTCGTACCTGCTTGTCTTGTGAGTTGGTTTCAGCGGGTGGGTAGCGTGTGATGGCTGAATGCGGGGAGATGGACCGCCGTGGCCGCCCTTGCCTCCGGGGCCGGGGCACGGGGAGGGGGAGGGAAGGACAAGACAAACTAAGCAAGCGCCAGTGGACCGAAGAAGGCCAAACGGTTGGGGGAAGGAGTGGAAGCCGGAAGCGAAAAATGCCGCCACGTGATGGTCAAGGTTGCGTTGCGTTGCGTTGCGTCTTCCCACCCCCCAACGCAATTCTTGTAAGGGCAGGCAGCGGGTGCAACTGGACCACACCTCTGAGCGCCGTGGCTGCGTGCCCACATTCCACATTCCCAGGGCCGAGGTCCGTTGCTGGCTGCACTTGGCGGCCGTTGTCGTTGGTCTTGTCGTTGGCGTTGGTGCTGGCGCGCGAAAAACGTAAGAGCAAGACAGCCAAATTCAATCGACACGGCGTTCAACAAAGAAGGCGGCTAGAAATGTCTCTCCATTTGGCCGGACCGGCCCAACAGCCAGACAGACATCTCAAACATAGCAGTGGGTGGTTGCTGCTGACCCAAGACATACTGCACCGACAGCATGTACAGCACCGTACAGGGCATGGCTGTCACAAGCCAAAATGCTTGACAGTGCCATGGGGAAGCTGGCGACCAATGACAGCGCCGCCTTTCTCGTCTCTGTTCTTTTGTGCATGGTTTCCGCACCTCCCCCGAAACCCCCGATCCCGTGCCCGCTTTCCCGCTGCAAATCCGGTCGCCTGCCTCTTGCATTTCTCAACCATCTGCTCCCCAGTGAGAGGGAGCCTCGTGTTTCTGCCTCGAGCCATGGCCCTGCAGTAGCCTTTTTTTTTCCTGCCTCAACCCCAGACAAAACAATAAACGTGGCCCTCTGTGCTGGTATTTCCTCCGTCCTATCCCCCGATCCTCCGTCCCCGACCCTGGCCCTGTCCCTGTCCTAGTGGCAGCGCAGAAAAAAATAAAAAGAGGACCCCGCCGAACCGCCGTCCGCCGCTACCGCCCACCGCGTTAAAGAGCCTCAACCCGACTCAACAACCAACCACCCCGCCAAATCCACTTCTTCCTCTCGCCAATCTTCTCTTTCTTTCTCACATCGGCCTCGTTTGCCTCTCTTCCCTCGCCTCGGTGCGCCCGATCGTCCCGGTCGACTCAATATATCCTCCCATCGAGCTCTCCGGAAGCTGAGCCACCACAGCTGCCCGCCATGTCCGTCTCCTGCGCAATCTCATACTTCTTTGGCGGATATGCCGCCCTCACCGTCTTCTTCTATGCCCTGTCTTTGGTAATCCCCAAGGCAGGGTTTGTCGCTCGCCTCCTCGCCTTCTACATGTCCCTGCTGTTTGCAGCACTTTTCGGCGTCGTTTCGTCTATTATCCTCACCCTCGCCGGTCACCAACAAATCGCCCAATGGCTCACTGCCCGCGCTTTCCACCATATCAACCGCTTCACCACTGGCAATGGTTTTACTATCGAAGACCCCAAGGACATTCTCGGAACCACTCGTCCTGCCGTTTTTATTGGAAACCACCAGACTGAGCTGGACGTTCTCATGCTGGGTGCCATGTTCCCCAAGTACTGCAGCGTCACTGCAAAGGCTTCTCTCAAGAAGACTCCCTTTTTGGGCTGGTTCATGGCCCTCAGCGGCTCAATCTTTATCGACCGCAAGAATAGCAAGGATGCCCGTGAGGCCATGCAGGGTGCTGCCCTCGAGATTCAGAACAAGCGCCAGAGTGTCTACATGTTTCCCGAAGGTACCCGCTCCTACGCCAAGGACCCTGTACTGCTGCCCTTCAAGAAGGGCGCTTTCCACCTCGCTGTCCAGGCTGGGGTTCCTATTGTGCCGGTTGTCGTCGCAAATTACAGCCACATCGTGTACTTTAAGAACCTTGTCTGGAACTCGGGCAAGATTCCTGTCAAGGGTATGTACCTCCGAGTCACACCGGAAAGTTTATCGCGCCAAAACTAACATACGTATCCCAGTTCTCGACCCCATCCCCACAAAGGGCCTAACAAGCGAAGATGTCAACGAGCTCACAAGTACAACCCGTGAGCTCATGCTTGAGGAAATCATCAAACTTACCGTCAAGGCCCAGGGTCGACCCATCCCTATGCCCGCCAAGACTGCCGACTCTACTGGCAAGAGCACTGGCGTCAACGCCAACTCCAACTCACATTAAGTCCTTGATTTGGAGCCAATGTGAAAATTATGGTAACGATATGAAGCAATGCGCCGTGGAAACCCCCAAGAGGTTGAGGAGCACCATGAAAGAGCAGGAGAAGGGGAGATGAAATGAGAGATGACAAGCCCTTATTTAATTATTTTGTTTTCCCGTTATTGAGGTGGGTTCGAAGGGAAGTGGGTCGATACCGGTTTTAAGACTCAAGACAGCCATTTGATACCCCCATAGATGCACGTGGCGACTGATGCTCTAACTATGCGAGCAAAAAAAGCAACGGCGCTTCTCGTCCTTTTCTGGTTCATGATACATTTTTATTATTCTCACGAAGTCTGGATCATCTTTCAGGATAAGACTAATAGAAACTCTCATATGACTCAGAGATGTAATGCTACTGCTGCTGCACTCGTCTTGATGGATATTTTGTCTCATTTTGTTTTGCACTGAGCAAGAAAAAAATATGTACACTAAAAAGAAGCGTTTTGAACAATATCGTCATTATGCTGGACCGTTCCCGGAGTATGGCGGCATATCGAGGGCACGCGTGCATGCTCTTTCATCATGTTTCATGACCTCCCTTTTTATGAGACCCCGCTCGATGCACCCAAATAGTGTAAACTCCAAAATCGCCAGCCAACCTTCCCATCCATCCCTATATGTCATGATGCACCAGGCCGGACATTACAACGGCAAACAAAAGAAATTAAGAGTAGAAAGACAATCTCCTCGAGGCCGTAAACACCCCCTTTCATTAGCCGCTCGCAACTTACTCGCTGAGTGCCTGAAGCGCCTGAGTCAGCGACACCACACGCAGGCTCCTGCCGCGCTTGGGTACCCCGGCGGCTGTGGCTGCTGGAGTGCTGGTGGCGGTGGGGGCGTACTCGTCGCGCCAGCTACGGAAGACACGCTTGAGGTCACGGGGAATACCCTCAAGCACGACGGTGGAGATGGGCACAAAAGGCCGGTCTTCCATGCCCGACGCGAGGATGGCGTACTCTTGCGCAAAGTCCAGGGCGTTGCGGAAAGAGTTGTACTGGTCTTGGGCTCGGTGGCCCACGATAATGTACATCTCAAAGAAGGCGTCCAGAACGTAGATGTGCTCTGGAGAAACATCCCGCTGGTTAAAAGGAGCAACCTCAAAGATCTAGAACCATTTGTTAGTTTCGCGCTTCACGGAGCAGGGAAAATCACGCTTACTTGTTGCCGTGTGTCCGCATCTGAGCAGAACAGGCGGCTGCTGTACTTCGCATAGTTGGGCTTCAGTCTCCAGTGGTCTGCGGAACCGGGCTTGGATCCGCCCTCAAACATCTCCCAGAATGATGCAGGCTCGCTGCCGTCGTCATACTCAACCAACTCGCCGGTGAGGCTGAGCTCCATGCCAATCAAGCGAGCACAACTCAACTCGGCCACATCACTGCCCTTGCCCTTCCAGAGGTAGCAGTTGCCGCCCTGGGAGATCAGGTAAGGGAAGCCGGCACAAAGGTTAGGTGTGGTAAAGTCAACCTCGTCAAAGGCAACTTGGCCAAGGAAGCGTCGGCCGCAAAGCATATTGGGTGCCAGAGAGTCGAACTTCTTACTCGATCCCCTGCGGACAATAATAACTCCACCCATTGCCTGAAGGAACTCGGCCGTCTCCTTGCCTTGCTGAATCTTGACGAGCTTGGCGCCCAGGGCCTTGACTTCGTTCTGGACAAATACCAGCGCATCCTCAGCACTGGCCTCGGAAACTTCATCACCCACCCAGAAGTAGACCTCAAGTCGCTTCCAGCCTGCCTCATTGGTGAAGCTGTGAGGGCAAATGTACATTTCCTGCTCGAACAGTACACGTTCGAAGTGAGAAGGAACAGGTGTCTTCTTTCCCTCTCCGGAGATCTGGAATGTCTGGAAGCTCAGGGGTTGAACCTTGGCTCCTTCCGAGGGACGCTTGCTAAGAATATCGGCCGTATCAACATTCAGAGGGCTTGTTCGAGACTGCTCGGGTCCAAAAAAATCACTAAATAGCGAAGCCACATCGTTACCTTGCTTGGGAGGAGGAGATGTGACAGCAAGAACAGGCTGCTCCTCCTTGGCAGGGGGAACTGGCAAGGGGCGGGTAGCCACCCTGGAGGGTGTCTTTGAAACCTCAAGTTGAGCACTAGGGCCGTCAAACGATGACTTGGTTGCTGAAGGGGGAGTTCGTACTGTGGCTCCGCCGAACAATGTAGCGCCACTCCTCACTGACATTACGGGATCACTGTCAACCTTGGCGGGGGATGCTGGCTGTGGCTCTGGCAGGGGTCGTCTCTGAGGGGATGACGACTCAGGCTCGGGCAATTCCCTCTTCTCGAACGTAGGAGTAGAGGGTTCAGGCTCTGGGAGCGGTCGCTGGAACATCTTCACGGGCGACCTAGAACCGGTTCGTTGATGAGTCAACCTAACTGGCTCCTTGGTAGAGTCCTGCTCTGCCATGAATCGTGACATTCGGTTTGAGTCAAGCTTCCTGGGTGAGCCAGGGCGCGAGGCAGCGTCTCCCGTCTTCTGAATTCTAAGAGGAGAGGGGTATTCATCGGCTGCCGGCTCAGGGACGGTCTGCCTGCGTTGAAGGGAGAAAGGTCTCTCGGGAGTGGAAGTTGCTTCCTGCTGGGGTTGCTTGGAGGGTGTAGGCTTGCCTCGAAGGGCAGCCTTGGCAGCCACTTGCTGCTGGATAGAAAATGCCGCTGGCTTGGCCTCCTCAACCTTCTCATCTGGTGCAGACTTTTCCTCGGTGGCCTCTTCTTTAACCTCGACGGGTGCCGAAGGGGTAGGCTCAGGCTTGGGCTCCGCATCGGGGGCTTTGGTAGTGGTATTTGAAGTTCCAGCTGTTGTCGGCGCCTTTCTCTTAGGTCCTCGCGCTCGACCCTTGGTTATGTGCGTGAGCTGGGGGCCAGGAGCAGTTGGTTCAGTAGCTGGTTTGCTGGAGTCAGCAGCCCCTTGCGATCCAGAATCCTCCTTCTGGCCTCCATTGGTGGCCATTGGAGGCGGACCTTTCGCCAGCAAGCCGGCAAGGCCTGGGTTGAATCGATCTGCAAGTTTGCTGGTGCCGATGCGTCCCTGCAGGCCCGGGAGAGCCCTGGGAGCTGCGGCAGCAGCAGGACTGGGCTCTGCAGAGGGAGGAGACTTAGGAGTCAGCGAGGAATTGCTTGGTACTCTTTTAGGACCAGGCACCGGCTTGGGCGAGGCGGGCTTGGAGGAGGGCGTTGGTAGTTTCGTCTCCATCACAGACTCTCTCTTTTTGGCCATCTCGGCCCTTCTTGCAAGACCTTCGGGCACCGAGTTTGACGAAACTGTGGGAGCCCTTGTGATACCCTTGCCTTCCGATTGCGCCTTCTTGAAGTCATCCTTCTTCTTCAGAATGGCTTCCTTGAATTCATCAACACGTTCCGTCTTCTGGGGTCCGCCTGTCACAGCGAGGGCTGCCTTGCCGCGGAGAATGTTACTCTTTAATTCATCTGGAGCCACATAATTCTGGGTCTTGGTGCGGCGCAATGTGCCAAAAACAGCCTTAAACTCAGGTTCTTTGCCCTGGGCACCATCGGCTTCAGCCGGGCGGTGCCTCAAGCTTCCGCGAAAGTCCTTCTTGGGAGGCGCTTCGGGCTTGGGCTTGATTGCAGGGGCGCCAGCAGGAGGGCTAGTGACTCTCTCTGGCTCTTTGCGCTTGGTCTCTTCCACTGGCTGAGACTCAACCTCGGGCTCTGGGACAGGGCCTGCAGCCTTCTCCTCGTCGCCCTTCTGCTCAAGTTTGGGGGAGGTCTTGGCCAGGTTCAAGCCGCCATGGCCATAGGCAGGCCGGCTGCCACCCGGTGGAGGGGAATAGATACCACCCAACCCAGTAGTGTTGGGCTTCGCAACATCTCCCACAGCGGTAGACCTCATAAGCCCACCGATACTGACCTGATGCTTGTGAGAGATGGAACCTGGCCGAGGCCTTCCAGTCTCTGCGCTGGCGCTGCCCACCTTTTCGGCCTTGTTCTTGTTGAGCTCGGCCATCCATGCAGGTTGAGAAGAGGTAGGCTTATGCTGGGGCTTGGGGGAATCAGGCTTGTTCAGTGCACTCTCCAGCCAGCTCGACTTGGTAGGACTCCAGCGACGAGGATCCATTGTCTTGGATGGGCTCACGGGGAGGCCCTTGTCCTCAGTCTTAGGGGTTGAGGGTTCGATGGTGAGAGCCTTTGGTGTTGTCTCAGTCTCGGGCTCGTCTTCCCCATGCCGTGAAGTCGGTCGGCTGGAGCTAGGAGTCTTAGAACCAGGACGAGAAGCAGTGCGAGTCCTTGTGGGAGTTGACAAGCTTCCAGCACCGCGGTTGGAGGCCACAGAATCGGCACGAGCGAGGCCAGGAGGACTTGTGACGCTCCACCGCTTGACACTGTCGGATCTCTTCATCATGGCGCTTTGGACGAACCCACCCATACCCTTGGTGGGCGAGTTGGAGCGGGAGTTAGACCGGATGGGAGATGTTCGACCGGTTGGGGTAACTGAACGCTCACCCAATGACCCGTCCTCGCCAGGGTGCTCAAACCGAGGAGGGTTGAGCGTGGGCGGGCTGGCTAGCCGTTGTTTGGTAGGAATGTTCGTGGTCGGCTCAATGGGCGGGCTTGTCTTGGGCTTGTCGGCCGTCATACCTGGCAGTTGAGCCTTGATAGAGCTCATGTCAAGGCGGTCATCATCCTCAACTTGATTGCGGCGGTAAGCAGCTGAGTTAGCGCCTCGGTCTGCCGTCTGACGAAACCAAGAGGGGTCTTTGGAGCCCAAGGATTGGGCAATCTGATCCTTGGTGAATGCCTGCTCACTGGCAGATGCAGGTGTAGGTTCCTGCGACCCAGTCAGGGACCTCTGGGTCGCATTTTGGGTCGCGAGCATGCTCAGCGGGCGGCCACCGTTCCGAGATTTCGGTCTCTGCTGCCACGACAGGGCAGAGCCGCGAGAGGGAGGCCGGGGAATAGGCTTTGTGTCATTCTCAGGAGATTCATTCTCCTTGGTGGGAGAGGAGAGAGGGTAGCTCATGGCTTCTTCCTTGCCCTCGGGCTCGGCGGATGCTCGAGCTCCGGAGGGGTCGTCGTTGTTGTTATTGTTGTCTTCGTCGTCTTTGGCGGCGGGGGACTCGAGTCTCAATGCCTCACTGAGCAGGACGCTACGTCGATTCGACCGCGGGGAGGGAGTGTTTGCGGGCGAGGACTTCTGAGGGGAGATGGATCTGGCACGTTCTGGGGGGAGGGGGATGATATGTTAGCAAAAAGGAAACAAGGTCTGGTGGGCGCAACGGTTGGAACCAAGAAGCTGGAGGAGGCAGATCAAAGTACGAACGCCGGGGCCACGGGGAATTAATGAGCAGGGGAGGCAAGTAAGTAAACATTGGAGGCATAAGGCTGGGCCGGGAGCGACGCCATCCATGCAGCACCAGAGGCTGCGTTGTGTGTGTACATATCCCAAAAGAAAAGTTGTTGTTTTCTCAACCACCCACTCACCTTCTCGTCGGGCTTGCCTCTCTCGCTTGGCTGCCATGTAGTCTTCAAGCTCTTTGGCTCGCACTTCGTCTTCTTCGATCTGTTGGCCTCGCAGGCGCTCGACCTGCTCGAGGAACTGGGACACTTCGTCGGACATTGCTCCGGGACTTGAAGGACATGACACGAAGTCCACTAGAGGAGGGCCCGGCCGCTTTGGGGGGGAGTGGGAAGGGGGGTCCGACTACGCAAACACACAAGCAATGTTGCTGCGCTTTGCTTTGCACCAGGAAACGGGCGGGCTCGCGCTTGGGCTTGATAGAGCAGGAGGAGTCGAAGGAGGAGGGGCGTCTGCTGCCTTTGCTCGGGGCGATCGATATCGGCAATGGAGTCCTGGCTGGGGGAAGGGACTGGGATGAAATGATATTGGACGTCAGGTAGAAGGGAAGACAGAGTGTGCTGCAAGCTGTGTGCGGGACCCATCCTGTCCCCTGCATGATCAGTGGACTTGGAGCTTGCAGCGCCCGGGATTGGTGCTCCTCGGGCAGCCTCAGTCAGCGGAGCCGCTGGAGGAGGGGTGCTGTGGCAGCTCTGTTCAGGGGATTCCCTTCTATCCCGCAGCTAAAACGTTGCATCCAGAGTGCCACGGGGGCCGCCATTGACCAAGAAAACAAAAGCAACGACACCTCAGACATTTGTGTCTCGGCCCTTGTAGCGTGCACACAATTACAATTATCCATCCGTCCACGCGGGCAATTCACAAACAGTGGTCAATTCGCTGCACCCCGGCCGCCTGCGGCGGCCGTCCCAATTCCATAAATGGTTCTGACAATGCTTCTAGTTTTATGAACGACAGCTTCCACGGCGCCCCGTCTACCCCGAGCGATCCCGTCGCTCGAGCCCGAGCCCACGTCTAAAATGAAAACTGCCCCAGTCACTTTATGCGAAACTTCACATGCTACTGGGCTCTCTCCAGGTGGGTGCCCCAAAACAACGTCATCTTTTGTTTACTTTGGCTCGGTATCAACAGAACGCGTACGCCGAGGGCGAAAAACAGCTCAAAACTTTTTCTCCCCACGCTATAGTTCCCGCTTTTATGTATTAAGCCGCCGCTTGATGCATCCATGTTTTTTTTTTGCCATTACTTAGTCTCCATCTCAGCTCAGGATACGACACAGCGGCTGGATTGGTGGCACCTTATGCGATCCCACTACTCACTGCTAGCTCATCTTCTTCGGGATATCCCTGTTTCCCCGTCCCAAAAACCCAACCGGTTCGTTGCGTTGCCGGCGTTACCGTGGCTAGCCCAACAAAGTCACGTCATTTGAAGGGCCAGACGGTACACTTTGTGCCTCATGTCGCCTGGTGTCAACAATCACTCTTGCTTCAGCCGTGCTGACTCGCCGAGCTGATGCCATCTAGCCTGGTGGCTGTGTGACACAACCAGTCGTTGCTTTTTGTTATTGTTGTGTAAAAAAGAATTGACTCGGTTCGGTCTGCTGCAGCAACGTTCAGTAGAGGAACAGCCGCTTCTTGGCGTCCTCAACCACCCAAGCCAATCCCTCCTTGAGATTCTTGCCCGTCATGGCGCTGCATGGCAGGATCTGCCAACGATGTGTTCGGATTGGCTCCAGTTGCAATGCCTAGATATGCCCGCACCAGTAAGTTTCTATGCTTGTCTCAACATGGACCACACCTTACCGAGAGGATTTCTTGTTCCGTCATGCAACCCTCCACATCCGTCTTGTTTGCAAACACCAAGAGACTGGCTCCTCCAAGACGCTGCAAAGCATGTCAGTCATCCATGCATCTCCAGACGCGATCAGGTGCATATCTGCATAGCCACAAACCTCTTCTTGCAGTAATCCCTGCAGCTCGTCTCTGCAGTCCTCGATTCGCAGCCGGTCAGTTGCGTCAACCACCCAGATCAAAGCATCTGTTTTTTCAAAGTAGTTCCTCCAATATGACCGCAGCGTCTTCTGACCACCCACATCCCCTGGGTATATTAGCCTTATGTGATTCAGAAAGAGCGTAGTCATTACAAATGTTCAGCTTGTACCTGAGCCCGCGGCCATTAGTCCCGGTCTGACCCTGATTGAAACGCGGCAACTTACCCCTCATAGTCGATCGTTTTGATGATAAAGCCCAGAGTTGGGCTCACTGTATTTACGTCCTCGCCCATTATCTTCTTGACAATTGTTGTTTTGCCTGCATTATCTAGGCCCCTGGCACACGTTAATAAGCGGCCCCATCTTCAAAGTGCCCATACCGACAGCATCAGAATTCGCATCTCCTTGTCCTTGAGACGCGCTTTTCGTAAGATGGAGAGCATGATGCACAGACGGTCTGCGACACTCCAAAGTGTTGAATGAAACGATAACGGCCTGGCAATATGATTCCAACGCTTTTGATTGACTGATCTAGTCTGGTTGGCTTGGGAGGGGGGGAGTTTGATCGCCTAGGTAGGTACCAACTTGTGGGTACGTTCAGGTGCCAGCAAAGGCACACTTGTCACTCCACGTGATACGGATGCATCAGCAACCAGTATGATTCCTCGACACTTCCAATCACAACATTCCCACGAAACCCTTCCTCCCGGACCTGCAGACGAATGTTACGCTATAATTAATACAAAAGTTTACACATTTCCTTTGTCATAGCACAATTCTCACCCCACTCTCCAGCCAATTGTCCCGTCCTGGCTTTGTGATGCTAACAGATGCATGTGCCGTATTCCACCAATCTCAAGCCTCATATCTGAGAGAGTTCAAACTACAGTTCCATAAAAAGAACTGTCAACCCAGTACAAATCCCTCACTGAATCATAGATCATCGTCAGTAGTCGTTATCCGCAATCTCGTCGACGGGGCGTGCATGGAATTCCCAAAAGATTACATCCAGCCATACTTTCCCCCGTCCCGCGCCAAGTCGAACGGCCTTGTCAAATCGCCCAACCTTCTCAAACTCGAATTTTTCAAGCATTTTGTCAACCCAAGTGTCCTTGGACTCATGCGTATTGTCCACCAGAGTCTCGAGGTACAGCCTTGCATATTTTCTTTCGTTTTTGGTCACAGAGTGCTCATAGATCTTGGCTGGATTCGGGCAATCCCACTTATAGTCAATCAAACTTCGGTGATAGGCTGCTACAGAGAGTAGGATTCGATCGAGCAGGGCGGATCCGTATGACTTACGGCGATGGTCCGGGTGCACCAACAACGTAATCCGCCCTGCGAACCTCGATCCATAGCAAGGGCTACCGAAAATACCACTTCTTGCATTTGAGACGAAAGCAAATCCAACAATCGTCTTTGCATCTTTGCGTTGCGACAGCTTGAACTTGACAAACTCTTCGTACTCCTTGTCTGCCCCTTTGGGCCATTTGGAGCGGTCAAGAAATTCAGTGTCAGTCGGTACAGCCACAATAAAGGGTCTCAAACCCTTTTGACAGTTTTCGTAAATCGTTCTGATGTCAGACGGAGAAATTGGAGCGGCTTCCAGAACTTTAGGAAAATCTTGTGATCGTTCCAGATTGATGACCGCTGCGATTCCTTTAAAATCGTCTGGTGTGGCGGGTCGAAGAAGGCAATTAGCAGCAGGCCACGATTCCTCTTTGACAGGAAGCAACTGGAGTTGTGCTTCTTCAATCTGCGTTCGAATATTTTCTGCAATGACCTTGCGTTTCCTTATCTCCCGTAGAATCCATAGCTCTGACGTCATGTTGTCCTGTCGCCAGTTGAAGTCTCGCATGTCGTTACATGGACCTCCAGTCTGAGTCTTGTATGTCTCAGGGTATTCGACTGGTGGAAGAACAGTCCCTTTACAAGTATCGATGTCGCTTTGGTCGTATACAGGATCCCGCACACGATTCAACAGCTCGACAATTGGGGGTTTGAAACAAGAACCCGCCCAACCTTTAGTGACATATTTCAGTTTCCTTTGGATTTCTTGTTCAATATCATAGTGCTCCTGATGATCTTGCTCGTCCGCCTCGTCAATCGCAACGCTACTCGATTGCTTTATATCTGTCGACAAAAGCTCACTAATATTCCACTCTAGACTGCTCAGCTTCGGCTTTGGCTCAGCGTTAGTTGAACTGGGGGCAAACGCCTCAATAATGTGAAGCGGTGCTGGAAGTGGAGCTCCGGTCAGCTGGCTTGAACTATCAGAATTTGGAGTCAGCTTCTGATCTGTTTGATCAGAGTTGGCTTGATGCATATCATTCCACTCTCCAAGCTTCGAAGCACGCTGCGATGAATTCAATCCACATTCTCCACCCTTTATCGGTGTGGAATAGGGCAAAGGAGGTTCTTGAACGCTCGGGTTGCGCACAGAAATGTCTCGTTGATTGGAAAACTAGGCCACATCAACAGATTTCAGTATTGAAGGTTGCTCCAGTCTAGATTTGAGTATGGCCGATGGAAGTAGCTGAGGGCTGGAGAGCTTCGAGTCTTTGGCCGTTGGAGGCTGCGTCTCCGGGGCACTCTTCGGCGTCGACATTAGCCATTGTTGCTTCACTCTTGCAAGAGGAGCCACTACAGCGCAAATTCTCTCTGACGAAAGCCGCTCGTGAGATTTACCGTCATCGGACATTGGCGCTGCCTCCATCAGTTCACCCTTCAAGGTCAAGTTCTCGTTTGCAACGACTAACCTAGGCAAGACTCGGGTTTTCAAGGGGAAACGTGGATCTAAGTACAACGGCAGCTGTTTCTTAAATAAAAACCAAGTCTCGAAGGAAGAATCTGCTCAGGTGCTTGTGGAGGAAGTTGAACGGAAATCAGTGCAAGATAACAGAGCTTGTACGTGAACAACTTTGAGGCGGCATTGAAGCGAAGCTCGAGTGAGGGAGCTATTAAGGTTCGAAAATAGAAAGAGGAGCACAGAGAGAAGTTTAGAGGTGTATAAATAAACAAACAAGGAGCTCACGTGCTGGTCCTATTGCCCATCTGGTGGCAGTTGGCCGGAAGTTGGCAGGCAGCGACGGCCCTGTCCAAACGTTGGCGAGGGGCTGCAAGTCGTTTGCAGCCTTGCATCACATAGGGCCTGTGGAGTAAGGAAAATAGCTAGAGGGGCTGAGAAATCCGAGTTATTATATAATATTGGGTATTAACAACAAGTGCAAACGAGAGCTACAGGAGGAAGTCGGACCGTGAATCACAGTCAACCTCCTCGCTACGGGGATCAAACGCCTACCTATAGTACCATGAACAAATACTTGCGGTGCATTTGGGTATCAAGGCTGATAGTCATCCATAACACATTACTTTTGCTAGCCATCATGCGTATACAGCGGGGAGCTAATCATACTATAGAATCATAGAACCAACCTCTCGCTGGCATGCCTGGCAAATCCATTACCTTTTAATCAGCCTATTATTATTTAGGCTCCCTTTCCCACGCCCCTTCCAATGTCCAGCCGCAGCCATTGGGCCAGTTGTAGAAAAGAATACCAACAGCTGTCCATATGGCCTACATCCTGCGAGGGCCTGGAAACACGGTAGATAAATCGTCGCGAGCGGATCGTCGAAACCCAGGACTAGCTGAATAGACACTTGATGGTGGTCGGGGGCATGGCCCTCGGGTCACAGGGTACTTATCCCATCCTTGGCGCGCAGGAACGTACCCTCCACCTTCGCTTTCGTCCTCGTATCGTTGGTCGGACCTCACTGGTAGACCGAAGAGTGCCTCAGTAGGCACAGATTTTGGGGTTCGTGAGAGCGGCCTATCCTTTCCAGCGTATGCAGTACGACCATCGCCGTCCTCCGTGTGAACCGACATTGTTACCCAGCTGCTCCGTGGCGACATTGCATTGCGAGCCAATGGTGCTGGGATCGCACTCATGGGACCGTAGTCGCTGAACTTCGAGTTCACGGCGCCCTGCATGTTTTGACGAGCCTTACATTTTTGAATCCGTTTAACGATTACGTCCCATGTTTCCAGATCCTCGCCAGGAACAGGTTCACTGGAATATATTTCATCAATAGGATGCCCAGACAACCGCTCCAAAGTCTCGTCGTTATCTTGACCCCCTGGTGGGTGAGATTCTGATCCCTGCTCATGCTGTGGGCGGCAAGCCCCAGGAAGCTTCGCATGTACCTGAGCCTGTGATAGCGAGTAGACTTGACTGCCCAAGCAGTCTTTTTGCGGCCGGTTTCTCCTTACGTCTCCAATCATCTCGGCGAGTTTGTCGCTGGCATCTTGGAAAGCTTTGAATCTGTCAGTGCCATAATGATCAATCCATGCCTCCACAAAGGGCCATAGTCGCGGTTTCTCTCCGTTTTCCGTTGAACGTCGGTTCTTGAGACTAGCCCTCAAATCGCCTAAAAGTTGTGGACGCCCGCCGACTGCAGCTAAGAGGCACGCTTCACACCCGTTCCCACCTTTTTGAATTGGTGGCTCGTAGTGAAACGCCCCAACAAAGTCATTCCGTTTTAGCCATAAGGCTGTTGCAGCATTGATGCGGTCAAGCCAGGCAAGCAAAGGCTCCGGCAGAGACTCCTCCTTGGACCACCAACGAAACCGGCCGGCGCGCTCAATAAGCTCCTTGGCGACAAGAAGGGCGATGTGACGGATGATATACGGGTTAAGTTCTTCATGTGAAGGACACAAACAGGCCGCAGGTATCTCGGCGTGTCGGCGACCATCAACAACGCAGGACGTCAGGCGACGCATCAAGCCTTGCGAGCGTAGAGACTTGTTCAAATGGCGGATTCGAGCTGTCTGTTCAGAAAGCCATTCACTATCTGGGTTAAGCACATCAGCAGTACCATCCATCCATAGGAGATGGGTGATCTGATCAAGATCGTCCTTCGATAGTGGATAACGAGCGCGATACTCGTCAAGCCTACGACGTCCATCTGCGTTGTTTCCTCCTCTCATCAACAGTAACTGGCTAAAGACCGTCGAAAACATGGCGAAAGGCAATATAAACACCAAGATGTAATAAAAATGATTCGGGATGAAAGAAGGTGATCCGGATGCTTCAGATATGTCTCAAAGTTGAATTTCGGTATTTTCTGTCCATATAAGTAGAATAGTCATACATCCGTTATATAAATGTCTTGAAAGAAAACTGCTTGAGTGAAAGACCATGTTCAGGAAATGAAGTCATCATCCTTGGCTCAAGCAAAGACCACGTTCAAACAAGCATATCCAGTGCCTTTGTCTAGAGAACAATGCGAATTGATGACGCTGCAAGGTCCGTCTCGCACCATTGTTCAGGCCGCTACTGGTACATTGTTTACCATGTGGTTGGCAAGTCAAATGTAAACCAAAGAAGCAGCAAAATATGGCCTTTATCATGAGAAAGGCTGGTTTTGTTGTTGTTAGCCGAATCTTGTGTGAAAAAGGACAGCATAGCTCAAGTACCTAGGACAATGTGCATCGAGTTGATTCGTGGACAGATGAAGTCCGAATTTGGGTTATCCGTGGCTGACATTCCGTTGAACATGCGAAGGTGAGTGTCCTCGATGGCTGGCTAGACTCAGAACATCCAGTCTGGCCATCAGTCAGAAAAGAGCAAAGTCCCTCGAGATGAGCGAACATTTATCCGTTTATTAGACCCGACAAAAGAAAACGATTGACAAGTCTGGTTGTCCGAAAAGTTGCCAGAGGATGGCGTCCTCAGTCTCCTAACCCAACAGTATGCTTCCCCATCCTCCCCCTCATATCCATTGTTTAGAACGCGCCTGTCCCATCGTAGATGATATTTCCGAAGAAGATAACAGCAAGGAAAATAGAGATGTGAAGGAAAAAGCAGTGGCTAATGCACTAAAGTACAATGACATGGCGGATAGGCATTAAGCCGTCTTCCTCTGAAAAAGAGGACCATCCTTTCGTCATACACCCCCCATAAGAAACCCTAAACTCCATTGATCATGCTCGTAGTGTCGTTAGTATGGTATAGATAATAAAGATTGGCCATGCGTCGTTCGTCTTCACCCCACGTAATGAGTGTGTCTAGCAGCTGCAATCTCTCTTCGAGCCTCTTCCTCCAGTCGTTTCCTTTCAACTCGGATCTTTGCCGCTTCCGTCCCATCGTCAGGTTGCGCCATTTCCTTGAACCAAGGATGGTTTAGAGCCTGCTTTGCTGTAATACGCTGCGAAGGGTCGTAGACAAAGATTTTCTTGAGCAAATCAAGGAAGTTCTTGAGGAAGGTGTTGTTTGCGGGGATGATGTCCTAGTTCATTGTCAGCAAAGAGAACAAGAAACGACACCAGAATACGTACCGTGAGATGCTTCATGGCCTTCACAAAGCGACGGGATCCGCGGGTGGTATCCGGGGTGGGGTAATCCAGCTTAAGCCGCTTAAAGTACCTAGAGCCACGTTAGTCGCGCTTTTCTTGAACAGATGGTATAATCACATACTTCGAGGCGGCGTTTCCTCCACTGCGGTTGGACATCTTGTTCACTGTTTGTACGAGGTGGGAATCGATGCGGGTGCCCACTACTGCTTCCATCATAGCCAGATGCTCCAAGTTATCATGGGTCTGGAAGAGGGCATCTCCAGTGAAGAACTCGACAAGAATGCAGCCAATGCTCCAAATGTCGCAAGGGTATGACCACCCGAGCCCGAGAATGATCTCGGGGGCGCGGTAGTGGCGAGTTGACACTACAGAGGAGTGATATTCCTCCTGGAATGTAGCTGATCCAAAATCGATGAGCCTGATCTCAGTGTCCAGCAAAACCCGGCGCTGCGTAGCCTGTCGATTGATGGTGGTGGACGAAGAAGGGATCTTTCTGTTATAGGTAAAGGTTTGATAAGTGTTGTCACAGAGCAGAATATTTTCGGGTTTCAAATCAGTGTGGATCAGGTTGAGATCGTGAAGGACTAAAAATGTCAGCAGGAGAAATCAAACCTGTGCAGGAAGGTTACTCACAAGCAACGCTGGTGAATAATTGACGAGCGAAGTTCTGGATCTGGCTATTGGGGAACGGAACAAAGCCGTTGCCCTTGAGGAAGTCAAATACGCTCTGGTTGAGCAAATCCATAACGATGCAAATATGGCCGCGATAATCAAAACAGTCGCGAAGGTGGATGCAGCGGTTCCGATTAGCCTCATCGTTGGCCTTGAGAGTGGCAAGCACCCTCAGCTCAATTCTCGAGGCATCGCGGTATTTCTGCACTGATCTAATGATCTTGACAGCGACAGCCTTGTTGCGCTTACGGTCATGGGCCTCGACGACCTTGCCAAAGGTGCCCTGTCCAAGGAGCCGGACGATTTTGTCTAATTATTAAGTCAGCGATCGGAAACTCCAGCGTGTTTCATCAAGAGCAGCGTACACTTATCAGTCAACTCAGCATCAGGCACCACAATATAGTGACCATCGTCATCGTCCACCTTGACGTTCTTGTTATAATGGTGCTATTTGAAAATGTCAGTCAAAAACATCAGTTAGGGTGCAAAAGCCAACTCACGTCATGTACAACCCTAACGTTGACTTCGCCAGCCTTCTTAGGCGGGTATGGCGGGGGCTCGTAGGTGAAGAATGGGTCTCCGAGACCATTTATGTCTCTTCGCTTGGCCTCGTTGGCAACCTGTTGGCGAGTCCTTTTTCGCTTCTGGGGTACCTGGACCTCCTCATACTGGCTGTTGGAGGACAGAGAAGTAGGAGCCGTGTTGAGTGCGGAATTGGTGCGGTCGCTACTCGAGATGGTAGATCCTGTAGGAGTGGAAGCTTGCAACGGGGTGTTGTTCTGCGAGCCCATATACTTGATGTGGTAACCGGAGGCTTGGACAGTGCTAGAGTCGTCATGCCTCCTCTTCTTAGCGGCCTGTCGAGTCGAATGGTCCACGGCTACAGGAGCGGCGCCGTTGGTGATCTTGCGGCTGGTGTTGGCTTCAGGCTCAGGGGTGTCGTCGATTACGATGATCTCCTTGGGGAGGCCATTCTTGTAAAAGGCGTTCCAGTCAGGCTCACGAGAGCGACGGCGCTTCCTCGAGGGCTGGTCTGCGGGCGAAGGTTCAGGCATAGCGGCGGCCGTGTAATTCGCGTCGTGCCGCGGTGATGGGTTGTGAGGAGGGTGCACCGGGCGAGAAACCGAGGACTGAGTAACGGCTACGCCATTCGAGGCGGACGAAGAGTAGGCGACGCTCGAGGGCGGGTATGCCGGGGGGAGTCGAGAGACAGCCGTGGCAGTGGCCGAGGGCGACGACGCGGACGAGGCGGCGGGAGGGAGGATTGACGATGCTCCTGCGGCGGTGCGATAGCTGGCGTTGGGGCTAGGTTGGTAACCCTGGTGGTGCGAATGCGAATGAGAATATGTCGGAGGGTAGTGATGGGGATGGTAATGGGGAAGCGTAGCCGTAGCCGTGGTAGGCGTCGACATGATGGGGGAAAGCCAAAGCCGTCCAGGGCCAGGAACTGGAAATGGAATATGCAGATGAGATGGGATGGTGAAGGGAATGGGGGGAGAGGTGATGCCGTTTCGAACGGGGCGAGGATCGAGAAGAGTCGAACCGTATCGTATCGTATGCGAGCGGTGGTCGAAGCTGGCTGAATCGTGAGAGGAAGAAGAAGCAAAAGCGACGAGACGGGCGAACGAGGTCGCTGGCTGGCCAGAGGCGAAGAAGCGAGACGCCGGTGTTATGGGGGATGGAGACGGGGAAGGGGACCCGGGCTTTCCCAAACCGCTTGGTAGTGGTGTGCTGGATCGCGCACCAGTGCCCAGTGAGACGTGGGAGACTTCAGGGCACACGCTCAGTGGGGAGGCCGCGCGACACAGCGGTGCAGAGAGCGGTGCAGAGAGCGGTGCAGCGCGGTGCAGCGCGGTGCAGAGGGTGACAGCTTGCGGGTTCAGTGGGTGGTAAGCCCTGGAGTTTGGTGGAGTCGCGGGGGGGTGGTAGTGCGAGGTGGTACGTCGGGCTGAGTGTCGGGTCGGGGGATAAAGGGACCTAAGCTTTTCGCCTGGTGGGTGAGAGAGGCGCTGTAAAGGGAGGTCGGGAGGACAAGGCCAGTCTGGGGATCGATGCCAAAGCCAAAGCGGCGAGTGGATGATGATGAGGGACCCCAATGGAGATACGGCCTGCCCAGGCGGATCGACTATCGATTTTTGGGCTCAAAGGTCGCTTTCATCACATCTAGAGAACCAGGGGCTGGTTAGACGCCGGTCGACCCAGTGAATTTTTTTTTCCTTGCTTTGCTCGGCTTGGGCCCAGAGGGCAGAGGCTGAGGTGGCGCTGCGATCCGGGCGCGGGCGTGCTGGTGAGCTTGGTGCGGGTTCGCAAGCGGCCTCGGAGTGAGCGGAGCAGGACTTGCAAAAGCCTGGCGGTTTGGCCTAGAATATCTGGCCGGGGAGATTCTAGCAGGCAAAATTTCAGAGTAGGGCCGTCTATTAATATGAGGGTAAACGAAAGCTAGCGCGAGGGAAATGACAAAATCACACCGTTGCGGTGCTTGTCAATGACAGTGTTTCTTGGTCAAGTTTATGTGTGAGCGAGCTTGTACTACACAAAGTCACTGAACTTGTCGCATTGTGGCCTGCCCGTGGCCCTGTGGCCCTGTGGTCCTGTGGGGAGCGCTGTGGGGAGCCTTGGAAGCTACTTGCGTACCGCCGCCACCATTGCGACCATAACCCCGGTGGGAACACACATCCAGCCACTTCCAGGCGATTCAATCCTCAAGGTACTCCGGGCGCGATGGCAGCGTCATCTCAAGGTCGCATGCGACAGCCAGGCACATATGCCACGGGAGTGGAAGAAGGAAGCAAATCTGAGAAAAAGCAACTGTCACATTTATCAGGGGCCCAGACACTGACGAAATTTGAGGGCCTGCGCTCTCCCGGCCTTGTTCCTGTCTGCGGCGACGGCGGCGGGCGGAGAAGACGACAAGACGGTTAGTCCCCCAGGTAAGGTGATGTACCTTGGTGCATCCAACACCAGTCTCGAGGTACCTGGCTCCTGCGGGAGAAGGTCCCTAGCAGTCAGGTACCAATCAGACGCGCCAGGATCGTGGGCTGCACTGTGCCCGTGCCATATCAAAATCTGGGCATCTCTGCTCTCCAATCTAAATAAATTGCCAGTCCCCATTTCTGGATTAATGAAGGATTTTCTGGTAAACAACAAGCTGCTTGATTTGTTCATGCCTACAAGTGCAAGCAATGCCCATCTCCAAAGCAAGGCGTGCTTCGTGTGCAGACGCAGCACAGTATGGAGGCGCCGCGCGCCGAAGACTTACGTCGAGGAGTGAATGCAAGCGTCACGTCAGAGCACACCAAAGACTGTACGGGCCTGTACGGTTACAATGTACCTCTCCGCCTCCTCCTACACTTCCTCCTCTTCCCCCTCACAAGAAAAAAGTCAGCCCCAAGCGGAGCCACCTCGCTCTCAGTCAAGGGTCTGCCCAGTCTCCGCCCGTCCCCAGTCTGTCCCCAGTCCAGTCAACAAAAGGCACCCCTTCTTAGAGACTCGCCAATGCCCCCATGTCCGAATCTGAATGCACGAATGCCAGAATGCACAGCTAGGCTAAACAAGCCAAGGGCCGAGTAAGCAGCGTTAGATGTGGGTACGATTGCCTCTGTTCCGGTTGCGTCCAGCAAACCATCGTGGACAGGGACAGGACCAAGCGAACTCTTCAACGAGACGGGACGGGAGGACGCTAGCAAACCCCGTGGCAGGGCCATGGCATTCTCGATTTTAGCCCGTTGCCCATTCACGAGACAGATCACCAGCACATCCAGATAACACCACCATCAAGGCGGCACCACAAAGCAGCGAAAAAGAAAGAGAGTTCGCCGTTGCTATGTGAGCCTGCCAGCCAGAAAACGCCCAGCGAACTCTGCGTGCGGGCGGCCCTGGCCTGAGGTAGCAGACCAGTCCAGTGGGCGACCAACCAAGGCAGCCCACTCTCAACCAACCCTCGACCCTCGCGCAGCCCCGTGCCTGTGCCAGTGTGTCTCTGCGCCTGCGCCTGCGTCTGCGTCTGTGCCTGGCAGTGTCTCGCCGCCTGCTCTGAGCATGCCTCTCTGCCGATTAAAATCCACGACCCAGCCCGGCAAATATGGTCAACTCGCCCTGTCTCGTCCATTGGTAGCAGCCTGCGGAAACCGGAAAAAGATGACCAGACCCTGAATCCAAGACATTTGTTGGTTGAACTTGTCTGGGCCAGGCACTTCTGGCTAGATCCCGGTGACAAGAAAGGCTCCCTCTGTAACAAGCGATGCCGCGGGACCCGTCTCGGTGCGTCTCTACCAAATACCTTTGGTTTCTCATGACCCGTCCCCTTGACGATGTTCCATACCCCCGCGTGCCGGCCAAAGTCTCGGAGCCCAGGCTGTCAACATCAAGCGTGCACGACTGACGCCCAAGCCGGCAAACTTAGCTCATCACCACCAGCCCAAGTTCCAGAACCACAAGGACGGTCCAAAAGTCTCCTATTTGAGGAAATATGTCCATTTAGGCCTGGTTCCAGGTCCACGTCAATATGTATGTATGTACGGAGGACTGTGCTTAATTAATGTGCTGTCTTCGTCCGCCCTCAAACAGTACAGGACCGCGAAGACACTAGGCTGTTTCGTGAGTGTGACGATTCAGCAGGACGGCCTGCAGATGGGATCTCCCTGCTCGACATTAAACCATTGGGCCTTCCAATGACCCGACGCAACGTTGAACTGCAATCGGCGCATCTCGAAATTCACGGTCTCTGCGCCGAGCTGCAATGTAGAGAGTTAGATGCAGTTTCCCACGCACGCCTGCAGCGTCCCACTCATGTCCAACCAGAGCCCAGGGCCCAGGCAGGCCAAAGTGATCTGGTCGCTTTGGTGGCCAGTTGGATCCATCTGTGCGGTTTCCTGCCCCGGTCATGGCCACACGCGAGTGACTGATGGCTATCATATCTCTGCAACCAAGGGCGAAATAAAAGAGAGAACCCAGGCTTGCAAATACGCCGTACCAGGGAAATACTGCATTGTTTAGATTTGCAATTATATGTGATTTCTTGGTATTATTTCATTTCGTTTTACTTCCTTTATTCTGGCCCTACCCTTATTCGTGATCTAGTGTGCCATGTTTCTGTCACCCGCGTGGGCCATCACCACCAGCCACGCCCCTGTTTGCGGCCCAGCTGGCCCCAGCTGCACACACAGTCTGCTTTCCCCTTGGAGCTTGGGGGGTGTCTTTTTCGGGCTGGGGCTTCACGGCCGAATAATCCATCACGAATCCATCTCATCTCCATCCATCTAGTACTTGCGCGTTGTTTCATCAGACAGAAGGAGGGATCCGCTCTGGCGACCACGATGACGACGGTGGCCAACGTCAATCAACGCGCGAAGGCTTCGCTTCGCCTCGCCTCGCCTCGCCTCGTGTCAAGCCAGAGGAAGAGAGTTCCTCGCTCTCTGCATCTACCTTGCGCCATCTCACTCACTCACCTGCGTCGTCGCTTCTCGCTTTTCCCACTCGACCCGCGCCGCGCCACGCCCGCCCTCTCTCGGCCGTGGGTACGTTGCGAGCTGGTTCCAATGCGGGAAGCCTGGCTTGGCCTTATTTCGCCCTATCGAGTTGCTGGACACCGAAAGATTGTCTGTTTCCCGTCCCGTCTGGGCGACATGACTGTGACGATACATTCTCCACCATGTCCCAGGCGATATCTGGACCCTTCTTGTCGCTTTTTTTTAATGTCTCTTGTACCATATCTTGCTTTTGTCTTGGGCCGTCCTCTCCCTGCCCTTGTCCTTCGAGCCCAGGGACCCACCCGACTCCGTTTCCCCACTGCCACGAGCGACCAGGCTTGCAGGCCCTTGAGGTTGCGTTCTTGGGTTATGTCCGGCAGTGTCACTCACTCCCTCTAATCACTTTCTTTCTCGGAGCCTCTCTAGGCTTCCGGCTGGCTGGTGGTCCCCTCCTTTCCCTCCACGTTCCATGGGCCTGCCCTTGTCCACGGCTCGCCCATGGCACCATGTGTTTTTTCGTCCTTCCTTTGCTTCTCGATCGCTGCCCGTGACAACCAGGCCTGGACAATATCGGCCTTTTTATCACAGCGAAATGGCACCATTCGAATCTCGGTGCTCTCTGTACGCAGTGCGCAGTCAAGGCGTTCACGCTTCCGTCCGCAACGTGACGTGCTAAGTTCCAACGGCGGGCAAAGTCACCTGTTAGCCATGTCTTACCCGCTTTGCCCCTCCACAACCAATGCCCTTGGCTATGTGATGACGCTCAACAACGAACGTCCCACTACTGCGCGCGCGATTGTCGTGCTAGGAATAGCCTGCCGATCTGGGTGGCGACGCCAGGCTCTCCACCACTGACCTGCTACTGACGGTTCACACAGACACACACTTCCCTTCGTTTCTTGCTCACTCGGCTGATGCAGAGTGCCCAAATCCCCTCCCCCTTCTTCGTCCCGAGCCCCAGGATGCTATGCATGCCATGAGCTCATACGTCTCATCCGTGACTGGCTGCTGCGACACTCTCGCCCTCGGCCTCCCATCCGAGCCCTCATCGAGCCACACAGGAGACGCGACGGGCGGTTTTTGCGTCGTTGCGGCCCCCTTGTAATCTGCCCATTTTCCCTCACACACCTGCACTTTTGGTTTTGATTTGTTTGGGATGCATAGCCCAAGGAAGAAGAAGGAAGAAAAAAGTTTCCCTTGGCAGAGTTTGACCTTGCGGACTCGGCCACGGCCGCTTGCACAGTGACGAGGCTTTCTTACATGCACAGTCGGAACACACGACACACTGCCAAGTAGAGCCCTCTTTTTTTTTCATCCCCTTCTCCGACTTAATTAAGCACGCACGCATGGCCTCAACAAAGGGGGCATGGAACCCTTTCTCGTGTGCTATCGCTCTTATTTTTAGGTCATCCAACGATATCGCAGCAGGGCTAAATATTTGCAACTGGGCTATGCGGTGGAGAGCTCGGAGAGATCGGATTATTCATGCACTGGCTGGGGAAAGAGTGCTGTGCCCATCGCACCGCTCTTCTCTTCTTTCGGAGCTGCTCCAATCGCCGGCCTTCCTCTTCTGGTATCTGGGACTCCTCTGCCGGCCCACCCCACCCGAGGCTTCGATACCACCCCTGCCCCCTGTTGCCGCGGACCAGCCAATGAGCGCGCGTTTGATACTGGAATGTCTCTGGGGGCGGGCGTTGCAGCACATCGAGGTTCTATTTCCAACCAAGTCTATGACTGCTCTATCTTCTCTATCCAGGAACCTATTCCAGAACCTGTTCCTGATGCTGATGTTATGCTCTCTAACAAACTTGCTAATCTAGGATGCTCCATGAACGCCTCCGAGAATGCATCAAACTCGCACTCGAGATGAAAACAGCAACCAGGGCTCCCTGCCAGTGCTTCAGTCCGTCGTCTCCTGTGGTATCTTGACTATCCACCCCTAGCTGGTAATATGAGTAAAGGACCTTGTCCAAAGTTCGAATCATCTTGTAAAGTTCTGCCAAATATCCCCCACGTGCGAATGCATCATGTCGTCGAGTATCAAACGGCGTGGGCAAGCAGGTGCCATGCACATACGCCAGGCACTCAGATGCCGCGGTTGAACACAACTTTGCCGTTCTTGCCTCCCTTGCCGTGGAACTCGGGCTCCAACATGTCGGCGCTAATTTCCTGCTTCTGAGGGAAGACAGCCAGGGCAAAGGGGAGAACAGCAAAGGATGTCAGGGTAATCAGGGTCAGGTTGAGACCAATAGGGATGGCCTTTGCCAAGCCAGGGCGCGCGCGCACCCACTCCTTCTGCAGCAGGTTCTTGTACCAGGCCTGCTTCTGCTCGATGTGGTACAGAACCATGGGCGGGATCACCATGATGGGACTACCCGTCAGCACACGACTGGCAGCGGTCTCGTACACGGCAAACTTGGCAGCGGTTTGGCTCTTGCCCAGCGAGGGGACGTCCTTTTCAGACTTGCCCTCGGCCTTGAGCTTCTCCTTCTCCTCCTCGCTGAGGACGGGACGGACGTCAATTCCCTTGACAATCTCATCGCGGCGCATCAGGTATGTGTTGAGGCCACTGGCCGAGGCGACGGCGGCAAAGGGAATCAGGCGGCTCAGAATAGCCCGAGTAGCTGGGTTCACCTTGAGTCGGGGTACGATCGAGTTCAGGCCCATGGCCACGGAGCACGAGGCACCGACAGCATAGCAGTAGGACTTGACGAGGGTCGAGGTGGGCATGGGGGACGACTTGTTGGCGTTGGCGCTGTTGAAGGCGACGTTGAGCGACTGGTTGGCGACCTGCCAGCCGATAATACCAACGCTGCCCAGGCCGGGCTGGAGCATACCGGCCGTGACGATCAGGTTGGAGAAGACATAGCATGACATTCGGAAGGGGAGGAAGACAGGCAGTCCGGTGTCTGCAGCTACGGATCAGCTGCCGATTCTTTGATATCTGGGGCTCCGGGGGAGGGCGCATACCTGGGTGCAGCGTCGAGTCGACAATCTTCTTGGCCCGCCAGAGCTCAGGAGTCATGTGCTCAACCTTACCCATCTTGTAGTCGGTGACGAGCTGCTTGGCCTTCTCGAGACCCGTCGTTCCGGCGAGGAGTGTACTGCATGGCCCTGTTAGCTGTGGCATCCTCGAAGCTCCCGAAGTAAAGGCTCTGGTTCTTACGAGGGGTCCGTGATGCCAACGGTATGGCGCACCCGTCCCATGTAGGTGTTCAGGTCATACTGGGAGGGGGGCAGCTCCCGGTTGCCAGGCAGAGAGGACGACATGATTTCGAGGCCGGACCGAGAACCCAATTGGGATCGCGAGTATAGTCAGAGGCGAACAAACAGGTGGTGACGGCCTCCGGCCAAGTGAGGGGGGGGAGAGGTGAGCTTTTGTGTGCCGTCAATGGGCGGGAAGGTGAATCAACCGAGGAGTGGTTTAAAAACGAGACGACGATAAGCGCGTCCCGCTTTCGGCGCTGGCGGTTGGGGTCTCAGAGGGCGCGGGGCACCGACGCTACAGGGCTTCTAGGGCGCCTGGGGGCCTATAAAAATGCCATCAGAGGGCGCCTCGCAGCAGCACGAGGAGGAGCTAGCGCACGCTCGGCTCTTGGCCCTCAGAGGGCGCGCCCGACGCACGACGGCATCGCATCCGATCCGGGTTCGAAATCGCGGGGTCGGTCGGTTGCAGCGACCCTATCCGCGACAAGGCGACGATAACCTCCACGGCCGGGTGCGCAGCCGATCTCAATTAGAGGCTTTGAGGGCGATCCGGCCGAATATCAATATTGCTGCGCGGTTTCCCCCCCCTTCCCTATCAACCTGTTGCTCGGATTCCGAAGTAGGAGCTCCAAAAGTCTAACAAGGACCTGCACCCCAGATCCCCACGTGGGGTTGATACCGAAGTCAAAGCCAGGCGTATTTGAGTCACAGAAATACCCAGCGGGCACCATTTTGAAAAAGCAACGAAATATGCGCAAATTGCCCACGACAACTAACGAAAGGCAAAGATGGCAAAAGAAAAAAGAAAAGGGGGGATAAGTAAAAAAAAGAAATTCTCAAATGCACATCATGATGCTTTTGCAAGTACGACCGCGGGAGGAGTCGAACCTGGCAGGCGAAACGTTAGAATACTGACGGATATATGGCTTCTTGAACCCAGCTTTGACTTACCACCAATCTTCAGAGCCGAAATCTGACGCCTTAGCCATTAGGCCACGCGGCCGGTTGGCGATGGCTTCAAAACTTGGAGGCTATCCGGCATCCTTCCAGAAAAGCGGGGCGGGTATGCCGCTATTGTGTAAGCGGGAGGGAAGGGTGCGGGCGAGAAATGCAAATGCGCAACAGGTTCGGAAATGATTGAGAGAACCTGTAACATGCATGTCGGGGGCCTTGCGGCACGTTGAGATTTGTCCTACGCATCTGCGGCGTCACGTGGGCAGCACAGCAGATTGAGGCTTTGCGCGCCGCGCTGCAATGGAACTCGGTTGCTCGGACAGGTGTGTTGCGTTGATGGTTCCCCAATATCGAGCATGGTGGGTTGCACCAAAAAGCCTTTTTTGCGCAACGACGACAACAAGGTCGGCGCGTTTGAGTGAGATGTTCTTTTTTTATTGCTACTACTCCAAGTCCATGGCGTTCCCTCGGTCGAGTGTGTGAATCGTATAGTTGGCACAGAATGTGGGCCTTCCTCATTATCTTGCCGGTACCAATGGAATGGGGAATAAATGGCCTTTTTGTCTCTGCCAAGTCTCCTATTGTTACCAAACAACAAAGCATTCATGCAAGCGAATATAGCTGGTACATGTCATCGCAGATGGCTTGAATTGAGTGAGTGGATATCACCACGGCTCTTCATCTATCTATCCCGTTGGCTAATATACATTTCTATTCATCACTTCTCGCTCGCCTCCTCGAGCATTTGCGCAATAGCTGGCTGGAACAGGGCCGCCTTTTTGAAATCGCCCAAGCGCACGCGCATGTGGTCGAACGCCATCAGCACCTCACCCAGCTCCGCGTCGGCGCGCTTCAGCGAGTCAGACTTTACGTAGCGCTGCGAGAAGTGTGTGAGCAGCGTCCGGCGGGCCTTCATCTTGCGCGCCACGCCCAGTGCTTCAGCCATGGTTGAGTGCTGCTTCTTCTTGGCGTGCGCCACCATGTCGTCGTCGAAGGTGCACTCGTGGATGAGCAGGTGAGCTCCTTCGCACTCCTTGGCAAATTGATCCGAGGGACGGCAATCTCCCGAGTAAGCCACGCGGAGGCCGGAGGCGAACTCCAGCTGCACGGCCTCGGACCGCCAGCAGTGAGGGACGGCAATGCGCTTGATTGAGGCGAGCCCAAATTCCTTGCCCATCTCCTTGGCAGTAACAAACGCTTTGTCACCCGAGCCAGAGCAGTTTACAAAGCGAAGGCGGTGGAATCCAATGTCTTCAACTTGTGAGACCTCCTCCAATAGTGTACGATACCTCCAAATACAAGATATGGCCAGCTTGGCGTTTCCGTCGCTCATGGTGCTCTCGTACCATGCCTTGATGAGGCTGGGAGTTCCCAAATGATGGTCTGCGTGCAAGTGGCTGATGGCAATGGACCTGAGATCGCGGAGGATTTCCGTCGTCTCCTCCTCACCAAAAAGGCGTTTAATCTGGCCAAGGGTGCCCTCGCCACAGTCAAGCAGGTGGTTTCCGTGGCCAGGGACGCGGATTAAAGTAGCCGAGACATTTCGGTACTTGCCTGGAATCGACGAACCGGTGCCGAGAGGGATAATCTCGGCGTCTCTGCTGGGGATATCTGTCTCCTCCTCATCGATCCGCCTTTGGAATTCAGGGTCAGATGTTTCGGCCTGTGCCTGCCGCGCCAAGTCTATCAGGTTGTCGCCGACCGAATTGGCTGCCTCGAGCAGGTTTGGGAAGGGAACCACAGTACCGGCATCAAAGGCAACACGCGGCATCAGAGAAAGCTTGTTGCCCGCTCGCCCCAGCTCAACATTAGGACCCTCAACGGCAGCCCCCTTGACAGCATTGTCATACTTGAGAAGAGTGAATCTATCAGGATCGATGCGGCGCAGTCGGGTCTGAAGCTCCCCAGGTCCAGAATGGGCAATCATGTTGGGGCATGTGTCGCTAGCGCAAAAGATGTGCTTGATTTTGGGGTGATCTTGGACAAAGTTCTGGATCCGGACATCGTTAGCCATGCCAGAACCCAAGATCCAGTACATGGCAACAATGTCCTCCATCAGTTCCTTGTTTGACCACTCAGGTCTGTCCAGAAATGAGTCAATGAAATCGCGAGACTCGATATCAGCGACAACAAAGCCCTTTCCAGGCTGAGGATCGCCCATAACCATGTCGGGCGTCACCGTGACGCCATCTTTGCCTTGAACGGAGACACCCGCTGTCAACAGCTTAAAGTCTGGTGGCTTCACACCAAAACCCTTTGCCGCCACCGGGTTAAACTTGCCTCGGCGTTCGTGAGCTTTGACAATGTAAGACATGGATGTCTCACTGTATGTTGTGCGTGGGAGAGAGGCCTTCTTAAGATCAATCAGGTTTTCGTTAGCCACACGTGCATCATCCTTGCCTGGCACCACCCAAACGGTCTCGTCAGGGTTGGAAAGCTCGACGCCAGAGTCTGCAAAGGGACCATTGTACCGGATCAGGTCATTATCTTGCTTGAGAAAGCCCACGTCGGAGGAATTGACCTGACTAAGTCTCTTGGGTATCAAGATAGCACCACCTCCTCCAAGCTTGCCATTAAACATGGACTTTTCCACCACCAAAGACGCCAGCGTCGGGTCGGAGGGGGTGTCGAGCGGCTTGAAGAGGTCTTTGGTGCCATCGCTTGGGCTTTCGAAGCGCCGCTTCTGGGGGCTGCTGGATCGCGCCCTGCTAACTGGAACCTTCCACACGCGAATTCCGTCGTCTTGCCAGTCTGGCTCGAGGTTCTCCGGGTCTTTCGTCCTCGGATCGTCCCTCTGCTCAAATGTAGAAACACGAATAGGCTGTCGCAGGATGACAGGACGGCACGCAGCCAGAGTGTGGCAAAGGTTATCACCTCCGTGAATTCCCAATGACTCGTTTAAGGAAGAGGTGAGCAGCTTCTGGGCCTTGAGTTTTCTCTCGGCGTTTATCTGGGCAGTTTGCTCTCTGGACGCCTCCAGAGCATTGGCCACGGTAAGAACGTAGCCATACAAGCCTCCAATCTGGTGCCAGCCGAGACTACCGCTCAAAAATACGTGCTCTGTGCCACCCATGCCTATGCGACGAGTATTGAAGGCTCGCTGGGTACCCTCGGAGGGCCGGCCGAAGACGTAGGCATGCTTGTCACTGTGGACAAAGAGGCATGTCCCAGGTGTATCCGCCGTGGGAGCAGAAGCGATATCGACCGTGGTTGTCATTGGTACGGTTTGTTGGACGGGCCCCTTGGGTTTGGCACGTCGGTTGCGTTGCAGGGATGTGCCAAAGAGCCTCGTATCAGAGGTCTGGCGCAGGAAGAAGAATCGTGAGCGACGTCGCAAAGAATTGGTCGTACTAGCAACCCGCGACAGAGAGGATGGGAGAAGGCTATGAGGAGGAAGTATATAACAAATGCGCCGGTAGCCCCATGTTTCCATGAAGAATATGGAACATGGACGGAGGGTCAGAAAGTAAGGGCGCAGCTAGAACAAATCAATCAGCGTCGCTGCGGTGCCATTGGCCTTGTCGCTTGCCCCACGGTCAACTTTTTTTCTTTGGCGTTGCGGCGAGTGACTATACCTAGGCTCCGGTGCTAGCTTGCGACCAATGATGGCTACGTCATTTGTATTACATAATGCTAGCGCAGGCATACCTACCCTGAAGTCCCAATCTGAGAGGCATGTGATGATGCGTGGCTTGGTCATTGACCGAAATGAGTCACCTAATTTTTTGAATGAGTACATTTTTCTCTTTTCAATTGTGCTAGCTCACTGGACTCGCCGATAAGACTCATCGGGGTGTTGACAGAAGTGTGACTGAACTATGATGAAATTTAGGCCCAAGTCCCAATTGCACTGGAATGACACTAACCAGTACCACAAACTTCTCCTAGAATGACTCTCCAAACCTGAAAAATGTTGTGCACTGTAGAATCATATATCCAACTAAAATAGCGCAAGAAGTGAATCAAGGTTTGATATTTTTATATCCTCTAATTTCGTATAGATCATGTGAGCCGGCGGTCCAAATGGGGCCGCTTTTGACTGGGCCTATTTTGCTCACCTATACTTGCTTCCTTGATCGCTTTTTGTTTCTCAACACCATCATAGGATGATCTGATAATATCTTGATAACCAATCAAGCGATACAGTGTTGTGGGGATTTCTACACCGCTGCTTGCGCCGAGATGTGTGAATGGCGGTTTTAGTTCGCCTTCCGTTCAACTCCCTCAATGACAATTCTTGTAGAATTATATCTGTCTCTGAATTGTCCGAGAAGAAATATATTTTTTTAAAGGAAGGTGAGCCATGGGGCTTTGCGACTTTCCTGAACTAGTTGTGGACAGTAAACGGGCAGTTGGAGGCCAATCGCACTGGTGCGGTTCATAATGAAGTGCTTTATATTCAAACTGGAGTGAGGAGTAATACATCTTGAAATGTGTTCATAGAAAGTTTTTGGGTTTATGATTGTGCGCTCATTGACCTCGAAGGCACATGTCAGTTGATTTGAACTATGATCAAGGTTTCATACCTGGGCTGAGCAAGGAGGGAGACTATTCCCGGCATTCGTCAACTCTGAATCCATCTTTACCCTGATATTTGATAACACCATTATATTGGCGGCAATCAAGATTTCGAACCTCAATAAATTCGTGAGCTCGGGTGAGAAGTCGGCGTCTGATCTCATGGGTTGGATGGCACTTTGAGGCAAAACGTTGAGCGAGGATAATTTCTGATAATTCAGGAAATAAGAAATGTAACCAAAAGAGGACCAATATCCCAAATTGACCCCATAAGTACCAAATGAGTTGCTATGGATTTTTTAACGGTACTTGATAATGGAATATTGGTTTTCGCATTGGCACGAACTGGAGATAGAATTGAAGACCACAGCGCGAGGAGGTTTAGTATCGATATACACGAAGTCTACTAGGTAAAATCATCCACAAAGCGGCAAGTAATTGCACTATTGAACTCTCGGTGAAAATATTGAAGGAGAAAAGAGATGCGAAGTTCGGTTCGGTCCCCTTTTCGAGGATGAATCCATAAGAGAATAACTCGTTGCCGACATAGAAGAGAATATAGGGTTTCTTCTCAGACGTAATATCCTGAATATCAACATTCGCATTTTGTGTCACCAAATGAGGGCCGTAATTGAAGCCTTCATGTGCAGGGCTTTGATTTGGATTGCGTCACGTCTTCATCGCCGTTGCGCTTCTAGGACCGGCTTTTGATCAGGGTGAATGTTTGCTGTGAATGAGTTGTTTCAAGGCTGAGCTAGCGAACAAGTCCACTTATGAGAGTTGCCTGACTGCTTTTGGAGCTGTACAGTTGTACACACTGTCGAATTGTTCTAGTTCACATTTCGTCCCATGGTGTCGAGGCACACATTGGTTTGGACTCGACGAAATTGCTCCGTATATTCGGCAAACGAGGCAGCGGAATTAACATGGAACTAGAAGAGGAAGCGAAGTTGATGTCTTTAGTTTCTGGAATTAAAAGACGAACCTGGAAAGTCCAGAAGCTTCGCATGGACATGTGATCCTGAGCCGGGGTTATACATTAGGCAAAGAGGCAACCGAAAGGTAAACGGGGAACAGAAAGGGTATATTAGACCAAGAATCTCGCTAACGGTGCCCCTTATCGCCTGTATTACAAGCGAGCCTGGTTTACATCGGCGACGTCAGGGGTTTGGTTGTTGAGTATGTCGGCATACACAAGTCAATCAAGTGGTTCCAGCCCAGAACCTTCTTGCAGCCACCTGTCTATCATTTCGCTTCTTTTTGACTCGTTAGCTTTCTCGGATGTCTCGTTGGCTGCCGGGCTTGGGTTTAATGCGATTGGTCTGTGGCGAATGTGTTGGCTGAGGGATGCTGGATGGGACTTACTTTGCGTGCGCCATGATTTTTACACTTTTGTACAGGGGGAGTCTATTCCGTATTATGATTCAGCTGATGGATTCATACTATAATTTTCAGGTTGTGTTGTTCGGACCATTTTTGACGTATGTGATCTTCTACGAAACGATTCGATACGGGGACTTTGAGCGCTGATGATGCACTTGGCTTGAAAAAAAAAGCAATACTCTGGCACCCTTGATGATATAGTAAACCATGATAGTTAAGAATCTGACTATACTCTCACCAAGTAGGTACCCGGCAGCCAGCGCAATGACGTCGCCTTGGCTTGTCTTGCTTATTCTTATCTTGCCCCGCAGCGCAACCCACATCGACCCCGCGACCAATGGTTCGGTGATCCGGTCGGATCGCGGAACGGCGCCGCCCCGCGGCCGATGAGAACGGGTAACAGAGGTACAATGGCCAAACGAGCAGCGAAAAAAAATGATGAATTGATTGAACGGGGATTGCCAGGTTTTCCAATTGACCTATTAAAAAGCTCAGATACCGGCGGCGTGCTCCAATAATGCGTGACGGGAGCCGTGGCAGGCGCCCGGAATCGCTGGCGGATTTCGGATTCGCAACCCCCCATGCCGCCATGCAACCTGGAGATGAGCAGTCCGACAAGACGTTGCGACATCTCCACCTTGTTCGCATCCCGGCTTATAAACCCATTTGTTAAAAAAGAAAGCCAATGCCCGCCACACCTTGCGCTGCTTCCCATATATATATATATTCCTGCATGCACTCTCTTGCACGTCGCCTCCTCCTCCATCATACCCCTCGCCACCGTCTCCTACCCCTCCCCCTCCTTCTCACAGCTCGCCGGCGCTTCACCGTCGCCCCCTCAGCACTGCGCAACAGCAACAGCAACAGCAACAGCAACAACAAGATGGCGGACAACATGAAGCGCAACCCGCACCCGGACTTCAAGTCCGTGGAGGCGACGCGGCCGGACTGGGACGCCTCGGCCGAGCTGCGCTACACCAAGACGGCGGCGCCCGAGTGGAAGTTTGGCTCGGGCGCCAACCACCTCGACGCCGAGGGCCAGAAGCGGCCGCACGTGGCCATCGACCCCAACGGCGAGGGTCGGCCCGCCGCCTTCAACTACAAGTTCCTCATCTCGGCCGTGGTGCCGCGGCCCATCGCCTTTGTCAGCACGCGCTCCAAGGACGGCTCCTCGACCAACCTGGCGCCCTTTAGCTACTTCAACCTGGTCAACCACGACCCGCCGCTCTTCGTCGTCGGCATCGCCAGCGGCCTCGACCGCGCAAAGGACACCCTGCGCAACGTCGCCGACACGGGCGAGTGCGTCATCAACATCATCTCGGAGCACTTCCTCGAGGCCGCAAACGCCGCCAGCGTAAACGCCCCCTACGGCCTCTCCGAGTGGGACGTGTCCGGCCTGACGCCCCTCTACGACTGCCAGACCGTCCAGTGCGCCCGCGTCGGCGAGGCCATCGTCAGCATCGAGGCCAAGCTCGACACCCTCAAGGAGTACGACAGCCGTGCCCGCCCCGGCCAGAAGTCGGGCACCGTCCTCATCCTCGAGGGCACCCGCTTCTGGGTCCGCGAGGACGCCGTCAACGAGGACAAGAACCTGGTCGACCCCCAGGTGCTGCGCCCCATCAGCCGCCTGGGAGGAATCACCTACGGCCGCCTGGTCGACGGCGTTGAGCTCCCGCGCACCGACTTTGACAAGGACGTGGGCGGCGCTGAAGGTTTCGATAAGATCAAGGCCCAGAACGGGACCAATGGTCACAGCGGTACCAACGGGGCCAACGGAGAGAAAAGTTCATGAGTTGATTTGTCAATTTTTTTTATTTTTTTATTTCCTTTCGAAATCGTGCAACTAGGTATACCATAGAAATGAATAGACATAGACTTCAGAAACCAACGACCTGAAAATGCACCAAAAAATCCCTTGGGAATTTCCGTGAATGCTACTCGCCGTGACCACAAGAAACCTTAGTACTCAAATATCATCCCCGTTGAAGAGTGAAAAGTAAAAGAAGAAAGAAAGAAAAGAATTGGAATGATGGGGTATCCGTGACCGAGCCTAGAATTCCTTGTACTAGGCCTCAATATACCTGTGCAAGGTTCTGCGTCAAGTATGCCTTTCCCTGCCAGGAGAGCCTGTTTTTGGAACTCCTGTATGTGATTCTAAAAACATGCACATTTTCAGAAAGCACCGAGTAGACAAATCGGGTAAAAGACATGGGTACACCATGTCTCGTGAGCACATTCTGCCGTTTGGTCGTGTTCCACCCATAGGACAAGCATGCCAAAATGCTCGCTGTCACGTCCACAAGTGCCAAGAAAGGCTTTTTGAAATGGTTTTATCCGTCAACCACCTCAAAGGGTTGTCTTGACTGGTTTTGAAAAAAACTTATTTGCGGTGAGCCACAGACTGGAGCTTGTTAGAATAACACACCAGACATATGAGAGGGAGAGGGATGCATACTTGGGGCCCCCAAAGTTGCTGCTCTTGCTAATGTCCATGCTATTGTTTCAACCCGCTGAACCCAAGGAAATCGTTGGATAGCAATCTAGTTGCTTAGACTTGAGAAGGAAACTTGAAACTGGCGGGCCGTACACCCAGACCTGGCTGCAGCCCCTTTTAATAGGGTTGCCATCGACTATTGTGTCTCGATGGCACGCCGCTCAAAGTTGGCAGTCCAAGATCACATGTGATATCAATGAACCGTAGCCAATGCATCACAGATAAAAGCTCTGTCCCGACTTGGAAACAAAGAACTCGCATCCCAGTTCTGCCGTCTTCTCCTGCTCCAGCAGCTGCTCGAGAATCGTTTCGCCCACAGGAGGACCATCCGCCAGCTTGTCCTTGACGTGGATAATGACCACCTTGAGGCCTTCGAGCTGCCTCCTGGGACGAGAAATAGGTATTGTAATAGTCTCGACTTCGGTTAAGGAGAGCTCTGTTGTTGGGGTCGCCAAGTGTGGTGTGTCAGGGACGGGGAGGAGTACGACGTCGCTTGCAAGGCTGGCCTTGACCGTCTTGGGCGAGACGGGGGTGTCTAGACGAGGATTTGAGGGGATGCGTCGCGGGGCCTCATCCAAGGAGCTGCCTGGGCGCTTGCGTTTCTTGGACTCGAGGGCGCGCATCTTGCGGGAGATTTCGACTTCGGCTGCCAGCGTCTGCAACTCCTCGATAACGTACATGGGCTTGAGGTGGCCGAAAAGTCGGTCATTCGACTGCGAATTGTCGTAGCTGCACTCAATGAAGATGGCCTTGAGGGTTCCGGCGGCAATCTTGGGGGCAGCCTCCTGCCAGATCTGCAGGTTTCTGGGGCTCAGCGAGATGCTATCGGGTTCAACGTCACCAAAGATGAGGACCTCGCGTCGCGTGTCGTAGTCTTGGATAAAGTAAGCGCTCGAGTCGTAGACACATACCCTCTCCTGTTCTGGCTGCGGGGATCCAGGGCCAAACGTGGCCTGGCTGAGTAAACTTGCTGTTCTGAATGGCGGGTGGCCGTACAGTTCGCTGCGTCGTGGAGTATGGCTGGAACCATCCTGGCTACCGAAGCGAGTTGAGACACTGGAAGCTGAGCCTCGATGGCTGTGCTTTTCAATGCAGTGACCGTGGCTCACGCTCCAGAGCTTTACAAGGAGACCGTCGCAAACTTCAGAGTATCCTCTGCCCTCGCCGTCACCCATGGCGGGGCTTCCACCCTCCACGAGCCTCATGTAAGTGATCAGTCCGGCGCCATTGTTCTCATCGCTCAGGTTGGGCCAGATGACATTGTTGAAAATGTGCGTCTTGAGGGCCTGGATTGTGCTGGGGAGTGCGGCCACCTTCTTTGGTCGGGTTCCGGGGAGGCCAGCTGTGTTGACAACGAATCCAGAGATGTGGTCGAGATGAGGATGAGTAATGAGATACGTATCGACGAGAGCGCGTGTGACGTGTGCAGCATTAGCGGAGGCGGAGGCATATGGCAAAGTGAGGCCAGCAAAGGGGCCAGAAGTGAGAGTGTAGGGGGGTTCAATTGGTTCAGAGGGCATGGCCTCTTGAATCAGACGAGTGATGGCGGAGAGGTGAACGCCTGCGTCAACGGCAACAATGGAGTTCCTGCGCCATCCTTGCTCCACTGAGCGGACAAGAAAAGCGGTCGTGTTGTTTTCATGGGGACCACCGCCGGAGCCCTGCGAGAATCGTTAGTAAGACTGTATCGAGGTGAGATGTAGGCTAGTAAGTGATGTGTCCCGCGAAACATGCAGGTTTAGGGGACACATTGCCGGTGAGACTTCAGCGTCAATGGAGGAAGATGTGAAGACACTTGATCGGCATATCGCTGGTTCATGTCTCAGATGCGGAGGGTGTGAAATCGGCAAGCTACATGGTTCAAGGAAGAAAAGCGATATGTGCAATGATGAAAGATGTTCGGACGGGAATTTGGAAAAAGAAAACACCCACCAATACAATGACCTGCAGCGCAGGCTTGATGCCATTCTCGGCCATGGCCATGATAAGTGTGGCTTATGCGCGATGTGGCGGCCACACCGTGTGTACAACTAGCTGCGAATGGGTGACGTAGAGTGACGCTCTATTCTCTAGAAAGTCCAGTGCAGTGCAGACACGGCAAAGGGACTCTGCAGGACGAGCCGCCGACGTGCAGGAGGCTGCGGCTTTGGATGCTGCAGAGGGGCCGTTGGCGCAACTGGGCTGGTTTGTGCTAATAGTGATTTTCCCTATGCTATGTGTGTTTTTTCCTTGTTATTTGCCTGTTTCCTGTTTAACCCGGCAGATTCCGTTTTGCCGGATGCGGCCTGGGATCTTTTTTTTTTGTTTTGTTTTGGGTATGGTGCCAGGGGCAATGGTGCTGGGCGCAGATCCTGGGTGGGTGATGTGATGCCGAAGGGATGCAGGTAACGAGCAAAACCGACCAGCTGGGTGGGATGACGGAGAGCTCGGAACTGGAACGCGAGGGATCGGCGCGAAGGGTTCGAGATTAATAGCAGCACGTGAGCGTGAAAAATGCACCAGATAGGGTGCCTGAGAGACGGAGCGCGAGCGTAGGTGCGACAGTGAAATTGGGGCGACGGAGGACGAAGGATCGTGTTGGTCTGAAACCTTGAATCTCAAAAGAGGTCTGATTGCTGCTGATGCTTGATAGCGCCGGGTCCTCCAAGCTGCCCGAGTTGCTCTGCTCTGGCTTATTTTGTTTTAGTTTCTTATTTGATCGGCCACCAAGATTAAGAAATTAAAACAAGAGAGAGATCGATGGAGCGAGAGAGAAAGAGGAAACCACCATGGGGCTCTAGGAGGGTTTCCGAACTACAAGTATCCGGGGCCTGGTTGATGGCTACCAACAAACGACACCAACCCACGTCAACTAGGATGCGCCCGTGCCGTTGTGCGTCCTTTCGGGCTTCGGCCAACCGGTCGATCGGGGGCGAGTGGAGTCGACGTGTGGGAGGAGTGGTGTGTGTGGGCGGCGTGCAGCGGCGTGTGGATATATATAGGATAGGCTATGTGACTATCGGGCTGCACGCGCAGCAGCTTGGGAAAGTGAAGCGATAAACTGGAGAAGGGCTGGGAAATGCGACAGGGTGCGTGCAGTGTAAATAGGTCGTCCACACGCACAGGGTTGCAGCACCTTTCAAGCTCTGGGGTGTGGTTAATTAAACCAAAAAAAAAAACCCCCAGAGCAAGGGAAAAAAAAACAAAGACCCTGGTTGAAGCTCGGGTGTTTGATGTTTGACAGGTGTTTAAATTCTCCGAGGACGGTGAACAGACACGCGGCGGCAGAGATGAGATCGATGGTCTCTCCTCCCCTTGCTTGGCGATGACAGGCGATGGGATGGTCAGCAATGGAGCGGACGGTGATGGCCGCGGCGGCGAGTGATTCGACCCAGGCGGCGCAAAGGCGAGATTTGGGACTGAAGAACTGAGACAGATTCCGAGACTGGCTGATGAGACGCGAAAAGTAAAAACACCCGACCCGGGATGCCCGCCACTTTTTGTATCTAGGTTTCCTGCCGGGGTTGATCTTGTTCCCATCGCCATGTATGTCGTGGTTCCTCGCACATCGCCGATGCAGACTTGCAGACGCAGGCAACCCAGCAGAGCAACACGCCCACATCGCCCGCTGCCCGTCGTTTGGGCGCACCACTCGCCAGCACCTTTTCCCTCTCTCTTTTTTGCTTCTTCTGCCCCCTCTCCCGCCCAGATGGGGGCTGGCTGGGCTGGCTGGCCCTGTCCTGTCTAACAAGGCCATCAGCTCCCCCGGCCGCCTAGCGTACCTGCGATGCCACTTAGCGCCCCTTGTACGTCCCCATCATCGGCGTTGCCGTGAAAGCCACCACCACCCCTGCTTGCGCTGCAGAGTCAACCTCTCTCTAACTCACTCACTCACTCACTCGCTCTCCAAAGTCACACGTCCCGCGTCTCTTCTCCCCCAGAGCCTTGGACCCCCTCTTCCGAGCTCTTTCTGGTTCGCACCCCGGGCCAATCAGCCTCGAGCCGTCGCAGCGTTTCTCTGAGCTAAACATGCGCCTCTCCGGCGCCGTTCCCGGGTGCGTCCCTGGCTGCCTGCACCCTTTACACTTCACGGCGCCCTCGGCTTGCTTACGCGCCGTGCCGTTAACTAGCTAGGTGGGCTTTTGCGTCTCGCTACCTTCCTCGACAGCTTGGAAGTGGATAGGCCAGCTGTCCGCCTCGGCGCATCATTACGGACGCTTGTCATGATCATGACCTCTCGTTGAAGGCTTGTTGTCGCTTCGGGCTGACTAACACGCCACTTGGCCGCCGTCCTTGGGTGACACGGGGCGGCCTTTTGCGGCCTTGGATGGACTCAATTCACTCACAGGAGCCCCTCTACGTTGATCTTTGTGTGTAGGACTTTTCGTCTTTTTTTCTTTTTGGTCTCTGTTGCTACAGTAGTTTGCTACAACGGCCTTTGTCTCCCAACAATTACTCTATTGACACCCTGCGCCAGTCATGGCTGCCTTTCTCAAAAAGACACAACATTATTCATCATCGTGTCTCATGCATCGTTCAAACCGCAATTGGGTAGTTAAAATATGATATATATCAAAACAGGATTCACTCCAGGTGAATACTCCAAGATAAGCATCCTCACCTCGGTGAGCATTGACAGCCCACCAAGTGGGTAAGGGATGCTGTCAGGAAAGACAAACAAAGCCAACACACTAATGCCGGTTGTTCAAGAAAGCCACATTGTTCCAGAACAATGACCTTCTTTGTGTCAATGCACCCTTGCCGCATGGTTGCCTACCTGCCTTTCTTAACGTAGTGACAGCCGTCACTTGACAGCTGTGGATCCGCGAGGCAACTGGCCTAGAGGGACGGCTTCGGGCGACGACTCCTTCATGCAGTTGCTTCTCTGAAGCGAGAGCTCGCCCTTGAGCTTCAGTTGGCCCTCAGAACTGAGTCTGTTTGCCTCCAGGAGAGCCGGCTGCGGCTTGGGACCCGGAGGATCAGGCGGGGTCATGATGTGCATGATGGGTGGTGGGGGTGGGAGGGCGTTCGGGGCTGCCAAAGAGGCTTCCGGGAGACGATGCCTCTGACTCCGGGATCACTATTATCTCATCCGCAATGGAACTTCCCGCCTTCTCACCTGCTGGGGCTGTTACCCTAATGTCATCCAGGACAGGCCGCTTTGGTGGTATATGCGTCAAAGATGAAAGATCCGATGCCTCAATCTCGTCGCGCTTGCGTTTGTGCCCGAAATTTTTGGATAAGGGGTTAATATCTACTGCGAGTGATAAAATGTTATCCAATGTTTCTTGGTCTAATGGACCTGGGTTTTGCTGTGTGTTGTGAAGCTGGGGGTTGGCACACTGGCTCGAGGTTGCTTCAGAGTCTTCAGCGCAGAAAGCATTGAAAGATGGACCTCCAGCAGCCAAGTTGCCGGCGTCATGGTCGTACTTGATCTTCTTCATCTTCTCGTGCCTTTCTTTAGCCTTCACCTCTCTCTTTCTCTTGTTCTGATTCTCTTGGGCTCCTTCGAACTTCTCCAAGTCACCCCTGTGGTAGTCAATCGTCTTGACTTCATTTTGCCTTCTGCCCCTGTTGCGGGTTGTCCGCGCGTCTTGCCTCGTGCCGCCTTGGCGCCCGAGATGGTGGTTGATGAGTGCGTACCCGAGTGATTCTTCGTGGGGGCGGGGAAACACGCCGGCAGTGCCAGTCATTTCGATGACCTTCTGGATTTTCGCCATCCAAGGATAGAATGCCGCTATGACGGCGCCCCCGCATGGGTCTCTTTCCAGAGAGAACGGTGACCTATCTTCCCTCGGAAACTTGCGAGTATCCGGGCGGAGCTTTTTCCTGCGCCACAGTCCATAAGGATCAAAGCATTGCTCAAAGCAATAGAGGTGCATCACGCCAGCAACCTTGAAGGGATCCTTCTCCCCGCTCCTGGTCAGATGGGGAAATTCGTCAAAGGCAACTCGGCGCCAACCTGGATGGATCAGGCCCTGGCTGTCTGCTTTTTTGCTGTTCGAGAGGCATCCGTCCCAGCGGCACGTCCTATCCCACCGATCTGTTCGATCGCAGGCCTGAGCCGGATGGTTTTGTACCCAAATCACCAGGTCTCGAGGGCAGTTTTCAATGTAGAATGCTAATTGCGCAGTCGAAAATCGTTTTCTGTGGCTCCATACGCCCTCGTCGGTGTAAGTGAATTCCAGGCTGCGATGTCCCCAGGTGAGGTTGTAGGTGAAAACCTGTTTAAAAGTCTGGTACACGCCTGATGGATGAGTCCTTCCTCCACGCACGCTGGAGACTATCTTTTCCCCAATATCTTCATCCTCGCCAGTGTCAGATCGTGGGCTTCTTTTCCTTGCCTTTTTTGAGCTACCCGGAGAATATTGGCGGCGGGAATCAGGGAACACTTGTTGAGTAGGGTCGGGTAAATATGGATTTGGTATGCTGTAGGGTGGCATGTATTGGCTCGAGGGCGAGTGGCCTAGATAATTACCAGTTCGGTTTGCCATTTGGGGATGGTGCAATTGACTGGGCATGGTGTTGTGTTTGTAGTCAGGATTACAGTATTGGGAAAGAAGGTGCGTGAAAAATTGGAACGCTTCGTTACTGTATAATGCGGGTGGCTCTGCAACACCGCGGCCAGCGGGTTGTGATGGTGCGCGGAGAGGGTGTAATAGTTGTTGGGTTGAGTTGGTGGCCATTGGGTTTGGCCCCAATCTATTGTAACCAAGAGGCTGTGACATTGAGTGAGGGGAGTATGTTAAGTTTTGGCCTGAATTGAGAGCCGCTGCATTTGGCCCCAAACTATTGTGTCCAGTGGGCTGTGGCGGTGGACGCGGAGAGTGTAATGGTTTTCGAACTGAGTTGGTCACTACTGTGTTTGGTTCCAAACTATTGGAACCATGAGGTTGCAACCAATTCTGGGTAAAGTCGGCGACCACCGCATCCCGATCAATCGTAAAAATAGGATCGACTGTAAACGACGGACTTGTAGTGGGAGGTGGATTGTCTGTGCATAGATCAGGCAGAGAAGGATATGTAGTAATGTCAGGTTCAGGCGCAACGGTTTCACTTGGTTCGTCGAAAACCTGGCTAGGAGTATTGTTGAACAGAGGAGAGAGGGAAAAAGGCGCTGGCTTTTCCTCGCCGAGTTGCTCTATATGAGGCGGGACAACTATAAACGACGATTCAAGCGGAAGCTCGGTGAATAAATCGCCATTTTGAGTATCTTGCTCACCAAAGCCCGCCCACCCATTCAAGAGCGATGCATGGTTTTGGGCAGAGCTGCCTTCCAAGTACCTGGCGTTATCCATATGGTTCTCGTCGCTCAGGCTGTGTATGAGTTTAGTTGACAGATGGGAACTTGGGCCAGCAGGCCAAGGCGTTGGATTTTGGAGATGTTTTGTCCAAGGCAACTCTGGGTCTTTCAGAATACGGTAGTAAGTACGTTGGGCTAGGTTCACTTTATAGACATTCAAGGCAACCACAAGCTTTGTTCTTGCGATGTTTTTAGAACATGAGTTAAGGACACCAGGACGGTGCTTCTGGTGGTGGGCTCTCCAATACTAGACTAAGAAACCTTGACCTTCTACACAAAGAAGCGCATCTTGGGCTTTGTTCCACGTTTAACTGAACAAAAGGCCACCATCCTTACCGACGCCAGATCGAGCAACCATTATACAATGGAGAGATAAAAAAAACTACTCCTTGTTAGCGAAATTCTCGACACCAAAGAAGAGAAAATCAGGATGAATCAATGTCGCGGTCAGGAGATGAAACATGTTTTTCAACAATAATTGTTCAGAACAGGTCTGTGTTATGTGTCTCTCATCATGCGAATGAAACCCAACTGGGAAATAGAAATAGAGACTCACCATTTTGTTTGTCAGACGCGGGGTTCATGTCAAAGGCTGTCGCGTTAGTTTGAATAATATGTGCGAGGTTTTGCACGGGTGGTCCTCGTGAGCAGCATCCTGAAAACTTCCAATGATTGCAATGCAGCAACTCAAGAAAACCCAACAGCCGAGCTCAGCGCGAGCCCGAGTCCAACCGCGGCAAGCTTGATTTCCATTTTGCGGCAGAATTGTGCCAGGAAATCTTGCGCCGTGAGCAGAAATTTCATGGAGAAGTCTGAGAATGCAGGTGGAGGAAGCAATATTTTCGCGTCAAGTTATCAATGAATCAAAGTGGATACCGGGTCTCGGATCAACCAACTCCGACCCGACACCTCTGCAGGGGTAGCAAAACTGGTAATGAAGCATCCACCGTAGCCACTACATTGGGTCTCACAAAGTGTCTGGTTGCCGAGGGATTGGGACAGGATTGTGTGGCTCCCCTGTCAAGTTATGTCGCGCCCATTAAAACCCATCGTATTCTACCCTGCATTTCCTGTGCGTGTTCGGCCGAGATGGGACCCTGGCGGTTCGTAAACAGGTTTTGGGGGTTTTGGGGGTCGTATAAACGCCTCGACTGGTCAGGCTGACGCTGATCCGGCACACCAACGTATCCTGCTGGTGGGTGGCAAAGAGGTCGACATTGAATATTTCCCAAACAAGACCCTGGGTGAAGGAGGGTCTGCTCTGCTTTGGGTTTGACGAGTGCACACAAAGGGGGGCAACGGCGGAATCGTGTCATATGCAGCAGGCATGGCTGGCATAGAGGGGATTTATGCTCAGAGCGGCACGTAATCTGTCTACGACAATTCATCGCTTCCATAATTAGGTATCCCATGTTTCAAGTCTCCTCTCGTTCATCGAGACCCCTAGCCTGTCAACCAGTCAATGTAATCAACCATTGGCCAGGGCTGCAGGTGATGCCCAAACCCGACAACGGCAAATGTCTAAGAGGGCGCTAAGCAAGGCCACCAGGTAGTGAGCTTTTAGGGGGTCGCGTCGCCCAACCAGGCGCTGAGTACGCGCATAGGCCTGCAACAAGTCCCGGGGTAGGACACAGACCGCCCCCGACAAGTCACCCAACCCAATGTAGCCAAACGGCGAGGGGTTGGGGAGGGGGGCACAATCCAGGGCTTAATAGGGGGCTCCACAGGGGGCTCCCCGCTCTTTTCCAACGGGGCCGGCCGCTTGGCCACGCGCTGGTGCCGCCCAGAGCCGGACAGTTCTGGTGCCTACACTGGCTGAGGAGGCCCTGAAGAAGCGCCCTGGGGAGGATGCGCTTGGAGCGACCTGAGACGGTTGCCCAAAAAAGCGAGACCTACGTCACGAGACTCCGAGGCTCCGTCTGAACCTCCCAATTACACCTTAATTCTCATCCGCCGAACTTCCTCCTCCTTACCACGGCCGCATCATTAGATCGACCAGATCCTCCACCATGGAGCCCCAGCTGAGCCCCGAGCTTCAAGGCAAGCTTGACGAGCTCGATCGCGAGCTTGAGGTGCGTTTACCGCTTCCCCCCCTCCCGCATTGCTGCCCCACGCCACAATCCCGACTGGCCTCGCTCTCACGCCATGAAACTGCGCCCTGAGCGCTCTCCTTGCTCCTCTCCTCGCTTCGCTTGCCTCTCTGGGGTTGGATTTGACTGACTTTTCCGGTTTTTTAGGAGGGAGATATTACACAAAAAGGGTAGGCCATTACCCGCGACAACACTCGCGCCTTCGGCATCCTCTTACCAACCGGTTTACTAACCAACCCCAACAGCTACCAGAAGCGACGAACGCTGCTGTTTACCCAATTCTTGGGGAGCAATCCCAACCAAATCGCGGCTCAGATTGCGGCCCAGGGCCCGTCCCAAGTCGCTACCCAAGCCCCAGAGCCCCGAAGCGGTTTGCGCATACACTCCGTCGACGACTCAGACCATCCTTCGAGCGATGGCCACCACAATGCCCCCTTCTCCAGCATGGGCACCGCCAGCGGCCCTATCCCGGACAGCCCCAACTCAAATATCTATCAGCCAGGTTCGGTATACGCTCCTACGATACAGGCGCCTGAGCAGTCGCATCCAGCATCTTTCCTCATGCCTGGGATCGCCCTAAACGATTCTGTAGCCACCGGCAGAGACTCGCTTTTTCTCTCCCCTAAGCATTCTGAAACACCACAGGACCGAAACGGCACCATGACATCGGGCGACTATGCCTTCAGACCCGAACAGCAGGGCGTGTACACCGGCCCGCAGCAACCGCAGCAAGATGGCAGAACAGCGACTCTTCTCGATTCTCAGGGTTACTTTTCAGACTTTGCGGGCCAGCAGCATTATGAGCAGGGGCAAACTATCGAATACGGAGGACCTCAGCAGCGATACTCGTCAAGCGATGCATTTTCTCCCACAGCAGCCATGGCGCCGCCAATGCTGACAGCGAGCGACCTCCCTCCTCCCGAAGTTCTCGAGTACCAGCTGCCCCTTGAGCCCCGCGAGGTGCCATTCGCGATCCAGGATCCTCACGACGATTCCACGCCCATGTCAAAGTTTGACAATATTGCTGCAGTCCTAAGACACAGAGGGAGAACAACTCCTAAAAGGCCTGCTTACTGGGTTTTGGACAGCAAGGGCAAGGAGATTGCCTCAATTACTTGGGAGAAGCTTGCCTCGAGGGCTGAAAAGGTCGCGCAGGTCATCAGGGATAAAAGCTCCCTTTATCGTGGTGACCGGGTGGCCTTGATTTATCGCGACTCCGAAGTCATTGATTTTGCCATCGCCATGTTGGGATGCTTCATTGCTGGTGTCGTGGCTGTACCCATCAACGATTTGCAAGATTACCAGCGACTCAACCAAGTCTTAACCTCAACCCAGGCTCATCTTGCGCTAACAACCGACAACAACCTCAAGGCATTCCAACGTGATATTACTACCCAAAAGCTGACCTGGCCTAAGGGTGTCGAATGGTGGAAAACCAATGAATTCGGCAGCTTCCATCCTAAGAAGAAGGACGATGTTCCTCCGCTGTCCGTGCCAGATTTGGCATATATTGAGTTTTCGCGAGCTCCTACCGGAGATTTGAGAGGAGTCGTCCTGAGCCACCGAACCATCATGCATCAAATGGCCTGCATGAGCGCCATACTTTCCACTATCCCTGGCAATGGCCCTGGAGATACATTCAACCCGTCCCTTCGGGACAAGAACGGTCGATTGATTGGTGGCGGGGCCAGCAGCGAGATCCTGCTGTCATACCTTGACCCTCGCCACGGAGTCGGTATGATCCTCAGCGTCCTGCTGACGGTATATGGCGGTCACACAACTGTGTGGTTTGACAACAAGGCCGTTGATGTCCCCGGTCTGTACGCTCACCTGATCACGAAATATAAAGCCACCGTAATGATTGCAGACTATCCAGGACTGAAGCGAGCAGCATACAACTATCAATCGGACCCGATGACGACTCGAAACTTCAAAAAGGGAACGGAACCCAACTTTCAATCGGTTAAATTATGTTTGATTGATACCCTAACCGTGGACAGTGGGTTCCATGAAGTACTGGCAGATCGATGGCTGCGACCCCTGCGAAACCCTCGTGCTCGTGAGGTCGTTGCTCCTATGCTGTGTCTGCCCGAGCATGGAGGCATGATCATCAGTGTCCGAGACTGGCTAGGCGGCGAGGAGCGCATGGGCGTTCCACTGAAGCTGGATGTCGAGGAAGATAGCGGCTCGGAATCTGGCGAGAAGGAAGAAGAAAAGACGACCCTTTCCAATGGATTCGGTAGTCTTCTTGGAGGCGGCGGGACTACAACGACCGAAGAGCATGCTAAGAACGAGCTTGGAGAGGTTCTGTTAGACCGCGAGGCACTCAAAACCAACGAAGTCATCGTGGTTGCGATTGGCAACGAGGTGCGCAAGAAGGTCACTGACGATCCTGGACTTGTCCGCGTGGGTTCTTTCGGTTATCCTATTCCCGATGCCACTCTCGCCGTGGTTGACCCTGAGACTGGCCTTCTTGCCTCGCCTCACTCAGTGGGAGAAATTTGGGTTGACTCACCTTCACTGTCTGGTGGTTTCTGGGCACAGCCGAAAAACACGGAGCTCATCTTTCACGCGCGACCATACAAATTTGACCCTGGTGACCCAACGCCGAACCCAGTCGAGCCCGAGTTTCTCCGCACTGGTCTACTCGGAACTGTTATCAAGGGCAAGGTCTTTATTTTGGGTCTCTACGAAGACCGCATCCGTCAGCGCGTGGAATGGGTCGAACATGGCCATGAACTCGCAGAGTACCGATACTTTTTCGTGCAACACATTGTTGTCAGCATTGTCAAGAATGTCCCAAAGATCTACGACTGCTCTGCTTTTGATGTCTTTGTCAACGATGAACATCTCCCCGTCATTGTAGTAGAATCAGCGGCAGCCTCGACGGCGCCACTCACAAATGGAGGGCCGCCCCGGCAACCTGATACGGCCCTCCTGGAGTCCCTTGCAGAAAAGTGTATGGAGGTTCTCATGACGGAGCATCACCTCCGAGTGTACTGCGTCATGATTACTGCGCCCAACTCCCTGCCCAGAGTCCTTAAAAATGGGCGACGCGAAATTGGAAATATGCTTTGCCGCCGGGAGTTTGATCTCGGCAACCTTCCTTGCGTCCACGTCAAATTTGGCGTGGAACACGCGGTTATGAACCTGCCGATTGGAGTGGATCCTATGGGAGGTATCTGGTCGCAGATTGCATCAGACTCGCGAGCCGAGTTTCTGCTCCCTGCCGACAAGCAGTATTCCGGTGTGGATAGACGAGAAGTTGTCATGGACGACAGGACGTCAACTCCCCTGAACAACTTTTCGTGCATCTCTGATCTGATCCAATGGCGCGTGGCCCGCCAGCCAGAGGAACTGGCCTATTGCACAATCGACGGCCGAGGACGAGAAGGAAAGGGCGTCACCTGGAAGAAGTTTGACACCAAGGTTGCTGCAGTTGCCATGTACCTCAAGAACAAGGTCAAGGTTCGGCCTGGTGACCATGTGATTCTAATGTACACTCACTCTGAGGAGTTTGTATTTGCTCTTCACGCCTGCATCAGCCTTGGCACAGTCATTATCCCTATTGCACCTCTGGATCAGAACCGACTAAACGAAGACGTGCCTGCATTCCTGCACATTGTTGCAGACTATAAGGTCAAGGCTGTCCTCGTCAACCAGGAGGTCGACCACTTGATCAAACTCAAGGTTGTGGGAAGCCACATCAAGCAATCCGCCCAGATCCTCAAAATCTCGCCCCCCAGCGTCTACAACACCACTAAGCCCCCTAAGCAGAACAGTGGTCTCAGAGACCTGAGGCTCACAATCGACCCTGCTTGGGTCAAACCCGGTTATCCTGTCATTATCTGGACCTACTGGACGCCGGATCAGCGACGAATTGCTGTTCAGCTCGGCCACAACACCATTTTAGGCATGTGTAAAGTCCAGAAGGAAACTTGCCAAATGTCGAGCACGCGACCCGTCCTCGGCTGCGTGAGAAGCACGACTGGCTTGGGCTTCATCCACACGTGCTTGATGGGAATCTATGTTGGCACGCCGACTTACCTGCTGTCCCCGGTGGAGTTTGCTGCCAACCCGATGTCGCTTTTCGTAACACTGTCAAGATATAAGATCAAGGATACATATGCCACGTCTCAAATGCTTGATCACGCCATGTCTTCCATGCAGGCCAAGGGCTTCACGCTTCACGAGCTCAAAAACATGATGATTACAGCCGAGACTCGCCCCCGAGTGGATGTGTTCCAAAAGGTGCGTCACCACTTTGCCGCGGCGGGTTTGGACAGGACAGCCATCAACACGGTTTACTCGCACGTCCTGAACCCAATGATTGCGTCAAGGTCATACATGTGCATTGAGCCCATTGAACTGTGGCTCGACACACAAGCACTCCGCCGTGGTCTTGTCATGCCAGTAGACCCCGAAAACGATCCCCAGGCCTTGATGATGCAAGACTCCGGCATGGTACCTGTTTCGACCCAGATCGCCATTGTCAACCCGGAGAGCAGGGTACACTGCCTTGACGGAGAGTATGGTGAGATTTGGGTTGACTCGGAGGCCTGTGTCGCGTCATTCTACGGATCCAAGGACATCTTTGATGCTGAGCGATTCGATGGACGCGCGGTTGATGGAGACCCAAGCATCCAATACATTCGTACCGGTGATCTCGGTTTCCTGCACAACGTCAGCCGACCCATTGGCCCTAATGGCGCTCAAGTGGACATGCAAGTGCTTTTTGTTCTAGGAAGCATCGGGGAGACTTTTGAGATCAATGGTTTGAGCCACTTCCCGATGGACATTGAGAATTCTGTCGAGAAATGCCACCGAAACATTGTCGCCAATGGCTGGTAAGTCATGCCGCACCCCGGTTGAAGCTTTTTTTTTTTTTTTTTTTTTTACTAACTAAACATTTAGTGCCGTCTTCCAAGCCGGAGGCTTGGTTGTTGTCTTGGTGGAAGTCAGCCGCAAGCAGTACCTTGCCTCGATCGTGCCTGTAATTGTCAACGCGATCCTCAACGAGCATCAAATCATTGTGGACATTGTTGCTTTTGTGAACAAGGGAGACTTCCCGCGATCGCGCCTCGGAGAGAAGCAGCGTGGAAAGATTCTAGCTGGCTGGGTCACTCGCAAGATGCGCACCATTGCTCAGTTTGCTATCCGCGATGTCGATGCTGCCGTGTTGAACGAAATGGCCAACGCTGGCGGCGAGCCTGGTGAGCCCAGAGCATCCATGGCCAGTGTGCGAAGCGGAGGTCCTCCTGGAGTCGCAAGCCTGAGAAATGTCGAGCATGCTCCCCTGATCCCGGAACAAGAAGAGCATGAGCCATATGCGGACCGGCGGCTCTCTTACGCCCCCCCAATGGGAGGCCACCCAATGGAGGGCCACCCGATGGAGGGCCACCCGATGGATATGCCACCGCAGCACGCTCAGATGGCTCAGTACCCACACGACGTTATGCATGAGCCCATTCAACACACAGCACCCCCTTCGCAACTGACCCTCTCTCACACGATGGGGCAAGGATTCGATATTCCTGGCCTAGGAGGCTACGCAGGTGGGGGAGCACACGACGGACCTAAACGAAAGCCTATCCCTACACACACTCTCCCTCACGCAGCACCTCCCCAGATCCGATTACCAAGCGTAGACGGAAGAGACGACTTTAAAAAGGGGGATGCTGATGACGAGGAGGCATGGACGACGGAAGCCATTATGCACATGAACCTTGCGGGTCAAATGAGCCCCCCTCGATAAGTTCAAGGGACTTTGTACAGAAATATCAAGGGATAAAGAGTTGGGTAACTAGAGCAGGGCCCTGAATGATGCGGTTCCAAGGATGTTCCACTATTGTCAGTTTCAGCAGCATGGAGAATGGGGCCTGTTTAATGATCATTACGAGTTGCTAGAAATTATGAAGGGATGAAGGAAGACGGCAGGGTATATAAGTATTCTCCTAGGTGTGATTATGCTTCTTAAAACTTGGAACTCGCCGTATCCAATACCCAAACCAACAGGTGCATCCCTGTAGCTAGATAGCCAATCCAAACGCCTATAGTATAATATTTTGTGTGAAGAAGCCGTTGAAACAATAACGGATCGGCGATCAGTAGTGTGTCGAGGTGGTGATGACGCCATGCCGAATATGGTGTCGTTGTAGACGAACCATGGAGTTTTGTGTCACGGTTGCGCAAGTGTCTGCTCTGACGCAGCATTCGCACATTCGTCTCGATTCAAACGTGCGGCGGACTCGGGAGTTGGCGTTGTTCCGGGCACAGACTTTGAATCGAGTTCCGAGCGCTCATCCGGGGCGGCAAACATTTCTTGGGGCGGAGGAGGATGGTAGTAGTAAGCGGCGCTGTGGCTGTTGTGCAGGTTGGGATGCACTGGTTCCTGGACGTGCATCTCGCTCGGTTTCGGGTTGCTGCGGCGTCGACGCCGCCAGAGAAGGAAGAGGCCAAGCCCGAGCCCAACAACGGCGAGACCTGCACCAACGCCAATGCCGGCAGCAGCGCCAGCGGAGAGCCTTGACGAGGATGAGGACGAAGACGAGGATGAAGGTGAAGAGGATCCGCTGGTCGAACCGGACCCTGTCGGGTTGGCGTCTACTGATGTTGATGTAGGAATCTGGGGTATCACAATCACAGTCAGGCATCTCTCTCAACCTTTACTCGGGGCTGGCTACGAGAGTCTCACCCAATTTCAAGACTCACGTTTGTAAAGACGGTCGAGTAAGCGCCGTCGTCGACATTCTTTGCGCTCGTCATGAGCCAGTGGCGCCCTGGCTGCGGGATGCTCGTCCTCAAGTCGGAGCTCATATAGGGCGGGTTGCCCGGGTGGACATCCATGACATAGTTGGAGCCGTTCTTGGCGTTGAGGAAGCGATAGGTGCCATTTCCCCAGTCGGTGACGTCCCACATCTGGGCCTTGTCGCCGTTCGAGGCCAGCATGCACGGCTGCGTCCGGGAGCTGTCAATCTCGTCACTCACGTAACACGCGCTCAGCTGCTTGTCAACGCCGGTATCGCTGCAGCGCATGGCGTAGCGGCCCTTGGTCCCGTCCTCAACGGGTTGAAACTGCCAGTACTGGCCGGCCACGCCCCAGACGGCCAGCCCGTCATCATCTTCTACCTGGAGCTGGTTGGCAAAGTCTGTCTCGTTGTAGTCGTCAACCCGGGCCTCGGTGACGTGGTACCAGACGTTGGAGTCGAGCGTGACGGCCGAGTACGACATGTTGGACATGTTCTTTTAGAGCAGGCAAGGACACTCGTTTCACTTCTGTTGAGCCTAGGGAAGATACGAAAACAACGAGGGCAAAGACGAGGAAGAGGCGGGAAGAAGCAGACAAAAAGAAGCCATGGCTGCGGCTTAGACAATTCAACCACACAGCAAACGCACAACAAACACCCGGCACAAAGCAGATGAGGAAATCGCCGGACGAGATAGAATACGCGGGACCAAGGGACGGGAACGAGGACGGCAGGGGGAGGGAATAGAATCCTTTCGGGATCAAACACAGTGGTTATTCGGCGAGCACAGCATTCACCGACAACAGCAAGCACGGTGGGTAAAAATAAAATCCCCATGATTGCTCGCAGATCCCAGTCGAAAGAGGGCCCCCGTCACAGCATGATCCTCGCTCGGGGACTGAGAGGGCTGGGGATGGAGTTCGTATCGGTGGGCGAGGCGGTATGGGGGAAGTGATCCTCCGCCTGAGAGAGATGCATATAAGCAACAGCCCTAGGAGAATGAGCTGTTGTTCATGTGGCAGGGGGGTCACATCTGTACGCGGAGATAGGTAAAAAAAAAAAAAAAAACGCCCGGGTCTGGTTTTTTTGGGTTTATTTTAGGTTTATTTTTAACATATGAGTCTATAAGTGGCATTAGAGTAGTTGAGCAACAAGATCAAGAGAGGTTGGAGGAGTCGCCCTTGGAGTTGGGTCAATGGACCAACCAACAGCAACGGGGGAACATGTACAAAGAAGCGAAAAAAAAAATTGAAATTAAAAAATAAGTATAAAAGGATATAAAAAAAGAAGCCAAGATGAAAAAAAAAACGCCTCGTCCAATTGTCTGGCATCCCTGCAGCGTCGTCGTCTCCCAAAGTCCCATTCTTTGATCCCCCCCTCCCCCGGAGCTGACGCCATCGATCCCCGATACCCCTGCAGTATCCGTCCTGTAAAGGGCATCGCCGGGACGCCTTGGCTTCCCCCCCACTCAGCAGCAGCCCTGGCGGCAGATCAGCCTGTCCTCCCCGCTTAATTGGGGAAACATCTCTCTGTCGAGCCGGGTGAGAAGGCTGACAGGTTGCATCCGTTTTGGAATTGATTGGTCTTGTTTTACTGGGAGGAATCTTTGTGTGTGTTTTTTATATATACTTTGGCATCGTCCAGTGACAAGCCGTCTTGCGCGTATTGACCCAATCAACGTCTTGATTAAACAAGACAGCTACACCTGCAGTCTGGCATCATTGGGGGCCAAAAAAAAAAAAAACGTGCGCCAAGCACTCCCAAGCCATTGAAGGATTCACCATGTGGAGACGGAGCGTGGCTGGTCTGGCTCGAGCTCTGAAGCTTGGATGCTGGCGTGTTTCAAATATCCATGTCAAACTAGCCAAGTTGCTCTTGGGACCTGGGCTGCGAGTGTAAAAAAATCCAAACATTCTCTATGCTCAAACTGGAGTCTGTCTTCTGTTCTGTGTCTTCTGGTTCCATTTCCGCTCGTTTGCTGCGCGTCTATAAGTTTATCCAAAATTCCTAATGTTACATTTCGCCCTCTCATCCTGACAAGGTAATGATTACACTGGGAGAATCCCGGCATTCCGCTATCTGGCCCTCCTCTGCCTATCCATATCTGCGAGAGACCGTTTCACAATACCCTCAGCCTCCGCAATCACGTCGCCGCCTCTTCTCCACGTGTACAGTGCCACGCCCAGCCCATCAAGCTGATCATGAGCCCTCGCAAGACGTCGCTTCCACAATTCCACCTTCTTGTTCGCGCCCTGGGGACCAAGGCCGGGAGAGCCTGATGGTGTGTTCAAGTCTGACCGCGTCCCCGATCTATTCGAAGCAAATGTAGACGTGGATCTTGGTGGGGGGAGAGGGTCAAAGTCAACATCCAGGTTGGACGACATCTGGGATGGACGTGGTGGGAGTGCCGGGGCTGCCTCAGCACTTTGAGACGGTGTCCCCCTTCTCCGGGGGAGAGGTGGCGGTATAGCCGTCACAGTGCCCCGCGAAGCGTTCCGGTTGCCTGCTGCCGGACCAGAGGCTTGTGTCTGTGTCAATGATTGAGCCGGCGGTGTCTGTTTAATCTGAGGGATGGGTTTCCTCGGGGGAGGCGGAGGCGGTGGTGACTGATTGCTGCCTGTCGAAGCTTCTCGCACTACCCCAAGTCCCGCAATCCCCTTGTTGAGGTCAGTAATTGACCTTGTGCTCCTCAGGGCTGCCGGTTTGACCGGCCTGGGTGGCGGTGCCTTCCGCGGAATCGTATCTGGGGAGCTCGCGCTCCTGATCGCGTTGGATTTGCGCATCTGAGCGAGAGCAGCAGATCTATCAAAATTTGCTTCCTTGGGTTCGTCTGAAAAGTCAATCAGCGTTCCCATTGCTGGCCTGGGCGAGGGTGTTCGATTGTTAAACGACCCCAGCGACAGGCTTGACTGGCTCGTCGAGTTCGCGCCTTGGTCAAGCGGCATGCTCTTTTTTCGTGACAAAGTAAAGGCAGAATCAAAGTATCCCGTTTCTTCGGGTGTTGTCACATCGCGGATAAAGACGGCCAAAATGCGACCCGGGTTGGCCAGAGCCAGCTCCGTATACACCTCCAAGTCTGCTTCACCACTGTCACCCACAAGCAGAAACTTGCGCTCTGGGAAATCTCTCAGCAGCTTGCTCAGCGTTACCTTTTTTCGTTCCGCGACAGGTTCGAAAATTCCCTGAAGCATACCACTATACTGCTTCAAGTGAAGAGACCCAGGAGGGAGGCCAGTCAGCTTGAAGAAGCTTGCCAATACTGGATACAGCTGCCATGGGCTGTTTGAGCAGTAATGGATGCTCACGCCCAGATCGTGCATTCTGCCGAACCACTCCTTCACTCCATCAATCGTAAGATCAGACAGTTCTCGCACAAACGTGTTCCGAAATATCTCCTTTGCGCCTGCAACAATATTCGACTTCTTGACCGTGTCATCAATGTCGCTAATGAGACTCACGCCATACGGCTCGATGATCTTGACCTCCTGGATCGTCGAGAGATGTTCGCTGGCCAACACCCTGACGTGCGTAGGAACAAACTCGAGAGCAGCTCGCGCAGAAAAATGGCCAGCATCGTTAGTCATCACCGTCTTCGATTGCGACTTGGTTTCATTGTAGAAAAACAAGGTAATCGGCATGGCCACCAGGGGATTTGTCATAAACGGCGCTATGCGCGCCATGAGATTTGCGTTGGCAACTGCCAGCTCCGCCTCTGTTAGCTCGTTTGTGTTCGTGGAAAATGTCCTCGCCGACATGGTCGGGCTCGTGGGCGCTGAATCCGGGGACTGAGCCCCGCTCCGAGGCTTCGTTGAATACGTGTTCTGCATCTCATCATAACCTTCCTGAGGCCTCTCGCTGTAGCCTCCCCTGTAGGCTACTCGCTTTTCCGCCTGGCCCTGCCGCTCAATTCGGGCTGCTTCGTCGGCGATCCTCTCCTGCTCCTCGTTCGTCTGGTAGTTTGCTTGAGGTTGTCCCATTCCGGAACTATAACCTTGGTCGGCTCTGGGAGCCGGAATCCCACTGAGCTGGCGAGCTAGGCCGACCAACATCCGGTTTCTTCTCGTCATGGGCCCGGTATGAGGAGTGTATGCCCAGCCGCGCACGTCAACGTCGACGATAGCCCTTTCATCCTCATTCCGCTCCCATTCTTGGCGCCAGTAGTCCTCATCCCTAATGCTTCCATGTTCTGCCTGAGATTGATGTGCGCCCGTCTGGCCCCACTCTTTTCTACTGTGTCGTTTCGCGTACGAAGGAAATAGTATCAGCTGGTCGTCGCCTTCTACCATGATAGCCACGTCCGGGAACGCGCCAGGGATATGAATCCGACCATGGTTTTCCAGTGTGGCATCCATATTGCGCGCCCGGGTTTGGGCATAGGATTCCTTGATCTCCGTTACCGCTGCTTGCCCAGTGCGGTACAGGTTGCCTGCCATGGCCGCCAGCCTCTTCCTCCGGTAGCCCCTCTCCCCATCGCCGGGGGTCGAGGGTCTGTCCGGGCCATAGCCCGTCGTACTGCCTGCTAGAGACATTCTGCGTGCCGCTAAACCCTTCGGTCGGGCCTTGACATGCTTGGGCGGATTGCTCGCTTGGGAACCTAGCCACAGGCGCCTGCCTTGCCTTGCGACAATGTCTAAAATGCGACTGTTTTCGGCGCGGCGTCGCTGGCGCTCGAGTATATAGCGGTAAACCCGGGCCTGCGCCCTATGCTTGAGGTACGGGAGAGTATCGAGGCGGAAATTGAGCAGGCGTTCGCGGTAGCGCTCTCGGACTGCGCGAGGAAAAAGATAACGAATGAGGCTCTGCTTGTGACGAGGATGCGGTCGTCCAGGGCGGAACATGGGCCAGGATTGTAGTCGGAATTTGTCGCCCGGGGAAAAAAAAAAGTCAATCATATAAGAAGGGAGAGCAAGGTCAATCCCCCATTGAGCGCGCGCAGAGGCCGTGATGCCGGCGGGTGAGAGAGGTGCGAAGCAGAGGTGCTGCGACGGCCCTCAGGCGGGATCGTCTTCTGACGGGGCGGCTGCGATGGTCAACGGAAATGATGGCGGCGCATGATTGGGGTCCGGCCAGCCAAATCGGGAGTCTTTGCCGACTGTGTTCAGAGGTCAGCGAAGATGATGGGGGGAAGAGTTAACTCGTGATCTAGACAAGCTGGCTGCGCTCCAGACCTCGTGCCTTACGTCATCAAATGCTCCCCATGGTGGGGGAGCTGCGCAGCACACACAGTCCAAGCAACACAGATCGTGGCTTAGACGCTCTCAACAACTCGCTCGCAGATCTGTACACTGTGGCCCTCACGGGACTCTCGACTACGGGGTTCTGCACCCATCTTATACCGTCTGTAACGCCTCTATTAAAACCGCGTGGGATCTTTTTACGTAGCCTGCCAATACAAGTCACCCGTGTCTCATATCAGCCACCGCCGTCATCTTCACTTCCGCTTGCCCCCCATCCTAGCTTTCGGCTTGCCCTTGTTGGGAACCTTCTTGGGTCCCTTTCCCTTGGATTTGGCCTTGTCTTCCTTGTGCCTTGCCTTCATCTCAGCCTCGGATGTCTTGGACTTCCTCCACTGACCACCCTCGGCGCGGATCGCCTTGACATCCAATCGCTTCCTGTCCTTGTTGCTCAGCTTTCCACTCTTCATCTTCATCGCCTCTCGCATGCCGTTGAGCTCGTCCTTGCCCGCCTGCTTAGCCTTCTTCTTGTCATGCTCAGTCTCGAACCAAGTTCGCTTAGGCCTGCCCTTAATCTCGGCCTCGTGCTCAATCAGGTTCTCGCCCTTCTTGACTTGCATCTCGACCTGGGCGAGCTGTTTTTCCTGCTTCTCTTCCTTCATAATCTCCTCAATCTCCTCGTCCATCTCATCAATCTCGGACTGCCATTTGTCGGCGTCGGCAGCTTCAATAATTCGGCTGATAATCTTGGCTCCTTGAGCCTTGCCAGCCTTGACAGCAGCCTTGACGACCTTGCGGTCAGCCTCGGCGGCCAGGGTGATAGCCGTACCCTTTCGCCCAGCACGAGCTGTACGACCGACTCTGTGAAGGTAAATTTCTAGAGACTGGGGTGCCTCGTAGTTGATAACGGTGTCTACGCCCTTGATGTCCAAACCACGAGACGCAAGATCAGTAGCAAGCAGGTACGATACCTTGCCGTCTCGGAAATCTTCCACGCTGGAAATTCGCTATCATCCTATGTTAGCAACGCCAGCCGTTTGGTTTTGCTATGAATTCTCACCTGTGTTTGGTTCATGCTTCCGTGAAGCTCTGCACTGGACAATCCCAGCAATCCAAAAATGATGCGAGCCTTGTGGGCCTCCTTTTTCTGACGGAAGAAAATGATGACACGTTCTGTGTAAAAGGTCTTGCAAATGTGCGCCAAGTAACCCAAACGCTTCTCTTCTCGGCCTGGTCGTAGTCGAACAAACTCTTGCACCAGTGTAGAAACAGTCTTCTTTTGGGAATCAACCATCACTCGGGCGGGCTTGTCCAATCCCACGCGAATCAGGCGGTCCACGGAGGAAGTCATGGTGGCAGAGAAGAGCATCGTTTGTCGCGACTTGGGAAGGGTAGTGAGAATCTCGTTTAATTCATCCGCGAATCCGTCTTCGAGCATACGATCGGCTTCATCTAGAACCAAAATCTCCACAGTGTTGGTGTCGAAACTGGCAGAGTTGCGCATGTGATCGATAAATCGACCAGGTGTGGCAATAATGACATCAGGTCGCAATCGCAATTCCGCTTCCTGCATCTTGAGACTCAAACCACCAACAGCCAGTGTGAACTTGATGTCCGTGTAGGCAGCGAGCTTTGTTGCCACGGCGTGACACTGGATAGCCAATTCACGGGTAGGAGTAAGGATGACGACACGAGTGGTGGGAATCTTCTTTGGACGGTATAGTAATCGTTCCAGAATGGGCACCACGAATGCGCCAGTCTTTCCGGAACCAGTGACAGCACCACCAACCACATCCTTGCCCATAAGTGAGATAGGAATGGCCTTGGACTGAATTGGAGTCGGCTTTGAAAAGCCCACAGCAGCAAGACCTCGGAGGATTGGTCGCGACAGGGACATGGCCTGGAACGATGACATGTCTGATTTCTTTCCAGGTTTGACAGTCTCCTCTGGAGCAAAGAAGGCCTTGCGCTTGGCTTCTTCTTCGGCATCCTCTTCATCGTTGTCGCTAGCGTCGGATGCATCATCATCGGGGTGGTTCACGGGTGTAGCAACAGAGTCGTTGTCTGAAGCTGCTTCGTCTTCGTCTTCGTCTTCGCCTTCGCTTCCAGCCTCCTTCTCTTCATCACCTCCAGCCTCAGAACCCCCAGATTCCTCGGCATCAGAGTCGACATTCATACCAAATGCATCGTCAGCTAGAACCTCATCGTCGTCATCGTCAAGGTCGACATCCATATCGTTGTCCACCTCTTCGACTTCCTCGGCTTCGACTTCCTCAACTTCAACCTTGGGCGCCTTTCCGTTCTTCTTCTCACGACGTCGACGAATAATCTCATCCAGGTCCACGCCCTTCTTCTCGGCGTTCATTCCCTTCTTTGCGCCATCGAATCCCCATCCTTCAAATTCCTCAGCGCCGAAGCTGCCTGCATCTTCACCACCAAACTCAAAGTCCGAGTCCATGGCGCCATCATCTTCGTCATTCTGGCCCCAGATGCCCTCGGGGAGCTCTTCTTCGTCTGCGGGAGCGTCTGCATCCTTCTTCGCCTTCTTGGAAGCCTTGTTCTTGTTGGTCTTGGCCTTCTTCTTTGGAGGCGGCGCAGCAACCTCTTCGTCTAGAGGCGCATCTTCGTTATCGGAGATTGTGTGGATGAAATCGTCCTCAATTGGCTTTCTTTTCTGCGAGGGAGCCATCTTGATCGAGCTGACAGAAATTTTGCCTCTGTACAGCGTCAAAAGTTGTCGTCGAAGCTAGTGGGGCTCTCGCTCCAGCAAAAATTCAAGCTTGGCTATCGTCGCTTTTTTTTTCTGCCGCTTCTGAATTTTTGGCGGTGAAGCAAAACCTTGGGTACGTACCGAACGTTCCCTCAACCAGGTCTAGATCTGCGGCGCGGAAGGTCGACACGTGATCACGAGGAACGGCCGCTGGGAAGCAACGTCAGGGGGGAGGAGGGGAGGTAGGGGAGGTATCTTGGGAGGTACGCCGCTGTACACAGAGCACACCCAACCCAATGCCCGGGCGCTGGTCCCCCTAAGTAACCCCCACCACGGTTGATTGGGCGACTGGCTGGGTGCCGCCGCCAATACATTTACTCTGGAATCAGCGCGAAGACACAAAACCTGGTCCAATTTCTTCTCTCCCGATCGCTTCTCCCCCTTCACTCCCCCTGCGCTATCTTAGCACGTCTCTCCATCCGGTTCGCGTCTGTCGATACCCTTCATTGCCCATCCTCCTCGGTGAAGCATCACTTGTCCCCATCTCACATCCAGCTCTCGATCCCCGCCACATTCGAAACTTCTCTACTGTTCACGTATCCATACAGATCTTTCAAAATGGGCGAGTCTAGGTTTGTTTGCCTCCCGTGTCGGGCATCAGCCCAACCTGAGCTGCTGCTGACCAACCTTCCCTCCAACAGACAGGAACTCCTTCAGTGGCTTAACAGCCTCCTCCAGCTCAACATGACCAAGGTCGAGCAATGCGGTACTGGGTGAGTCGACCGCCCCCGAAGCCCCGCCCCCTCCTCGCACCATCATCGCAATGACGCTCTGAACCGCCAATACCGTCCCCCCTACCACAACCACGATTTCTAACAGGATGCCAGTGCCGCTCTCTGCCAGGTCTTCGACAGCATCTACATGGACGTGCCCATGTCCAAGGTCAAGTTCAATGTCAACGCCGAGTATGCATACGTGCAAAACTTCAAGGTGCTCCAGAGTAAGCTTTATTCGCCCGCTCCACTTGGCTGAAGCCAGTTCAGCCCGGATGCTAACGTCTTCGAGACACCTTCATGAAGCACCAAGTCGATAAGCCAATCCCCGTCCAAGCCCTCATCAAGTGCAAGATGCAGGACAACCTCGAGTTCCTCCAGTGGACCAAGAAGTTCTGGGATCTCAACTTCCCCGACCACGAGTACGATGCCGTTTCACGACGAAAAGGCGATGGCCTCCCCGCCGGCAGAGGTGCCGCTGCCCCACGAGTTGCTGCCGCTCCCGCTGCCGCCCGCCGCGGCACTCCCAGCGGCGCCGCTCCTCGCGTCGCCAAGGCCGCTGGCCCTGGAACAGCCGCTCTGCAGCAGGAGAACGCCACCCTCAAGGAGACGGTCGTCGGCCTGGAGAGGGAACGTGATTTCTACTTCAGCAAGCTTCGTGATATCGAGCTGTTGATCCAGCAGGCCGTCGATGAAGACCCCGAGCTGGAGAAGCAGGAAGACGGTCTTATCAAGCAGATCCAGAACATCCTGTACTCGACAGAGGAGGGCTTCGAGATCCCCGAGGGTGAAGGCCTGGACGACCAGGAGACTTTTTAAGTATAATACACACTATGACGGATGTAATGACGCGACCACGACTTTGTTGGGGATGAGCGTGGTTCAAAGGGGATGCAAAACGGGCATGGACTGGAGTTGCGGCTTCAACCGAAATTGCATTGCACCAAGACGTGGCAATGTGTGGCACTAGAAGCGACATTTTCCCTCGTTGCGAAGACCCTTGGAAGGTCTCGGAGCCAGGGCAAAAATTGATATTGTTGGACACTGTACTCTGAAGATTGCAAGACTCTTGGCCTTTTATGTGAATTAACGGAGCGGTTCGGGCCGGTCCCCCAACTTTGCTCTGGATGGAAAGGTTAAACGATTGAAAGTGGCTTGGTGACATTTAAACAGTAATAATCACTAACAACGTTGCGCGTTTCTCGCCGTTGTATATCTAAAAATTCGGCACAGGCACCGACCGGCCTTGTCGTTCATCCAAATCCTTTCTACTGATGATTGGGGTAAAATAAGTGCATCCATCAGCGCAGAAACGCAAGCACTCGTGCAACAAGCCACTCCTTCTCACTGTTACGTCAGAATAACCGACGAAAAATGAACGAGACATTGTGCTTGTGCATAATCATTCATCACAAATGATGTGGGCTTGGTAACACACGATGGGTTAGGATGAAATCGGATTGGGTCCGGCTCTGGGACTTTTGCTTGTCATTCTTGGTTTGGTATGGTTCCTTCCAGCGTGTCTACCATGATGACATTGCTGCCAGGTTTTAGAGTGAGTATAGTGAACGCGGAGAAAAAATTAGGACCAATCCCCCTACGGCCACACTAGTGTCTGTCATGCTTGATGGCAGTGTTAGTGCGAGCAATGGTGCATGCTGGACATCCTGTCAGTGGAGTAGTACAACGATTGAGGCCTTACCTTACGGCCAGGAGAGATTGTCGAAAGGAGCCCAAAAAAATATCAAAGTCAGTCAGGGTCAAGCAACCAAAAAGCACCAAAGAATGTAAACAATAACTTAACACCCTTGTCGTAAGCGAACCTGAAAGAATCTAACTTCAGCTACATATTACCATGTAGATATCTCTGAGATAATTGTGAGCAAGACCGAAATGGTGCACAACAACCACAATGCGACGAAGGTGTAGGGTAGTGCTACAGCACTGCATCTAAGCCACTGCAAACAAGTGTATCAAATTGCGCCATGATGATGTGATTCGCTGGGAACAAACGTGTCTACCTAAATCAGGCATCGTTCTTGGGTGTGACAACTCATCCAGGCGCATTACCGGTTGCCCGCCATCCAATGCCTAAGATGCAGGTCTGGGCTTAAAACCATGTTGGGAGCAAAAAGGCATTGCTTCTAACGATGCTACGACAAGACTGAGACAGGGAGCAACCCAGCAATGTTTGCCATTCATTTCCGGGCCCCGTCAGGAACAGGAAAAGCACCAGGCCACGCGACCTCATCCGGCTGAGCAGAAGGGTCGCATGGTCACGCTTCGCGCTTCTGGAATCCTAGTTTGGTGCAGCTGCCACCCATTCCAGGCCCCCAATGACAGCTTAGCGGGCTGCCATAGCGCTCTGGCACTGTCACAGTTGAGATGGGCGCTCCGTGGTGTCCACTCATGTCCGCTTGAGCAGCCACCGACGTCCGGGCTGCAGGCGGCGCTAAACCCACTGTGACTCCACTGAACCATACGTCAGGCACGGACTTGGGCCCTTTGGGACCGAGCTTCTCTTCCACCTCGTGAGCAGCGCCAGCGCCATGACGCATCCATCATCTTCCTTCATGCCCAAGATTCTTCACAGCTCGTCGACCTGACCTATACGCGCGCGTGCGGAACCACCACCCATCCACATACGAACCCACCGGTCGCAGCGACCGACAGAGACCTAGAATAAACGACACATACATTAATTGTAACCCAGGGACACTCTTATCATGGCTCCGCCACCCGAGATCGCCATCCCATCCACGAGCGTTTCCGATGAAGGCGCATCGAAGCCCTACACCCTCTACAACATCACGCTACGACTGCCACTCCGCTCCTTTGTTGTGCAAAAAAGATACTCCGATTTCGATGCCCTCAATAAGACCCTTATCGAGCAGGTTGGGGCTGCCCCGCCAGAGCCGTTGCCAGCCAAACGTTGGATCAAGTCAACCATCAACTCCCTTGAGCTAACAAGGGAGCGCCAAGTTGGGCTCGAGAGGTACCTGCGTGCCATTGCAGAATCTCCCGATCGCAGATGGCGCGACACATCCGCCTGGCGCACATTCTTAAACCTGCCAAGTTCTAGCACAAGCAACTCTGCCGTATCAGCAGGTGGTATGGTGAAGAATGCTGTTGCAGGAGCTGGCGACCCGGGGAACTGGCTTGATATACATAGAGACCTGAAGCAGCACCTGCATGAAGCGAGGCAACACCTGTCCCGACGAGACGCAGCCGTAGATAGCGGCAACTCAACGTCGGCAGTTGAGGCCGGAGCTGCAGCCAAGAGAGTCTTGGTTAAGGCTGGGACTTTGATTGCAACCCTTGCAGATGGGCTGCGGAGAATGCAAGAATCCAGTCGATTGGGCGAGGGTGAGCTGCGCCGTCGTCGGGACCTAGTATCCCAGGCCCGCATCGAAAGGGAAGGCCTGGACAAGCTCTCCAACAGCATGCCGAGTTCTACTGCCATCTCTGGCCGCGGAGGTTCTAGCCAAGGCCATGCATCAGCATCCGATAAAGCCGGACTTTTCAAAGGAGCACGTCCAGGCGGTCGAGTTCTGGGGGCTCCGTTGCCAGAGACAGATAAGACACGGGAACTGGACAACCAGGGAGTGCTCCTTTTGCAAAAGGAGGAGATGCAGGCTCAAGATACCCAGATTGACCAGCTCGCAGCCATAATTCGACGTCAAAAGGAGATGGGCATGCAGATTAATGACGAAGTTGAACGCCAGACTGAGATGCTTGACAGAGTGGACGAGGACAGTTCACGTGTGATGGCCAAGATCAAGGTGGCCAACAACAGACTGAAGAGACTATGACTATGGATCCTGGCCCTTTTTATAAAGATTGTACTTTCGGGGGCCCAATTGGTGGTTTGGTGGTTGTGGGTGATCAGGACGATACTAATCGGCTTCTCATGGATAGCCGACTTGACGGCACTCCTTGTCCAACCACGGTAATAAGGCTGGGCGAACTCTTGTTGTCGGCGCATGGGGGCATTTGGGCTGGCATTGTGTTTTACGATTGGATGCAGTAATCTTCTTTCACCCCCTTGGGATTCATACAGTAGCGCTGGTTCCTTGTTCAAGAGTTCTAGGTTTAGGCAGCACGTATTTTCTTATATGAGAACTATGAATGTGACATTGAATGATACGCCTAACTGCTGACAGGAAAACAAGAGGATGACGCTTTTCATCCCCATCATATGCTAGTTGATACAAATTGACATGAACCAACGTTGATGCATGTGCCTTATTCCCATGCAACTGAGTTTCCGAAGAAACAGGCCAAGTCTTGCACATTGCAATTCTGTGGTACGACTGTCCTCGTCACCAAACAATGGACTGGAGATGATGCAACGTGGACGCGTTGAAGGAAAACTCTTCCCAGCGCAACTCAAAATTAACAATCCTACCCACCCTCAGCTGGGTTGTGTCCAAAGGGTGTCCAAAGGGTGTCCAAAGGGTGTCATTGATGATACAGTGTAGCGCCAAGCTGCGATTCGCGAAAACGTGAGCGTTACATTTGCGGCTAACGTTGCATCTGAGACGACACCATGTACTTGGGCCCTTGTATAACAAAAAAAAAAAAAAGAGATAGTCAGACCCATCTGCCAGATTCCCTCTTCAGGCTATTCCGGTCGGTGGGTAGGTTGGGTTACAGAGAACCTGGGCAACCAGCGGGTCGGTATCGGTATCGGAGCCCTAAGGCAAACGGACACGAGGGGACTGCCATCCCACGTGCAAACGTACAAGGGGAGAAGCAATGAAAGAGCCATGGCGTGTGGATTTTTTGCCGCTTGAAGGGGGGGCGGGCGGCTGCCTGTGGTGGTTCCCGGGTCTTCTACAAGTACAGCCAAGGTACATACAGACTAGGGCGCCATTACTTGGGCGGTACATGCAGAGATGCCAACCCTATCACGGCACCCCTGCCTCATTCAAAACGGTTTTGCGAGAGAAGCCCATCTCGATGCAACCGGAGAGCCCGGGTCCAGGACTGGTGGCCCTGTCTACTTTTCTTTTTTTCTTTCTCTCTCTTATTTATCCCTTGTCTTCGCCCAAGAAAAAAACTTGATGCGTTTAATTATGAGATATGGATGGGCGTGTAGTTTAATTATGTGCCGATATGACCATCGATCGCGGGTGGCTCATAAGCTATTGGGGTTGGGGAGCGAGCCCCTGAGAGAGAACAAAGCGTAAATCCCCCTCCCTGAGGACCTGTCGTTGCTTCTTCGGCATCAACACTATGGAGTATTTGCTTTTTCTTCAACATACCCCCATTCAAGGTCCCGCGCTAGGAGGTTCCAGCTCCTGCCCAGCTGCCGCACGCTACAGCAGAGACATGCGTACGCTTGTGCAAGGCAGCCAGACATGTCCTTCAACATGAGCGGAGCCCGGACTACGTCACTAGCCGACGTCTCGTCTCCGTCGCGTGGAATTAGGTTGCGTTTTTCCCACAAGCGGATTTCCTATCGGGGATCCACACGTTGCTCGGCAACGGACACAAAAATGACCAATTAAACCAAATCTCCAATCGCGACCTGAAGGTCAGTCAAGCCCCCCCAGCCGCGCGAACGATGAACGAACGAGAAGTGTTCGCGTCATGACATCTCTCGTTGCTTCGTGGGGCGAGGGGGTGAGGGGAAGAAGAAGAGGGGAGAGCGATGATCGCAGGCAGCGGGCGTCTTGGTTACCAGGTTCCTGGCAGACACGATTGGAGAAGGGGTTGCCACGCTGGCAGAGAACCGCACGGAGTGGGCGAGGTTGGTTGGCAAACGACGAATTTCGCCTTTGATGGGCGCGCTCGTGTCAATCATACCCCACGTCACTACGTAACCGCAGCACCAGTCGCCGGGTTTCTAGGGAGGTTGGGAGGATGCGCCATCTGCCTTTGCCCACTGTTGGTACTCTATTTCTTGATGACCAGGTGGAGCTTCGCCATGACTGCGAATTGATTCCTCATGACCACTTTCACCGCCCAGTAAAACTGCCATGGCGATGTTGTGTCGCGGATGCATTGTTGAGGTTCCGCGAAGGTTGCCCATGACCACCGAGTCTGTTTTGTCTGACTTTTTTTTTTTTTTGTGTCTTACTGTTGCATCCAAGGGGATCAGCGCAGGGGATTCGCTAGGTTTCATCCGCCGTCTTCCGCCGTCGCAATTTTGGGTGTAACCCTTTGGGTAATGGCTTTGGCTGCCGTTGGTAAGGTTTGACGCTTGAGAAACCAATAAAACTACACGAATCGTTGGGTGAGTGAGTCTGTGTACGTACATACATGTGCCTTCAATGTATCTGTGCTGTTGGAGTCATTGATGGTGAAGACAAGTTTTTCACAATGCACGCACCTTGAGGGATAGCAAGGGCATAGCATTTAACTATTGATTGCCGTAGTTGAAATCGACATGGAATTTCTTGCCAAGGGTAATTTTCAGGCATGAGCGAACATCATCGTTGTAGCAAAGGTTATGGTAACAAGACGCAGGATTATTTCGTACAAATGCAGCCCAACATGGACCCAAAGGATCCGAAAGATCCAAAAAGGAAGAATTAGACAGGCGGGCCTAACCGCCGAGCTGGACCAGTCCAGAACCAATCCGAGGGTGCCGAAAACGACCCGTTGTTCTTCTACATGACATTTGCCAAGTTCGGCGAATTTTCCCAGTGGCACCCATCCACATTCACAGTGAGCAAAGCCAATATATCAAAACTCGTTGGCCGTGCCGCCGAGGTGGCTGAGCCCGATGGGGACATTACCTTCAACTGCGCGGAGCAGTTCATGATGTACTGCAAAGCCGCCCGGTTTGGCGATGCCGAGCGTCAAGCCCGGATCCTTGCCACGTTGCACCCCAAGGAACAGAAACAGCTGGGTAGGGGAACTCAGGGCTTCACGCATGCGAGTTGGGATGAGGTCAAGAGCCGCGTGGTTGAGGCTGGCAACATTGCCAAATTCGAACAGAACCCTAGTCTCCGGCGGAAGCTTCTCGCGACAGGGGATCGGTTGCTGTGTGAGGCGGCGTCGAAGGACTGAGTGTGGGGCATTGGGTACTCAGAGAAGCATGCCATGACCCATCGGGTGCACTGGGGGGAGAATCGGTTGGGCAAAGAGTTGATGGTTGCCAGAACCTATCTGAGGAGGGTCCGGCCGCGATAGCTGCGAGACTTACAAGGCTGCAAAGAGCCATGTGCCGAAGAGAACTGGTGGGAGATCGATACCTTATGGATACCTCAACTCCACAGATTTACAATGCATAAAGCGCACAGCATTAATACATTGATTATTGAGCCTGATCCCGAACAAAGCCAAGCGGATTCACAAGTCCAGAGGACCCTAATCCTGTTGGCATCCATAACTGTCTTCGAACATTGCTGGGGTATCCTGCGCCACAACCGCAGGCAAGACTTGAGTGACAAACAGCTGCATGACATGACGCCCAGAAAAAAAAAAACAGGGGACGCACGGAGGCGAAAGCTCGGCCGTGGAACTCTTTGACAACCGGATCTACGGGCGGGGGAGCAGGAACTGTAAGCGTTGAGGTGGTGGTTGGTCAGTTTTTGTTGTGCCGTTCTTTGCAAGAAGAAAAAAAACAAGCCTTTGAAGAGCAGAACGAAGGCGGGTTCGCGCCCTGGAACGAGCGCGCGCACGATGCCACTACAACGTTTCGTTTCTTTTCTTCTTTTCAGGGTCCTGTCAGTGTATCTGGTACAAAGCGGGCACTCGAACAGCAACCATCTTGGAAGTAGGGAGGTTGGTTATTACGTCGACTGGGAACCCAGGTGTAAAAAGAAGTGGACAGAAGCTGGTCGAGCGACAGGCAGGGAACACCCAGCCAGCGGTTTACATTTCTGACCCTCAATCCGAGGGGTAATTTGGCGGGTTCGTCCTCGCCCAACGGCCTCGCAGGTAAAACGGTCGCAAAGAAGAAGCGGCGGCAGAAGCGGCCAGGCGGGTGGCCCCCCTGGGAGATGAGAAACGGGATGAACGAGATTTGAGGCCGAGGGCGTGGTGTATAGCTCGGTACTATGTACGGGCACGCACAAAGGAGCCGTGGGCTGATGACGGGCTGCAACTCTGGAAACTGACTGGTCGACTCTCCAGTTTCAGCCCGCCCAAGCCTCCTGTATGCTTGACTGTGTTGCCCCGGATGATTCTGCACAAAACAATGGCAACTGCAGCTTGATGACGCTCACTGGAGCACGGCAAACCAGTATCCCGACAGGCGAGGTGATGGCGGATGCATGTCAGAGATAGACGCCGCACAGGGCGTGCGTCGTTGTCGATCGACCAGCAGCAACATGTACTACGTATTGTACTTACTGGGGGTGTTGCAGGCAGTGCAGTAGTAGCTATCGACCAGTCCCACGTCCCGTCCCGCCTCTACGACGGCTCCTTTGATTGAATTTTTTTCACCCTCTTACTTGACTACGTCACTTTTCTAATTCATCCAACCTGGCTCGTCTTAATTGTTCAGGTTTCAGATAGTGGTTGACCTGCCCCATCGTATCATTTCATCCATCACATGGTTCATTCGCAACTCGCGGTCAGAGCCCAGAAAGGCAGACCATGTGTGCTGTACCTGCTTCTCTTGTCTCCCCCTCGTTTCCTCAGGTCAGAGAGCCTCTGTTCGGTTCTACCATTGGATCCCGGAACCCTGCTCATGGCTCGTGGTTGGCAGCACTGATAGGTGCAAAAGAAGAGAAAAAAAGCCATTCAACACGACCGGGGTAGGTCCCCATTGGCCGTCTCTCCCGTCGCAAGAGCCCTCTCAATCCTGAACCACCTCAAGGCCCCCAAGGCCCAAGGGTTGCGAGGTCTCCACCAACGAGTGCCTAGCGAGCGGGGTGCCAGAGACGGCGCTAGAGATGCTGGGTCGAGGGTCCACCAGTTTTAGGGGCCGCCTGCGTCCGGGAGACGACGGTGACCTGAGCGAAGAGACGGGAGGAGGAAAAAAAGCATGTACCACGCAACCCTCTCTTTGGGTGCGAATTGAATTTCTCTTGGTGCAAACTCTGTCGACCGAAGGGACCCCGAGAAGGCCTGCAAACAGGCGCTTGTCTTCGTTACCTCTGCGACGGTCAATCCCTCTGCTCCACTGGGGACCGAGAGACCGCCTTTTTTCTTTCTCCATGTTGACTCGCTCGCCTCCTGGTGGAGGCTGGGAAAGTAAAGTAGTGGGGTCTGACCTGGCAGTGTCTGCTCGCTGCACCACACACGCCAACACCAGCACACCACCCTCTGGGCAGTCTGGGCAGTGACCACCTTTGAGGCACCTCTGAGCGCAGCCCGGTCAGGTCACTCTGCCGCCAAAAGGTACCTGCAGGGTACCTGCAAGCACCCCTGCACTCTCACACCCTTAGCCCCGTCAACCCGTCAACCCGCTCCCCGTCCCGCCCGCCGCTCGCTTTCCCCAAACCACCCGAAAGTAAACAACAAGGTCGTCTCTTGCAGCTGGCCTGGCCTCACTACCTCCTCCGCCTCCGCCTCTTGGTGCCCACTAGAGCCAGCAACCTAGCCGCACAGCCGCGTCTTTTTTCCCACTTGGCTTCCTTATCCTCTGCCCTCCTCCCCCTCCACCTGACGACATCCTTGCTCCTCTTTTGTTGGACCCCTTACTAACTTATTCAACTCTCGCCCACCGCCAGTCCGGCCTTTGGCATTTTTTTTTTTTGCTTCACAGACGCCCGTTCTGTGTTTGATCCTTTGCTTGTGCATTGTGCATTTCGTCGCTTCGGAGCCTGGCGTTTGTTTCCTCTCTCCCCCCTATCCCACCCGTAAGTCTCTACCTGTCACCGTACCACACTCCACAGGTCTGTTCGGACACAGACACACGGCTGGTCTTGTCACAGACTCGGCGTCGGGCCTCGCTTGCTGTTTCCTTTGCCAACTGTGGGCTTGGGAGCTCGGGAGCTCGGGAGTCTCGAGGGAGACGGGACCTCGTTGAGGCATTCTCACTGACCTGTCTCTTCCAGTCACACAAACCTGCATGGCTTCATAGCCAGTCGCCTTCGTACACGCTTAGACGACGTTTTCTTCCTCACATCTATTCGAAGACGATTTCTCTACGACTGCCTCGTTCTGATCGAAAGCAATGAGCGGTCCTCCTCCGCCTCCGCCGCATGGCGGAGTGCCAAGGGGATCCGGGTTGCCGCCTGGAAAATATGACATTTTTGTCATCCCCGAACACTCGTCCGGCGGTGGCTTTCTCTACCTGCCTTCGCTGCAGCCCAACACGAACAGCTTTGCTGCAGGCTTTGCCTCCGCTCTCATCCTCGTAGTCATGTTCCAAACCATGGCTCCCGCTTTCCGGACTTGGTGGGACAACTTTCAGGGACTGGGAAATGTGGCCATGTCGATGCTCATTATTGGCGTGGGATTCGGTGCTTGGAGCCTGGGTCGGATTCAATCTGATCGGCAGGACCCTCGTAGTGGTCGTAATGCCTCCGGCGACCACGGTAGTGAAGGAGGCTTTAGGAAGACGAGCTTTAAGACGGGAGGCGACTACTCGGATGTGCCCCCCCCTCCTCCTCCTCATGGCACACCACCCCCCCCACCACCTCATGGAACTCCCCCTCGTTCTTACCCCCAGAATGGTCAAAAAGCGTCATGGGATGGGCCTTCCCCTCAGTCTCAAAGCCCCCCAAAACCTCCGCCTCATAGATCCGAGCGATCTGAGCGAGAGAGGGAGCGGGATCGAGAGCGGCAGCGAGAGCCCGAGTCTCAGCCAGCACCTAAGCCACGAAAATCGCGAAAATCTCCTGAGGCTCAGCCTGCCCCCCAGGCCCGGCCACCGCCTCCTCAGACTCCTCCGCACACTCCTCCACCCAGGCCTGAGCCAAGACGAGCCCCCTCACCACCTCTGGAGGCTCCCAAGCCCTCCCCTCCTAAACCTTCCCCTCCCAAGCAGGAACTTCCCAAACAGGAACCTCTCAAATCTGAGCCTCCCAAGAAGCAGCCCCCTAAGCAGGAGCTTCCCAAACCGGAGCCTCCAAAAGAGCTTCCCAAATCCGAACCTCCGAAACAGAAGCCTCCCAAGGAAGAGTCCCCCAAGGAAGAGCCTCCCAAGGTAGAGCCTCCCAAGGTAGAGCCTCCAAAACAGGAGCCTGCCAAGCCAGAACCTCCAAAACAAGAGCCCCCCAAGCCGGAACCTCCAAAACAAGAGCCTCCCAAGCCGGAACCCCCAAAGGCAGAGCCTCCCAAGCCGGAACCCCCAAAGGCAGAGCCTCCTAAGCCAGAGCCTCCTAAGCCAGAGCCTCCTAAGCCAGAGCCTCCTAAGCCAGAGACACCCAAGCAGAAGGGTTCTTGGGAGAAGGCTAGAGATGAGATGAGGAGGAAGGAAGAGGAACGCAAGGCAAAGGAGGCGGAACAGAAACGTCGCGATGAGGCTGCTAAACGACTTGCTGAGTTGAGGGCCAAGGACGCCAAGGAACGACAGCAACGCGAGAAGGAGCGAGAACGCCGGGAGCGAGAAATCCAAGATCGAAAGGTGCGCGTAGAAGCTGAACAGCTTGCCCAGGATCTGGCCTTGAAACTCGATGCTGAGCGCAAGGAGAGAGAGCGGCTTGAGAAGGAGGCCAAGGAAGCCCGAGAACGAGAAGCCCAGAGAGTTAAGGAAGCCAAGGAATTAGAAGAGCGCAAGAAGAAGGAAGTCCAGGAGAGAGAGGAAAGGAGAAAGAAGCTTGCCGCTGAGCGCGAAGCCATGCGCAAGAAGGAAGCCGCGGAAGCTCGCGCTCGCGAGGAAGCCCAAAAGCTGAAGGCGCAGGCAGCGAAAGAGAAGGCCGAGAAAGAGAAGGCTGAGAAGGAAAAAGCAGAGAGGGAAAAGGCAGCCAAGGAGCAGGCTGAAAAGGAGAAGGCCGAGAGAGAGAAGGCAGCCAGAGAGAGGGTCGAGAGGGAGCAGGCCGAACGGGAACGACTCGCTAGAGAGAAGGCTGAGAAGGAGAGGCTCGAGAGGGAGCGACTTGAAAGAGAGCAACTCGAAAGGCAGCGACTCGAAAGGGAGCGACTCGAGAGAGAGCGACTCGAGAGAGAGAGGCTTGAACGAGAGAAGCTTGAAAGAGAACAGGCCGAGAGGGAGAAGATGGCCTCGTCTCCTCGCACAGGCAGCTATGCTTTCTCTGGAGTCGGCGAGAGGATGAGCATGTGGCCCAATGGCCGGCCACCTGTTCCTCCCTCGACCACGTCTACTGCTTCTAGGAACCCAACCCCGAGCGCGGCTGGAACCGCTTCACCTAATAGGCCTGTTCCAGCCAGTGCGAGATCGGGTGTCAGTGGCAGCGGCGTTAGTGGTAGTGGCGTTAGTGGCGTGAGCACTGAGCACTCGTACCGGCCATATGACAAGGCTAAGAAACCGCAGCACAAGAAGTCCACTTCTTCTCTCGGATCCGAGTCATCTTGGGCTCCTTCTCACAGTACATCTCGAACTTCGCCACCGCCATCTGTGCGAGGTGGCCATTACAGCACGACTGACCCTGACAAGATTGTCATCTCTGCCGTCTACCTCTTCATGAACCAGTTCACCAAAAGCCCAGCAAGCCAGCTGGTATCGGGAATGGGTGCCGTCACTGATGGCCTGATTCTCCGCATCACCACCGAGGGTCTCTTCATTGATGACGACGTTCGAGGTGTCCCCCAACGAGAGTGGGATGTCAAGGCCTGGACCTTGAAACAAGTTGAGGTATGGTGCTCCCCTCATTGCCTAAGTTCACTTTCATCCCCCCCTGCCCCTGAAGTTGAAAGCAGCTCAAATCTACGCCACAAGGCGGGTATAGCTCGATCGCGAGATCGTGATCCTGCCAAGCCCCTCACGGGAGCTGAAGCCGATGCTTTTGTGGCGGGGATGCTGCAGGTTTGCAAAGATGATTGTCATTTTGGTTCACATACACGAAGATTCAAAGATGCTAACATACCACCTTCTGTTCAGAACGGCGATTGCAAATCCAAAGGCTTGCACGTACTCCGTGCCACGATCCGCGACCAAGAAGGCAAGCGATACGTCTTCGTCCTTGACGAGTCGGAAGCTTGGAAGGTGGGCGTCGGGCTCCAGCGCCTTCGAAAGGGCAGCCAAGTCCGCCAGCTTGGTGTCAGCGCCATGGCTGCGCAGGAAGCCCGTGCAACTCTCGAAATGCTGGGCTGGACGTAAACGGGACGTCCCCCTGTGGGGGGCTATTCGCTTCGGTATATAAGTTTTGGTCCGACAGCACCAGTATACGCAGGATGCTTGGCCAGGTAAAGAGGAAGTACTGTCATTTATGAAGGTCGGCGACCCGGACAAAATAAAAAGACCTGAGCACGGCATTTGTGGAGACACGGGTGTGGAATGCGAAAGGAATTGCATACTAAGATAGGAGTACAGGAGAATGGTGGATGAGACAGGGTGTTGGCCCGTGTCAAATCGTTTTTGTTGGTTTGCGAGCATTCCATTCATCATACCCATAGGCATCTTGCAGATTGGATCGGATACTAGATTCGACAACGAAAGACATGAATTCAATATGAACTATTTAATACCCCATGGATATGGTCTTTGATGCCTTGTACTGATTTAGTGATGTGTGAATGTATTGTAATATTGTAGCCGGAAGTTGGGTCAGGAAACCGGCTTTGTCTTTCAAGTACTTGGCCGTCATTCCTTTGCCTCACATACCAATCCCCAGCCTATTTCGCGTTTGGCTCCCGAAGTGACCTGGTCGAGTATTGTAGTGGGAATCATCCGTTCAACTTGAAGCACAAATTACCTTTGAGAAACAAGTTTTGGGTTCCATTCAGAAGGGGAACGGTTCAATAGTTATCCTTGGAACAAGGCCAGAAGAGACTTGATCTCGTAGTACGATTACGTTCACACCGAGCCCTCAGCTAGCTTATAAATGAGATTGCATCAGGTGTCTTGTCTTGGTTATCGAGGGTCCTCCATCTTGCATGACCCAGCCCCTTAGCTTCCACAGACCAGGGAGCAAGTCCCGCTGTTCTGGGCATGAGATCCTTGCCGCCGATTCCTCATAGCAAACAAACAAAGTTGGCTTTAAAAGGAGGGTGATGCGACGGCTCCCCGTTAGCATCGGGTTGGCATGACTAAGTGGGCTTGGCGTGTTATCCAAGTGTTTTGGCAGCAATGCCCAAAGCTCGGCGACACAGGCGGTCAAACGATATTTGAGCATTGAAGTAAAGCAGGGCGCATGGGGCAACTCGGCGTTGATTCAAATCCAGAATCGGGCGATAGGCCAGTTGAGGGGAAATCATCAAGAACATGCAACTAAGATGATGACAACTACGCCAGATCCCTGTCGTAATCAGCCGTCATTTCTAAACCAGATGCCTCCTTCCAATATGCTCGACAATTCGGCAATTAATTTATAACAAATTGTATTATCTGATGGGCACACTTCGAACCTGGAGCACTTAATCAAAACGGGCTGAGAAACTCTGTTGTTCTATCAAACGTGAAACTCATGGGAACCACTCGTTTACAATACTGCAGACCATGATATCATGACAAAGAACAACAGGTAGTAGGAAACAACTGGAAACACACGAGAGCGGTGGGTAGTGTAAGTGACGAATGCGATTTCAAGAAAACAGGCCAGACAACGGGGTCGTATAGCTATTGCCGTTCGCGCCCCAAGACACCCGATTCCATATTTTATCGCTTCGAATTAAGCTCGCTCAAGCCGAAAAGATGTTTTGAAGTCGTCGGTATGTCCGCAAAGAGGTGTCGGAATCTTGGCAGACCTGACAGTTGCGACACAAAGCATCTGATTCGTGGAATATTTAAGATGGCCTGATTCCACACGTGTGCAATTTATTTGGATTGCACCGTTCATTCGAGAAAAAACTCAAAGACTGAAGAAGGCCTGCGAAATGTGGGTTGAGGTACGCGTCGGCTGTCGCAGGATCGAAAGCTTGGATCGCCAGGGAACACGCCACCGTCCTCATGGAAACTTCGGAAACGGCGCCGGCGCAAGGATCAATAAGCTACTCGGAACGGGGAGCCGCCAAGCAAACGTTTGTTTCGACTTTAATGCTTGTTGCGATGCTGTCCGTTTGCAAAACATGACTAGGAAAGCGAGCCATCACGCTTGGTTTTCTGGACAGAGCTCCAGATTTTCTCCCCGCCAAGCTCTGATGTATATGAATTCTTGAAGCTAGCTCGACGCTTTCATGGTGAAAAATGTCGATATGCTGCCCGTGTTTCATCCTGGACCCTTACTAGCCATCGGAGCAGCCATGTTGATCCATGAGGACAACCCTGCCTGCATCCGCGCCGAGCATCAGTATCCACCTTTCCAGAAAATAGTGAGGCAAACCAGGGGAAGAAGAAGAGTTCACCAGCGGCCCCGCGATCCATGACGTGGTTGGGTTGGGCCATTGGTGGGCCGGGATCTTGGGTGCTTTTTAAGCTTGTTATCGGAGATCGAAGGAGGTTTCAGCAATGTGGAGTTGAAGTTGAAGGAAATACGAGAAGTGAGCAAAGGGTATAAAGAGATGCTTGGAGAGAGTCGATTGTTCTGAACTCATCAGCTTTCATTCTATTCAGCATCTAAACGACTGGTTCGTTTCATTCTTCTTCTTCTTCTTCTTCTTCTTCTTCTTCCTCTTCTCTTCCATCTTTTTGCACGCGTTCCTGCAGGATCAGAAGACTTTACATACACAACCAACACACACCAAGATGTCTGCTCTTATCAAGACAACCTTGTTCGCCGCGCTGGCTTCTGCGGCTGCCATCAACTCTACGAACAACGGTGGAACGCTCCAGACAACATTCCCTTCCCCCTCGGGCACCAAGAACCTGGGCGCTGTGCAAACCATTGCAGCTGGTCAGTCTTTCGACGGTCAAATGTTCCTCTTTGACCGAAGCCCCTCGACGTGCAATGGGCAGACCGAGGGCGGCAACGCCAATGCCGTGTTCCTCCTGGAGGAGGGAGCTACGATAAGCAATGTCATCATTGGCCCCAACAACGGAGAGGGCATTCGCTGCGTGGGCTCGTGCACTATTAACAATGTGTAAGTCAATACTTCCCATCTCAATCCGATGATTCGGGCGACGCATTCTAACCTCCAAACCCAGTTGGTTCAACGACGTCTGCGAAGACGCCATCACCTTCAAGCAAGAGTCGGGCACATCGTACGTCAACGGCGGCGGTGCCCAGGGCGCCGCGGACAAGGTGATGCAGCACAACGGCGGCGGCTCCGTCGTCGTCAAGAACTACTACGCCAAGAACGTGGGCAAGCTGTACCGCTCCTGCGGCAACTGCGAGAGCCAGGTGCCCCGGACCTCGTCCTTCACCAACATCCGCCTCGAGAACGCCGAGAACGTCGCCGGCGTCAACAAGAACTACGGCGACAAGACCACCATCTCCAACTCGTGCGTCGTCGGCATCCAGCATGTCTGCGAGATCTTCGACGGCACCACCGGCGGCGGCGAGCCCACCTTGATCGGAAGCACCCCTGACGGTTCCACGTGCGCTACCAATGCCGTTACTATCGATAGTTGTTAGGCGATGTCTCTGCGCATGGGTGCGTATGTATTTAGAGTAGGCTCAAATAAAATAGAATAGAGTAAATTTCTCTCAAAGTTTCTTCATCTGAATGGCCGCAACCATGCCATTATTTCTACTTGGCTCCTTCGCTCCTATCTCAATAGTCTCCGTCATGTCTTCAACCACCAAGAAAACAAGTTCTCGAGTGAATTGTGTCTTAGATTTGTACTTGGAACCTCTTTACGTTGATCTGAGAAGTATAGCCGTCACGTGGACAATTATAAACTTCAAGAAACCCAGATATATGACAACCACGAATATCATGTCTCATTAATAAGTATCGTCATGTTGATTTCTCCAATTACCCTAAATCTATAAAAGTACATGATAAAGTTCCTTCGCCGATCAATTTCAATCTGCCCTAAATACACTCTGCCATTGCTAATTACAATCTAGACAATCTATGCCATTAGTTGATAACAACATTAAACTTTTTTGCCCCAAATTATTGTTGATAATGAATCCATCCTATCGCCGATTTCCATGTCCAAGCCCAATGTCTTGGAATCTCAAAACATAAATCAATTTAGCACCGCAAACGAACCCCCAGCAACTGTCAGCATACCGTTTACAAATAGTGTACATGTGAGTGTCAGTTTTTCCCCTCAATTACATCCCAGACCTCGACATTACCGTCCATCTTTCCGAGCATCAGAGTCTTGCAATCCATGGTGAACGTACCCGCGGTGACAAGGACGTCTTCATTCCGTTCAAAAACGACCTGCCCAGACGTCACATCCATGACGTCGAAGCCGTCCTCGGTGCGGCACACCATGTACCTGCAGTCGGGGGAAATGCACAGCGGCCAGCCCTCGCTGCGGCGTACGCTGTTGAGGTTGTACGATGTCAGGCTGTTGACCTGCGGCAGCCAGACGTGGACCGTCGTGCCCCAGACGGAAACGATGCGGCGTCCGTCGGGAGACACGGCCAGGTTGCGAGGGTTGGTCGAGCCTTCAATCTCCAGGCGGCGCAGCGTCTTGGATGTGGCCTGGTTGGTGATGCGCAGGGTGCCGTCGCGGGAGATGGTAACCAGGCTGTGATCTGGCATGAAGGCTGCGTGCGTGATGGCGTCGATGTGAGTCACGACCCGGCCAATTCGCTTTCCGCTGCGGACGTCCCAGATGCCCATGCGGTTGTTTTCCTCTCCAACCGCCAGGATCTTGCCATCCTGGCTCCATACAACCGGCTGGCCCTTGGCCTCCTTCAGCTCGCCGGTCGTCTTGCCAGTAGTTCCATCACGAATCAAAATGGTACTAGAGTGGTGGAACTCTACACCGCCAGTCAATTGAACGGTCCAGTCTCGGACCGTGGCAAGGTTGTTTCCATGGGGCGCAAAAACTGCGTGAGATCCACTAGTCTTTGAGTAACCGCGCTGCGTCTCAATGTCGAACACATCAATCCACGACTTGGTCGCGTGCCCGGACGAGTAGATGGCAAAGGCAGCCGAGGTCGCAGAAGAGATTCCGACTGAAGTGATTTCTGCCTTGGTACAGAGGCGACGAAACCGGAAAGATAAGTTGAAGCCAGGTCCGCCTTCAGCCATCATGATTGTTGTCGTTGGAGATTGCTTTGCAAGTGTTAGTCAAAGCCTTGGGGACCCCTGTTCAAAATTAACTTACACAGCGGTGGTCGCCGAGATCCTAGACGGGAACTGCCGAAACAGGCACAGGAAAAATCAAGTCTCTGTAACAATCCAACAAAATAAAAAGCGAGACGATAATGCGCTTTAGGATTGGAGAGTAACAAGGATGTGAAGTAAAAATTGAGCTGTGTTGGGGAAGGTTGGATTGTGTTTTGTGTATACGCGGAGAAAAGATGCGAAAAATAAGAGATGGGAAATCGACAAGTATAAATCATAACCTTCCAGTCCCATGGAGTTGAGTGACTCTAAGCCAGCCCACATTGAAAACCCTGTCGCATCGTTAATCGCGCGCGACCCTTGATGCATTAGAATGGCCACCATCACAAAATCACACTAACTCTGAGCCCCAGGTCGCAAGGCGCAAACGCCCGGCGAACCACATCAGAAAGGGTTGCAGTTGTAAGTAGAAGTGTAGAAGAAACCGGGGGTACACTACTAGATGGGCGAACTACACCAAAAACAAGAGGCAAAAGAAGAAAAAACGCCAAGCCTCGTATGATGCAACCTTCCTCGTGTCCTCACATTTTTGCTCAGCCAGCTATATTCAGGCCTGGCGAGGTTTGTGATCAAACGTGAATGTCTTAAACAGCGTGAGTCATGCCGGCCAACTGGATAACAACCTGGTTAGAGTTGAGATTGACCCGTCTTACCCCTGCGCGCTTACCTCCACAGTGGAGGGGGGGCAGTTCTCGGCGAAGCAGAAACGGGAATAGCGTCCACGATTGATTGCACTGTCTTGGAAGGCGTGCGGGGTGGTGTATTGGGGGAAGGAGCTGGTAGAAACTTGGGGGGGGAGGGGGACAACTCAGTGGCTTACCAAGAGTGCTTTCAGCCAGGACATGTGATGCTATTCTGGTTGCGTCGGCGTCAGCATCCAACTTGTAGGTGGTTGCAGTTATGACGGGACCTTGATCCATAGAATGGGATGTTAGTAAATGGATTTAATAACCGCTCAACTTCCATCTGCCCATAGGCGGATATGTCAGCATACCTCAACAAGCATCTATCGAGTCTCATTTCAGGCCACCTGACTAATGCAATTAGGTTTGATTTCGTTCGACTGAGCACAAGGTCATCACGTCAACGCAGCAGAGAACATCGTCATTGAGCCACCAATGGAGTTCCAGAAACATCTCACAATGCCATGAGGGGAAATTTCAACTTTTGCTTTCTTTATTCAATTCATCATTCATTGTCGGCAACAGAGCTTGCTTGCTCTGCATACGCTCCTATGACCTCCACCGACTCTTGTAGGCTTGTGCCATCAAGGTGCCCGCTCATGAAGGGGGGGCTTTCATCTTTCTCCACAACTCCTCATAACAACCAAGGCTTCCCCGCCTGTATAATTCACACACTTTCCTTTTCTCATTCCACTCAGTGCTCTCTTTTCTTTTCATCCTTTAAGCACCAAAGGCCTCGTCATAGTTGACCATGCATGATCGGTATCGCACCTTGCTAGTGGCAAGGTTGTCCATCGCCTTCTGCAGACCTTCAGTGGATATGGGAATCTCCTCGATCCATGACTTGATGCCCTTGTCAGCAGCGAGCTGGAGCATCTCGAGCATCTCACGTCGGCTGCCCAAGTGGGAGGTGCCGATGTAGCAGCCGTTGGAGAGGAAAGTCTGGTTGCGGACAGTGATGCCCTCACCACCGGGAAGACCGACCGAGTTCCAGTGGCCGTGGATGTCGAGCAGGCTGAGGTACTCGTCGAGGGAGAAGCCTTCAAAAGAAGTGGCAGTGTTGATGATGATGTCAAAGGACATCTTGTGTCCCTCGGTCCAGTTCTCCTCGCTAGTGGCCAGGAAGCCATCGGCACCCATCTTCTTGGCATCGGCCTCCTTGGCACGGGTACGGGAGATGGCCCAGACCTCAGCCCCGAGGGCCTTGGCGAAGAGGACACCGTAGTGGCCGAGACCACCGATACCAACGATACCGACCTTCTTGCCGGGGCCGGCGCCAAGTCGCTTCAGAGGGCTGTAGACGGTGATACCAGCACACAGCATGGGAGCCGCCTGGCTGCTGGAGAGAGCATCGGGAATGGGGTAGACCCTAGAGAGAAGTAATGGTTAGTTGCCAACGGTCCCCGCACCAATTGCTGACAAAAGGTTCCCAACTCACCAGTACTCATCCACTCGGGCGTGGGAAGAGTAGCCACCCTGGGTAATGGCACCAGTGTCGAGCCAGGGAGCACCGTAGGCGTCGATCTGGTCCTTGCAGTAGGTCTCGTTGTCGTTCTTGCACTGGCGGCAGCTCTGGCAAGAGTAGACCTGGGCACCGGCGCCGACGCGGTCACCGACCTTGGCGAGAGTGACCTTGGAACCAACGCGAATGACCTTGCCGACAACCTCGTGTCCAACGGCCAGAGGGTAGGGGCAGCCACCCCAGTCACCACTGATAGTGTGTCGGTCACTGGCGCAGACACCACAGCAGTCGATCTTGATATCAATGTCGTTGTCGCGGAAGGGGCGAGGAGTGAAGGAGTTCTTCTCAAAGTTCAGCCAGTTCTCGGCGCTGGGGGACTGGAAGCCCTGGAACTGTTCGGGAGACGACATGATGGTTGTGGTGCGTGGGGAGTATGCTTGACAAGGAAATGGAAGGAAGAAAGCAGGTCAACGACGGATTGTTGCGAAGGAGCGGGCAATCTGGTTAATAAAGCTGCCCATCCATCTCTCGACGCAACACCGCGCAGCACCGCACAGCGTGCAACACCTCGCTCGACAATCAAACCCCCACTCTCCTCGGCCTGGTTGCCATCATGGCCGCGATGGACTCAATGAGGGGCACCACACGCACTAGGACGAAACACGTAGCTTTGGGGGGAGCAACGTTGACTTTGGGGGTGCTCCCCTCCCGCAATCAGTCATTGGCATCGGCTGGACATCGCAACAGCATGCGATAGGGTCACAATGGCCCTCAAGAGGGTCCATCTTGAGCCGGTCGACTCCTCTCCCATCCCACTTCCTCCAATTTACCCCACCATTGCCCATCATAACACACAAATCCCGGATTATCGTCGCCAGGGAATATTAATCCGCCGCGGCGCCGATTCCTCCACCAAGCACCGACCCCCAATCCTCCCCGACGAGCCGAGTCGGCGGCGCACATGACGGCAGCCCCCGACGAGGTTCAATTGACACGGAGGCGTAGACCGGGCTGGCATTTATTATCATGCCCCTCATTCCTCCCCCTCTCCCATTTAACCTGGGCAGACAACCCATTCGGCCGTGAGGATGCAAACTTCATCGTTCGCTGCAACCCTTTCCCAAGTCGCATGATCATACATGCCGAACCGAACAAATGTCATCGCCTATCGGGTGTCGCGTATCCCTGCCTGCCAGCAATTGACGACTCCCGAGTTTCCACAACACCATCATCATGACATGCCGTGTCCAATGTGATCGATTAATTAACCGCTGCAATTACCCCTGTTTCACGCCAATTTCGGCTGGTTTTCCTCGTCCTTCGTTTTTTTTTTCCGAATCGTGAATTGACTTGCCCAGAACAATGTGCTTGAAATAATTAACCGGCTGTTTCACCCCTCTTTTCTACCCCATTCGGCTCGCTTTCCTTCAGACCTTCGGCTCAGCTTCCTCCTACCGCCGCCTCTCCTACTGCTTCTGCTTCTTCGCGACTCGCGACTGGCCCAGTCCAAAGCCCGCCAGGAAGCACACCCGAAGCGTCGCTCCAAGATAGACCCATGGCACATTTCCCAGATCGCTTACGTTCCAGCCGGCAGCGTTGTAGTAGACGCTGCCGCCCAGCTGCCGCAGCGAGTACAAGTGTCCAACGTCAGCCAGCAGGAGCACCAGGAGCACGGCCCGCCAGACGCGCAGGTCAGACGTCGATCGCAGCACAATGGCTTCGTTGAGCGCAAAGAACAGGTACATGTTGGCAAGCTGCGACAGCGCCACGGACGTGCTCAGTGGCACCTGGTCTGGGGTTGAGCCTGCATTGAGCAGCGAAAGGTACTCGTGCTGCCGAAAGTGGCCGTAATAGGCCCCCGCAAGTGCCGAGATGGGCTCAATGAGGAAGAAGAAGAGTCGGTAAATGACGTGGATTCGGAGGGCCACCTGCTGGGGCTGCGGTTGCTGTTTGTTGGGAGCCATCCTGGAAGCCAATTGATGTCTGGTTGTTGAATGGCGGTAAGATTTGCGAAACCCAAGGTACGAGGTGGGTTTTTGGCGCGACGTCTATTCACAATTGCAGTTGTGGCTTTTTCGGCGACATGGTCAATGGTTCATCGCAAAATAAAAAGATGCAGCAAAATGCTAGCCGCCACCCTGTACCCCGGGAAAAACTTGATCCACGATCATCCTTGATCCTGCAGCAGCAATCGCATCAAGGGCCAATTCGGGCGTTGCAAGCGATAAAATTTCCGCAAAATTGTCACACTATCCCATGAGTTGGTTCGCAGACGAGAACTGGAAACTTTGTTGTTTTGCATTCTTCGTGGACCAATTCGGTCAAACTTCAAGTGATCCAATCTGTCACTGCGAGCAGTTCAAAACTGCGGCTCCGACAGTCTGGATGTTGAAACGCATGCGACAAAGGCACACCCAGTTGCCCAATTCAAAACCCGAGCCCCAACGCTGGGATAATATCGTAGAATACAAGGCCGATGGGTACGCCCTGTAAAGGCTAGATGAAATTCAGCTCGTCTTGACAGATACATGGTGCTCCACACAAGTCGCTACCCCGCCATCTCTGACAGGACATGGCGATGTGCGATCCCTGCGTTGCCATGACCGTTCCTGAACATAGACCATCTCAACTCCACCTGAAATCTACATGTTACAGGTCCCGATCAAAAAAGCCCGAGAGTTAGCCTGCGTCATGTTGAATGAACCCAACACGGACGATTGCGCACTCGAATACGAATCTGGTTTCCTAGAACAAGTCAGTGCAGAGCCGAGTGACCTGTGTTTTAATCAGTCCAAGACTATCGCATCCTCGAATCACCCACAGACACGTTTGTTTGGCACAAAACCTCCTCGTGACCTTGGATAAACTCCCAGACACCAAAAATACCAGGAACTCTTTTTGGAAAGATAATCGGCCCATTCTGTCCCCAGTGGTTTCAAGCTGATATCTGAAAGATGCAGCACGAGTTGGACCTGCTCGGCCTTACCGCCACGACTTGGCCTCGTAACGTCCCGGTCGTTTCAGAGGCAAACTTTACATTGCGGCGACGGCTTTTCCCACAGGTGGTTTACACACGTTGTGCCAGCGGAGCTCGCCCTTTGTGGCGCTGACATGGCTCTGGTTTGACTTTGACAGCTCCGAGGCTTGGAGCAGTGTGATATCATACATTCCTCCGACTGACAAGCCACGGGCTCCATCCCTCGACGGGGCTAATTATGGCATGTCGTTGCGGTCAGGCCCGCGAACGGGATTGGCTCAGCCAACCGATGGTAGATGCCGTCGGCGAGCGATGGCGCTCTCGGTCCGTTTTGGCATATGTAGAGGAAGGGCCTCATGCAGCAAGTCTATTGGATGGGTCCTTTGGGCACTGGATTTCACGCAGGCCCAAGGGCAGGGCAGGGCGGCAAGGGCTGGATTGGGATTCATGAATAAGAGCATTGACCTCTGGGAGCCGTTTGGCGGAACGTATGGTTTGCGGTGGCATTCCAAACTCTGGTGGATGGATTAGATGCAACGATCGCTGAGGCAGAGGCGGGGAGATCTTGTTTCGACGAACAGTTACAGGGGCATGCCGATATGGCGGTCTAACATTTCTTCTCTCGGCAAAAGCTGTCGGGCACCCCGCCAGGTTGGGACAGGGCAAGCTACGGACGCGCATTCCTCTGAGTGAGTGAGAAAAAAAAAGTTTTTAGCCTCTGCAGATCGCCTCGGGCCTGACAAACTGTCAAGACCCGACTTTTCTGCACCTTGGGGGTGGCCCGGCCGGTCCGTTCTGGGGCGAAAGTCTGGGGGCGGTGGTGCCCGAAAGCTGGTGGGACACACACAGCTGAAGGGAGACAACGCAATGCAGATGCCCGCAGCAGGGCTGGCACGATTCATGACGAATCTTGCGCACATATTGTCTTCGGCCCGTCAGGCGCGAGACTGTAACGAGTCGTAATGCTGAGGCTGGGATGTTACGATGAGAACAAGAAAGAGAGGCCTTTGTAGCGGAACATGGTCGTCACCCTGCGCTCAGCAATGCAGGCGTCTCTGTGCGTGTCTGGAAGAAAGAAGGCGAGAATGAGACATCCTTGCGAGTGAGATCACCCACCCAAGGGAAAGGAAAATCTGGGGACAGGCAAACCCCTTGCAACCTTGCGGCTTGGAGGGGGCCCAGCGACCAATGTGTGTGTTTTAGCGTCCCGTGTCAGTCTGTATTGTTCTGGCCACAAAACCCAACAGTCTGGGCCCGTCGAACCGGCAAGGATGTGTGCTTGAGGGATGCCGACCCTGGATAAAAAAAGTTGGTGTCGAATCCAACCTCATTGGCAGCGTGTGGTCTGCCATGCAGGTAAACCGTATGATAATTATCTTGTTGTTGTTTACATGTCTATTTTCGACAGCAAGAAAAAAAAGCAAAACCGCTCGGATCTAGCCTCTGGCGCGCAAGGCCACAGGACGGGTTTCCCTGCAGAAAGTGTCCAGATGGGGTGTCGTGCATGAGGAGGTGGCCGTTCAGACAGCAACCAACACAGCACACAGAGTGGCTGGCCAGGTCGAGATGCAACGCGCATATGTTGGTACCCTAAAACGAGAGGGGTCGTCGTAAACAAGGAGAGATGAAAAAATTGAAATGAATGGCCGCGGTGGATTTCATTGTCGCTTGCCACTTGTGAAAACCCCAAACACCGACTCTTGCGCTTTACGCCACGGAGGGTAAGGTGGTGGCCGCCATCTGACGCCATCCAGCTAGCCGAGAGAAGCAATGAGAGACAGTCAAGACCTGGCTCTGCACTTGTCAAAGAGCCGCGATGGCTCGCCAGCTCAACTTAGCTCAGCTCAGCTCAGCTCAGGGCCGGGGCAGGGCAAACGCAGCACAGCACCAGCATCGCATTGCACCGCATTGCACCTGGACCCGGCGGTGAAGAGGCTTTGCCGGAGGCGTGTCTGGGATTTTCTGGAAGCCGGGCATCGACCACTCATGATGGTTGCGATTCCGCGGCCCAGCGAATGCTTATGCTCCACCGGGTCTGCCGCATTCCTCCTCTTTCTCCTCCCAAGCCAAGCCTAAGCCAAGCCCCCATGTCTGCTCCATGCTGGCGCCGTCTCAGTGTCCTGCATGAGGGCGGGAGGAGAGGGAGAAGGAAAGCAAATCGGGCTAAAGGCGTTGGTGGCTACGGCCTACGGGCAGCATGCGTATTCTCGATCCTGTCTGGGGATGGGAGTGACCGCCGCCCACCGCAGTTTAGGGGAGACGACGGACGGCTAGCAGAAACTTTGAATTTGGCCTTACATGCATATGAATGATGATGGGACGGTTTCGATCGGAGGATTACTGCATCTTTTTTTTTTCTTTCTCATCCCACTCCTTTTTTGGTCCGTTTCGTAAATACATCCGCAAGCCATTGGGGCCCCTTCGTTTCTTTTTCCTCCTGTCCATCTTTTCCTCTCGTTTCCAGATCCCTACCTTGATATAAATCCCCTTTGCGGTGATCGTCCAGTCCTTCCTCCTCCACCCCACCCCCCTGGACTGGCTTGCTGTGATATAGAATTCTCTCTCTTTTTTTCTGCAATCACACACACTCTTGACCCCCCTAGTGCCATTCGCTTCGGCTCCTGGCTCCCGACCCTGGGCCCTTGTCTGCCGGTCGAGCTGTTACTGGCTGCCCGTACATCCTGGATCCTGTTGTTTTGCTAGGATTGGTAATAGTCGACGACCCTTTTTTTTCTTCTTCTGCTGCGCAATAGAGGATACTGCCTTTTGCCTGCCACCACGCGTCCTCGTCCTCTTTTGGCTTATAATAATTTTGTTTCCATCCCGGAGCAACCCGTCAATAACAAAATCCCCGACGACCTCGACGGCAACGATAAAAAGCCTCGCTTTCCTCCTGTGACACGGCGTGGCTGGACAAAGGGAACTCAAGAGCCGATCGTCATAAGTGTGCTACGAGGTACATTCGCGGCCACCTTGCATCCTCTGAGACAGACGCAGCCCAAAAAAAAAAGCCAGGGCGGAGACGCAACTGGGTCCCCTCCCAAATCATCCATACCTTGCTCCTTGCAAGCACGGACAGCCACTGACACGAAGCTGAGTCTTCCTGACACTGGGACTGGCACTGGCTTTTGTTTCCTCGCCCGTGGCGCTCTCTTTGTCTTGGAATAAAAAGAGCTTCGCGCGTCGCCGCATTCTTGACGCCGACGTCCTCGCACAACGGCCCCAACCAGACGAACCAGTGGCACGCGCCCTTGGGACCGAGAAATTGGGCGCTACATTCTTTTTCTTTTCCGGAGCCCTCCTGCAGAGCCTCCTCCATTTCACCTTCTCTGGAAGCGGACCAAAACTTAACATTGCTTGTTGATTCTCTGCCTGCAACACTGCTTCCCCACTGGCCAGACCGTTTGTGAGTTTGCCAGCCGTTGTTGGGACTCCACGCCCCCCGGTCTGTCCCCGTCGCTAGACCCGGGCCCTAGTCTACGGCACTGCCTCTCCCTCATAACTGTGCCCGTCTGCTGCTCACGACACCGACACTCCGACCCCGACAAACTCGTATTGCCAAGTCGATCAGAGACCGCCGATTCGCACCCGAGAACCCATCCCCGACGACGAAACCGCCCGCCACGTTTTGCTCGCGTCCCTACGCGGGCATCACGCTACCATGACCCGTCGCATCTTCCCTGTCAACGACTGGGCTCCCGCCCAGGAAGCCATGATGGACGCATCACCTGCTGAGTCGTCTACCATGGCGGAGCACGCCAGCTCAAACACCAACAACTCGACCAACGCCAGCGCACCGCCCACCGCCAGCTCTGCCCTGGGCCACAGCATCTACGATGCCGCTGCTCCCGGCGCATCAAACGCCGCGCGACACCGCAGCATCAGCCTGTCGCTGCCGTGGCGCCGCCCCAAGTCCTACGTCTTTGGAAACGACCACTTCCAGACCCTTCCTCGACAGCTCAACGAGCTCGCCATCGACGACACCGAGGACGAGTCCCAAGCGTCGGCCCGTGCTTCCAGCCAGGAGGACGGCCAGCAGCAGCTGACCCCTCACCACAACCAGCCCCGTCAACTAAACCAACAACACCAACTTCACTCCGCCGCCGGTGTCAAGGGCATCTTCCGACGAGCGTCGCTCTCTATCAAAGGCATGGTTCACCGCAGGCCCTCTGCGGCCGCTGAGGAGTTCCGCCGGCAGGATGGTCACCATCTCCCTCACCACGTCCATGCCGCTAGGCCGACGACCGCCCAGACCCACTCGACTTGGAACCGGTTGCGACAAGTCGCTAGCTTCCGCCATTCGCGATCCATTTACGACCTCGACCTGACCCAGGAGCCACCCGTTTTCCCCCGCAACCAGGGGAGCGAAGTGAACGCCCCGATTCCTGGATTTGGCGGGGAACCCCCCATCATCCCCTCCAACTCTGGTGCCGCAGCCAAGGCCTCTGCTGCCATGCAGAACGAGTATCTTGCCAGACATGGTGGCATCCAGAACCTGTGGCTTCACCCCTCCGCTAGCGAGGACGGCAACGATCGCGAGAGCGGCATTGGAATCACCGTCACCATTCCTGGCTCCGGAGCTGACGACAGCGCCAGCTCTGAATTGGCTCTCGAACCGGGTTCTACCATCAGCAGGATTGACTTCATCTCCAAGCTGCCCGCCGAGCTGGCCATTCACATTCTGGCCTACCTCGACGCTGCCGCCCTTTCCAAGGCTAACGAGGTTTCCCACAGCTGGAAGAAGGTGGTGGCCAACCAGCACATCTGGCGAGAGTCGTGTCTCCGAGAGATGACCACCACGTATGCCACCAGCGGACCCATTGCCCCTGGCGCGGGACTGGGAATCCCCCTCGTGTCTCCCGACAACGATTGGAAGGAAATTTACCGCGTCAAGCAGGAGCTCAACCACCGATGGAAGGCTGGCAAGGCTCGACCCGTCTACCTCAATGGCCACTCAGACAGCATCTACTGCCTGCAATTTGACGAGTAAGTCGCCACTTACACCACTGACCAATGCGTGCACTCAGAGCTAACCCTATTAATAGATACAAGATCATTACTGGATCGCGAGACAAGACGATTCGCATTTGGGACATGCGTACCCTTGAATGCCGCCTGGTCATTGGACCCCCCGAGGTCATCAACGAAGCTGGCATGCTTCATGATGACGAGGGCAACCCCACGCACTACGCTGCTGGATCCGACAATGAGCGCTCTGCCACGTCGACGCCAACACTGGTATCTTTCCCGACTCACCACAAGGCCTCCATTCTTTGCCTGCAATACGACGATAGAATCCTGGTGACGGGATCGTCAGACTCCAGCTGCATCGTCTACGACGTTCGCGCGGGGTACCGACCTATCCGCCGACTTCGCCATCACACCTCGCCAGTCTTGGACCTTGCTTTCGATGATAAGCATATTGTGACGTGCAGCAAGGACACAAGCATCTGCGTGTGGGACCGCGAGACTGGAGCGTTGCTGCGGCAGCTACGTGGCCACGGTGGACCGGTCAATGCCGTGCAAATGCGCGCCAACACCATCGTCTCCTGCTCCGGTGATTTCCGCGTCAAGCTGTGGAATATCGACACAGGCAAGAACATTCGCGAATTCGTCGGCCACAACAAGGGTCTTGCTTGCTCGCAATTTTCCGAAGACGGCCGCTACATTGCCTCAGCTGGTAATGATAAAGTCATTCGAATCTGGGATGCAAACACTGGCGAGTGCCTTCGCGAGATGCGCGCCCACGAGAACCTGGTCCGCAGCCTGCACATCGACAGCGTGAGCGGACGACTCATCAGTGGAAGCTACGACACCGATATCAAGGTCTGGGATATGGAGACTGGCCACCAGCTCCTGGATTTCCCACGATGGCATGCCAGCTGGGTCCTGAGCGCCAAGAGCGATTACCGACGAATCGTCAGCACCGGCCAGGACCCCAAGATTCTCATCATGGACTTTGGCGCCGACGTCAAAGGCATCGAGATGCTGGAGAGCGGACTGCCCGTTGAGCAGAGAGGCGGATTCTTCTGAGCCTGCACCGAGCAGGGTCGATGGCGAAGTGAGAATTGGATAATACAAGGCGCTACGGAAGCTTACGAGCAACGATAATTCGAGGATATACATAAAAACGCACATAATTAGGCCAGGCGGAACTCGCAGGAACGGAAAGGATGCCTGGCTATGACGAATCTTCTTTTTTAATGACTTTGGGGTTTGGGTAGAATATTTGACAGCAGAGTGCCCGTGAAGGCGCTCCCAACGGAAACAGTCACGATGTTTTGGAAACTAGGTGCCCTCGCGGAGCACCACATGGCATTTACTTGGGGTACATAGCGGTCGATTTTATATCGTGTGTTTGGGATATTGGTTGGGATTGGCATTTTGGTATGAGGTCGGGTACCCGTTTGCAGATAGACTTGATCAACATGATGGTCTTTACAAATTTGTCTTTTTTGAGTTTTCGTTGCGCACCTTGTGATGAGTTGAAGATGAGCGTGTGATGTGATGTATGCGTGGATGAATATTTGCTTCATCAGTTATCAGGCCTTTGAAATGAGACAATTGGCCACCGTTGCAGGGGTGTCATGCCCGAGGCCGAGATTGAAGATGAAGTTTTGACTTGTGATACCGAGACTGATCTGCGCCCCCGGTGAATACAGGAGGTCCAAGATCCGGGGTGACGGGGGTCATGTTCCTGATCTTGTTCGGGAGTGGCACGATGTAACGGTGGCAGAATGCGGAGTTGAACGGAACAAAGAGAAGAAAAAAAGGCGTGGCTAACTGAAAGAGAAACGCGCGGGTTAATCACGGCGGCAATAATGCCGGAGGCTAGGGCACGTTGAAATAGTTTCGGACAATTAAGAAAGTCATTTGGACCGAGTCTAATGTTTAGTCGTATTCCTCCTCGATGGCCTACGATTTGGCGAAAAACGGTCACGGTTGATGGGTTGTTGTTCTCGGCCCTGAAAAAAGGATGTGATGCTGGCTGGTGGTAGGGGTAGGTGTAGGGCCGAGCTGGGTCCGAGATTGCGGGATAGACTATAGTCGGCAGCTAAGGACTGGGGGGTCGGTTGGTCACATGTTTTGAACGGTACGACGCCGGCACCAGTCGCGGGATCAGGAGGAGGAGCATGGAGCATGCAGCAAGGAGCATGGGGCATATGCAGCGTGGAGTATACGGAGCATGGAGCATATGGAGGAGCATGGAGCATGCGGAGGAGCATGAAAGCATGGAAGAGAGGTGCTGGAGAATGGAACGAGATGGTGTAAGGATATGGTTGAGACCTGCCTGTTGAAGCCGTTGAAGGAGGGAGAGGAACTTTGTTGGAGTAGCCCAAGGTACGGCGTGGTGGACTGACTTGTGTAGATGCAACGCGGAGGATGCACTATGATGGAAGTAGAATGTCATAGGCATAGGCGCATTGGTGTAAGTGATGCGGGCATTTGCGCATGACTGCGTTCCCGGGGGGCTTGTCAAGCAAAAACGCTCTCGCAGGATGCGGTGTAACTTGTGTGTGTGTATGTACGAGTGTGCAAGCTTGTGTGCAAGCTTTTTTTTCAACGGGGGCGGTCACGCTGGGGTAAAATATCCGACGTGGTAGAGAAGATCATCATGAATCAAGTCACACTCGTCTGTCATACCTGGGCCGTCCATTCTCTCGTGCCGTTGACCACCACCCAACTCTATTGCATGCAGACGAGACGAGACCACCCTGCGCGACCACGTGCCACATGGCCACCCTGTTCAACCAACACATTGTTCCAAGGGAGATCGAAGTTGGGAGAGGGAGATGGAGCAATAGTGACGTCGTTCAAGCGCGCATGTTACTGGGTGGTTTACGGAGCGGAGCTAAATAATTGGGCGCCGCGGAGAACGGAGCCGGTGGGTTTGCTTGTCTCAGAGGACCTTGGGTGGCTGGCGTTGGAATGGTGATGCGACCGCAAACGTGGCCCAGCAGGTTGTGAAACAGCACGAATGGCGAGCCTCGGTTTCCTATTTTTGCTGCTGGAGTTCTGGGTCCTCCCGTCTCGCTATGGCCGGGTGGCTCCTGCAGTTCTGGACTCCCATTTTGTTTTTTTAATAGCCGTGTTTGGGGTCTCATCATGCTGGGCCAATGGCTGGATGGCGTTGCTTCACGGCTAGATTGGGAAGTGGGCGGCTAGTGTCATGGGGCTTGGATTGGGCAGCGTGATTCCGTGGTTTGCATATTCTTGTGTCAGTTGAGACCAAAATGCAACAGAAGCGAAAAAGCTAAAAAAGCAAAAAAAAAAAAAAAAAAGAACGGTAGAAAAAAAGCAAGCAATGTTTGACTACGGAAATCGATAGATTAACGACGGGGCAGTGGCGAGTAAGATAGTCCAGGGAGGACGGGAAACATATCGCGGCACAGCATGCCTGGCAGCTGAACAGAGAACCGTGCTGCATGCTAGGAGCGATCTCCAAGTGAATGATCATCAGGTAAGGTGATGGGGTTGGAGGAGCTGTACCTGTTTCATCGTCAATATCAAACAAGACACATTCTTGGGGGATCTGGCAACGGCATGGGGGATAGACACAGGGAGCCCTTGTGGCTCAACAGGCAATCCCAGAAGCGCCCTACGCTCGCGTTCATGCGGCGCTTGGGGGGAGATGGGGACGGGAAGGAACCTGTTTCCGCCACAGGCTGGGACTCGAATAGATGGGTCGTAGACCAAATCAGCAAAGGAGAGTGGTGCAAAGGGGGAGCGGGGTTCATTTTGCTTAATTAAGGGACGGCGTCAATGGTGGATGGAATGGGATGGGCAGCTGGGAAGGGGGGGACGAAGCTGAGACGCCAAGGGGCCTCAAGCGTGCGCGAGCCACAGCCAGAGAGACGCGGAATGCCATCTGATCAGAGGCGGCATGTCTCTGATGCTTTCCGTGCTTCTGCTTTATTGATTGAGGGGCAGTGGATAACTCTGAGTCTCTCTTTCTCCCCCTCAACGGGCGTTGGTGGTCTCTCTCGAGCACCAAGCCCCCCTCCCAAGCATCGCTTATAGCGATGGACGACGTAGAGGCAGATCATTTAGGCTTTGCACAACACGAGTCGTCCTCATTGGCTTGGCTTGGCTTGGGCTTGGCTCCTTGGTGTGCGCAAGGTCGAAGCGCCCTGCAAGGCACACCCGTCTGACAGGCGATTTAAAAAAAGCCAACCAAAAAAAGCCGATCGGACACACGTCAAAATCGTCACGACGGGCAGAGATCAACATATTCTTCACAAGCCAAAGAGAGTCAAGGATCGACCCGGGTTCCCGCTTCAAGGGAATAAAACGCTCTGTGCTTTTGCCAACCATGGCGCGAGCGAATCGACGCCAAAACAAAAATAACCAGCCAGGCCCGGCTCTGGCTCTGCGCGCATCAGATTCTAATTAAAGGGACCATTGCTTCAGCGCACGCACTGAACCTCAACTGAACACAAGGCGGTAGTCCACGGTGCTAGCGGGTGAGACCCCCCGGCTCCCCTTCCCCCCACACCCCGGCCTGAGCGCTGGGAGCGCTGCGGACCACCCGCTATGGTTCCCCAAGGCACCCACTGAAACGGCGCTATGCCTCTCTGGGGCGCCGTCGGTTGGCGGCTTCTCGGCCGTGGCTGATCGACACTTTTGGCTTTGCTGTGCCTGGCTCTGGCATCTAAGTTTTTTGGTAGGGCGACAAAAAAAGGTGCTCCCTCCACACACAATCTTGATGGACTCGGTGGGCCTCTTTTTTCTGTCCCTCTCCAGTTAGAACCGTGACATGGAAAAAGATTAGAACGAGAAAGGAAGCTTTTTTTGTCATTCTGCAGCTAACTCCCGCTATGGCCAGGAATCATTTCCCTTTACGCGCTTCTAAAATTTTCCTTCGTGTCCCTCCTGCTGTGTGTTAGCCCTCGCCGTCTTGCCGCCTGGCTGGATGCCCGACGTAGCATTGCATTGCTCGTCACCCGCTCCTCTCGTCGACCATCAACCTCGCACACTTTCGGGGCTCGTCGTCCAGGTGCCCAATCCATCCCATGCCCTCGTTGAAACGCAGCAGAGCTTGCCCCGGGGCCAATGGTCACGGTGGGTTCGCACTCCCCTCCCCTCCTCCAAGGCAAATCCCTGGTCCACCACCCCCTGGGCCTTAATTGTGCTGGGGCCCCTCCCTTTTGGCGCACCTTGCCCACCTTGTCGTGTCGATCATGGACGGGGTCCACCGCCATCAGTGGCGCCTCGACCGAGAGACATTGGCAGAGAGACGAGCAGCGCAGACGCCGGCCGCCGTCCGACGGAGTCTTCGGGCGCGGAATCACCACTCGTCGCCTGCTCGTCTTTGCCCCCCCATGTCTGTGTCTGTGCCCTGGTCCCTTGTCCGCACCTGGGCAGAACATGCGCTACTCGCAATGGACGGATGCGAGGTTGCGGACCGACGCCCGAGTACCCTTGGCCACGGGCATGGCTCATGGCTCATGGCTCATGGGCTCATCTGGCCGTTTCCCTCTATTTTAGTCCGCCTCCAGCTAGTCAAGACAAACGTCACATCACATATAAGACACCGAGGCACACACACCCTCTCGTTTAGTCCCTCGTCTCTTTTTCCGCTTCGTCTCTTTCCGCAACTATCCTCACAGTCCTTTTCGTGAACGCGCGCGTGAGCGTGTGTCTCTCTTTTGCATCCTTCCTTTTGCTCGAACCCTCCCTCACGAGGTCTCCTCGATATTTTGTTTTTTCTTGGTTCCTATTTATTGAATCCGTCCATTCGTTTTCGACAATCCCTCTCTCTGCCGCCTCTGCTGGTCTCAGTGCGCACCCCCCCGTTCGTGTTATCAACCAACTCCTCTTGGCTTTTTTTGGTAAGTCTCAATATTTTGCAGTGCAAAAGAGTGAACACACAATTTGTCTGGCACCCCTTGACACCTGTTGTCGCTTGTTGCCGTCCTCATTAGCCTCCCCCGCGACGACCCGAAATGCTCTGCATGCCTGGGCCTGGCCGTGTGGTTTCGTCTCACATTCATGGCTTTGGCTGGTTTCAATTGTTTGCCTCAATTGGTCGTCTCGCATATGAACAGCCCTTCCACGAGCTTGATTCAAGAACCCCAGCCAGCCCGGCACATCTTGCCCTTCACCTTCGACATTTCACTTCACCTTCAGCCTTTTCCCATTGTCTTCAGTTATTCACTACACCCGGGACTCTCGCTTAACCCGTTTTCTTTTATCCACGTCATTGGATTCTATTGTGCCCTGTTCGCTTGTTCACTCTGACTTCACTCCTGCATAACACCCACAAGTCTTCTTTTTTGCATAACAACCACCATACGCTGGTCATTTCATTCTTTAAAAACTTCTTTTCCTGTTCACAAACGCCCAAGCTTGTGGCTAACTCAACCTTCCTTTTAGTCCCGCGGGATCAACTTAACCAACACCATCTTGATCGATACCACGCATAGGACGTCGCACCAGTGATACAAATCACCATGGGTCTCTCAACGATCCTTACCGCCAGCATTGTGGCTTTGCGCCTCTTTGCCTCTTCCGCCGTGGCTGCTCCCGGCATTTCCATCAACGTCGGAACCTCTGATGTCGACTCTGTTGTGAACTCTGTGACGAATGACGCCTACAGCAGCGCCGCCGACGGATCCTGGTGGCTCGCCTCCATTGAGCGCCAGGGAACCGTTCCCTACGGATCTTCCGGCTACAAGGTCTTCCGCAACGTCAAGGACTATGGCGCCAAGGGTGATGGCTCTACCGATGACACGGATGCCATCAACACTGCCTTCTCTGATGGCAACCGCTGCGGCAAGGGCTGCGACTCTAGCACTGTCACTCCCGCGCTCGTTTACTTCCCCCCCGGCACTTACGTCGTCTCCAAGCCTATCCTGCCTTACTACTACACCCACATGATTGGTGACCTCAAGTCTCTCCCTGTCCTCAAGGCTTCTGCTAGCTTCTCGGGCATGGCTGTCATTGATGCTAACCCCTACAACGACGACGGTTCCAACTGGCACACCAACCAGAACAACTTCTTCCGACAGATTCGCAACTTCAAGATCGACCTCACTGGCCTCCCCAAGACCACCGGTACCGGTATCCACTGGCAGGTCGCTCAGGCTACTTCTCTCCAGAACATTGAGTTCGTCATGGTTGAGGACACTGCCGAGGACAACGCTCAGCAGGGTCTCTTCATCGACAACGGCTCTGGTGGTTTCATGACTGACCTTACTTTCACTGGTGGAAAGTACGGTGCCTTTGTTGGTAGCCAGCAGTTCACCATCCGCAACATGACCTTCCGCAACTGCAACACTGCCGTCTACATGAACTGGAACTGGGCTTGGACCTTGGCCGGACTCACCATTGAGAACTGCCAGATCGGTGTTGACATGAGCGCTGGCGAGACTACCCAGAATGTTGGTTCCATCGTCTTCATGGACAGCACCATCTCCAACACCCCTGTCGGTGTTAACACTGTCTACACCACTGGCCAGGCTGACACCAACGGAACCCTCATCATTGACAACGTTGACATGTCCTCCAATGTCCCCGTTGCCATCCAGAACGCTGGCACCAAGTCCTCCATTCTTGCTGGTAACGCCAAGATCGATTCGTGGGCCCAGGGCCGTGTCTACAGCGGAAGCAGTGGCAAGGCTGTTCAGGACACCCAGACTGCCATCTCTAAGCCCAAGGCCCTCCTCGACAGCGCCGGCCGAGTTGTCACCAAGAGCAAGCCCCAGTACCCCGATGTTGATGCTTCTGCCTTTGTCTCTGTCAAGTCCAAGGGTGCCAAGGGTGACGGTTCCACCGATGACACTGCTGCTATCCAGGCGGTCTTCGACGATGTTGCTGAGGGCGAGATCGTCTACTTTGACCACGGTGCCTACGTCATTACTGACACTGTCAAGGTTCCCAAGAACATCAAGATTGTTGGTGAGATCTGGCCCCTTATCATGGCTGGTGGCGACAAGAACTTCAAGGACCAAGCCAACCCCAAGCCTGTCTGGCAGGTCGGTGAGAAGGGCGACACCGGCAACATTGAGATCCAGGACCTCATCTTCGAGACCCTCGGACCCCAGCCTGGTGCCATCCTCATGGAGTGGAACGTTGCTGGCGAGACTGCCGGTTCCGCTGGCATGTTTGATGTTCACTTCCGCATTGGTGGCTCTGCTGGTACCAAGCTCCAGTCTGACACTTGCAAGAAGACTCCTGCTGTTGACACCACTCCCAACGAGAGCTGCTTCGCCGCCTGGATGCTTATGCACATCACCTCCGAGGCCTCTGTCTACCTTGAGAACGTCTGGTTCTGGGTTGCTGACCACGAGCTTGATCTTTCCGACCACTCTCAGATCAACATCTACAACGGTCGCGGTGTCCTCATCGAGAGCACCAAGGGCTGCTGGCTCTGGGGTACCGCCTCCGAGCATCACGTTCTCTACAACTACCAGTTCACCAACGCTGCCAACGTCTTCATCGGCTTTGCCCAGACTGAGACCGCCTACTTCCAGGGCAACCCTGACGCCAAGGTTCCCTTCACCGTCAACTCCGACTACAACGACCCCGACTTCACCAAGACTTGCACTGGCGACTCTGACAAGTGCGCTCGCACTTGGGGTGTCCGCGCTACTGACTCTTCGGACATCTTCTTCTACGGCGCCGGCTTGTACAGCTTCTTCAACAACTACGGCCAGACCTGTGTTGGTCTTAACAACTGCCAGGACAACATTGTCAGCCTTGAGAACTCCAAGGTTCACTTTTACGGTCTGAGCACCAAGGCCAGCATCAACATGATCAACGTCGATGGCACCTCTGTTGCCACCGACGCGGACAACCGCAACAACTTCTGCGCCTCCATCGCCCTCTTCTCCCAGTCCTAGAGAGACAAGTTGAGCCCCGATGAGCCGCACCAGAATAGCACCTACGGAAACAGCGTCCCGACCTCGTCTTCGTTTGCGTCCGGCAGGTGTGGCTAGAGGGCCACGGCTGCCGCGACTCCCTTGGCACATTGAACATATCAAAGTAAAACGCGCCGACAGGCGTACATTAGGAGATGTACACCTGAAGGAGTCGCGAGCACAACTGGCTCTTTTTCCGCCTCATCCTCGCCCGGAAATCTTCTTTATTTTTTGTTAACCCTTTTGAGTTTTTTTTCTTCTTGGTTCGTGTCTTTTCTACACACATTTAACCTCGATTTGTACCACCAGTGACAAGGGTTTTTGGCTTTATTTGATATCACCTGGCCCCTGAGGAAAGGGTCACTGGGATGTGGAGTTTGGGATGGCAACGAAGCGCCAGCTTGGCAGATGGGTCGGGACTCTGTGTTAGGGAAGATACGTAGGCGAAGTAAATAAAAAGCTTCCCAATTATGATGAATGCGTCTTATGATGTGAATGTGACTTGACCATGAAATATGACGATGTTTAGTATTGTGTTGCCATGAGTAGTCTACATGTGATGAGCCTGGCCATGAAAAGAGTAACTAAATTTCATGACGTGAAACGTTTCTATGAAGCCTGTAGTGAAAAGGGAAAGAAAAAGCGTAAAGGGAACAGCACTTCATCTCAGAAATGTCTTTACTTGTCGTGCTGTCCTTGGACATGTGGAAGGGCTTGCACTGTTCGCATTCGAACTGATGGCTACCACCAAGTTTGCTGCCCAAAACGGCAAAAAGCGAAGAACCACCGAAGTGGGATTGCTATTCTTGTAGATATGGAGTAGACTTTGCTAATTGATTAAGCTACTTCGCGGAAAATACGCACATTAATTTGGACTTATCAGGGACCTGAGAGAGCATGGCTGCCTGTTGCTGCGGCTCAGGTGATGATGCGTCTTGATGGGGCGTTGTAAGCGGTGTGGGGACAAAGCTCCAGCTGAAAGCGTCAAGGTATTGAGAGGCAGATGCCACCCATCCACAGTAGATGAAACAGAGAATAATGAAGGTTTTTATTTGGGGTCAAGTATCTAGGTTTCCTATCCTAGAGAAGAGGTAAAAGAGGCTCTGTAGTGTTGACCTTTGATCTAGGATTGAGTGGGAACGGAATATTGAAGTCGGCTGGGTGCCATCGACGCTGTCAAGTTGGCATCGAGATCAAAACAGAAGAAGCCCAAGCCTCGGGGCAAACAATCATGTGGGTGCTCAAAAGAACTACACACGCATGCAAAAACTATGAATCAAAGGAGAGAGGATAAAAAGAAAGGGGGGCCAAAGAAAAACAATTCTGTTGGGAATCGAACGACGAGCATGAACGAGCTCAGGGCTGACCAAAAAGAGAAAGCGAAGGACGGCACCTCCTCACCGAGGTAAATCCGTCTAATACGATGAAGATTGTTTGTATAAACTGTTGAGTAATCTGCTACTTCGCTGAAAGACTGTCATAATACTTTGACATATGTAGGACCTTTGGGATCATAGGCTGTGGTGGCGGGGGCGCTAGCAAGGGCCTGTTGATCACCGTGTGACTAACACGCCGAACCGACGCCTCGCCCTTTTCAAACAGTGAAGGCAGCAACACAAAGTCAAGTCAGGGTGAGCTAGGTTAAAAAAAAAACCCAAATCAATGGCTCTTTACTTATTCATAGGGAGTGAAAAGAAAAAGAAAAAAATGTATGCATCAAGTTCGAGAGGTGGATGATCAATACAGTGAGTTCGAACATATGTCCTGGGCCGCAGCTACATGCTTGAAATGGCAGACAAAAAGAAAGCGAAGAAGTTAAGAGTCTTGGCGACTGTGTTTGAGCGTGACCGCTGGAAGATTTCATTGAAATTATGTCAGCTACTTCGCTGGAATCGATGTCCATTGGATCAACCGATAAAGGTATGGCTGGGTCCTCGGCTGGGCTGAGGTGGGTAATGGCAGCCTAACAGACGAAGTGAGGCGGGTAGCATGAGACTGGTAATACAATGTAAGAAACAATGAAAATGATAGAAATTGTTGAAATAGATAAATGATGTAACGCATAAACAAAGTGAAAAAAGAAAACAAGTAGAGTCTTTTGGGACAAATGGCAAAGTGGAATAGGGATGGCGTTGAGATCGAACGCGACAGCGATCCAAACCATGTGGCCAAAACCGTCAAAAAGAAAGCGAAGATGATGGAAAATCCAGGAATATGGAATGAACTGCCACTGGGCTAAATTTCTGGAAATATTTGGCTACTTCGCTGGCTGCCTAGGTAATCATGCAAGTTTAAAAGGGGCAGTGTGCATGAAAGGCGGTCCTGGGCGAGGCCTGGTTACTCGGGGAAAATAACGATGCAGACAGCGCAGAGGAAAGGAGATCGAAAAGAGAAGAGGGAGAAGGAAAACTATTGTTGTGTATCTGAATGAGCTGAATGGGGGAAAAACTAAGACGACGGGAGCTGGTTTTGAACTTGACATGATGCTAACCAGCCAGCCAACAAACAGAAAGCGAAGACATATGTCATTCCAGATGAAGATCTATGCCCGTTTAACCACTAAATTAAACTCGCAAGTATTCATTATTTTGGCTACTTCGCTAAGAGCCTTGTCAATTATATCTGCTTAAGAAGGTATGTTGGGAGGTGCTCGTTGTTGCCCGTGGCTGAGTGATGCGCACGGGAACAGGGGCGCGAGGTCAGAGGTAGCAAGCAGTGTCAACAACGGCACGCACGAACTCAAGAGGACTGCAAGGAGTAAAATAAATTAATACATATCAACAGAATCTCAAGAGAATCTAAACCACATGGCGTTCGCTCGGGAAAAAAGAGAACACGCAACCGAGTGGATCGAACTGAAGTGCTTCTCATGATTGTAGACGAAAACAGCAAAAAGCGAAGACTTCACTTCCCAATTGCTCAAGAAGATCAAGTTTCTCGCTGATTTAGTTAGATGCGGCTACTTCGCTGATGACTGAATGAATCAGACTGACTTATAAAGGAGCTGCTGCCTAGCTTATCGGTTGCGGTGAGGTAGCGTTGAACGTGGATTAGGCAGGGGGGCAAGCCGGAGGACGGGAAACGATGAGAACGAAGCGATGAGAATAGCCAAAGAAGTACTGTCCATGTATTAAAAGAGAAACCCATCCGATTGAATCCAGTTTTAGTCAAATTAAATAAAGCAGATGGAAAAAAAGTTGGCATGTAAATTATGTTTTGGTGTTGAAACCATGGGCTTCCCGTCATATCGGTCGCACACAACGGGCAAAAAGCGAAGGCTTCCTAATTATTTAGGAGCACAGGTCTTGCGATTGAGGAGTGTAGCAACTTCGCTGATGGCTGGATAAATCAGACCGGCTTATAAGGGGCCGGTACTTGGCTCGCTGTTTGCAGTTGCGACGTATCGCAGGGGGCGAACCAGGTGGGGACAGTAGCTGAGAAGAGCGCAGCGGTGGGAATGGTGCGAGACAAACGAAACAGAGCACTGTTGGTTGCGTATTTCAGTTTTACAAGAAAAAAAATGATAGAAGACAATGTGAGTGGATATTAAACAGCTCAAAACAAAAGAAAAAAAGAGAAAAAGATCAGGTGAAAATTATCTTTGGGGTTCGAACTGGGAAGCTTTCTGTTGCATCAGTCGCCCAAAAAGGTCAAAAAGCGAAGCAAGTTTCCCGAGGGATGCAGAATAAATTTCAATAGAATTTAGATCGAGTTGATGCCACGAGGTGGCAAAGTTAACAGCTACTTCGCTGAGAGTGGGTGAAATTAAACCAGCTTATAAGGGGCTGCTCACAAGGTCTTAGCACTTGGTGGCTGGACCTGGATGGGCTTAGCGTATATTGTGGTGGAGACGAGCTCTAAGCACAGGTAGGAATCAGGATGGACCGAGTATGAGAGAGCATCAGTGAACACACGCTGGCAAGAAATTTAGAAATAAAATAGAATTGTATTTATCCTCTTGTAAGGAAAAAAAAAACAATTCCAGAGAGTCCATCATCCAAAAAATCAACAAGCTCAGCTTCGAACAGCCTTCTTATTGATGGAGACGTTCGCTCAGAAAGGGCAAAAAGCGAAGGTCTCCCGAAGGGAGCAAGAGTGGTAATTGATTTAACCAGCCGACCATACGGTCTACCAGATTATCATTTGATGTAAATACGCTACTTCGCTGACCGTGGATTGTTTACTTTGACCTATAAGGCCTGCTGGTGGCTGACGGGGATTGTGCAGGCAGCAGCGGCTCAGTTGGCCGGAACGCCGTGTTGCATTGTGCTATGCACTGCACCACGGCTTCGTTGCTCGGTGCACAAATCCATTCTGTTGATCCATCGACTCTCGTTTCAAGTTCAGCAATTATGCGCCTTGTCATGCAAAGGCTGTATGTATCATGAATCTTGTCCATGTTTATCGAGGTGCACAATTCAATGGATAAAGGCAACCCCGCGATCCAGCCAAAAGCAACTGCAGCACTTGAGGGGCACATTCAGCTCTGAAAGTGTAACAAGAAATTGAACATGACGACCACCTTGGGAATAAGAAAAAGGCCATCATTTTTAGAATGTGAATTGATACTCAGATTTCCGCATTCCCATCTTGGTTCCATCCTCTTCTGGCTCCTTCACATGTTGGCCACCGGAAGTTCGTTCCACCGCAGCCGGCCCTCCCGTTGCGACCGACAAAGTCCACACCACACGTAGACGTCATAGGTGGCAGTTCCATTGTCGCATACGCGCCCAGCAAGCCCGATCCCTTGCGGCCTCGCACAGTACAGGCCTTCTCGCTCTCCTCAGACCACGCAAATGAGCTTGTAAAGCTTCCCAATCCCTCTCCTGTCTTCCCTCGGCCCTCAAATGGAACCAACCCGTCGCACCGCCAAATCGGCGTCCTCTCCCTCCACCGACGACACCATGGCCTCCCCGACAGCAGCTTCATCCCCGACGATGCGCAACTCGCCGTTCCTGCCGACACCTCTCGAGAGAATTGTTTTGTCAATGTTCCCGATACTGCTCGTTTTTGGCACCCTCTTCTCAATACTCTCCCCGGACATACGATCGTCGCATTACGACCCTGTTTCGCAATCACACTCGCAAAACCCCTCCGACGCTCCTGGCTATTTCGCCCGCAAGTCCAACATCTTCAACGTCTTTTTCGTCAAGCGTGGCTGGGCGTGGTTCACCGTCTCATTTGCCGTATTTCTCTTCACCCACCCCAGCACCACCGCCGTGTCGCAACGGCTCCGCGCCGGATTGCGGTGGGTGACCGTCACGACATTGTGGATTTTCGTCACCCAGTGGTTCTTTGGAGCTCCCATAATCGACCGCGGCTTCCGATGGACTGGCGGTAAATGCGAGCTCGCACACCGTGAGGTTTCTATGGGAGACACCAGCGTCGGCGAGATGGTCACAGCAGTGGCGTGCAAGGCTGCCGGCGGAAAATGGAAAGGCGGCCATGATATTTCTGGCCATGTCTTCCTGCTGACGCTCGGCACCGTGTTTTTGATGCAGGAAGTCGGATGGGCCGTTACCAAGTGGGCTGGTTGGAAACACGAGGAGAGATCTATTGTGATGGATGACGGTGCTTTAAAGAGCGCCCACGTTGAAGCTGAGACGCCTGCTGGTGAAGGCGCAGGCAGGCCAGCTCTAGATATGGGCACCAAATTTGCCATGGGAGTCATGGGATTGAGTGTTTGGATGCTGTTGATGACAGCAATCTACTTCCACACCTGGTTCGAAAAGGTAAGCTCTTCCCTGAGCGTCTCGCTTTGGTCAAGGCTAACATGCGACAGTTTACGGGGCTTATGACGGCGGCGACGGCATTATATATCGTGTATATTGTACCAAGATTCGTCCCAGTAGTCAGAAAAGTCATTGGTGTCCCAGGAGTTTAGTCTGAAATGAGACAATGAATAGAAATTTTAGTTATTTTTACCATAAAACATATAGAAGTTAGAATAAAAATAATGCCACTCTCAAGCACCCTTTTGTCTATTTTCTCCATCCCTAAGTCATGATATCCGGATATGCAACCTCAAAAAACACTTCCTCCAGTTCTTGCAGCAACTCATGATCCAGTTGTCCGCTCAGGACTTCAACAAACCTTAATCGGGTCATGACTCTCGTCATAATCTCGATTCTATTCTCACCATCTAGAAATGGGTTCTCAGGGTCCACCTCAGCCCATGATCCGGTTGACATGGTAATTTGCTGAGCCACCAAAGCCAGCCCTTCGACTTCGGGGATCCCTATGTCCAACGTCAGCTTTGGAAGATTTCTGAAACCTCACAACCATACCGCAGTCACGGATGAAGCCTAGAAACCAGTTAGCTCAAGCGAACATGAGTGGAATGAAGTGCAAGGGAGTACCTGGTATAGAAAAGCACGTCTGCTGGAATTTTATGAATTGGATCATTAATTCTGGTATATTCTGGATGCATTCGTCAGGGAGTATATCCATGGACCTGGTTGTCTCAAGATCGTTAAGTGCAACTTGGTGAAGTAGCGACGAAATTCTGTCGGGGTCAACAATCCGCGAGGCTGCAGACAAAGTCAGCATTCTTTCTAGGCCGCAATACTAACTCGACCTGCCTCGAGCGATGATGTCTTCGGGCGCATGTAGAACCATGAATGGAAGGCATCCAAGGCTTTTGAATCTCGAGTCTAAAGACCCACCACTAAAAAACGCGAATCTCATGTACTTCAAGTACAGCCAAACTCGCTGTGGCGGGAGTTGGAAGTAGGTGTGAAGAAGGACATCGCGGTTGCGCTCTCTCACTGACTCATCAATACCTTGAGACCAAGAATCAAGCTTTACTCGCAGCAGCCACATGCGATGAGCCTGTTCCAGGTCATACACTAATGTGTCTTGCGAGCCACCTAGACTTCCGTGAGACAATATACACCCGCGTACGATCCCGATGTTACATACCTAATGCCTCATAGATTGGTCTATATTCCTCCTCAACCTCCTTCTCATAATCGCCACCGATGATCTTTTGACAGGCCTCGGCCAAGTCCGCTTGTCGATTGATGAAATCTCGGTAATTTGGAATGGTGGGAAACTCGGTAAACTCCCAAATTGCGTCGACCTCCAGGCCTAAATTCCGACCCAATGACACCAGCTTGTTGAAGAAGCTGAAGCGGGAATCCTTATCTTCCGCAGAGAACCGTTTTCCAATGCGGCACGGCGCAACGAGATAATATTTCAATGTTTTGACAAGGGCAGCCTGCGACCCGAACACGATGCTCGTGCAAGTACTCGCGTTGTCAAAAATGATTGCGTTGATCAGGTTGACGTATTCCGAATTGATGGGGAAAAAGCTGAAGAGAAATTTGTGGTCCTTTCGCATTCTGCCGTCCTCGCCATCCAGATGATAGAGCCGCCCGTCAACAATCACCGTGTAGTTGTTTCTCGCCTTCGCGATCGGAAGGTCCGCAAGCAGCGATTTCACATCCCATGGATAAAGGTCGTCCAGTACACTGGACCTCATCATGTCCCGAAACGTCTTCACTCTTTCATCGGCATCCTCTTCAGGTACTGGAAGTATGACGCATCTGAGGACAATCATCAGCTTTGGGGAAATAGGGGCAAACGTGTGGAGAGGCGTATAGCGTATTCCATCAATTCCAGACGATTCTTCCGTCGTATACCAATTCGGGCCCTCAAAGACATTGTAGCTATTATCCGCGAGAATGAATTCTTCATCGACACAGGCCGGCGTGCAAATCGACATGTACATGTAGTTTACGTGCGAGATGAAGCCCACAGCATCCAGCGGAAACATCCGCTTTGGGAGCTCCTTGGTCCACCCTCCGTTGGGATCCATCCGGATCTCCATGATTGCTTTCAAGTTGTCGAACCAGACGTCCAATGGTCGTTTATAGCCCTTGTCTTTCATGTAGCTCAGCAAGAGCTTCCGATCGTCTGAATCATACGTATCTGAAACCTCATGGTAAAAGCGACGGTAGTAACCCGAACCACGATACTTGAGAATAAACAAGAACTTGCGGATGACATCCTTTTCATCACGGGTAAGCCATAGCCCTCCCTGATTTTGCTCGTGTGCACATCTTATTTTCCGAAAAACGGCACTGGCTTGAGACTCAAACCTAGAGAGCATTCTTTCAACCTCCTGTTGCTTATCTGTGGCCTTGGTCGTGTCCCTGTACATGTCCGGGCTGCCTAGAATACGTTTCACTGGCTTTTCGGAAACAGAGAAAGGTTCCACGGTGAGATCAATATGGCTGACAACCAAGTCACCACGGAACATTCCTTTTTTGAAATTTTTACCCGACTTCTTTGCTTTCTTACCAGTCTCTATGGGTGGACGGTACGGGTGGGAGAAGTTCCGTAGCAAGAACTGCGGCACGAAGTGATGATATTGAGCGTCGGGTTTCTTGTCCATTTTTGCCAAGAATCAAGAGGTTTGCAGAATGAATGATTGAAGCGAAGTAAAATAGTTAAATTTGAATGTCTACCGGAGTAAAATTTGGATGAGATGAATATTTGTATCTCGTCAAGCCTGTGGTCGGGGGCCTACACAACCTCTTCTCCTCCCAACGGCCCCCACCAGGTCCTGCATATTCAACTAACAGGTTTAATGCGGGAGGCCGACCAGTTGCGTTTGGGGATAAGTTGTCTCGAAATTGAATGGGCCGTGCTTGTAATCTCTCGCTCCAATTGACCGATGAACAACTTAAAGTCGGACGAGGCGGTACCACGAACATATCGGATGAACGGAGTGACTAGTGGATCTGACCCTTGGTTTGTGAAGCGGGAAAACTCTTGCCCTTATAGATCAGTAGCTACATTGGAGGGGCTTTGTGGTTTTGTGACTGTACTTTCGCATTGACATGGGACGAAGCACATGGGCAGGATCCCACACCTTATGGTTGTATCGCTGAGCGGCCAGAATAAAGAAAACTAACTTCAATCGGAATCAAAGTGACTACGCTACAAAAGCCAAATTCTTTCCCGGTCCAATCTCAACATAAAGCAATAGATAATGAAAAAAAGAGGGGAAATCGAATCACTCAGTTCTTTTTGGTGAATGCTCGCCATGTATCTTCCGCAAGTGCCTTACGAGGCGGTCTTTTCTTGTCAATTTTGCCTCGCAAGAAGGGTACTTGCATGCAAATTCCTCCAAAGGAAGCCCCATAGCTTGGGCTTTCTCGCGGTGGCGGCTTATAATGTGACGGTCGAGATCGCGTCGCCAAGCGGAACCATGATTACACTCCGAGCAACGCAAAGGCTTCTTAAACCTTCTTTCCACGCGACTGCCGCCAATTCAGTAAGTTTTTCTTGTGGAAAGGGCTAAAAAACATACTTTAGATCACACTGGCGGACTCCGGTATTACTCCTTCTCGTAGTTATTGACTTGGCTTTTTGTCGTGGAACGCCTTCGGTTTCTGAAAATGAACTCGCCCCTGGTGAGCTAAGCTGGAGCGAGGTATTCCGGGATTCAATTGAGCGATCAGATGGTACTGAGGCGTTACTTGAATCGACAATAGGCACAGAGTTGAACAACTGAATGTCGAAAAGGGACATCGAATCTGCATTGAATGTTGAATTCAATGGAAATTGGGGCTCTGGGTAACCGGCTAGATATGTTAGAAGATCCAAGTTATTGGGTGTAAAAGGCTGGCTGGGAGATGAAGGGGGTTGAATTTCAGGGGCTTCAGAAGTTGAGTATCTCATATCAGGAGGATTTTGAAGTTCATGGGGGAAATGAGTCTCCTCGCCTGCCAGTGGAGAGCAGTCAAAATTTTCCAGCAACTTTGAAAATTGCTCATCATCGAGAAGGAAACAATCGATATCGATGTGCGCATTGCCGTTGGGAACATCTTGGTTCGTTTCACTGCGAAGCGTGGCCAAGACATCTTGACCCACGTTCGCAGAATCCATGTTGTTGGTAGGATCACAGGAGACCCAGATAAAGGTTTTATTTCACGGGGAGCAAGGCTCCACCGGAACAGCTGGTTGAAGGTGTGTTTGGTTGGTTGTAGCTAGTTTAGTCGCCCGAGCGGACGAGAGTCGATGGTGAATTCGGGAGTGGGACCTTTTCCTGACTTATCCAGGTCCGCCAATCTGACTACCGCACGATGTATTGGCCTTATTTTTCGAGACCTATTTTTTGATAAGAGCAACTTACATACTACCCCGAGGGGTAAGACATATCTTCTGTATCCATTCCTTTACCAATGTTGAAATCGACTTGCAAAACCTCCGCGATCCCTCCAAGAGGTGTTGAGAGCCCCCACAAACATGCCGCAACTCACCACGTTCAGCAGGTATGGCATCCAGTAGCTGAAGGCTACTTCCAATACGTGCTGGACACAGCTTCGTGCAGCTTGTTGGTCGATAAGCATCATACAGCACCAGGCTTGCAGCGTTTGCAGATGTCTTGCAGACCGAGACCATCGTTCGGTAGTACACAAAGATATTGTTAAGAATGGCCATAAACTAAAACGAACACGCGGAATCGCGAGAGAGATGGGGTGCAAAGAGCACCAATAGGAAGGTAGCCAGCCCGGTGAAGTGTACAACTACTTGGACGAGAGAAATGTGGGTATCACCCAAGTAAGATTGCACTTCACCGGGCTGGTTCGTTGTTTAGAGTAACTGAGAGTCTGTGAAGAGTGCAGTAATAATCAGGAAATTAGGAGAATATGATGTTGGTTTTGATTGACCTTAGGGTCCTTCACGGGTGATGGGGAAAAGAGATGGAGAGGACAAAAATCGGTTGGAATGGGCTGGCCCTTATAAAGTACCATCACATCATTGAAGGCCCCCCCCGATCAGGCGATATTCATCGACTTGATAATTGCTGCTTCGATAATTGAATAGATCGATTGCCTTGCCTGCTGACAATTGGGATTTGGTTGGTTGGTTTGGGGGCCCATCAATCCTACCTTGCATGTGGGCGGCTCCTAATGCAACCCGTCGTTCAATGATAGACCAGAACCCCATGTTAGTTCCAACTGATCTAGCTGCATTATTGCGTGTTTCACTCCCAGTTTGGTCAAACAATACAAAGTGGGTTAGCACCTTGCGTGGTTTGACTTGGGCCAAAATTCCGTCTACCCTGCCCAAAATATTGTTGAATTCTGCTGTCTGCGGCATTTGAACAATCTTATATGCAGTAATAATGTTATTGTTAATTGATGTAGATGCTTGAGCGCTTTCGAGCCCCTATTCTTTACAATGTCGATTGACTGGCATAGGCAGAATTAAATGCTCTTCCAGAGGTCGTCATGTAATTCTTGTTATGATTTAATCTCTAGAATAAATTAAATGATTCTTTTCATTTACTTGTTTTTAATCTACGGCGTCTTTGTTACGCTCCCATGCGTCTCTCAGTTCCAGAAGCACAGGGTGTAGGCTGAAAAAGGTCTACTTGAACCTTGCTTGGACAGGCTGGAAGGATGGACTTTTTCCGTCATCCAAGGAAAATGTTAATTAATTAATCCTATTCTTTTTGACAGCTCTTCAATATGCAAATGAGATTCATAGTAACAGCCAATGGCTTGTGAGGATTGGATACAACTGGGCTGCGTTTTGGACCCCTGGCTAGCCTCGTCGACCCTGGGCTTCAGGTTCACAAATATGCGGACGCGACGTTTTAAAGGATAGGAATCATTCACATGGTCGTGGTTATATATGTCGCATCTGAAGATGAAATTCAGAGCTTCTTTTCGCGCCTTGCAGGCAGCACTGATCGATGGGGTGAAAATCGCTGTCAGAATGCTGCTTATCATCAACGAAAACTAGTCCTAGTGGTGCAATCGAAATTAGGTTTCGAACTGACTGAATGATGGAAAACCAGAAAAAATCATGGGTAGTGTGATTTTCTAGCCAAAGTCCTGCGACATTGTATTCACAGCAGTCAAATCTTGATGCAACCATAGATCATGTCACTTCCCCAAGAAATGTCGCAATTCGCGCCATTGGCTGTTTCGCGGCCCTAAAATTAAGCTTATCCTGTATTCAACCTCTATATGATATGAATTGTGCCAAGAGATGCGATTTTTGCCAAGATGATGCCAATATTTATAGAGCACTTGGCAAACCCAAAGAGCCATTGGCAACCATCAACACCAAGACGATCAATTCCAACATTTCCAACCTCCCCTCACCTCTAGGACAGTCATCGAGAGTTTGTCAGAAAGCACAGACGGCGGACTCAGATCCTTGTCGAGTTGCCCCCCAACCCGACTGGAAAGTGGACACTGCTCCCGAATATGTCTTCTGCGTGGGACTACCCGCCACCATGATCCGAACATCAAGTCAAACTTTTTCATATTCGGAAAAGCGAGCGAAAGAAACCAGACTCGTTGTGCGTAAACAAAGGTAAATGGAGACGATGCCGGGCGACTGAGACGTTTCGGGCCATCGGCCGGCTGGTCGGCAGGCCCCGATCCCTGCCGGTTACGTCGAGGGCAAAGAGAGGTGATAATCTCCGGCGTCAACAACGTTTCCTATAAGAAAAATATACCTCACTGCTTCCCATACGCGGAGGCAACGTTATGTTCAACCCCCACTGCAGTGGCCTTGTGATCGACATTCCCAGAGTCGCACCCGATGGGGACAATTTTTGGTTCCAGGGATTGGGGCCAATGGCCAACACGAATGCGATATTGACTGTGGATCGCGATGGACTCCTTCATGACACGACCCCATGAAGAATGGGTTCACAAAAATTTTCCTCATGTCAATAACCTCGTCAAGCAGGGATCATTTGCGGCGGCATTTCTCCATACACCGGGAATGTTCGTTAACCCCCACCCTCAGTGCCGTGTTTTCATCTAATCTGATCATTCCTTGATCTTATCAGATCCCAGCTCACGCCCCCATTGTGCATGGCGTCGTAACGTTCTGCCGGTAGAGGCCTGATGCAAAACGTAAATCTTTACCGACATCGGAATGAATCCAATGAACGGGGCAAAAATCCCAAAGGATAAATAGATGCTGTAGCTTTGCCCTTCTCTTTTCCTGGGTTCTGTAGCCTTTCCCAAGGACCTCCAATCATCATTCATTGTCGCCTGACACAAGGAGAATCCTCAATCATGCGCTCGTCTCTGTCTCTGCTTAGCTCCCTGGCCTGTGTGGCCTCGGTGAGCGCTGCCACCGAGGACAGCACTTACTGGCCATGGCAGTCGTACAAGTCTGTCAACTTTGAGCCTCCGTCCCTGAACATCACCAAGTCCGGCGACCCTCTCTCCCCCGGTCTGCTGTTCTTCGACCAGAACGGTCCTTATGGACACAACTACAGCCTGTTCATCATGAGCGATGAGAACGAGCTGGTCTGGCAGAGCGAGTATGGCGATTACACCGCCTTCCAGAAGCAGACTTTCCAGGGTGAGCCCGTCCTGACTGCATTCAAGGGCATCTCCTTCAGCGAGCCCTTCGGCTGGGGATACGGAGCCATCCAAATTTGGGACCAGACTTACAACAACACTTACAATGTCTCCCTGTTGATGTCTGACGGTCCCTTCACCACCATCACTGGATGGGACTCCTCTGGTCTCATCTCCTGGATCGACATGCACGAGGCCCACATCACCGACGATGACACCATGCTGGTCGTCATGTACAACGTCACTGAGTTCGACCTGACCAGCATTGGTGGCCCTGAGAACGGCTGGACCACTGATGCCAACTTCTATGAGATTGACATCAAGACCAACGAGGTTCTGTTCTCGTGGCACTCTCTTGACCACCTCGAAAAGATCCCCATGAACGACTCTGTTCAGTTCCACCCTGTGAACGGCTTCGGACAGAACCAGTCGTACCCTTACGAGTACTTCCACATCAACTCTGTCGACAAGAGCAAGGATGGATCTTACATTATCTCTTCCCGATACTACTCTTCCATCTTCAAGATTGCTGCCGATGGAGAGGTTGAATGGACCTTCCAGGGAAAGACCGGTGGTGACTTCAAGCTCCTTGACGACATTTCGTTCCGTTACCAGCATGACGCCCGAATTCGCGGCTACACTGACAACGGCCTTGAGATCAGCTTCTTCAACAACGACAACGCCAAGATCTCGTACGGATACAACGAGACCACCGGAATCTACGTTTCGTTGAACGAGAAGACCATGGAGGCCTCCTTGATCAAGGAGCTTTCTGACCCCGCCGACCCCATCTATGCCGCATCCCAGGGCAACCTCCAGGAGCTCAGCAATGGACACGTCATCATGGGCCACGGCTCTACTCCCAAGATCAAGGAGTACAACACCGATAACAAGGTTGTCATGACTGCTCAGTTTGGCCCCAGCGACAACACCGTCTTCTCTTACCGTGCCTACCGTGCCCCTTGGGTCGGCCTCCCCACCGCTGCCCCTGATGTTTACGCCTGCTGGAACAAGTCCAACAACACGGAGGTGTACATGAGCTGGAACGGTGCCACTGAGCACCAGGAGTGGAAGGTCTACTCTGGCTCCTCCGAGAAGGGTCTCAAGTTGGCTGGCAAGGCCAAGAAGACCGGCTTCGAGACCAAGGCCACCATTGCCGACCACGTCAAGTACGTTCGCGTCGAGGCCAACGGCAAGGGCATTGAGGCTGGCGTTTCTAGCGTCATCGCCCCCATGGAGGAGTGCTAAATGCACAATCCTCTGAGTAATCTCCCAACACAAGAATGTGTCATTGCCGAAAAGGGTCTCGCTGAGGCAGGTTTGACGTAGGAATTTGTTCACAATTTTGCACGCAAAGCTTGTGCTTGGGTCTTCTGAAATCCAATGTATTTCCGTTACTATAAAAGAAAACTTGTATTAGCATGACTTTGTACATATTTTAGATCATTGATAGTCAATATTGTCACATACTTACTTGATCTTTCAACGAACTGTCCCTCATAGTGCCTGAGCACATATGTTTCTCGCCCTTTAGTGTAATCAATCCTTCAGCCTGACTGCAGTATACCATTTGCAGTCAAAGGACGGCCCGCTGTTGTTTGCAGTACCGCCTTTAATTCAATTAGAAGAAAGAGCTGGAAGGATTAGCTCCTCCAGGGTTGCCTAGCATGTCTCCAAGGTCTTGCAGGATGTGGTTTCTGAAGACTGGCCAAGTTGACACAAATTTGTCATAGGTTGTGGTTGACAGGAGCAATTGTTCAGAAATGCAGATCCTCAATCTAAAGGAACTAAGCTCCGTACCTTTCAGCTTATTGTTGAGCGCTGGCACGAACATTGACTAAATATCTCGGGTTCCCTTGAACGAACTCAGTGATATGAAGAACAAAGAGTTTGACGACTGCATGTTCACTCCTCTTCCTGCTTTCACTACTAAAGATCTGCGTCTTCTTGGACTCCTGCAAAGAGCAAATCCAAATCTAGAAAATCCCGTAAGCCATATTCACGGTTTGCAATGATCAAGCTCTCCTCGGCTTGATCTATCAGCGAGAGCCAAAACTTACCCTATGTGGGCACCAAAATCCCCAACAAACGTTTAGCTTCTCCAAACTTGGCTCGAAACTCGTCCACGAGCCAACCCTATCACCTCAACTTGCCACTTGACCGATAATGTCGAATATTCGTTTTAGATAATATGCCCACTTGAGGTCCCTCGGTGGCGATTCGCTGCTTCTTGCTCTTTCATACAACGATTTCTTCATAGAAACGCCAAGGATGGTCCACTCTCGTATATACGCCAATGCCGTCAACAACCAACGAACCCGTATGGTTGAGGACTCTCTCGTGGCCTCAGAGACAGTCTTCTCCCCAAGGTAACACGAGTTGACCGCCATGCTGTCGGTGCAGGAAGGCCCCCTTGGGGATGCGCGGGTATCTTTTTTGCAGGTTCTCCTCTTTCAGATATTATTTAAACATACCTGCAAATATTTTCGCTGTTACTTTGGAAGGCCACATGAGCAATAAGCCCATCCATCCCAGTACATCTCAGGACACTCAAACTTAGTCTGCTATGACCTCTCAGTAATTTGGGAAAAGATGCCCAAAACACAGCATCTTCACCGTGCCTGTATCTGCCAAGATGCCTTTCGCTATCAGACTCTAGTTGATTTCGGTCAGGATAACTTTCACAGGCAGACTTTGTCTCTCGTGGTCTCTCAGTAACTTGGGGAATGCCGCCGAAAGCAAGGTAGCTCATCTACTTTAATGTCAATTAGTATACCTCTCGCTTTCGGACAGTCTCTCAGTAATGCAGCTGCAATTCATCATAGAGATAGTACCATGTCATCATTTCCCCAAGTTCGATGGCAATGGTCAGGTTTGACATTTTCTCAGCACAATCGGCATACTTTCCCAGTACCTTCCGATAACGTGCAATATGCATGAAGATCTTTTCATATAGGATCATGATCTAGAACAACGTGAGAAACTCCTTTCGCTTCCTCGGCAGCTCACTAATGCTACCCACGGGATACATACCTTGAGAATCGGAGAACCAGCGCCTCGTTCTCAACTCGCCTCCTTTTACTGCAACTCTATGATATAAAACAGCAAATTGATGGCCATTCATAGTGTCAAATCTGTTGGCATTTCAGGTTCGTGAATTTCTTTCCTCTTGAAAAAGAAGAAATCCGAGGAAACGAATCAAGGAGTTTCAACGCGTTAGCCAGAGATCCCAATCCCTAATCACAATACCACATCAATAAAAGCAATATGCCGTAGCTTTTGATGCTTGACAACCCTTTTTATCCATATTGGCGCATTTTCTGTTGTTAGTATCACAGCCGTTATGATGGGTCACTGGCCCGACAAGGAATTCTGAGAATCTCTCTACTCTTCAAAAAAGACGAAATTTCAAAACTCAATGTATCAAGCTTCCTTACCGGCATGATCTTGGTCTTCCTGGAAATGAATCAGGCGTGTTTCGTCTAGATAAAAGCCAGTGTCAGTTAAACGGTACAGCTTGATGAGGTCTGGCAGTGTTGTCAACTGACGGAAGGGTTCTTGAGAAAGTGTTGGCGGAAAGTTCTTGACGTGGGGATCTTTCGACGGATTCTTAATAGAGATTCGGTAATCTCTAACTTGGGGCAAGTATTGGGATTCTTAAGGACCCGGTGGTCCTGAACAATGGGAGTTTCTTGAGAGTTCGAGAGAGGGAGTGTCGGTTTCTTAAGACCCGGTGGTCTTGATAGGAGGGGGCTTGTCGGGAGATGGGATGTTGTCGGATTCTTAAAGACCCGGTGGTCTTAGTCAACGGAGGGGATGTCGGGGTTCTTCTTTAGGGGCACGGCCCTGTGTTTCTCGGTCGATCGGGGAGGGGAGGGGGTTGTCGGAGTTCTTTGCAAGCGATCCTGCTTCTTCTTTACCCGGCCGGGGGGTACGGTTTGGTAGTCTTGAGGGAGGGAGGGGTTTTCGAGGAAAAGGGGGTGTCGGGGTTTCTCTTAGAGCACCGAGGGCTCGCGTACTCGGGTACGACTTGTCTTGCACAAAGGACTCGGGGCCTTCGGAGCCGGGGCTCTTCTTTCTTTTTTTGGGGGGGAGGGGGTTTTGTCGAGAATTCTTCACAGGCGGTCCTGTTTAACTTCTTTTCTTAAGCTCAGCTCGGGGGAGCAAGTATCGGAGTCTTGAGGGAACATCTTGTAACTTGGGGGTAGTCTGACGTCCAAGGGCAAAGATCAGCATCTGTTCAAAACGAAGAGTGAGAGATTCTCAGAAAGATAAGCAGAGGTCTATATTGTATTAGCAAGTTCCAAGTCCCAATTATTCTCAACCTTTATCGAGACTTGAGTAATTCTTGACAGAATTGACAGGTGACTCAAACATCTTGCATGGAAGCGTCTTCAGAGGTTCAATGCTCACTGGAACACAAATCAGTATTTCCTGGTCGAGATAATAATGTTTCGAGGAATAGAAAAATTACCTATTTGCTCCACGTTGTCTCAATATCGTATGGTTTCATGTTTCTGTTGAATGAATGGAGTGAAGGGGACGTTCTTGGTGATCCCCTCTCCCTCCTTCAGCCTCCCTCTGCATAAACATTAATGGTTGGCATATGAACATGAAATAGTAGATGGTTTATTTCAAACTCAGTATCAAATTGGGGGTATTCTCCTTACCAGAAAGGCACATATGGAGCGGTGAAACCACCAGTCCGGTTGCTCTTTCCAATGCCAATAGCATCGAGCATGCCAAAGGATAGTGGGCTACCGAAAACTCGAGGCTTTTGTACCCAGGGAATACAAAGGCATTCTTCTAGAAGTCAGGGTTACTCCTATTGATTCCATGAGTAAGAAGTGGCAGTGGACATGGGTATTTTGTCCCCACGCCCCCTCAATCCTACTGGCGGGTCAGCCACCGGGACACTACATACTGATATCACACTATAGCTTACCATCAGGCCAACCGAAGTTGTACATGGCCCTGAACACGTTTTGTACCTGTGGTGCTGCTTCTTTTGTGGCAGTCTTCCCTCCAACTTGCTCTGTTCGGAGGTGAAGGATCAGACACGCGGGATAGTTGTCAGACAATGAGCCATCTTGGACAAACGATCCCAGAATCTGTCTTGGATTTTCATCCACAAGTCTATTTGCTGTCAGCTTTTGACTGTGAAACTCACTGTGCCCACAGAATCTTCTAGGTTGGCCAAGACGGGTAGGAAAACGGTTTCATCACCATCACCCGAGGGCTGAAATGTAAAAGTCATACGAGATAACGGGTACTTACTTTGATGGTGATTGTGCTATACGAGTGTCAAAATTCTTGTTGCTTCTCGTGCTTCTTGCCACTGTCACGGCTGCAGTTTGCCGACCTGGTTTCCGAGTTAGCCTTGCCACGGCACATGATACCCGGGCAAAACCAAAAGTACCATCGACTAATGGTGATGGTTTTACGGAAGATGTGTCTTACCAAATGTGACTGCAACGTTTAGCAAAATTTCCTTGTGTTTTGGTGTCACATACACGGTCGTGGTCCGTATTCTCCCATGCAGAGCAGATGAAACGTTCCACAACCACAAGACGGGGAGGCGGCAAAAAGCTCCTATCAAGGAAACTTTTGCCAAGATTGTTAGCAGATCATTCAAAGAAGACGTGATGCCATTTTAGAGTCTTTACCTCTTGTGAGGACATTCTGGTTGATGAGTGACAGGGGTAGGAGAAGAAGAGAGTTTGGTGGTTAGCCAAAGTGGAAGAAGCTAGCCACGAAAGAAGAGTGGGAAAAAAAGAAAAAATTCATGACATGAAGTAGAAACAGACGAAATGATCTTTCTGATGCATTTCCGTATTTCGAATGATGTGAAAGTGGCAAACGGTGGAAAAGTCGAGAATCAAGACCTAGGGTGACACCCACTAAAAGTCCAAGTCGGCATCAGCGGAGGGGGAAGTAAACAAAATCGAGGGCCGCACTCACTGGGCTGCCTTGATGCGTGGCCCCACAATATTCGGAGAGGGCAGACTGGCAGGCCGTCAAACCAGCAAAGTCTGTAATTGTGCCTGGACATCGCTCCCAATTGTTTGATTTTTGCCCCAAGAGGAGCCTGCGTACGCACCTCGGCCATGGCCCGTCTCAAAGCTCCCGCAGGCCTCCCTGCGCTCGTCAGGGCCACCTTCACCAAGGCCCGCGATGAGGCCGCATTGAACTATTACCCCACCCAAGTAACCATACTGCATGCACGCAACATCCCCGTGAGTCTCCCTCCCCCCGAGCCTTGTAATTGAAGCAGTCCCCAGTGCTCCTCTAGTCCTAGATTGTTCATGGGTATTGTATCTAACTGCCCGTCCAGTTCCAGCTCCGCTACTCCCCGGCCCTGGCCAACAAGCCAAAAGCCGCACCAAGAGATCAGACCAAGCCCACCAAGCCTTTTGATCCATTTGCTGATCCTCCCCCTGCTCTTCGTATCACTGACTTGAGCCCTGCACACTATCTCGTCTTGAACAAGTTTGCCATTGTCCCCGAGCACTTCATCCTCGCCACGAAAGAGTTCAAGCCTCAGACCCATGTGCTCGAGGAGTCGGACCTCGAGGCCACTCTGGCGTGCATTGAAGCATACGAGGGAGGTGGCGGAAGCGGCTCCGGTGATGGTCTCTTCGCCTTCTTCAACTGCGGAGACCACTCTGGGGCCAGCCAGCCGCACCGGCATATCCAACTGCTCCCCATTGAGATGATGAAGGATGGTCTGCCCGCTGACTCTGAGTGGTCTGTCCTCGCAGACAGCCTCACAGTCAATGCCGCCCCCTTTGCCACTTTTGCTGAAAAGATCAACTTGTCCATGTCCGGCAGCGAGCTTCATGCCGTGTATCTGCGCCTCTACCGCCAAGCCTGCGTGGCCGTGGCGGCAAGCCAGGGGGATGCCATCACCGAGCAAGACATCGGCAAGGAAGGCGAGGCACGTATGAGCTACAACATGGCAATGACAAAAGATACTTTGGTAATCTGTCCTCGCCTCGCTGAAGGCGCCAGGATTCTGGAAGCGGGCGATGGCGCCGTAGGTAGTTTGTCACTGAACGGAACGGTTTTGGCGGGTACAGCGCTGGTAAAGAGCGAGGCGGAATGGGAAGCTCTCAAGAAACATCCCGAAACATTGTCGCAAGTGTTGGAGGTAATTGGGCTCACAGGCAAAGTTAGAAACAGTAAAACTTGATTCGTTTTTTGTCGCGTCTTATTCTACGCCAATCCACCCCCCCAACTCTACATATCCCCCATCTTCTTGAACCACCGCTTCTTGATGGCGGCCGGCCCAAAAGGGTACCGGCCGCCATTGGCGGCCATCCAGTCGCCGATTTTCTTCCACAGGGCGCGCGTAGGGCCCGAGCGAGTGACAGCCTCGTGCCCCATCATTATCAGAGCATCCTAACAATGTTAGTTCATCTAAAGAAAAGACAATATCAAGGATCAAGCTTACATCGGCATCACTCCACTCTGGCTTCCGGACCCGGTCGGAGGCCGGCTTGGTCATGGTTCTCCAGTTGCCGCGCAGGGTGGTCACCGCCTTGTCAATGTTTCCCCGCTCCTTGATTTCCTTATAGGAAATCCCCCAGACTCTAGCCACCAAGAGGTAGACCATGCGCTCGACATCATTCTTGGGATAGTATTCGTCCATCCATGCGCGACGGGCCCGGAGAAGGGCGACCTTTTGGGCCTTCCGTTTGACAATCTTGCACAGTGGGCGAAGAGACTGGACGTACCCGGCCCGGATATGGCGGCTGTGGACGTATTTGTCAAAGGTATCTCGTGGAAGTTCCAGTTTGCCACGAGTAACATTCTGAGCTGGGTCTACTGTTTCATCGGGAACGTTTTGGGTGTCGCTGTCCTTGGGGGCAATCCCGGGGGAGTCGGGCGTGGCAGGATTTTCGATGTTTCGCTCAGGTTTGACAAAGACAGGAACATCACCCATACCAGTGAAATCGTCATCGGTGGGCTCATCCTTAATGATACTCCCTTCGGCATCCTCGTCTTGCTCAATAATCGCTCCGGAGTCGTAGCCCTAAATTAAATCAAGAAGTCGGCAAATGCGGTCTAACGATGGCTGTGCGATGGATCAATGGAAAATAACAGAGCGACTCACATTAGAGTTCATGGGACCAAAACCGGAGGGCTGGGAAACGTCGCCGTTGGGGTTGGTGAGCTGGGGGACACCGTTGTTGATATTAGAAAACTGGGAAACCATGCCGTTGACGTGAGGAAAGTGGGAAATGTTGTTGTTGAAAGCAGAGAACTGAGAAAAATTTCCACCAATGCCAGAGAGTTGGATGGTGTTGTTGTTGATACCATAAAACTGACCGGTGTTGTTGTTGTTGAGATCATAGAATTGAGCCATGTCATTCATATCAGAGAGCTGGGCAAGGTAGGGGTTGACCGGAGGAGGCTGGATAAGGTTACCAGCTTCATCATAGTGCAGGGAAAATCCCCCATTCATGTACTGATTCTGCAAGAAGGCACTGTTCCCCTGGAAGCCTTGGGCAACGTAGTTACCCTGGGTTTGGGGCAGGGAAAAGTTGCCGTAAGCAAAATCTCTAGGGATGAAACGCTGAGGGACGCTGACGAAAGGCTGGTAAGGCCCTTGGTGCTGGTTGGCAAATCCCTGAGGGTGGTAGTGACCAGCCTGCTCTTGGTTCGGCATGATTGCTTGGGGGAGTCTGAAAAGACCAAGCGATGAGGTTTCTGTATTCTGAGAGTTAGATTAATATTCCAGGAGAGTGATTTTGTCAAGGAACATACCAAGAACGCAAAGGACCTCGGAAGACGGTCGAAGAAGAAAAAGTGGATGAAGGGGGAGAGAGTGAAGTAAGGGGTTCGACCAGCAACAAGAGCAAAGTCTAGAGTGCTCGGCAAGAAGATAGAAGTGGTGATGAACGCAGATGAGAAAATGAACTTGGAACTGCGTGTGTGTGGGAGAGAAAGAAAGGTCGAAATGGAGGCGATCGAGAAACCCTTTAAATAACCAGTCAAGCAGTTGCTTGAGAGAAAAGTAAGAATGGCTTCTCGATGTGAGGTGAAGGTGAGTACAAACCGACAAGGTGAACTGAATTCGAACGCATGCTGAGTCCATGTTGTGCTGTAATAGGACTAGGTAACTGGGCAACGGGGCTAGGTGACGTAAGGGGAGAGGTCAGGAGGGACAAACGACGAGGTCAATAGGCACAATGAAGCGGGCTTCTGTAGATGGGAAAGAGGACAGAATGAGTCAGATGGTTTCTTGGTCTTTGAATGCAGAGAAAGATGAGAATGATGCGGTTATCATACCTTTGTTCCGCTGGGAGCCCCTCCCCTTAAATAGATTTGGCCTCGAGTACGTCTCCAAACCGTTTGACGCCGCTCGGGGACTTTTGACTGCCTCTTCCAGCTGTCTGCATGCTCAGCTCCAGCATCGAGTGAGTAACGGGTCATCATCAGTGCCACTTCCCTCCCGTAGCGTAACAGGCTTCGCGGGAGGCGAAGGGCACTTCTGATACACTTGCAACTATTCTCAAAGGCCAAGCATGCATGTCGTTCCAGATCGGTTTAGCTAGCAAGTGGGTTTGGCATATGCAATTGCCATCAGGGACATGGTGGGAAAGAATCGGGGTTTAAAATCAAATCAAGCAAATCGGAAGCGCCCCCCTTCCCCCTGGGCAGGGATCTTATCCCTTGGGGAAAGGAAGCGTGGGACTAGTAATAGGGAAGTTGGGCTTGTTTGTTTTCAATGTAGAAGTACTTTTCTTCATACCAACGAGTTTGTAAGGTGATGTTGTATTGGAGGATTCATTCGACGGGAGGGGGTTAGCGTAGCTGTCGATCATCGCAGAAGGCCGCCAGGGGAGGGGTCGTGCTCCCCTGTGATCCTCGATCTCCGCAGATGTCAGCTCAGTCTAGAATCCCAATCCATGGGGGCGCATGTTTCTTTATCGGGAATTCGTATGATGGGGGACTTACCGGGTAGCTGCTGTGGGCCGACTGCAGGCTTGATTCGTCGCCACTTTGATCGGGGAAGGGTGTGCAGCAACGTTAGCACAAGGACCAGGGACTCGATAACATCTCGGCTTAGTGTGGAGGAATCTTAGCACGAAGCTATTGAAAGAGAGGCATTGCGTCTCCTTCTTCGTGTCAAGGATGGTGCCCGTGGGCGGATCAGTGTCGCCCCAGTTGCGTGAGCCCGAAGCTTGAAGGTTGCAGTGGCCTGCGGCCCGAAAGCAGGCCTCGCCTCATTGTGCCTTCGCCTAATACCGGCCTCCTACTCGGCGTCTTGGCGAAGGGGTTGATTTTTTGTTGGAGGATGAATCTCCTTGTCCAGAAGATTGAGCATGTCGCCTTCTATATACTACTGATATCCTTAGGTTAGGGTCAAGTACCGTGATTCGGTACAAGGTATCCATCACATAGGGCCTAAGGCATGTCTGTACGCGTCCACGGCGTGGCATGACACTTAATCACATACTAAACTTAGACTTAGGCGTACATGCTATCCAATAACTCTAAAATTGGACGGCCTGGCCAGTGAGCTACTTGGGGGACAAAGTCAAGTCCACCTCCGATGTGCAACGCTCTTCCAGCGGCAGGTTGCATTCAACGTCTGTGACGGGCAAGAGCCCACCCACACCAGCCGGGGATCCCCTCCATCAATATGATCGCGTTCGAATTTTTCAAGTAAATACAAGTGGTTAGCGAGAGCCTTCTTTCTTCTGCCACCCCTCCTCTCCTGCATCCACCACAATTTCAGGGGAGGGGCAGCCAACCAGTAAAATTCATAGCAACAAAGGGGTTTTTTGCATCTTTCCCGCCGATCCCCATGGCTGCGTCGTGCTATCAGAGATCGGATTCAGGTAGTTAGGCGAGGATGTACATCATGTCGATGGCTTCACATAATAAACTACAATGGTATGTCGTTCGTGCTGAGTAATCTGCACTTCTAGTTGATGGAGCCGCCCAGGACTAGTACATTTTAGCTCCCGTTGTGGACATCGTTCATCGTTCACGACGGGCATAGCCCGGGTCCGACAGCTATGATGTGCATCCAACGGCTTTGGCGCCGAGAGCCATTGTCGTATGCCGGGCACAGTAAGAGCAACCACTACAACATCAGCAGCAATAGCAGAAAAGCCCCAGGTTCTATTCCTTGCCGATGCTATGTTTTGCTTCCGCCCCCAAAACGCGGATGGGTATCACTCAGATCACTACAACACAGATACGTGGGTGTCGCCCTATGAATGTCACTCGCATACCACATCCCGGGTGCCTGGTGCAGCTTCATGTATGACCATGTAGCTACTTCAGCCCTTGTTTTCTTTGTACTGTTTGTACTGTTTGTACTGTCACAGCGGAACCGTGCCGTTCCGGTACCCGCCTGGCCAGACTTACTGATCAGCAAGTCACGGACGGCTCGATGCTTCTCCCGCGCGGCGAGCTACATTTCCCATACCACACGGCCCCTCCAAAAGAGCGTCCTCGAGCCAGACCGCTTCTCTTCGCCAAAGAAAAAAAAGAAAGCAAGGTGAGCGACATGCAGGTAAACATGCAAGTTAGCGTATGAGGAAGTGCCAGGTCACTGCTAATGAAATCATTGCAGGCAGCCACTACTACCCTAACTCGTCAGTCCCTCATCTCAACATCACACCTTTGACCTGATGCTCTTGATTATGACAGGTCACCAGAACGAGAGAAATATCCCAGCCCCCAGTAGATTCATCTGCCGCTCTCGGCCGATACCGCAAAAAATACCACGGCAGATCGATCAAGGATCTCTGAAGACCCTCTCAGCCCAACTGACCAGGGCAAGTTTGGTCAGGGTCGTATGCGATTTGGTAAATGGCATGGGATTTTCGCTTACACCATTCCTATGGCCAGTGCTTCCTTTTGGGGCATTGATGAGAGTGGCATTCACGGCCTGGTTGTGTCTGCGGTGTACCTCCCAGCCGCACGGTGGAATCATGACCTTGAATTGGTGGCCGGTGTCAAAGTGCCCTCCAGCAAAGCAAAACGCTTGACAAGAACAGGTACCCTGCGATGCCCCCAACCCCTCAACCCTCCGTTCCTTCTCACTCTATCCCCGGCCGTCTTTGCTTCTTAAGTAACAGTGCCTGAGGCTCCACGCCAAGAGCCCTCTCCACCTACATCTGCGGGAGGCCCATCGCTCAAGGGTGATGTGGATCTAGGGTAGCGAATGATTGAGGCGGGATATCTCTGAGAGCAACAGCACTTGAACATGGCCGATGTCATAATGGAAAGATAAATAAAAGACCTGTCACGTTGATCTCGCGTAGGAGCAGATGCAATCGTGTGTTGGTTCGCTTCGCCCTTGCGCTTAGGGAGATGGACAAGGCGGCAAACCGTTGAACTACCGCCAGAGCTTGGCTCCATAGTCCAAGCTACAATTGCAGCATGGTGGATTTTCAATTCTCTCAATAACCCATGCCATCTGCTATGCAAGCATGAGCCCCTTGAGACAATGACCAATGCTACATTGGATGCAATTTGCGCACTGCGAATACAAGGCGTTTCCTAAAGCTAAACCCTCTGTGTTGAGTGTCACTGCTGCAGACTGATGCGTTAGCGGCCTGACCTATACACTGAGATGCAAAAGTAATTGCTACCATGGCTGATTTATACAGATACATAAAAAATAATTGCTATCGTCGTCGACATGAGAGACTGACTCGCAGAGTCGGCCTCGGGTACAGCATGTTTCGGTATCACATCGCCCACCAGAACTCCAGCCATATGTCCTTCTAAGTAGAAAGCCCCCAAAAAAGAAATAGACCCAATGCAAAGCGCCCTTTGACACCACCCATGTCCCAGGAAATCGCAATCTCGCTTCTCTCTCTCTCTCTCTCTCTCTCTCTCTTTCTCTCAATCCTCCCACTCCTCGTCCAGTTGATCGATAAGTCTGTTTTCTGCATCCATACTTCGGTCCCTTCGGCTGGGACTTGTGCTGAGGTGGCGGTAGCCTCGTCGGAACCGGAAGCCACGACAGCAGGACGCTAATATAATCACAATCATATCCTGTTATGTTTCCCGCCCGTCAGCCCTGTCATACACACAGGCCTAGGGAAAGTATCTCTCTGCTTTCAAAGGAAGGGAACGCACGCAGAAAAAGCTCCAGATGCCGGCCCACAAGCTGTAGTTGGGAAGCTGGCGCCAACCACGCGCGTGGGCAACGGTCCGGTTGTAGAAGATGCCGCCCAAGAGGTACACCAGTACGGCAATGACAAGAATGAGGCCAAAGATGCTGCCGGGGCCGACACTGCCGGGCTTGTGCGGCTCAGCGTGGGCGCAGGCGTGGTTAGATCGGACTTCGAAGAAGTAGGCGCACTCGTCGGGGTCGGTTCCAACAAAGCCAACGCTGGCCTGCGAAGTGCCGGGGTCGCGGTCGCAAAGGAAGGAGATTGTCGTCGACTTGCGTCTCTTGGAGTCGAAGCTTAGCGCGTTGTAATCGTAGTTGGTTTGCGGGTCTCTTTTCGTCGCCGACGTCGACTTGGTCGCATCCGGGCCGCAAGGAGATCCTCCCGTGTACTGCAATACTAGTTTTCGTCCGCGGCTCTGCAGGTTCATCGATTCGGAGCTGCATGTCAGTCAGCAGCGTGCCCCTCTGTTCCGTATTTGCCTCAAACCCACCCTATCGAGTAAACCTTCCCCCCCGAGGTATAATATGCGCTCACGTTCGCCCACAGAGACTCCTGGACATCTACGACATCGGCAACAGGATCCACCACAGCACCGCAGAGGTTCAATGTGAAGTTTTTTCCATAGTCATGACCCTTGGCAGTGTAGTCCTTGGTTGGGCCGTAAGTGTAGCTATCGGGGTCCGGCACTACGGCCATGTCGGGCCGTAGATCGAAAAATGCGCCGCTACCGGTCGAGGACGTCGCGGTACATTCTGGGACGTGTATCGTCGTGGAAGCCGGGTCCTGAACGGCATTGGCCACAGCCATGAGGAGGGGAGCGAGGGACAGTGGGTGGATGCGCATCATGGATGATTGATCCGCGTATCGAGGAGGGAAAAATATAGATACCGAAGGAACGAGCGGAGGGGACGGGCGAGGACAGAATGCGCCTCGGGCTGTACTAGTAGCAGAGACGGGCGAAGGCTATCATCAGTCAAAGTTTTACAATCAAGGAGAGAAAAAGGTCAAGATTCGGAGTCAAAGGAACGTCAGTTGGTGGCCTTGTCAGGGTCTGAGTGGGAACGCGACGGTGATGGCGACCCTGATTACGCCTCTGCCACTGAACCTCAAGCTGTCATCAGTGCGTCCAGCCTAGATGCGGAACACGGAGATAGATGACGAGTCTTGATGGTGGCGTGTGATTGGTTGGGGTGGCTGAGGTCTCCATGTCCGTGACGTTCGCAGCCCACCGTGCCCCTGAGGGTGCCTGTGTCATGCAGTACTGGATCCGGTCGGCTCAACCAGTTTCTCCGATGGACAAGGATGGGCACGGTAGATGTTAGGTACGATCAGTGCTATCCGAATACGCGATGCCGGCGCGCTGTCGACCTCTGCCGTGCTAGCTTGGCTGGAGTGGCTCGGCGGGTCTTTCTGAGGGAGCTTGTAATTAGACACGCCGACGGGACGCGAGTTGTTCCTCAATTTGTCGCCCCGCGAAAACCGTGGCCATTTATATGCATGCGTGCGGACGGCTGGATTGAAGGATTGCGCATTCGGATCATCGAGAACTTTCAAATCTTTGGTGTTTAGCGCCTGTTGCCGTATCGTTGATTATCCGGCTTCCCGCAGCGCACGCATCCCTTTTGCCAAAATGGCGGCGGGCAATTCCAAAGCGGCAGCCACCGAGGAGGAGCCGCATGGCTACGAATTCTTCGGACCGTGAGTTGCGCTTCCCGCCCATTGACCATCTCTAATTACTGACCTTGGCCTTTTGACAGTCCCGGCGCTTTCGCGATCTCCTTCGGCCTCCCGATCCTAGTCTACGTCTTCAACTTTGCCTGCAACGACGTCTCCGGCTGCCCGGCGCCGTCTCTCCTGAGTCCCAAGACTCTGTCCATCGACCAGCTCAAGCAGGACGTTGGCTGGCCCGAAGATGGCTTCGCTGGCCTTGTTAGCTGGCAAGCTACCGCCGCTATGGTCGGATACATTTTCCTTTCCATGGTCCTGTACCGCATCCTCCCCGCGGAGGAGATTGACGGCACCGAGCTGCCAAATGGCGGAAAGTTGAAGTACAGACTCAACAGTACGGACCACCCCTATCCCACCATTCCGGGTGTAAATTGTAGATCTGGAGTTGGATGCTGACATACATACTCTTAGCCATGTACTGCAACACCGTGACCCTTGCAGTTTTAGCCGCAGGTACTATTGCCCAGGGAGCTGAGTTCCCTGTTTGGACATTCATCTCGGCCAACTTCATTCAGCTCCTGAGCGCATTCACAATCGTCTCGTACCTGATTGCTATTTTCGTCTACGTCCGAAGCTTCAGCGTGAAGCCTGGCAACAAGGAGAACCGTATGCTTGCCGCTGGCGGCCACAGCGGCAACATGCTGTACGATTGGTTCATTGGGCGGGAGCTGAACCCCCGTACCACTATCCCCCTGATTGGCGAGATCGATCTGAAGGAGTTCCTGGAGCTGCGACCCGGCATGATGGGCTGGATCATCCTGAACTGTTCCTGGTGCGCCCAGCAGTACCGAAACTACGGCTACGTCACCGACGGCGCCATTTGCATTACGGTTACCCAGGCCCTGTACGTGATTGATTCGTGGTGGAACGAATCTGCCATTCTTACCACCATGGACATTACCACTGATGGATTTGGCTTCATGCTGTCCTTCGGTGACATTGTCTGGGTTCCCTTTGTCTACTCGCTCCCCGTTCGCTACCTCTCAGTCCACCCCGTGTCCCTGGGCCCGCTGGGTCTGGCTGGTGTCTTCTCCCTCATTGCGACCGGATACTACATCTTCCGCTCTGCCAACAACGAGAAGAACCGATTCCGAACCAACCCCAAGGACCCCAGAGTCGCTCACCTCAAGTACATTGAGACCAAGCGCGGCAGCAAGCTCCTCATCTCCGGCTGGTGGGGTGTTGCCCGTCACATCAACTACTTTGGCGACTGGATCCAGTCATGGCCCTACTGCCTACCCACCGGTCTCGCTGGATACCAAATCCTCGCCGCCGGATCCAATGCTGAGGGCGCTTTCGTCATGAAGGATGGCCGAGAGGTTATCCAAGGCGGTGCCAAGGGCTGGGGAATGATCATTACGTATTTCTACATCCTCTACTTCGCCATCCTGCTCATCCACCGCGATGGCCGTGATGACGAAAAGTGCCGCCGCAAGTATGGTGAAGACTGGGAGAAGTACAAGAAGATTGTTCGATACCGAATCGTCCCCGGTATCTATTAATTACCTGGCACGGACGTGTAAAAATAAACTTAGTGGTGAAATGTGCATCCTTAATTGCCGACAAAAAAGTTAGCATTCGCTATGATGGGATGGTCCGACCATTGAAATGAAGGCAGCTTATGCTCATGTTAGTACGAACTTTGTTCTTGGGCGCAGTGAGATCTGCTCGCCTCAAAGATCTGCCAATAGAAGTTAGAAACTTAATATTTCGTTTAACCGTTCGACGTTGAGGTTCCAGAAAAAAAATTGTGCCCTTGTAATTCTCAGGAATTCCCCATGCTCTGTTTTCCACCTCGGGCCAACAATGGGGCGAGGCTTGAATGCCTGTCTCCACGTCAACACCGTGGTAGCAATTGCATGATGTATGCAGAACCCCTCACACGATGTTGCTCTCGCCCTCATGCTCGCTGCAAGAGACTGCAAGAAACCGGAGTATTGTAACCTGACGATGCTGGACGAGCAGGTGACTAGCCCCCCAGAGGCAGGACGATGAGCACGAGGCCGCGAAGAGTTCTCCAGATTCTAGAAACGGGCCGAAGTGCGCGGGACCTTGGATGCAGTCGCTGAGGGGGTTCCCTTCGACTGGGTTGATGGCCAGGGCGAATGGTGCGGGGAATAGAGTGGTTTGGGGTGGTGTGGACAAGGGGGTCAGCAGGGGAAGTTGGGTCTGGGGGAGGGAGATGGTGGTAAGATGGGATGCGCCAGGCGGTTTATGCTTGCACCATTTACGGTTGCACGGTTGTATTGTCGTCGCGAGAGAGGGAAAGGTGAGCTTACGGGTGTTGGCAGCAGCATCGGGATTGGATGGGACCCGCGGGCTGCGTCAATGATGCGGTGTCCGTTTGTAATATTGAGAGTCATTGCTCTGTTCCAAATTTTTATGCGTATTCTACGGTGGGCGGATGCCCAGCCGGGGAGTTGAAAAGTTAGAAGGCGTGAGCCAAGATTGCAAAGGGTCAGGGGAGGCCCGAGGGCGGCGCCCAGGGGCGTCGAGTTGACATGTCGATCACCATTCGGGTGACGGCAGCCACACCTAGACTTTCACAGACAGTTTGCACTACAGTTGGTGGCGGAAATATTCAAGACGCATTCTCCGTGCTGTGATGGATATTTCCGAGATGCATTGCGAGCAGGACGACAAGGTTAATTAATCCCCTAGGCCGGTGAGATTGCCTCACACTCACATTGATTACCGGGACCGTCGGTAGCGCTCGAGGAAGCCCTTCTTGAGACGTGAAATTGATAGACACAGACCAGCCGGTGGATGTTAGTGCCCTTGACGTCAAGATGGGCCCTTGGCCCCTCTGCCCGTTTCCGCTCCAGAGCCAAGAATCCAAGGTTGACGAGTAACACCGAGAAAGAGGTCACGAAGCTGCAAAGTTGATGCACCAATTCCCCTCACCCGGCCCAATCTGCTAGAATTCCTGCTCCACGATGGCGACCCTCTCGCCTGCCACGACCTGCCTTTGACGCAGTGGCTTCCTCTCGCAGCGTCCTGGGGCTCACGCTACCCCGGCCTTGGAGCCTTGATCATCGGCCCTTTTCCAGCGATGCCAAGTTGCTGCCGTGTCCCCCACAGCCCGCCTCGGGGGCTGCCCAGTCCGGGTACCGCGCCGCCCTCCAGTGCTGGAGCTCCTGGGTCTTGTTCTGTGGGGTAAAATAAGCTGTGAGGAGCAGGCCCCGGGTGATCGGCAGTTGGGTGAGAAGCTGGGTGAAGGTGGGCGTGAGGGGGAAGTGCCCACGGGGGAGAATCCATCAAACCACTTTTTTTTTTTCGGTTGCAATCCTGGTTCCGACTTGCTGCGAGCACTCGGGCGGAGAACAACACGAGGGCAGCAGGGCATTTGGCGTGGTTTTGATGGGTAAGAGTGGCTCTCGGACACCCTACAGGGAAGTGATTCGCGCTTGGGCAGAGACATTGCCTTGGTGCTATGTTGTATTGGATTTGGCGCATGGCCCTGGCACGACGGAAAGATGAAGCGACCCAATGTTAATTATGTGCAGAAAAGCATGCAACAATGATTCTACCGTGTCTTGCTTTATAAATAAAGGTCCAGGATCGCCCATCCGCTAGAAACGTCCCTCTCCCTATTGACGGGTGGCTTGTTGTTACCAAGACGCCGGGTGCACCTTCTTTGGTCTCTCCCTCATCTCAACGCCTCCAGTGCCAGTGCCAGTGCCTGTAGATCTTGTCACTGATCATCGTTCCGCACTCCACCCTTTCTCACGCGTCCTTGTCTATCCTTATTCCCATCCAAGGGCACACAGTTGGGACTGAAAAAGAATAAAACCCTGCTTGACCGTCGACTTTTCCAGCGTGTCTTGGGGCTTGGGCTTCTCTATAATCAAGGTTACACGCCCACCACGCAGCCTCAAACATGAAGACGACATCCTTCGTCGCAGCTATGCTGCTGTCCGCTACGGCGGAAGCTGTTACAGTACCCAAGGTGAGTGGCGTCGCTTTCGCTTCTCTTTTGTCGTTGCCTCTTTTGCTGCCATTGGGGCGTTTCCCCTGCCGCCGGCTCCTGGGCCGAAACCCCCCGAACCGCTCAGAACGGCATCCCCACCAATTGGTCGGATGCAGGCGTCCGGTAACGGGGCCCCTCGCGGGAACCGTCGCCCTAGCCGCTGCGCATTTCATCATCACCAGCGCGAACCATTGTGCCCCTCCACCGCCAAAACGAGATCCGAAAACTCCTGATTCTGTGCTCTATCTTGATTGTTGCCCCTCTTCACCTTGCGCGTGGTTTTTGTTCTGGAGTCGAGCAGAATTGAGTGCGAAGCCAATGTCACTAGACAATTAGCTCCCGCCGCCACAATGCAGTCCAAATTGACATCCCTAACGCTTTTATCCCTGGCGCTCGTTCCATTGGCGACTTGTCAAGCTGACACCCAGATTCCTCTCCAGGTCGCTCGAGCTGAGGAGCTTGCGTACTCTCCCCCTCACTACCCTTCGCCATGGATGGACCCCAAGGCCACGGGCTGGGAGGAGGCCTACGTGCTAGCAAAGAACTTTGTCTCGCAATTGACTCTGACCGAAAAGGTCAACTTGACCACTGGTGTTGGGTGAGTGCTCTTCTAAACTTGTATCAGGATGCATCTAACGCTCATTTAAAGCTGGATGGGTGAGCGATGTGTCGGCAACGTTGGCTCAATCCCTCGCATGGGTATGCGCGGACTCTGCATGCAGGATGGTCCTCTTGGAATCCGATTCTCCGACTACAACAGCGCATTCCCTGGTGGCACCACTGCCGGTGCTTCCTGGAGCCGAAAGCTCTGGCACGAGCGTGGTCTCCTCATGGGAACCGAGGCCAAGGAGAAGGGCATTGATGCTCTTCTTGGCCCCGCCTCTGGCCCTCTTGGCCGCACCCCCACCGGCGGCCGTAACTGGGAAGGATTCAGTGTCGATCCCTACATGGCCGGTATTGCTCTGGCCGAGACCTCTGTTGGTATTGAGGATGGTGGTGTCATTGCCACCGCCAAGCACTACATCGGCAACGAGCAAGGTAAGGAACTGAATTGCTGGGACTGGCTGTTCTCGTGGCTAATGACTTGCAGAGCACTTCCGACAGGCCCCCGAGGCCATTGGCTACGGATTCAACATCACCGAGTCCGTGTCGTCTAACATTGATGACAAGACCCTCCACGAGCTCTACCTCTGGCCCTTCGCCGACGCCGTCAAGGCTGGTGTTGGTGCTTTCATGTGCTCGTACAACCAGATCAACAACTCCTACGGATGCCAGAACTCTAAGCTCATCAACGGAGTCCTCAAGGACGAGCTCGGCTTCCAGGGTTTCGTCATGAGTGACTGGCAGGCTCAGCATGCCGGTGCCGCCACTGCAGCTGCCGGCCTCGACATGAGCATGCCTGGTGACACCCTTTTCAACACTGGCTTCAGTTTCTGGGGCGCCAACTTGACCATGGCCGTCATCAACGGCACTGTCCCCGACTGGCGTCTCGACGACATGGCCATGCGAATCATGGCTGCTTTCTTCAAGTCTGGCCGAACGATTGAGGGCATGGGCGAGATCAACTTCTCATCCTGGACCCGCAGCACCAACGGCTATGTTCACCCTGCCGTTTCGGAGAACTGGCAACAGGTCAATTACGGCGTCGACGTTCAGCACGACCACAAGAAGCACATCCGCGAGTCTGGCGCCAAGGGTGCTGTTGTCCTCAAGAACAATGGCGCGCTGCCCCTCAAGAACCCCAAGTTCCTTGCTGTCATTGGTGAGGATGCTGGAAGCAACATTGCTGGTCCCAACGGTTGCAGTGACCGTGGATGCGACAATGGCACTCTTGCTATGGCCTGGGGATCTGGAACATCCAACTTCCCTTACTTGGTTACTCCTGACATGGCTCTTCAGTTCCAGGCTGTTGGCGAAGGCTCCCGATACGAGAGCATCCTCGCCAACAACCTTCTCACTGAGACCATTGCCCTCGTATCTCAGCCCAATGTCACTGCTGTTGTCTTTGCCAACGCCAACTCTGGTGAGGGCTACATCAGCGTTGACGGCAACGAGGGTGACCGCAAGAACCTTACTCTGTGGAAGGACGGCGACCAGCTTATCAAGACTGTTGCCGCCAACTGCCCCAACACCATTGTTGTTCTTCACACTGTCGGCCCCGTCCTCCTGACTGAGTGGTACGAGAACCCCAACATTACTGCCATTGTCTGGGCTGGTCTTCCCGGCCAGGAGTCTGGCAACGCCATCACCGATCTTCTTTACGGCAAGGTCAGCGGAGGTCGATCTCCCTTCACCTGGGGTCGCACCCTCGAGAGCTACGGCACCAACGTGCTTTACAAGCCCAACAATGGCCAGGGCGCCCCCCAGTCGGACTTCACCGAGGGCGTCTTCATTGACTACCGCCACTTTGATCTCAGCTCTTCCGCCACTGATGGCAAGGAGGACAAGACCTCCGGCCCCATCTACGAATTTGGACACGGTCTCTCGTGGACCACCTTTGAGTACTCCAACCTCCAGGTTCAGGCCCACGAGGTCACTGCCTACGAGCCTGCTGCCAGCAACACCATCCAGGCTCCTCGATTCGGCAACTTCAGCACCAACCTGGCCGACTACAAGTTCCCCGCCAACGTCCGCCACATCTGGCAGTTCATCTACCCCTGGTTCAACAGCACTGCTTCCGGAAAGGAGGCCACTGGCGACCCTGAGTACGGCAAGGCTGCCGATGAGTTCCTCCCTCCCAATGCCCTCAACGGTTCATCTCAGCCCCAGCACCCTGCTGGTGGTGCCCCTGGTGGCAACCCTCAGCTTTGGGATGTTCTTTACACCGTTACTGCCACTATCACCAACACTGGCAGCGTCACCTCGGATGAGATTCCCCAGCTCTACGTCAGCCTTGGTGGCGAGGGCGAGCCCGTCCGCGTTCTCCGTGGCTTCGAGCGTATCGAGGACATTGCCGCTGGCCAGAGCGTTGTCTTTACCGCTGACATTACTCGCCGTGACCTGAGCAACTGGGACGTCGTGTCTCAGAACTGGGTCATCAGCGAGCACCAGAAGACGGTGTACGTCGGCAGCAGCTCAAGGAACCTGCCCCTCAGCGCTACCCTGGGACAGAACTAGAGGTGTAATTTGGTAAAAAACACAAAACAAAAAGAAGAAGAATAATGGGTGCCGTTGAATGGCAAGCCTGTGGATAAAAGAGGGAGAAGATGCGAAGCTCCAGTTGCATGGACCGCAAAAGCCTCCACGTATATACTTTCTTTGTTAATTAAAATGATTACTTTTTATTATTACCACTTGTCTAGAGAGATATCCTGTGAATGATTGCGCTTGTCGACGACGTCATCCTAATTTGGCCATCGGCCTCGACCCCGGATGTGCATATTTGCACCACTTGTCAAACCCTCGCCGTATTTCTGCCTCGCTTGTTTACCAATGATCGAAAGATTCCCGTTGAGCAAGTTGAGGGGCATTGCTGGTTTGCTTTGGTGCTTCCATGTATGGTGGCCGGGTGTGTCAGCCGGACACTGGTCTCTCTGTTTGTTCAGTCTCTGGTAACGTAGCAACCGCACCGCTGACCAGCACCATCCTTTTGTGGGGGGCTATTGGAAAATAGTCGGAATCCTCCCAACGTTTCCCCCGCAGAGGGGTTACCACGTCCAATTTCTATTACAAACTGCCGCTCGTGAGAAAGAAGGGCCGACCGCATCTCAAGCTTGGCAGAGAGCTAGCCAGCCGACAGGAGACAGCCTTCAAGTCACTGCTGCCAGGTATTATGCTGTGTTACCATGTGAAGCATCACGCGCACATTTCAACAAACCTGCCTCGTCAATTGCGACCTCTGTGCAACTCGGTGAATTGGTGGATAGAACGATATGCGATCTGCCGAATCGGATCAACCTGTACTCCAATGGGACATCACGGGCAATAAGATATTTGGCGGATTTGATTTAAAAGAGTGCATTGGATTTATTATCCCGAACTGAACCCTCTCACAGTAAGAGTTTTCATCCTCGAGAAATCTCCTACGGGCTGATAGATGGATGATATTGATCTTCACTTCGCCTTCCTTCAGACCGATTTCTTTATTCTCCCATTTGATGTAGTGCCCGAACAATGTGAGCACCAACCTACCCGTCTATTCCAAAGCAACGAGACTTCCCGTTTTAAACAGTTTCTTGCCGCCATCGTTAGAGGTAACCCAGTTACCGCCTGCGACAAAAATTTTCTCTCCAATCCTCAATGGCCGATCAACCCTTCCACGGATTCTAGACTCCGACCGGTCTTGACATCAGGTGTTTTCTCAAGTCCCTTTCCCGCTATCGGCTGACTGGGCGATCAAGTACAACCTCAAACATGACCCGCCGATTATTTCCTAAAGCACGATCGCAACTCGCCGATTCGAAAGGCCCCAGACAGAATGAGGCATCTCAGCCTCACAGCTTCGCCCTTAGCACCAAAAAGCGCCGCAGAAGAGGCGGAGTGATACAGGACAGGTGCCGGGAAAGTCCCCGGGCACACCCCGTAAATGAATGAACAACACGCCCAATTCTGTGGCATCAGGTAATATTGAACATCCGATCACGGCACACCGGCGCAGTCGTCGTCAAGCCGTCCTACGCGGGGGTGCCTCGACTGCCCGCGACTATGGTCACCCCTTAGGCACCTACGGCCCGAAAACGGTTCTACCAACACCGAATGATGGCCCAAAGGGCAATTGGGTTTCATGCCAAGGAATACGAGCTTGTATATCCTCAGGATTCTCTTCTGCAATGCACCTTAGTAATTAACAGCGCCTTTCTGCTGCTCCATGCTGTGAATGTACGGAATCATACCAAGGAACAATGCGTTGAAATGGGTTTTTGGGGAAATACCAATGGTGAACAGATGGGCATGATCTAGATTCTTGGCAAGATCAGGGTGCTGTGGAAGGGCCCAAGCCACAGGGTTGCCTCACAACGCTGGTACCATGATGGCTTTGTGACGGCTTGTGCTACACAATTTACGTTGTGCCATTATTCTTGTTTGAATGAACAGGCATGCTTAGCTTGAATAAACCTTCATGTTCCCCTGCAGCTTGACAGACAAGGATTCCCCAGAATCGTTTAGAGAGCTGTTGCAGATCGCGTCTGTTGGTGATGATCCCGTTCCCCTCCCCCCCGTTTCTGCGGTTCGTGTCTAGGAATCTCAACAGCTCTCAATTAGTTGGTCCCGCCCGGAGCAAGACTCGGGAGATGCTGGCTGGACCCCATTATGGATAAGCTCTTCCAAAACCTCGATGGCAGCCTATTTTGGTGGAACTGAACCCATACAAACCAAGGTGCGACGGTTGACAATCCATGAGCGACTCATGAGGATGGTGGTCACATGCCCCGAGGGCGGACGATACGCATACACCCTAGTCGCGGGCAGTAAGGAGCGGCTGTCGATTCACTCAGTCCGATTCAAAGAACAGCCATTGGACAACTGAACTTAATTGGCTTTTGTGCACGAAAGAACAAGCATAAACTGCGAGAGCGCCTTGGCCCACTCATTGGGCAAACTGGTTGCGGCTCCTCGCGTGAAATGCTCAATCCGATCTGCACTCACAGGTCCGCGATAGTTGACATCCTGTACATGCAGTACTCATAGTCAGAATAACAGTTTTTTTTGGGCCACTTTTTTTTTTTAGCTAGATTAATGGGTTGTGGATTTTGGGTTCTTGGTCTCTGCTGGAGTCTGCATCTACTTAGACCCACGAGTGCAGTGCCACATCTTCAACTTCGCATTCACTTCGGGAAGGGGCATGGTTTTTCAACCCCATCACGAGCCATGATTCATAGTGGGAGACACGAAATTCCTAGTGGTAGCCTTATCTCGTGCGAGCACTCTCCCGCGTGCTACGCCCATCGACCGGCGGTGTGAAGGGCGTGCCACGGGCGATGCACTCGAGTGTTCCTTCCTATGACTCTTGAGTGCCATCACGAGGGCCCAGTATTCCGAGAACGCTGTTCTGGACTCGAACGATTCCGGAGAGGTGTTCTGTCTCTAGTTCCTGAATCTCTCCGGCCTCGAAAGTATAAGAAGTGCCCATCTTTCGTAGCTCCAATGCGTTGTTGTAGTAGCATCTGTTGATATGAATCGACAGAGCCTCCTGTATTCATCTACCTTTTTCTTTTACCATTGACCACTTCTCAGTGTCATCCTAGTTCGGATTATTTACCATCCCCCCAGCCATGCCAGCGGGTTGGGACAGCCCAGTCACTCTCGCACTCGCGGAATTACTCATTAGTACCCCTACCAAGCGAAAGACAACAAAGGCAAAAAAGCATTCCAGAGATATGCTCAAGTGTGCAAGAAAGGGCTGCAAGTCGGACGTGTTCCGCTCGAATGGCTACTCCTCCACCTGGTGCAAACGACGTGAGTAGCCAACCCTCCCACTAACTTGTAAGCGCCGCACTAATTGTTTCAAGACACTTGTGGATTGGGCCCTTCGCTCTGCAACGAGAAGAAGAAGAGCAGTCGTGGTTTTTGCAATAGGCGTAAGTTTTGGGCATCGTTGACCCGAAAGGTCGATCAAAGTCGCTAATTGGTACCAGACGAACATTGCGATGCTTCGGACTGCAGAGTCCTCAGAACTACCAAGACGCCTACATGGTGTTGTGAGACCCGTAAGTTTTATTTCCCCATGAATGATGGGAGTATAGCAAATATTAACAAAAACAGATTCTTGCCAGTTTACAAGCACCCCGGGCACACGAGAGTGTTCGCAGCAGCCACTCCCAAACTCGATATACTGCGCAGAGCATGGCCGACAATCCATCTGCGTCTGGGGTCGCTGCCCTGTAGAACGGGTCCCAGGGACATCTTTTTGCTCGAACCACAAGTGCCCTGATTGTACGGCAGGCTCTTACCCAGGCCGCGATAGCGGGCGGTGCTTGATGCACCAAATATGCGGTGCGATTGGGTGCTCCCGGTACTGTGTCGTTGGGCCCAATGGTGAGCCAGGCATGTTTTGTGTTCAGCATCACCTTTGTAACCCCCCTTGGGAATACTGCGAAAAGGTGCTATTGCAAAACACGTCCTACTGCGACGACCATCGCTGTGGTGTTGGTGGTTGCATGAGGTACAGAGATCAGTACCAGAGCGAGGATAATTTGTGGTGTCAAGATCGTAAGTCAAACAACTTCCCCGGTATTAGTTCGCGTTGTCTAACCTTGATAGATACCTGCACCAAAGGGAACTGCATGAATCGCGTCGAGAACACAAGCAACCCCCATTCTCGATGCTGTACCGAGCACACATGCAGAGTTACAGATTGCTACGGCCAGGTGATTGACCACCGCAGACTCTGCCAGCAGCACTTTTGCAACGCGGCCGGCTGCAGCATCGAGACGCCTGAAGAGGATGCGTTTTGCGATACTCACAAGTGTCGAGTTCCTGGCTGCCAGGGACCTGCCAAGGTCCCAGAAGGCCACTGTGATGCACACGCGTGCGTCATAGATGGCTGCGGTGAGCCTAGAGCAGACGCAAAGCGTCACCTCTGCGTCGCCCATACATACCGAGCGGGGCGGGACGACGGCTTCGCTCGGGGCCAGGAAACGAGCCGCATGGCTCTGAGACAAGAGATGGAGCAGCAGGAAGACGTTCTTGCGCAGTTTGAAAACGCACTCAACCTAGAGCATCAGCAGAGTGTCGGCATCAACCGTCGCCGCCCAGCGATCCCAAGAGCTCGAGCCCCAAGATGGCATGGGAGGGAGCGGCGGGAAGCAGAAGAGAGGGCACGAATGTATCGCTATCTGCCCGACGATGGCTTTCGCCAGCCGCGTGATTGGTTCAGCGACGAGCGGGAGCTATAGGTTCGGCGTCAAAGGTTGGTCCAGGGGCAGTTCAGCTCAGGGGGGGGGGATATCAAACATCGAGATGAAGTAAGCAAACAGGGGTGAGTTTACTTCCAACAAACTGAAGGGCCATTGCCTGCTAGATTTGGTAAGCTGCATAATGAATTGGAAATTTTTGTGTAAATCACACTCGTTTAGCCACATGTCTGTCCAGGTTTCCTCCGTTAGGCAATCCCGAGTCTCAGATCGAATCGGAGAGCGGGACAAGATAGCACGCGCCGAGGCTAGACTCAACCTGCTGGTTTTGTGTCCTAGATTTCAGTAGTAAGAGTTAAAAATATCCATTGAAGGTGGTACGTTGTGATGTGATGTGATGTGATTCCAGGCGTTTAGCCCGTGGTATAGGTTGCAGCAGGCTGCATACCCACGAGTTGGTGGCGTGGTGTTGGCCATATTCTTACCAGACCAAGAATGCAACCCTTGGCTAAGCCAACATTTTCTCACGGTGCAATCCAAGCCCACCGGGCGATTGGTTGTCAAATCCTTGTTGTGGGGACGACGGCATAGTATGATGCTTTCGACCTGCCCACGGCAGCGGCTGGGACGCAGCTAGAGGCGGAGGAGGGGCAGACCAGGGTGACGGAGGTAGGGCGAACAAGGCCCATTAAATCATACAGCTGCATCATCTGAAAACAATTCTGTAAATCCAACAGCTCGAACCAACTCCGGTTTCACATTTGAGATTCCAAGGCGAATCGGTTATCTCGGGCCGCAACCATGGGGAGTTGTATCCGCTTGACGCCGAGTATCCGGGGCTGGGTCCGCTGAGCTGGCGTGGCCGCACACAGGGGAGGATCCGATACCCGACAAGTCGACCAACCCAACAACAACAGCAACGACCCAAGGAAACCAAACGACGTCAGCTGGGTGACTTCTTGAGAAGTCTGCATAATCTTGTTAGCCCCCTTCCCCCAAGACACCCAAATTTTACCGCGTGGCGTATCACAGCGCGTACGAGCTCGTCAGGTGACGGCCCTCAGGCTCACAGGCCCTAGCCTGCGGTGACTGAAATAGCCTCAGAAAAGAAGCCGCCAACCCCAAGAAACCGGTGGCTGGAGAGCGGCATCGACCCAAAATGACGGGCTTGGCTGCCAGAAATGGCACGAATACAGTGCTCGTCAGCCCACCCGGACCCGATATATCTTTCTATTCCTGTCCCGTCACCACTAAGGCGGCCGGGGTGCCTCTTCGATTGCGCGCTTACAGCAGCGCATGATTGGCTGCGAGCGGGGTCGCCCGCACCAAGGCTAGCACGGGCGCCGTCGCTCAACGTTGCCCATGGGAATTTTTTTGTGGCCCAAATGAGCGGTCGACGCACATTATCGGCGGCTGCGCAACTCGCCATTGGCCGCTCGCCGCATTAGACTCTTGAGACTGGTCCTGTGAGAGGAGTGATTGGGAAGTGTGCGATCGCCGCCATCCTGCGACAGGCATGGTCGCTGTGATGACCATCCCTGCATTGGGTCGGGAGGGGCCTTGGCCGTGGGACTTAACCCTGGGTCGACCCCAGCATCGCAAACTAAAAGAAAGACGCGCAGGCTGCTTTTCCTTCTTCATCTTCTGCACCCCAGGACTGTCTTTATTTTTCCGATTCTATTTCTCGCAGGCGAGATTATTGTTGCTGGTCGATCTTTTCCGTCTCTCTCCAAGAGAACCAACCTATTCGTTATTAATCCTCACGCAAATAAAGCCTCTGGCGCTTACGACAACATTCAATACACCGTCACTCACCAAGACACCACAAAAAAACAGAACAAAAAAAAGAACTCTTCATAACATTCTCTCGTGCTCGAAAAGTCAACATGGGGAACAACCTTTCGTCCGGTTTTGTGTTTGACACATCAAAAGTGGTCTTCGCTCCTCAAGACCAAGCAAACTCCCTCAAGGTCCTCTTCTTCTGGGTCGGCTCCCTCTACGCCTGCGCCATGATCTTCAGCACATGCGCCCTGGTCGACCGATGGAAGGGCCCTCTTGATCGAATCAGTGTGGGATTCGGCTCCGTGATGGCGGCCCTCCTAATATCAACGGTCTGGCCAGTAGTCATGGTGTATCTGCTCATGTCGGGATAACCTGGGCGCTGGTTGGCGGTCAAATGGGAAGGGGAACAAACACGGAAACAACAGGACGAATCACGGCACGATCCATTTCATGCACTTTATACCACTATCGACGTCGACCAAACGACGCTTTGTACGATACAGGACAGGACAGGCGGTTGGATGCACAGTCATCCCGTCTCAAAAACGCTCAAATCTACGACTAGATCCGATCGTTCCGAGCGCAGAAGATGCCGGTATCTATTTTGTTAGCGATGCAGCATTTGTATTTTTGCTATTTCTATCTAATACAATGAATTACCCAAACTCCATGCCGTCCCCGCAGCCACCATGTAATTCGTGTGGTTGGTGATGTGTCCCACTACCCATGTCAGACATGTTGGCCAACCACCCCTCTGTGAATAGTTGTCTCATCCACCCGTTCTGTTCCAGCTCTGCATACGCCTGAGTCTGAGTAAAACAGAAAACCGTTGCGACTGTCCATCCGTAGATGAGCAGGGAGACCAAACTGTCTCGTTCTCGCCTTGATTCATCAGCCCACCAATGTGTTGCGACGGCTTCGATCCGCCCTCGCATCCTTCCGGCCAATGATGGACTCGAGAGCCTGAGCCAAGGCCTTTGAATCATACCTGCCACCCTTTCCAGCCCCGTCCTTTGGCCCATATAGCCGAGTTGCATCAATCCCCAACTGGCCAAACTGCTTTTTATCTACCGCGGGTGAGTTCGGCCCCTCAATGTAAATTACATGCGTGACGTATTGACAGTATTCCGATTCCTCAGGCTTAGGGCGACCCCTTGAGTCAGCGCAGGCATGGGCGATGGCAGCCACAAAGTCTAGGCCAGTAAACGGATCCGTCGAAGGTCCGGTTTCACGATCCGTCGTACCATTGAGAATTAAGATTTTGTTTCGGATCAGAGGGCTGGAAATGGCCTCACCCACCCCGCGGAGGACAAGACTTGGTATCAAAGACGTGAACAGAGACCCGATGCTGTAGACGACGCTGTGCGTGGCATTCAGGGCGTCCAGGACTCGCGGGTTGGCAGGTATCCGAATCTCTTGACCGTAGGGGTTGATGTACCAGATGCGGTCAATCCTGGAAGGGAGGTCTTCCTCCTGCTCTTTGGAGAAGACAATAGCAGGTCGTCTTAGTGCAGGCAGGGTTCCAGGGAGGTTTGCGTCCTCAACCTTATCGTGCTCCCACGTCTCGTGTCTCATGGACACGGGGCTGTGTATTCCCGTGCCGGTTCCGGGGACGGCAGCGGTAGGCGCGCTGGGGTGAGAGATGTCATTCTGACCGGTGATTACTGTGCCATCTTTCAGCCCAGCGGCGATGTGGTGGGCAAAGTTTGTGTTGAGCGCCGGCAGAACAGAAATGCGATCCGGGACGGCACAAAGAGAGCTCAAGAGGTAAATGGCGGCCTCGAAGCTTCCAGTAAAAAGTCTGGCCCCAGTGAGAAACAAATTACCTATACTCGCTCCAGAAAAGTCGAATCGACTGCTGGGTCTCATGCGTTTGACGACTTCGAGGTTGAAACTATTCAGGTATGAGCGTATCAACTCCCGCTTAGGCGACGAAATGTCGTCCCACAGTGCGTGTGTCGCCTCCAATATCTCAAACCACTCGGCGCGAGCCTCGCTGGGAGCTTTCGGCAGGCGATGGTTAAAGAAATGCTTGATTGCGGTTGTCTCTGGGTTCTCATCGTCAGGGATCAGCCGAACTAGGCGCGATCTTACATCTCCGATGCCTATCGTGCATGTCAGTGGGACTATGGTCGCGCTCACCCGCGTAGATGATTGGTACCTGGCCCGCCAAAGACGCGGATAATCTCACTGGAGCTTCCGCCATTGTCAGAGATTGGGATGACATAGCTGAGCTTGCATTGGTTGACTTCTCTGACGCCCTCAAAGACGTCCACCAGATTGTTTGCAGCGCTTCCTCCAGAGAAGACAACAATGCCGCTAGGGGTGCCACGATGGGGGCTAGGGGTGCGTTGGGATGAAACCAGGCCGAGACCCCCACTTTCACTTGGGATTCGAAGCCCGTCTGGACTGAAGCTATTCTGAACCATTGCTAAATTTTGCCCTTTGAAAAACTAGCTTTCGCAAGTGGAAGGATAGTGGCTCGACCGCGTGAAGCTGACATGTGTCCATTGTGGACGGTGTTGCTGAGCCTATCTATCTGGACCATGAAGTTATCGGGGTGCGTTAGGCCCCATTAGGCAGTGCCTATGGATACATGCATCAATCGGTCGCTCTCGAACATGTCTCGCAGTGTGGACGTTGCAATTGAGTTCTAGCGACTCCAAACCGCCTGCCCGCGATCTTCGTGAAAAAAAAAAAACATCGTCGCAACGTTATGTTTGGGCTAGCATTGGTTATCGAAAATCCCCGCGGCAACCCCAAGCAGACATGCGCGTCATTAACTAGACTCGTACGTTCAATGCGTTGCAACAGGACAAGTACCTCGGCAATACGGGTCGGAACCCAAAGCGGGAGAGGGCCGTTCCACTTATAAATCATCAACTCCGTGGAACTCGGTACCCAGCGTGACAGCCTCCCACCATCAAGGCCGGGGGAAGGGCAGAGGCGGGGCGGTGAAGTCAAAATTTGGTGGAATACCAAAGAATAGACACTTCATCATTCTAGATTGACATCATCGCGACGCAATTGACGTAGAAGAAAATAAGCTCCGCACATCTCAGTGGCAATCGGTGATAGGGAACCCCAATCAATCCTGGTCAATGGGGAGCCATCACGGTCATCCCTTGGGTTACCGACTCGGCCCCACGGTTTACGTCAGGGTACCCAGTTGTTCATATTGACCTCAAAACCTCCACGGAGTTCATTTCTGCATTGACCTTACAAATCACTTGAATCCTTCAGTGGCACAGGTGTTGTTGTATCACAGAATCGACATTGTATATATATTCGTCTCTCCCGTTGCCAACAAGCAATCAATCAACACGCACACACATCACTCCAATCAAAAGCTTTTATCCAACGACTTTCAATTAGCATTCACACAATGTCACAGGAAATCCCAAGCACCGTCCGACAGTGGAACACCACTGACCAGGCCAGCTTCGACTCGCTCAAGCTCGAGGAGAAGCCTGTGCCGGCACTTGGTGACAACGAGGTCTTGGTCAAGAGTATGTTACCCCAGACCATCACCATCAATTCGCTGCATGCTAACAATCTCGATAGTCCAGGGAGCTTCTCTCAACGTGCGCAACCCCTGTCATCCCCGCTCCCCAACACGCTAACGCTTGCGCAGTATCGTGACTTGATCATCACCAAGGGTCTCTACCCATTCCCCATGGAAAAGAACGTTATTCCGGGCTCGGACGGTGCCGGAACCGTTCTAGCTGTGGGAAAGAATGTCAGAAGGTGGAAGGCTGGCGACAATGTCATTACCCTCTTCAACCAGGGCCACATCGGCGGCTCTCTGGACGGTGTGAGCATCCAGACTGGCCTGGGCGGTGCAATTGACGGAACCCTTCGAACTGTCGCGGCCTTTGACGAGCAGGGCCTTGTGCGCATGCCATCGAACCTGAACTTCCTTGAGGCCTCGACTCTTACATGCGCCGGACTCACAGCGTGGAATGCGCTCTTCGGACTAGCTGACAAGAAGCTCATGGCCGGCCAGTGGGTCCTGACCCAGGGCACCGGTGGAGTCAGCATCTTCGGCGTCCAGTTCGCTAAGGCAGCCGGAGCTAAGGTTATCGCGACGACCAGCTCAAGCGAGAAAGCCAAGCTTCTGGAAAAGCTCGGCGCAGACCACATCATCAACTACAAGGAAACACCCGAATGGGGCACCAAGGCCAAGGAGCTCACGGGAGGTGCCGGCATCGACCATGTCATCGAGGTGGCTGGCCCGGCGTCGATGCGGCAAAGTTTGAACAGCGTCAAGATTGACGGCGTCATCACCATCATCGGGTTCGTCGGCGGCCCCAAGAACGCCGACGAGCCAAGCTTCCTCGAGAACCTGAACCACATCTGCACCACGCGAGGCATCCTGGTCGGCAACAGGACGCAGATGGAGGACATGTGCCGCGCCATCGAGGCCAACCCCGAGAAGCTCCGGCCCGTCATCGACCCCAAGGTGTTCCCCTTTGAGCAGCTCAAGGAGGCCTACGAGTACCAGTGGTCGGGCCAGCACCAGGGCAAGGTCTGCGTCGAGGTGAGCTAGACGACGACGACGAACCGAGCTGAAATCTGTCACGCAATCGACGCAATCTCTTTTTTGTCTTTTTTAGCGACACGAGTGGTGGGAAAATATTAGTTAGCTTGCACAGTTCAGTTAGTTGGCCTCCCAAAATTTAAACAGTCACACCCCCAAAAGAGGTCACGATTCGAGAGAGCCTAGTTCATTAAAGGGAATCGGTTCGGCGCCGCCAACTCACTAATTGGGTAACCCACCGAGCCGAACACCTACCGGAACCTGTAGTTGAAAAGCCCTTGCGCGCAAGTGTGATGTACATTGCTTTGGCAAATTCACCACTTTCCCCTGCATGCTAGGCGCGGAGCTAGACACTCGTCCCCCCCCCCCCCCCCCCCCGCGGAGGTGGTCCATGCCTTGCAGATGTGTGTTCAAACCAAAACGTCGGCTGCGAAGATCATCACAAACATATCACATTATACGCGCGCGGTATCATTTTTTGGTAGTAGTCTTAGTTGTTTGTTTTTGTAACTTTTTTTTATTTTTTGTAAGGGTATGTATCAAATTAATTACTACAGCTTTTGTAGAGTAGAAGAAGAAGAAAAGACAAATACAATTTTGTGCAATCGGCCAGCACTTGGCACACCCGCACGTTCATGAAACGGTTGCCCTGCCCGCCACCAGTTCTTTACACGTTTGCCCGTCGTCGAGATTAGCATATTGTTGTTGTGGTTCGAAGTCGCCAGTTGCACACCCCTGGTGCCGAAACGTGGCCAAGAATGAGGGCGCTTAGATGAGGAGAGCGGCCAGACCGGCAACGACACCGAAGATGCTGATGCCGTGGGTGGCAGCGCCGCCGGTGGGGACGGTGTAGGGGGCAGTGGTGTAAGTGCCGTTGCTGTGGCCAGAGCCAGAGCCAGAGCCGTAGTTGCCGCCGGAGCTGGAGCCACCAGAGCCGTAGGTGGGAGCGGCGGTGCTGTAGGGAGCACCGGCACCGTTGCCGCCGCCGTAGGTCTGGGTGGCGAGGGTGACGGGAGTGGCAGCGGGAGCAGTGTAGCCGCCGCCAACAGCGGGGGAGCTGGGAGCAGAGCCAGAGCTGTCACCACCGGAGCCGTAGGGGTGGGTGGCAGCGGGAGCAGTGTAGGTGGCAGCAGGGGCAGAGTAGGGAGCAGAGGACTCCTCGGGGGTCTCGCCAGAGCTGTCGCCGCCGCCGGCGTTGTAGCCGCCAGTGGGGACGGGGACCTCAGAGGTAGAGACCTCAGTCTCGGGGGAGGTGTCACCACCGTTGGCAGGGTAGGTCTGGCCAGCGGGGACAGTGACGCTGGTGCAGGTAACGGGGGACTCGCCAGAGGAGTCGCCGCCAGTCTCCTCGGGGGTGGACTCGGTGGTGGTGTCCTCGCCAGAGTCGTCACCGGAGCCGTAGCTGGGAGCCTCGCCGGAGGAGTCGCCAGTGGGCTGGCTGTAGGGAGCAGAGGTGCTCACGGGGACGTAGACGTCGGTGGTGGGAGCAGCAGCAGAGGAGTCATCGCCGCCGGAGCCGTAGTCGGGGGTCTCGCCGGAAGAGTCGCCGCCAGATCCATAGGCGGGAGCCTCACCAGAGGAGTCAGAGCCGGAGCCGTAGGCGGGCTGGGAGACACCACGCTGCTGAACACGAGCGGGCTGGACAATGGCGCCGAGGGCACCGCTGGCGTAGAGAGCGAGGATGAGAGCCTTGTTAACCATTTTGAAAGATTTGAAAAAGTAGTTTTGTCTGTTTTGAGAGAGAGTGTGTTGTTTTTGATTCGGTCAACGAATTAAAAGACGTTTGAGAGAGTTGTTGAAGAAATGTACAACAAAGGACGATGAAGAAAAAAGCTGGTTTGGGTTGAGAGAGTGTGTGAATGTGAACTGGATGAAGAATTCTGGCAAACAAGCGAGTGCAAGATAATATTTATAACCAAGCCGTCGACCAGTGTTTGCCTTCTGGGCTGTTCGACACGGCCGATGGAAACAAAACATGGCTTTTCCCGACTAACAAACTGGCGCCGCTACCACACTCCCGCGCCCACCCCCTGACGGAACCTGCCAGGGACCAGCCCAGGTCCGATCCCCTGCCCCTGAGGCTGCACTTGCGGCGCACTTGCTGCGCACATCGGCCGCTCATCATTGGTGGCCCCGCCGATCCTCCAGGCCCGGTGGCTGTCTCACCATCCCAGGTGCCGGTGTGGCGGGGGGGTCCCCTCTCGCCTCCCCGGCACCCTCCCCCCCTCGCTCGCTTCCAACCCTCCAAGGCCAAGCGACGCTGGGGTAGGTTAAGCTTGTCCATCGAGCCGATCACGACGCAAGGTTTCATTTCACCAAAAGAACCACCATCAGCTCAGAAGCGCGTTTGGCCAATTTCGTGCTCAGGCCAGTGCGACTCGTGCTCGGTTGGACTTGGACATGTGCCATCTCCTTGCTGAGCAGGCGGCACGTCCGAGTGCCCACCCACCACCACCATCACCACTTCCCACGGCTCTCCCTCGCCGGTATCGAATTGTCCGCGTCCTCTCCATTAGGTCTGCCAGCTGTTCCATCATGCACTGACCTTGCCCACCGTGGGAGCTGCCATCTTCCATATTAACTTGTTTCAACTTCCGTTGCGTGCTGCTGTCCCCGGCACCACGGATCTGGTTCCGTGGCAGAGAAAATTCTTTTTCCTTCCCATCTCCAAGCCAAGCTTGGGCTGCCACGCGGACGTCCAAGACCTGCTACCTCCGGTGCATTGATTGTCCTGGCCAGAAGGGCTCCCATCCTTGCCCAAATTGGCCGAATTGACCGAGTTGATGAGCTGGATTCGCTCTCGCAAGGGACGCACAATTAATGGCCTCCCATTATACCACGCTTGTTTCCTTTTTCCCTTAAGTGACTGATCTAATTTTGGCACCATCAAAGCAAAACACCTGCTGAGGTGTACATGCACAGCACAAATCTCTTTTTTTTTTCATTAGCCCTGAGCAAATCAAATATGACAGGGCCACATGCTCTGCTAGGTGACATTGCTAGGTGCATGGATCCGATCGGGAAAGCCAATCGAAGAGCACAGCACAAAAGTTTCCAGCTCACACGGTCGAGTGCAATTAGATGCTAAAGCTCGGGGATCGGCGCCGCAATAGAAGGGCGCACAGCTAGACTCAACCCCTTTCATCAATCTAGCACAGCGCACCAGCCACCAAAAGGCCGCCCTGGGCGGCGATCAAACCCGCTGGACGCGCACACCACGGCTGTCCCTCTGGGCACCGCAACCTGGCCTCCTTCCCGTCTGATCAGCAAGATGATCAAGATGCCGCTTCAGCTTCCTGCCGAACCGAACGTCATGGGATGGGCGTTTCATTGCGGCGGCCCTTGCAGGTGAATTCCTCCGCCGCGTCATGCCATCTTTCCGTCGCATTTCCTTGCATCGCGAACGAGGTATTCGGTCCTACACTGCCTCTCCACCTCGCCGTGAAACGAGAGCTGTCGTGCAACCAACACCTCTCAGCCCACGATAAAACTGGATCGCATGTCCTCACGGGCCGCAATCAAGGTCGGTGTCATCGGCCGGCGAGGTCCTTTTGCTGGGCGGAGAAATGAAGGATTGGTACATCCCGGGACCTGCAGTTCGTGTGAGGTGGAGGCCAGCATGCCGTGCCCACGCACTTAGCATCAATCCTACGTCAATGAACTTTTTTTTCTTTTTTCTCTTCTTTTTAAATTAGCATCAGCAATACGTCATTTGATTGCCATTTTGTGAAATTGGAGCCGCATGCATGGATAGTGGTGCTTGCACTGTTGAGACGAAATAGGGCTGACGGCTTTGACACCTCAAAGTGTTCACGATGCGTGCCGAACCGCGAGTTGGCAGAATCGCTGTTTCATTTCTAGGAAGGGCGTCGGTTTAGATCCATTTTCTTAGACAGCTTTGCGGGTGTCATTTGGCATGGTGTTGGGCTAATAAATAATACAGGGAAGGAATTCATGCACTGATATTGCACCCGTTGTGGCGTTTCGTCTGTTCTTTCTGCTACCCTATAGCCGTCGAAACAATTCGCATTCCATAACAATACCTATGTTACTGGATATCGAGGTAATATATATAATCAAATGCTTTATTTTTTGATGTGGTTCCCTTTCTGGCTTTATTTTCCCCATGTAACGTTCCCTCCGTAGCTACGTGGTTTGCTGTGGAACACGGCACACTCTAAAGAGGCAACCAATATCCAATACCTCCCACGATTGACCCTGGCCAAGGCGCCAAGCAGATCCCACGATACACTATGCAGTTATTGCTTCGATAGAGTGCCTGGTTTTAGATTCATCTCATTCCCGATCCCTCAGCATCCTCAGTCATGCGTCCACAGACCAACAGTCTTGGCCACGCGTTCTAGCATCAACCGCCCCAAGACAATTATTGTGCCCGATTTGGAAATCGTGCTAAGGCCCATTGGATGACAGATCTGGGTTGAATCTCACTGCCAAGACATCTTCCGCGCAACCCAAACCGGCAGTGGCGTGGCTACCACGACGGTAAGCCTGCATGGATTCATTTCCCCAAATACATGCTCTGTACACACGTTTTGGTCGCGTGCGCTCAGCACAATAAAAAACATGGCTCTGTCTTGCCAATGCCTCGTTGCGCTACACGCAGTCCGCCCTGAGACACCATCTAAAAGCTGCTCATGCTCGCCCCCTCGGTCGCACGCCATTTCCAACACGCCCCCGTCTAAAATTAAATCTCCTTCTTTGGCAGATTTGACAAACCGTTCTCGCCTCTGGACTTGGCGCGCCTGTTGGTTCTGGGCGCGCGCCCACCGGTCGCTTGGAATGCGGGATGAGCGGCACCCCCTGAGGGCGGCCCGAAATCTCAGCCACCGATTCGATGCTCAGAATCAACTCTATTTCCGCGTTCCTGGGTCTCGACTCATCTCGTGAGTCTTTCTGGGCTAGGCGACTCCGTGGCTGACCGCATACCGTTCGACCGCTAGCACATAGCTAGCTAGTCCGCCCACTGGTTGGCCTCCGTACGGCCGAAACCGTCTTGAGAGGGGGTCAAAACTCGACATGATAATTCCACCAACAGCGTTGCTAATGCAACTTGCATGCAGTCACGGGCGCCCATCGCATCATTTAATTATAATATATGTAAGAATTTTTTTCCTTTTTTGGTTCTGTTTATCCCTATGATTTTACCAAAATACAGTCCTCTGGGTATCGTTTCGATATTGTCGCCGGTAAATCTAGTGTTGAAGAAGAAGAAGAGAAATTCGCTCGTAGATATTGTCCTCCCACTGCCATTACGCATCAACTTCGTGCCTGCCTCGGGGCCTCTCAATCAATTGTATCCGATTCGGACCTAAGACTTATTCAGGGTACTGTTCCCTCTTGAGTTGCCGTGTGGAACTGGACACACTGGCCATGTCATGGTCATGCTCCTCATACCCTGATTGTCTCGATTCTTTGACAACAACGTGAGTGGTCGTTGTCTTCTGAATTCCGGTCTGGGCTCGGTTTGGCATTTCGATATCATCGCCTCCACCTTGTACGTATGTCGTGTGTCCGTTGGGGAAGATGGAATTGACGTGCCGGCTTCCGTTTGTAGCGCCTTTCGAGCTCTTGTTTCCTGTAGGGTTGGATCGAGAGCCGGAGTATTCGGGGTATCCATCGTTACTGGCCTTGACTACCTTGGTAATGAGTTCGGCCATGTTCATTTCGATGTGTAGCTTGACAAGGTAGGCGAGGGGGTGGAATTGGATATATCTAGGGCCTTACGTTAGTCTTCGTGCGTTTTACTAGCTTGGATTTTCGGACTTACACAATGTCGTTGGGAAGAGACATCATGGCAATGAGCAGGATCTTAAAAAAATAGTCAGCACTGATAACAAACCCGAATAGCCGTGGGTACGCACATCCATGGTCATCGAAAGACCAATCATGCCAACGTTGAATCGGAACAATCGGTTGTACTTGGTCAAACCGTTGGCGATAAGACGAGATCGGACCAGGTGGATAAAGTAAAGGTTAAGACCAGCGTCGAGAAGAAGAAATATGACCTTTTCGCAACGATCCCAAATGCTGTTGACTTTGATCCAGGTTTGGGTGATTTGCAAACGGGCCGGGATCCAGACACAAAATACGCTGATGTTGATGACGAGCAGGATTAGGAAAGAGATCAGTTTGAGTTTCCTAGCGTTGTGCCGGTTGACCATGAGAATTGCGATTCGGTTGATGATGATTTGGATCAGAGACTGAATTTGAAGTGACCACAAAAGAACTAGACAGCGTGTAAGCGATGATCGCTGACTGGGACGACAACTCTATAGCATACCAATCGCAAAGAAAAAGGGAAACCCGGGTGCAATGTAACCTCGGAGATAACACCACATGATAGCACTCATAATGGTACTGCTGGATAGCTGTATCCAAAGCAGGATAACGTAAGGATTCATCTTTCGACCTCGTTTCCATGAGTTCATCGTGTGTCGGATTCCCTTGGCAGCCGAGAAGATGAAGATGCCCATCGACACGCCCCATGTGATGCTCGCAATATTCATGTCATTCTGATCGGGTTCCGTACGGTGGTACCACGGGGGAAGCAGGAAGCCCGTCATCTTGGCGGTCGGTGATGAGGCTCTGCGGCCTTGTCGAGATGGAAAGGAGTGGACCGTTGATGTCGAGGAAAACTGGGACGCACAACGGGAAAAAGCACACAACCTCAAGGAACAGCCACAATGGGGACAACACGATAGATATTCAAGAGAGCAGACGCTAGCTGGGACCCCATATCAAGGACGCTGGCCATAGAGGGCTGCACCTGGGGACTGCGTATTGCGTATAGGGTTCGGCATGGCGTTGGGCTTACACCAGGGGGATCCCCGGCACAATGGACGCCAGGGTTCGGATCCGCAAGATAGCGGGCCGCATGCGATCACTAGGGCCCATTCGACCTGTAGAATTGCAGCATGCCCGGGACGCAGTCTCCATTGCCAGCGGGGAGCTGCCGTGCGAATCCTGACCACGCAGGTGTTGGATGCACGATTGATTCTCAGTGAGGGTCTTGTGTGGAGTTGGTTCCCATCGCGTTGAATCTGTATAGAAAAACCTCTTTTTTCTTGTTCGCATCCTCCGTTGGTGATGGCGGCTCCAGCCTATTTTCGGGCGTGAGGCAGTCCAATATCTCCGCCGGGCCGAGACGGGCACTGCTTCTTAACAGCCGAAGCGACGAATCACGGCATTCGCACGACGCCCATCGAGCTCAACTGGGAAAAGGAAAGGGGCTTGTCAAAAAACGTGGCTAGGAAATGGCCCTACTTGGCAACGGGCGCCGATGACAGGGCTAGCAGCCACGAGGAGCCACGGGGAGCCATAGAGATTTGGCCGCAGGCTTGATCTGCAGCTGTACAGCACCAATGGAAGCCGAATTCGCATCCGCCCATGCAGTCCTCAGCACATGGGCTTTGGCGTCGGGTGGGGGGAAATGCCAGAGCCGCAGGGCACGAGTCAGACGCTTGTGGACCTCAGCCCATGTCCGCAGAGTGGTTGGTTCCAGCTTTATTGATCTCTGCTATGGTTGAGCTGGGTTCGGAATTGACACATTCCGGAGGCAGCGCTGCTCGAGATGGCGTCTTTCTAGATGAAACGAACTCTCCAAGCTGTTGGCTTGTGTGGAATGCGGCGGGGTGGTTTTTTGGTTGCCCCCACGTGAACCAGACCACTGGTTCTTGAGTAGGCATCCCATTCCATGCTTGGTTACACATCTCGCATTATTCCCCTTGTATTTTTATTTGGCCAAATTTCGATCTACCAGCGTTGCGACTGTAAAACAGAATCTTTTACCAACAAATTAAAGCAAAACAGAAAATCTCTGCTGCGCTGCCAGCAGCTTTCCCGCTGCAAGGGTCTGTTGCGGAGCCGACTCTGACCCGACTGAATAGTACGCCACTCAACAAGGTGACGAAACCTAACGCGAGCTTCAGCCACTGGATATTTGCTGCTGCTACCAGCCGTGATCCCGCCCTAACGACATGTAGACAAGCGCGGCCACCTTGGTCTCCGCTTGGCTGGGTATTGGATCTGACTGCAGCGCGGCCACACGGAAAAGGCTGGTTGGTGTTTCGAAATCCAGAACCCCCCAAGATCATGACTGGCCCTGGTCAGTTATCATTTTACATCTGTCTCCATCCGATGCAGATCAACCAAGGCGGGTTCCTGGGTTCAATCTACCGGTTGGGCTAGTTCCAGAAGGATAAGCTTAGCGAGTCTTGATCATCGACCAGCTTCTCGGACCTCGCCTGCACCTTTGTCTCGTCCTCCGGATACGAAACACATCGGGAAGCCTCAATACTCAACTCGGAATTGTACGATGCCTTCGATTCCGGTGGGAACAACAGCCCATTGTCTGATGTAAGAGGGCCTGCTTCAGGCCTGAGCGCCTGCCACAGGCCAACTGGGGTTCGCTCACTGTCTGCGCTGAACCACTTTATGTCAAGCATGGACTCTGGACCCATGTCTAAAATAAGGAACTAGACGTCTGCCAGAGGGCTTACCTCGCAGGAGGAAGTGGCTCATCAGCCCATTTTCTTTTGCGGCCCAGGTTGCCGGCCCCCGGTGCCCACTCTGGAGGGTGGTGGGGACATCATGCTGCGGAGATGACCACGAAGGTGGCAGCCGAGGATTGCGGAGTGTTGCATCCACGATCGCGAATGGGGCAATCTAAGGTTGCTGCGTGTAATGCTAGATGGCACCATCGTGGCAGCGGAGCCCTTTCGAAATCCACTCTGGTCGATCGCTGCGATGCCCGGTCCACACAACTTGTTCCAAATCACCTGGAAGAATCTGGAGAAGGCCCTTTAACCCTCGACTTTCTTAGTTTTTGACGGCGTTGTGCTCGTCTCGAGGCCATGTGGTGTCTAACGCAAGGTACTTCGGAAGCAGTCCGATGGGTGAGTGGGTATTCTGACTATTACTGCCATGGTGAACCAGACTACACTCAAATCCGCCAAGTATTTGTTGACCATGAACTATTACCCCGCGATTCTTCAAAGATAAGACGTTCAGAATGTTGAGGCCGTGAGACTGACTCGTGGACCCCCTGCAGCATCATGGTTTGCCGTTTGAAATGGACGAACGCTCCCACGGGACTGATCAGCGGCAACTTTGCTCAGGCAAGTGGGTTGTATCCGACTCTAGTGGATAGACTGATTTTCATCCCAATGGTCAAAATATTGGCCGTAGCTCCACAGGTGTTGGCCACACTCACTTTGATCCCTTTTTGCGTTGGTGTTTGAGGTGGACGGTATCACAACTGGTGGGTCCTTCGAGTGCGTTGGCAGCTCCGAGGCATTGGAGTACTTCCACAATATTTTCCATTGAGTTTAATGGCAGGTATTGGCACCGAGCTGAACACATATTATAAACTTACCGAATGACTGAAAGCGACTCTCCCGCATAGGCAAAGGGTGTTCGCGTGGGTCATCTTTCCAGCAAGTGGAGCTGAGAGCAAGGCGATGGAAAGGTATTCGCAAATATCTAAATACAGCCAGCACAGCATGGTGATTATGATGCGCTTTGCGTATCAATTATCGAAATAGCCCTGCGAATCGGCCGGCTCCACAGCACCTCCAACTATTTTAGGTAAGCTGGAAGGGGTAGCAGGGAATTCATGGCAGGGTCAAGACTGTATTGCTTTGCGCATCAATTCTGTAAGAATATGCCTTCCCCGGCTCCTCCAAAGGCTTTTGTTGTTGAATTATGCAATCGGAATGTTCTAGATGGAAAGCATGAGAATTTCCATTATCAATCTGATATTATAGCTTAGGAAAACGCCTTGGACACACATGTTTCGAGAAGGCTGCCCAGAGTTTGCATGCGAGCCCCAACGGTAAAGTTTTGGCTTCCAAACGAGAACGGTGCTTGTTAAATTCCCAGGCCCATAGAACGGTTCAACCCAAAATATATCGTGCATTGGGATTTATCATGCATGAAACTATCCGGTATCGTACCTTGATCAGACAGCGACTTCCATGATCAGCGGCTGAAATGCCTTCCTAACGTGTGTAGAACAGATGGGAGAGTAGCTTAGGTATTCAATGAGAATTGTGTAGTCCTTGAAAATCTCATGGTGAATCTTGGCATTATTCATGTTGATCTGAAAAAATAGAGCACAATTGATCCACGTGATGCTTGTGAAGTGCCCTCGCAAGATCATAGCGACCTGTAGAGCTCGGCACAATCACATACCGTGCTATCGCTATCTTCCGTACTCAATTGGACCAGTAGACCAAGAATTAGCTATTAATTGTGGATGATGGGCTGATTTGTAGATAATGGCACACAAAGACGCGCGTTGGATGTGTGGTTGGGTGTGTGGTTGGCATAATTTCGGTTCGGTACGATGAATGTCCCGAATGTAAGGGAATTGATGGCTCGACCAAACATGTAAGAAGTTTGCAGATGAGCACCAAAGTACTGGGGATTTTCGTCGTGTAGGAGAAACAAATTGGGCAACCTGGTGCTAGTGGCGATCTGTATGGCTCGTGGTCTCTGCACCTGACCACCAAAAAAGAAGAAAGGGAAAATAATGTACATATTGCAAAAAGAAAAGTCCAGAAGAAGCCCAGCGGCTGGTCTGCGTATTTTTAGGGGATGATCATCGGCGCGGAGGTATTGAACAAACTTCTTTTTGCGTCAGTGTTTGCCGTTAGACGTTACATGATTTTTGGGTGCGGGGATAGGGCATGCATTGCAAAAGGGGTGACGAGGGGCTGGCATGATAGACAAATATTCTGTTGTGTAAGTAGAGGGAATGTCGAGTATAAAGCAAATAGCTTCTGGCAATCAATCTCAATCTTGCAAAGTCGGACACAACTATACTATCCACTCCAACGAGCACGTGTGACCACTGTTGACTGCGTATTTTACTTCACTTTGAATCGACTATCGTGTACAGCGACAAATATGGTGCTTGGGCTCATCGCAATGTTTCTTCCCCTGCTGGGGCTCATGGCACTAAAGTACCAGGATGTCAAGATGACGAACACCATCGATGCCCAGTACATGAAGGGCAACAGGTGGTGCGAGACGCGAAAGCGCGCGACGGAGACCTTGGGTCTCTTCAAGATGATATCTGGGGGTAAGCGTCCAATTCCTTCCATTTCTTCCCGTCCAACAGCAGTAACAACGTATTGCAGAGCATGAAGAAGCTAACGTATTTTTTTCCTCTTACCGGTCGCGCCGGGCCCAAAAGTCTGATCCACTCATCATCTATTTTGGGGATGGGCCCGGTCTCGCAAACTCCTTCCAAATGATTGACAAGCCTGGTCCTTGTTGGCAAGATGAGACGAAGAAGAAAGGACCCAACGACAACTACTGGTCGCTGAACAGCTGGGCCAATATCCTCTACGTCGATCTTCCGCGGACGGGATTTACTACTGGAAACGCCTTCATCGGGGACCGAGAAGGCGTATCCGATTTCATGCAAAAAGCATTGCACAAGTTTTACAAGGAGTTCCCGGACTATCGAACCAAGCCTGTGTACATCTGGGGTGTCGGCGTCGGTGCCCAATTCGCGATAACATTCACCAAGGAAAACCATGCGAAGCATGGCAGGCCGGTTCCGATCAGGGAGCTGATCCTCGACAGCCCCTTGATCGACCTCACTACCCAGTACGAGGCTGCCATCGACTACGCCCACGAGAATGGCCTGGTGAAGGTCATCACCGCCGAGGACCGTGATCTCCTGAAGAATGAGTTCGACGACAACTACAAGAAGTGGTGGACCGAGTGCTCCAAGAAGCGAGAAAACAAATGCATAAAGGAGATGCAGGAGTATGAAGTGTCCTGGAAGAAGCTTGTCGACGGCCACGCCTCGCTCGAGCCAACAAAGATGGATTACAAGATTGACCCCCGCGACATTCTTCAACCGCGGCGCTTCTACACCATTGACGAAAGGGCAACCATTTTGCGCAATACGACCAGGGCTAAAAAGTTGAACCATAAGCGATGGCAGGGGCTGCTGGGTGTTACTGGCGGCAACGTCAACCATGAATTGCGCTCCTACCGGCCTTTGAATGCTGACTTGGACAAGCTGTACTGGGAGAGCGGAAACGGTAGGATTGCCCCTAAGATACGTGTCGCCGAAACAAAAGGAGGCTGAGGCTAACATGAAAACAGCTATGCGGTCTTCCATCGAAGACCTCCAGTTCGTGCTGGGTAGCAACACCACCGCTGAACAGTCCCCACACACCCGCTTGAGGGTTACCATCATGACCGGCGGAAGCAGTAAGCATAAATAAACCATTTGCATCTTCCCCATGACCAAAAGCGCCTCGCTGACCAAACCAGATCTGTTCGCGAGTCCCCTCGGAATCGAAAGAATCATTGACAAGCTTCACCTCCCCAGGAAGGATGACTTCAGCAAGACCAAACCTACGCCCATCTTTCAGTGGACAATCCACAGCGGTCGCAGTTATCTCGATATCCGGCAGATTGGCTCCTTCAGGGCGACGCCAAACCTCCGTTTCATCGAACTCGATCGTGCAGGAGGCACTATTGGCACAAGCTGTAAGCACTCAACTGCGACGCCCCCCCCCCCCTACCATGTCTCTGCCTGTGATTTCTGATTGTCAAGCAGATCCCGAGTATGCGGCTCTCTTGCCCAGATACTTTAACGACCGGGAGAAGTACAGGACTCTCCCGACCAAGGTCAACAAGAAGCACAAGTACAAGCAGGTCGAGAAGGAGGACTGAAGGCTTTGGGCAAGTGTGTTATTGATGGGTGCTGCGAGGAGTGCTGCGTGAGAGGGCTGGATGAGGCGAATTTGTACAAAGCCGTGAAATCTGTTGCAGCAAGTTGGGATGTCCCCCACACATCTTTTTATCTACTTATTGTGATTTCTTTTTTGGTTCATCTGTCTTTGTGTGAAATCTTCAAAAAATCTTCATTCATTCATTCAATGCTACAAATTTGACGTTGATAGTCGATTCCCCTTTTGACTGGCCAGTGGCAGATTGTTGCTCTGGCCCTGCTTATCAATCAGGCCTAGGTATAGTACGATATCAAGCCTTCCTGGGGCCACGTTTTCTGGTGCCGTCTGAATTTTTCCAAGCGGAGCAATAGTCGCTTCCCGCCATCTCTAGAGGAGCAAGGCTCAAGTGGATTATTTGTCAGCTCCAGCCATCTCGGCCCTCGATGAATGTGCGATGGGCCGGGTGGGGCTCTTGGCGATCGGATGTCGGGCCTAGTCAACGCCGGAGCCTGTATAGAAATAGAGGCTCGGGACATGACTAAAAACGGCTTCATCAACTTGTTCTGGAATTTCCATCGTTGTTTGCATCAAAACAAAATTCCGCTTTGGTAATCAGAACTCGCCATCCTTGAACATCCCTTGCTGCTATCGGCCAATGCCCTCACGATCATTAGCGAGAGTGTCTGGCCTCATCAGCAGCACAGCACGGCGCTCAGCATGTTAGTTTCTATCATCACTGCATTCATATCTTGGATTGTAGGGCTGAACAAGGACGCAGCTCCACGGGGTTTTGTTTCTCAATTGATCACCCCAATTGCATCGACAATCCCTACGACGAGACCGTGTATTTCCCCATCATATTCGGTTTCCCGACAAGTGTCGAGTTTCGCAACTTCTTCGCCATCAACAACAATAACAACACCCGCAACCATGGAATCCCGAAACAACAAGGCCATTGAGGATCTTAGGAAATACTTCACTCCTGATTTATTCAAGAGTCTTCGGGACTTTTGGTACAGTCATTTTGAGAGCGAAGATTACTACATAATGCCCAAACCTAACCATAATATGCGATGGTTTATGGGCGGTAAAGAATTGGACGAATTTTGCATGTAGGTGCTTGTTTCATTCCTGTCATGACAAGTTCACTCATGGATTACTAGGGAACGGTTTGCGCCCACGCTTGAAGCAATTCGCGAGTCGGGCGTGACGACAGGCGACGAGATATTGCAAGCTGCTAAGCCGCGCGGGCCGCTCGATTGGCTCAGCCTTGTTCTTCTCCTTGATCAAGTTACTCGCAACTGCTACCGAGGGGAACAATCAACTATTGTTTTCAACCTGTTTGACCCTATTGCAAAGCAGATTGCCTTGAAGGCCATTGGCCAAGGCTTGGTAGATCAGGACCCCGAGATCCGATGGCACTTTGCTTACCGCAACTGGTTTTACATGCCTCTGATGCACTCGGAATCTGCCTCAACCCACGAAAAGGCAGTAGAAGAGTTTGGGCTGTATCAGAAAGACGTCGAATATCTAGCCGCTAGCCAGGATGGCCCGGAAAGCAACGAGTTGGAAAAGAAGGCACGGGAGGTTGTGCAACGAGACGTGGATTCGGCCAGAAAAGTAGGCAGTGACAACATGGAGTTTGAACTGAAGCACCAGGTCATCATCGAGCAATTTGGACGATACCCGCACCGGAACAAGGTGCTAGGCCGCGAAGCCACACAGGCGGAGAAGGAGTATCTCGAGGGTGGCGGGGAGACGTTTACCTCATGATCGGTTTCGGTTTGCGCCGACTTTCATCTCGTGTACATTAATTACAGACTAGCCGCCTTGATGCGTAGCTTGAATACGGATGGTGCGTGTTTTGGCCCCGAACTCGGGACGCAAACTCTATTGTAATGGAACGCCCCTCCATCATCAAAGCCCGAGCCACTCGACCTGCAGCCAACGTGGTGAAGATGGTGTCCTGCACTGCCCCCGCATTTTGCCTCTTCGGCCTGGTCCCCTGTCAGCCCCCTGGTCGGATCGCAGGTTGAGCCGTCGGCAGCTGAGAGCTGCCGCCGTCCACTGAAAGCCGGCGCTACCGAGCTGGCCGGCGGGGGTCTGACGCTCCCGAAGTTGTAGGTTTCCAGCAGGCAACGGCCACTAAAACTCTCAACGTCTGGGTTAATTGGGCCGCGTTGATCAACTGGAACCCGGTCCCTGTGCCGTGCCTTCAATAACATGATTAACATGACCTGATGCAATTGCCCGGCATTTGTTGTTCCTCTAGAGATCCCCGGTTTTGTTTTGTCAACAACAGCCCTCCCCCTCCACCGATTCTTTGTTTTCTTTTTTTTTCCCATCTCCGCCCCTCCCTCCCCCGCTATTGTTATATTGTTATTGTTGAGTTTCTGTTGCTGGCAATATCTCCCAGACAAGACCAAAGCCAGTTTAGTGAATAACAAAAAAACAACAACACCACAGAAATGGTCAGCACACGAGCCGCTTCCCGCGCCGCGAGCGTGGCCCTCGAGACCACCCCTCCGCCGTCGGACTCACCCTCCCCGGACTCGGCGTCAGCACTATCGCCGGTCCCTGCAACCCCGTCCACCTCGCGGCGACGAGTATCGGCCAAGCAGCAGCCGCAGCCTGCCACGGCAGTCAAGAAGCGAGCCGGCCGCCCCTCAACGAAGTCGGAGCCCGCTGCAGCGTGGTCGCACACGCCTACAACGTTGACGCTCGCGTGGCTTGCCATTTCGCTGCCCCTCGTCATTTGGGATACGGGCTACGTTCTTGGTCGCCCGCACACGTTCAAGGGCGGCTCGCTGCACTGGCCTCTCTACGTGCCATACGAGCTCTACGCCACCATCGATTACGTCTACAGCCCCAAGGCGTGGGAGGCTAACATGGGCTTCACCGGCGCCCAGGGTTCCCTCAACGCCGTCGAGACGACCATCTACCTGGTGTACCTCTACTTGTTCTGGACCCGCGCTGAGGCCCCGGCTTCGGGCAACGCTCGCAAGTCGCTCACCGGGCGAAGCGGCGCCTGGGCCGCGCTCCTCGGTTTCAGTGCCGCTCTCATGACGTTGAGCAAGACTTTGTTGTACAGTACGTGACATATGACATGTTTCCTGCCTGTCCCCCGTTCCCTTCACGCATCAATGCCCGAGGAGGGAAAAAATCGAGTTGTGAAAACTGACACGCCAAACCCTTGTAAACAGTGGCCCACGAATACTACAGTGGATTTGACAACGTTGGCCACAACAGCGTGCAGGACCTCGTTACCCTCTGGATCATCCCAAAGTAAGTTTCAGCTCTCTCCTCCCCGGCCCCGCCTGCGCGACCTGCATTGCATGCTTGTCGCAGTTGAAAACCACAAAGTCTCACCGCAAAAAAACTTCTTGCAGCACTCCATGGATCTTTGTCCCTGCGTACATGGTGTGGTCAATTGGAAACAACATCCTCGACGGCCTGGCCCCCGCAGCGAACCCCTCCAAAAAGGACTAGAGCACGACAGCTTGTAAGACATCTGCGGACCTGGGGGGTCTCAACCTTTCTTCTTATCCCTTCCCCCCCCTCTTCCCCTCGGTAAACCGTTCAGCATCGATGTTACATGGGCTTGCATACAATGCGCGAGGTGTTGTAAGACACGCACACGACTGCGGTGAGAACAAGATGTATGGCTGGGCTGGCCCGGTTTTGACCTCGTGTCACTCAATGATACCCTACCTACTTGCAGGAAGCTAGCTTGGCGGCACATGTATACTACGCTGTTTATTATTATTATTTTTTAACATAATGTTGGGGTTGCACGCTACGCGCGTACACGCGAACGAGTCAGACGGTTGGGGATATGATTTTCAGATATTGACATCTAACTGTACTTTATATTGTTCATCTCTCAGATAACATTTTCTGTGTTCCGACCGAGACAGGAAGCCCGAATAATAATGAAACACACCAATTTTTTCCCCTTCTTCTCTTACATCCTGCGCACCATGATAGAATAAGTAATAATAATTGTACCTTCGTCCAGACGTTGTCGCATCAAGTTAAAAAATAATGGAGGGGTATCAGGAATAACAAAGAATGGAACACGAAACCAAAAAGAAAAAGGAAGAAGGAAAAGCAGCCAAAAAAAAAACCACCCGCATGCAACATATAGTCCAGACCATGTATGAGACATGCACATCGATAGTCCGACGCTGTTCCGCATGTTCCCTGCCCCTATATAAAAAAAACAAAGAAAGTAAAAAACTAAGAGCGTCTTCCCCAAGTTTTTGTCATTGAGTGAGTGTGGGTTTCTGCCTCTCATCTCATGTCTGTCAGTCCGCCCAGTTCAGCGTACTGCTCCCATGCCGGCATGGAACCGCCATCGAGGGCGTCAGGGTCCATAAAAGTCTGCATGGCTAGCCAGTCGGCGTCCTCAGAGATAATGTACGGCTCGTCGTCGCTGTCCGTGGCCTCGGGCGATCTTACCCTGTCAATCGCCCTGACGGGCATCGACATGCGGCGGGTTACAGTCGGGGCGCTAGACTTGCGTCGCAGGTCAGAGAGTACCAAACTGTGACGTGTGAATGAGCGCGGCAGACCGGGATGAATTCGGCCAAAAGAGCTTGTCCGCTGTGGCGGCGCCGGCGTTGGTGGGGTTTGCTCCTCGTCCTCATCTTGCTTTTGCTGCTGCTCCTGCTGCGACTCCTCCTGCTGCGGCTGCGACTGCGGCTCCTGCTCCTGCACCATGTCATCGTCAAGGTCGGTGAGTTTGGGGCTGCTGGTAAAGGTTGCGCTGAGGGGACGTCGCTTGGTGATGCGTGCAGAGACCGAGTGTGTGACCATGGAGACGACCTCGCGTCGCCTCTGACGCCGAGACTTTCGCTTCTCAACGTGCAAGGTCGGATCCTCCATGAGGAACTCCATTGGCGGAGGTGGAGGTGTTGCCGCAGACGATGATGTCGAATCTAGCGTCTCATCTGTGCTATCCATGCTCTCTGGCGTCGCGCCGCCCCGTTCGTCGAATTTGGGCGACGTTGAGCGGCTAGTGTCTGGCCAAGTGGTTGTGTCAATGTACGACCCATCCATGTCAAAGTTGACGTCGTTGGTGCCGTTTCCGTAGCCGTGCACGACAATTTCGTGATATGCCTGCCGGTTCTGCTGCGAATTCGCCGTTGGCGGCGGAGTGCCAGGGCTGGCCTTGAACATCCGCATTGACTTTCTAACCGCCGAAGAGCGGCTGAGCGCCCGCGTAAGTGAGTTTGAGCGAGATGGCCCAGCACTGTGGCACTCGGAAAAGACCAAGCTTGAGCAGCGCCTTTCCACCAAGGGGGATTGATCCTTGTGCGTGAGAGCAAAGTAATCAATGTCTGGCTTGATCTCGATCCTCCCGCGCGGTTCCTGTTCCTCTTCCAGGAAGTCAGCCCGGGACAGGTCTGGCTGCGGTTGGAGGATGCGCTCCATCTGACGCGTCTTCTTCCATGGCGGTACGTTGATCATTGATACCGAAAGGCTGTACCCGGCCTCATCGGCATCCTTCTCCACATTGGTTGGCATCTCGGTTGCGGAGCGGAGAACCTGGTAGAGACCGTAGATCAAGATCCACCGCACCTTACGTGCATCCACCATAGACACCTTGTCCAGCTTTTCTGACTTGCTGGGCGCGGTGATGCATTCCTCCTCGAACCTCCTGTAAGCCCTGACGAGAGCATTCTGTACAACACCGGGCTTCATAATATTGGAAGCCTTTATCAGCGCAGCATGAGCCGTGACCCGGCGATCAGATTTTAGTTTGGTGCCGGGGAGCCAAGATAGTCTGCGCGACGAGGTCAGGGGCTTTGGTATAAGCGGCATCGGGTGCCGGAGAGTGCTATAATTATAGAGCGCGTCAAACGAGTGAACCAGTTGCTTCGTACAGATGCCACCGTACGCCTCTGTTGCCATTGAGTGAGATGACGTGTACTGATCGTCGACGAGGAGGTCGTACAATGCCTCGAAGTCGTTCCGCATTGCCCGGAGAATGTTAGGGTCAAACCAGTTGTTCCTTGAATCGCCGGGGTGCGGGGGGTAGTAGCCGAGTTTGGTTGTGTAGAATGATAGGAGGAAGCCTCGGAACCTTTCAAGGTGAGCGCGGGCACCTGCAGACACACTCAAGTGCGCCTCGGAGAGCTCCTCATCGAGAAATGTCCGCAGCATACCGGAGCATTGGCCGAGTCGCGATTCCATCTCGAGGCGGGCGCGTCGAATAAGTTTGCGAGATTCAAGTGATATGAACTAAAGCATTGTCAGCAAACTGTCCGGGTTGCATGCTGACCAAGGCACTTACCGGGTATTCGGTGGTGCCCAGGAGGTGTTCGCTCATGCCAACGCAGTGAGCAAACGCCTTGGTGTAGAGGGCGTCCACCTGGAAGAGCTCAGACAGGTACAGCATAGCCAATGCGTGTGTGGGCTGGTTTGTCATGTCCAGGTACCCCTCCTCGTCGAAATACTCCATCATGTCAGACACGTTATCGTCGACCTCTGATCTAAAGTCTAGCATGCTGTAGAGAAGCGCAACGGCGGCGGTGCCCAGGCTGTTGCCCACCAAGGAGCGCCGAAGCAGCCATGCAAAGAAGTTGCGTACTGAGACGTGAAATTGGAATGCCTGGAGTCTATCGGCCTTCGGGGGCGCGGGTATGTACAATTCTACCCTCTGGGTTGGGTTTCTCTCAGCCCATCTTCCCAGTTCGTATGCGGTTGGCGTCCGAATGCCCTCCCAGACGAGGAAGCGCTCGATTAGAGGAAAGCATTTCGCGTCGATTAAAGTGTTGATTGGGATTCTGAATGAGGGTCCTCTCCGTGAATCGCCCTTTCCGTATAAGTAAATCAGACAATTGCCATTTCGAACCCACAGTTCCGGGTCCTGCAGAATGGCGAGCCGTTAGAATCAACGTCGATCACAGTGGGTTAAGGTCTCGGCGCATGCGATTCAAACTTACCCGGCGCAAATGGTCCCAATCAGTACAAGCCCTCGCTGCTCCATCGAACCGCTTTATCACGGGTAGAGGGCTGGATCTTGTGTCGACAAACTGGCTAAACCTCCTCATCCTTGGACTCCTCTGCGAGCTTGCCATTGGGTTGGCTGTGGGTGGAGATGGTTCGCAGAGCTCACGCGAGAAGTCCTCAGTAATATGGCCCGATGGCCTGGGTGGTTACGTAGTGCCCGCCAGCAAAATCAATGCGGGAGAACAAACGAGAAGGGTAAAAGAAATAGGGATAATGACCGGAATGGGCTAAGGATGTAAAAAAAGAAACACAGCGATGATGCCAGATGCCAATGCACCTGCTTGAAATCGCTAACGGGCCACTGCACGGTTCGGCCGCCCGGACTCCCAAACTCTTTGGCCCGACTCCTGAATTTTTGGCAGGGCGTCTCCGAGTGCGAGAGGCGTTCCGTCAAGCAGGAACCAACGCGCTTGAGACACAGGACAATTTGTGGGATGCTCACAAATAAAAGGACAGAGCAAGCATCTTGGGCAACAGCCGCCTTTGCGGGGATGTGAGCAAGCGAGGCAAGGCAGCGGCAAAGCAGGCCGGGATAGCACCGTAACAGCGAAAAAAGATACAGCAGGGAATAGAGCTTCGGCGTGAGATCGTCACAGGCCCCAGGGGGGCATCCCATGTTAATATTGCGTATCCGGGAATGGAAGGGGACCTGAATTATCACTCGGGACGTCGACCAGAGCAGGCCTAGCCTCGCCCCAAAGCACCAGCGTCCAATATCCTGGTTTCGTCCAGCCAAGCCAAGCACGCAAGCCAAGCACGATAGACCAGGAGCCCTGGGCATGGGCCACAGGGCCAAGGCGACAGGCCAGAAGCAACGCGCCCCCGGCGGTCGGCATTCACCAGTTGCAGTGACAGGCCCACGCACAAGAAGCTGTGAGACACTCAGCAAGCCACAAGTCTTAGCTCGGCCCATCCCTCATGGTCCAAGACGAATAAGCCCCTGTACGTCGGCGCCGTCCACCGCCTGCAGAGGAGTGAAGGAGTGTGAGCTGGCACCTGGGAGGCTTGATCGGCCAGCCCGTAACCCAGATGGCGCCGTTACACTGTAAAAGATGGCTTCGCTTCATTGCCTGATCGGCAGCATGAATGAGGCCGGCGGGACAGCAACGGTACAACGCAGCAGGGCATCGATAGCATGTGCTTCCTGCGTCCGGTCAAAGACACCCCCCTGTCCATACGTAATCACAATTTTTCCAAGCAAACTCCAGGGAATGGGAAAGCGAAAGTATGCGAACCCGGCTGCAAAACCAGTGCATATCCGCTTTTTTTTTTCCGCCCTTCCTTCGCATTGCTGCTTGTTGCTTTTTGCGCTGAACATCCCAAAAGGCTGGTAACTGTAACTTGCCGAATATGCAGGCTGCGTGGCGGTCCCCCCTCAGCATGCGGGTGCAGAAGCAGCCGCAGCCAACGACGGCAGGGAAAAAAGACCTGTGAACACCGCCGACGCAGCAGCGACGCCTCAACGCAGACCCTTTCAGCTCGCCATCTACGGGCGGTCTGGGCACATATCCTTGCCACTTGGCCCTGCAAACATCCCACATTGCCGTCGCACAAAGAGAGCGCCATCTCCCACCAGCCCTTTCGTCCTTCGGAGTGTGAAAAAGGTAGTCGCAAGCCCTCTCGGAGATGGCTTGGTTGGCTTATTAGATGGCCTTTGCAAAAACCAAGGGCGCCGGAGCTCGGCCTGGTGGGCTTCGCTCCCCGAAGTCATGTCGTAATTTCGTTACATCCCCGCGTAAATCTCAATCCAAATACCCTCGCTCCCTCTCCCCCCTCCCCTCCCATTCCCCCCCGGTTCCCTTTGCACATCACAAATCAATACTCCCTAATTGAAACCGCGCTCTGATTGAGTGGTCCCCGACAAGGGAGACGCTGCTGACGTGACATTAGATCTAGCCCAAATCGCCGGCACACTGGTTTGGGCGGGTCTCCCAACTGGCAGAACCCACCATCTAGCAAGGATTCTGGCTTGACACGCCAGCCACAACGCGCAGGCTATTGCGATTATAGATGGATCGTCGGTGCGTCAATGGCTCACCAGCTTGCATTGCAGCACCGGCGACCGTTCTAGCTCTTGCAGAGGGACGCATCCTAGCCAACCTTTTCCATCCCGCCTGCATCAATATCTTACCCACTTCTGCACTCTCTCGTTTGCTTGGTCCGATATTCGCCACGCAGACACCAAACCAACACACCAACACACTTAATTTGTCCCCGAAGTACGGTAGCAGTCCGTCGACGGATAGCTTGGCCCAAGCGGTCCGCGACCCTGGGATTCATGCCCAAGCTAGCTCGAATGGCCCTAGAACGTCCTTCGACGCCGCCGTGAAACCAACTATTGATCCAGCCAGGTCGCCCACGGTCGACGATGAGACGCCTGTTGGTCAGCCTGTTGTCACCCACGTTGTTGATTCCGCTCGCTAGAGGTGCTCAATTAGGCGAGCCCATAGACCAGAACCCCGTCAGCATGTCGTGCAGATGCCAAACGCTACAGAGGCCAACAAACTCTGAGTGGCCTCTTTTTCACCAGCACGGATCTCCCGGGCCGAAGAACGGCTGAAGTTTTTTTTCCACCAGTGTTATGCTGTTGCTACAGTAGGCAAGGCGGCGGTTTGAATTTGTGTGATACGTTGACTAACCGCCCGCTTGGTATTCGTAGCCAGGAACATCCTGCAATCTAGGCTATATATTTTTTCAGCTCCCCCGGCAGATAGATTGAGGCTCTGGGATTGTCCCGGCCTCGCCTTCGTCCGCTACTGTTGCCCTGCAAACTTATTAATGAAGAAAAAAATATTCTCGGTTAACTAGCCAATAACCATCAACGGTTCGCACACACACACACACAACTCCTGCCCAATCCTCCACCCTCCCCACTCCGGCCGCTACTGGTTCGGCCGTGTTGACGAACTGTGGGCAGCCATGCCGCCTCGTTCCGGCATTTTAGTCGGTCAAAATGGCCGTGAAACCGTGTTTTCATAGACACCATCGTCCTTGGCGTTGGTGCTCTTACCACTGCCCGGCCTCTGCACGCATTGCCATTGGCACACGGACGGGACCCCGAATTCCAACCGCTTGGGCCTGCTGCAAGACCCTTCTTCTAAGCGGCGTGTCTCTCAATCTGAGATTTCTCTTTGCTTTTGATATTTTGACAAATTGCCTCTCATGCCTGGCCCAAACCATTGGAACACGCGAATTAAAGTCTGCTAGATTGAAATTTCACACTTGTTGACCGTCAGTTTTTCTTGACTCCGGCGTCTGGCCCAAGTGAAGCTGGATTCCCGGAGAGGCTGATGCCGCATTGTAGTCCAAGCATTCTGAACAACCAAGCTTTCCTCGTATACCGCTTTCGGCAAAAAAAATTTCAATAGCTGGTTACACAATACGGGGTCAGCATTAGACACTATTGATGCAATTAATGCTTGTCTGCCTGTGACGCGGCAATGCCGTCCCACATCTCGACTTCAACCTTGGGTCGGTGAGCCTGGGTCACGTGAACTTCACCGAGCCGAATTTCGAGACGGGTGGGTAGCTTGCCTGGCCGTCGACGAGCTTCCCCAACTGGGCCGACACCGCTGCGATGGCGCCCGTGATTCCATACTCGTACATTCAATGCCCCTGCTCCGACAGTTCGGCGCTTAACCACTCAAACGACGACAATGACGCCGTCGACGATGACGAGCGCATGTTCGACCCCCGTGCCCCTCGGTCCAACTACAGCCTCTACCCGCTAGAGCACCTCCTATACTGCGAAGATTGCCAGCAGATCCGATGTCCGCGATGCGTCAATGAAGAAGTAGTGACATACTACTGCCCCCATTGTCTCTTCGAGGTTCCTAGCAGCAATATCAGGAGCGAGGGTAACAGGTAAGCATGCCCAACGCGCTACCCCTTGTGCCCCTCACCGGCTCACCGTTTCGCCCTCATAGATGCACGAGAAGCTGCTTTCAATGTCCCGTCTGCGTCGCACCCCTTCAGTCTGTCGCTCTTACAGCTCCCCCAGACCCAACCCAGCTAGGGGCCGAAGGCGCGCCGAGCCATGGCACCTATGCCCTCTTCTGCCAGTACTGCAACTGGAGCTCGACCGAAGCTGGCATCGAATTCGACCGGCCTAGCGGTATTCACGGTCAGCTAGCCAAACTGAAGAGCGGCGGCGAGCGCAAGATCACAGCAAAGGAGCTTAAGGAGCGGCGGAAAGAGAACCCAGAGGAGCCTCCGCTCCCTGACGACCAGCTCGACCCGGAGCTACAGTTTGCAACCCTCAAGGGATTCTACCAGGCTCAGCTGGCGGATGCAAACGCCTCGCTGAGTGGAATGCAGTTCGATAGTGTCGGCTTTTCCTCTCCCGCTGCCTTGTCCCGCATCATGTCTCTTTACACTGGTCATGGGCACCACGGTCGAAAACGACAGGGCCCAGCCGATGTGATGCGAGAGTCTCTGACAACCGAAGAGGGTCTGAAGGTTGCCGACTTGGATGAGTCCACTGCGATCAAGAAGCTACACCAGGCAGGTTGGGACGAGACGGCATCGATCCAGCAGAACCTCGAGCAGGGAGAGGCCGTCCGCTTTCAAGACCAACTACGGCCCATACCGTATCTGCTCCGCACGAAACGCTCCAAGCGATGTTCCGTTTGCCGACACATCATCTCCAAGCCCGAGAACAAGGTACAATCTACCCGGTTTAAGATCCGTCTCGTGGCCAAATCTTATGTTCCGGACATCACAATCCGCCCCCTCAATTCCACAGCTCCTCCCATACCCACCACATCCCGACCTCAGCTCTCAGAAGAGCTGCCGCTTGACCCTCTAAAGCCCTACCACTACATCCTCACCTTCAAGAACCCTCTTTTTGATAATATCAAAGTCACACTCGCTACCCCCAACGCCACGCCAGGCAGGTTCTCAAGCAAAGTCACAGTGTTGTGTCCACAGTTTGAGGTGGATGCAAACACCGACATGTGGGACGACGCGCTCAAGGACGATGGGCGAGATGGGAGGCGCAAAGGCGAAGATGGCAGCGGGCAAATAGAAGCAGGTAAGATCTGGGAACGTGGCCGCAATTGGGTCAGTATCATCGTCGAGGTGGTGCCAGCGTCGCTGCGGCCCGAGAACCAGTTCCCCAGGGAAGGAGAAGAGGTGGACAAGGGCCCTCTCAAGGAAGACGAGGATGTGCTGGAGATACCCATGTTTGTGAGAATGGAGTGGGAAGTGGACTCTCAGCAAGATGTGGGGACTCCCATTGGCAGAGACAAGGAAAACAAGGAGAAAAGGGAGCTGGCATACTGGTGTGTGCTCGGTGTTGGCCGCATCAGTCGCAAGTAGACGTGGTAGATTTTACGCCCACATCTTACATACGTGTTACGCATACATCACACATACACATAGCAAATCATAGCATAGATTAGGATACCCAATTATGAATGAATCATGGACGAAGAAGTGTTCGAGTTGTCTTGTCAAATATATCATGAAGCAGCTTGTTCCATTTTTCAAGCTACGCTCCTAATAGACGCCGAGCCCTTTTTGACCAACCAAAGTGAAAATGCACTCCCAGCCCTGAAATTTTCATCACACATTCTATTCCATCTAGTACTCGGCAGGGCCGTTCTGGGGGAACTCGAAGTGGACGTTGCGGCCAGTGAGGCGGCGGTAGACCTCAGAGTAGGTGTCGAGGCGGTAGTCAACACCACCACGCTCCTTCTCGTCGAGGATGACCTTGAGGGTCTTGCTGCCGTCCTCCTTGGTGCGGACACGCTTGCCGACGATCTCAACGGGGTAGGTGAGATCCTCAAGGATAGCGTCGTGGACAGCAGTGAGGGTTCGCGAACGGGGTCGCTTCTGCTTCTGGTTGTTGCGCGAGCGGGCAGATCGCTTGGGGCGGGGCAGGATGCGGCGCGAAGCGAGGATGAGGACGTGGCGGTCAGAGAACTTCTTCTCGAGCTCGCGGGTCAGGCTGATGGTGCGAGCATTAGTACATTGCTTTGGACAAAGAAGGGAGGGTTTGTTATCTTACCGCTGCTGGACACGGTGGAAGCCCTGCAGGGAAGGGACGGGGACAAAGATGACAATAGCCTTCTTGCCGTGGCCAACCTCGATCTAGTCAAGATCACAAGTCAGCATGCGAGCTCCAGGACAAAACCTTGGACCGCTTCCCGTCCTGTTCCACAGAAGTCAATGATACTCCGGCTGGCACGCCCGCCCCGGCGAACACGGGTGCGCAAAGGCACCGCTGCCATTATCAATTCTCTCGAATCGACCATGTCAATCGTGGCGCAATCGGGGGCGAAGTGGTGGCCATCGCAAATAGCTTTCTTTTGGGAACAGGATTTCGAAAAGAACCTAAGGCGGTATATGTATGTTTGTTTCACGGCGTTCTCACCTCGCGGGCAGAGACAATCTGCAGAGGTCGCAGGGCAACCTTGAGGTCGGCAGTGTTGGTCTCGAGATCGTAGAGAGCCTGAGCAATGTTCTGCTCAAGCTCAGAGGCGTTCTGCCGCGAAGGGCTGTTGGGGGCGATCTTGTTCAGGGCCTGGGCGCTCATTTTGACGGTTGGGTGCACAACTGAGGTTGACGGAGACTGCTGCGATGGACTGCGCTCTCAAGACCAAGTTTTGGAATTTCTGGCCGGCCCGCTAAATTGGGGTTTTCTAACCCTCTTGTGCGCTGGTCTGTGCGCACCACGAATTGAATTGGAGCTTGTCGGGCGATTTTATTGGCTGAACAAGGGGCTATCTGACACAAATCTTTGGTCAGATCTAACCAATATTTTGCGTTGATCCGTTTGGCTTATTTTGCTCCATTCCACAGACTGATTTTCGGTGTGCAGCGACTTTAATCGAATTGACCGAGACCTCACCTGCTCTCACCTTCCACGCCCCCCCTGCAAGTCACCATTCATCCCGGCAAGCGAAACGCCAACTAACATGGTTCCTCGTTTGAATGCATTGCACTATGTTTCGGCAACTAAAAATGGCATCCACAAGTGCTTATGAAGCACTAGATATGTACTTTAAAATACAATCGCACACCTCTCGTCATGTTTGTCAATCGTTGGGTCCTGAGACTCGCCAAATTGGGTAGTCAAAGCAAACAGAATGAAGGAGCCCTTCAAGTGGCAGGCACTTCCCAGCAGTGGCATTCATTCTACAAGATAATTATTTAATACGTCAATTAGATTTCCGCAACCTTTTTTTCGCTTCACCACCAGCTCCTTCGTGACTTTTGAACAAGCAACGCTCATCTCGTCTGGTTTTTAGCTGTTGAACTTGTCATCTGCGCACGCATGGATCTGTCAAAGACATGCATCTCCTTTCTGCTACTTCTGCTGGCCATCAATGGGGCATATTCGCAAAAGTCTTACGGCCCTAGTTCTTTTGAATACTGGGGCTGTGCCTTGGTCAATCCGGGAAGTTTTTCAGAGCTCGTCAACTTCCCTACCGAACAGCTGGCCCCAAACGCCTGCAAGTCCGCCTGTACTGGTCATCTGTTAGCGGTCATATCTCCCTAGGTGATTGTTTCTTTGACACGGTGATACTTTCTAACTTTTGCAGTGCCTGTCTTTGCGGAGATAATCTGGCAGCTGTCAGTATTACCGATGAAGGAACATGCAATTACCAGTGTGCACAAGATTCAGGTTCTCCTATGTACGGAGATCTCTGTGCGGACAAGCCTCCGCTAGTTGCCAACGTGTTTGTCAGCAGTCTTGACTTGATTTCAGACAAAAGCTCGGTCCCACAGGCCAACCTATCCGAGAATTCAGCAGCGTTATCGCATGATGCGGTATCATCAGGAGATGTTGAAGCACTCGAAGCATCTTCGGGATCACCAGCGATATTCTTTCCGGATCCATCGGCCAGTTCTATGCCAGAAGCTCCCATTCAATTTACCGCGCCACCGAGGTCCCTTATTCATATTCCTTCAGCCTCCGCGGCGGAGCCAACTTCTATCCCAGCTCCAATTGCCGTGGTCCCAGCTCTGTCTGCTGAGGTTTCGCCAGGGGCAAATAGACCATCGAGGAGCGCGATCCCTTCTGGCCAAAATCCAATCCGTGCCGGGACAAATCCAGTCCCAGTACTATCTCCTATCCAGAGCAGTTCTTGGTTGGAACCCTCCGCATCTCCAAGCATACCTAATGACCCTCCGGCCCCGTCTCAAGTGGTTGTATCCGACTCAACTGAGCTTCAGGGCTTGCCTTGGGCATATTTGTGTGGATTTCACATCATGCTATTCATTGTTTAATTTATTCCAAGGTCTCTCGGTTGATTATTTGAGTCGGTCAAGATAATGAAGTGAAATATTCCGGTTGTTCGGACGGTAGGGAAATGGATTAAAGCCGTGGAATACACACTAGGGTGGTTTGGTGATGTGCACAAGTGCAGCTTAATTGATGGGGGGAACTGATTCAGTGACAGTTGAAGTTTCGGGAACGGCACCAGATTACACTTTAAATTTAGAAAAATCCTCTAAAAAAATGCATGAGACGAAAACAATTGAAACAACGTCCGCCTCAAGATGTGCCTTGATGATGCTCAATACACCAGTCCAGGGTAGGCTCACGTCATGGCTCAGGAGGTGCCCCACCTAAGCTATGCAGACAGTCGCGGACAAAGTGGCGGGGTAGGTAGGTACTTACATCTCGCATCAACCTCAGCATCAGCATTTAGCGTTGCCAACCGTCTTCAGGTAAACGGTTGGGTGATATATTTTGTCTTCCAGATTTCCCATAGTTCAGGAGGCAAACTGACAAGATGCAGTCTGGTATCTCAGGTATTACTCACGTTCCAGCCTGTTCGGGAGACCCGAAAGCTAACAACAATAGCCTCCGAGGAGCTCCAAGCTCAATTCAACTCGCTTCTGTCCTCGAGCGAGACGTTCGGACTCCTCGCGACCATCGACAAGGAATCTCTGGTCCCCGTTGCCACCCTTCCCTCTACCTCGTCATCCTTCGAAGAGAACCTCGAGAGCCTCCAGTCCCACATTACTCTTGACACCGCCCTCTACATCATCCTTCGCCGGTATGATGCTGTTCCGTACTTGCTGGCCATCACCTATATCCCCGACCAGGCCAAAGTCCGCCAGAAGATGCTCTTCGCATCAACCCGCCTCGCGATGGTGCGGGAGCTCGGCTCAGAGCATTTCCGCGAGACCATTTTAGTGACGACCCCCGAGGAGCTGACGGTCAAGGGCTTCCAGAAGCATGATGCGCACACCAAGCTTGATGCGCCTCTGACCGAGGAGGAGAGAGCTCTGGGAGAGGTCAAGAGGGCCGAACAAGAGGCCGGATCTGGTACGGGAACAAGAGAGATTCATCTCAGCAAAAGCTTGGCAATGCCTGTTGGCGAAGACGCCCTTGCTGCGCTGAGGGAGGTTGGCGACGGCGGTCGCTCTGTGACTATGCTGGTAAGTCGGGCTACATGACAGATCTTGCGGTAACGGTCAACTGACAGTGGGGCTAGAAAATCAACCCGGATACCGAGGCAGTGGAGCTGGTCCCCGAATCGCCCGCACCGAGCACCATTGGAGAACTGTCGCAAGTTATTTCGGAGACGGAGCCCCGCTTCACCTTTTACCGCTTCACCCACACGCACAACGGCGTCGAGGAGAGCCCCATCCTGTTCTTCTACACCTGCCCAGCAAGCGCTGGCATGAAGGCAATCAAGAACCGAATGCTGTACCCACTTATGAAGCGGGCCGTCTTGGAAGTGGCCGAGAAGGAGTCTGGGCTGAAGGTTGAGAAGAAATTCGAGGTGGAGGAGCCCAACGAGATCACAGAGAAGACGGTTCTGGAGGATCTGCACCCCAAGGTGACATCCAGAGCGGGCTTCAGCCGACCGAAGCGACCTGGCAGGTAGATGGGACAAGGCAGATATGAAGGCGGTATTCTGACTCACATTTGCGACGTTTAAACCATAGTTATATACACACAGGCATGTTGAAGTGATTTCAAACCGGATACGATGCACGCACACACGCACACACACACACACAGCGGAATGTATAGATGCAGGCTTCAAGAGTCTGATACAAGAAAAGTCAATTGTGCATAGCTGCAAATGCTGGTATTTTATATGCATGCTCAAAGACAACCCAAACCGCCCTCCCATCCATGATGCATGGTATCCTTCTCTAAACGTCGTCTCGGCGCGCTCCGTTCCATCCTTAATCATGAGACATTGACGACCTCCTCCTCCCAAGGTGCCCCTCAAAGGGCTCGTACAGGTGTGTTTAGGCTTACAGGGCCGATTCCGCTTCCTTGATGGCGTCGGTAACTAAAAGAAAATTAGAACCCAAACAAAAAAAAAAAGGTGGCACAATATCTTGGCTGACATCTTCGGCTCCTCGGCAACCTCCAATAATCGATATAGTTTTTGCCCGCTCTACTCTTCGAACTTGCCTCCATTCACAGAAATCTTGCTCTTTTCTAACTTGTCCTTCAGGAACTCGTAAACGGTAAAGGTGACGGCCTGGCCGGGAGCGACACGCATGATACGGGGGGTGATGCCCTTGTAGAAGGCGTGGAAGCCTTCTTGCCTGTGAGAGGGAAGGAGGAGTCAGCACTGTGTTATATTTCAAAATAAAGAGGGGCCTGTTGCTAGGTGCTTACTTGAACATCTCAGCGGCGATTCGGGAGATTCGAGACCATGCGCTGGTGCCGGGTGCAGCGGGAGTCTTCTGGAGGCGAGTCTTGATGGTGTCGATGGGGGCGTTGCTCAGGGGACCCATGGCACCACTGACAAGACCGATGAGGGTGGTTTGCCAGCTGGGCAGGTTGACACCGTTGTACTGGGGCTGCCACTCGTAGAGCCAGGTCTTGAAGTAGCTGTAGGCGGTAAAGTTGACGGCCTGGTTGGAGCCCTGGCGGAGGGCAGTCAAGCTGACGCCGCGGTACAGGGCGCCGAAGCCCTCCTCCTTGACGACGGTGTAAAGGGCGTGGGCGGCGTTTCGGTACTTGGGGATGTCCAAGGGATCGGCCATGGAGTGGTGCTGGGCCTGGAGACGGATCTTGATGACCTCCATGGGTGTCACGACGGCGACGGCCTCGGTCACACCAGCAGCCAGACCAGCGAAGAAGGTGGCCTGGCCCGAGACGACACCCGTCTTGGGGTCGGCGAGGAGCTGCTTGTACCACTCAAATGAGGTGAATCGGATAGCCATCTTGGGGACAATACCCGTGAGAACGGCGCCCAGTCCCTTGTACAGACCCAGGGGGCTCTCCTTGCGGACGATGTCGGCACCGGTCTTGATGAAGCCGCGCTTGGGGGCACCGGGCTGGCGCGCACGCTTAGAAAGCTGCATGCGGACCTTGATTGTGTCTTCATTCATTTTCTAGCGTCAGCGGAAACATCCTCAAGGAATTGCGCTTGCGCGCGCATTGAGAGGAGAGGTGGAGGGGAGCTTACCGAGGGGATGGCACACGAGGGCCTCCATCATACCAGCACCACCACCAGCTGCAGAAGCTCGTTAGTTCACTGCGCATAAATATTTTGGTGCAAAATCGAGTCGCAATGCTCTTCGGTTTTATTCAATGGTGCAATTGGAGCGAATTGAGTCACGTACCGATGAGGTTGGTGGCCACCGAAGGCGGCTGCTTCTTCTTTCCGTCACCGTTGCGAGACATGGCGATTGATCCAACGTCAGGTGTACTTGGATTTTTTAAGTCTTAATGGTATGCGCTTCTTTTCAAACTCTAACCTTGTCCCTCTTTTTGCAAAGTAGAGACGGAGAGGAGAGAGTGCGAGGGCGAGCGGGACAGTGAGGTTTACGAGACGCCCGAATTGGTGCTGCTGCGTCGAGTTTACACGGGTCAAGACCGAGGTATCGGAGGGGCTCGGAGATGGAGTTGCGGCGGACGTGCGTTGCGCGTGTGAGAGAGAGAGCTTCGTCGAGGCCGAGGCTATAGCAAGCCCTACGCAAAAAGAAGTGATGCTGGGGTGGAGGGAGGAAGAGGGGAGATGGGTCCGGCGAGCCGACAAGAAGAAGAAGAAATAAATAAAATAGAACCAACAGCAGCAAGAGTCGGAGAGGAAGGGAAGGAGGGGAGAATGGGAGAGAGGCATGGGGGACTTTTAAACGACGAGGTGGAAGAGCGGAAGGCCGAGACGATTCCGCCGGCCGAGTTGGCCGTAGCCGTCAGCCGTCGACATATGAAAATTCCACTTTAACGCTACCGGTCAGTCATTATTCAAGGGCCCTCAGACTCGTTTTGGGCTCTTTGGCGCCTGTCCTGGCCTGGGGGTGCGCCCCGAACGGCTGGGCTCTCTTTTTTGCTGTGCTTCGTCTCTTTTTGGAGGATGCGCGCGCCTTTGGGTGTGAGTGAGCGCGTTGCGGAGGACTGGGGAGGGGCGTGGGCGCAGACACAGAGACCCTTTCATTCTTTCCTTTTTACTGCACTCTCCACACTTTCTGACCCCCATGCCCTCGGGAAGCAAAGAGAATATCCGCCCCAGAAGCCCATCTGTAAAACGGTTCGGGAGTCATAGTCCTAGTCACAAGGGAATTTGGGGCCAGGCCGGGGGGAGTGGGCGTATAGAGCACGGAGGCCGTGTGTGGGGATTTTGAGGGGAGTGGAGGAGGGGGGGCATGTCATCCCCCCGAGGTACAGGCAAAACAATGAAGATGGCTTTTTTTTTTTGGAGAACATCTGCCCAATGGAGCTTGTAAACGGGAGGGGAGGGGAGGGAGTGGGTGTGAGCGTGTCGGTTGCTGCTCAAGAGGAACCTCGGGAGCCGCAGGTAGAGCAGAAGCAGACCTAAGCAAGTTTGCTTGGGCATTGGCGGCCAGCACATGCAGGCACATGCTGCGGAAGGGGGAACATGACTCTCGACGTCCGTCGTCACGGCTCGCGTGATTCGCTGCGAGCTGGCCCGAGGGACAAAGGTCCAGACATTTGAATCCATGGCATCATGAGGCGTTCTGCGCTGCCGTTTCTTACACCCCCCTCCCCCTCTGATGGGGAGCTTGCCCGACTCCAAGCGGTGCCGGATGCTGCATATTGAATCGTTTTTAGAGTTGTGTAACATGTAAACTCGTCAGGTGATGACCTTTTTTGAGTTCCTTTTTTTTCTCTCTTTCTTTTTTAGTATTATCATGTTGTTACTCAAGCAGGTGCCAGATGTGCACTTGCCTTTTGCTTTTACCCTTTACATCAGGACCTAACCAAGAACAAAATCAACAAGTCACTGCCTTCCCCCAAGCTTCAACTGGGCCGCTGCGGGCGTGGGGCGCCAAACCAGAGCCTTGCCCTCTGTCAGTCTCCCTTTACTCGGAACTGGGCTACGGGGAGATTTGGGGGTGGGCGCCTCGGAAACCCCACTGGGGCTGGGGCTGGACTCCGGGCAGGCGGAGGGACGGGGGTGGGCGATCCATCCCATCCATCCATGCGGCCGAGGGCTTGCAGAGAGGAAGGACAGAAGAGAGCCTGAGAGACGCGCGAGAAGAAAGAAGAAGGCAGAGTGAGACGGGAGAGACACTACAGCAACATGACGCATGGCGTGTATGCAGGGGAATCACTTAACGACGCCAAGGTTCCTTTTTCAGGTTTTATTTATGTCTTTTGATCTTTTTTTTTTAATCCCAATGCAGACAATACCTCCATTGTGTCAACCCTCCGGTACAATAGCCAAGTATTCACCTTGCCCCCCTCCATTTTTTTCTGTCATGCATTTGGTTAATAAAAACAAATATAAAGAAAAACAGAGGTGACGTAGGGGGGAAATGTCTTTTGCCGACGCACAGCCGAGCTTGTGATTTTGCGGGGTCCCCTTTCCGACCGACGATGTCCACGACAACAACCTGCCAGCCAGCAAGCGTCAGCTTTTTTCCAATGCTTTTCGCACCATTTGGAACCAAGAGGTACTCACTCGTAAGTGGAAAAGACACTGATACCCACCTGCCCCAGCCCATCTCGCCAGTGCAGATAGGTATCCGGTACTTACTTGTTCAGGAAACCTCGAGGGGGGGAAGGTGGGGCATTTCCCATCTCCGCGCTAATGAAACTCCCCCCCGGTTCGTTGCTGCCCTTGACACTCTCTCTTTTGTTACGACAAGGCAACTCGACATTGCGAACGGGGATTGGACCCTGGTGGTCAAGTTTCCCTATTGCGTGCTCCTAAAATTTGTTAATCATGTTTTTTTTTTCTGTGCCTTTAATAACTGCCAACGGGTAAACATGCAGCTAGGTCCAACACACTACAGCTTCGGGGGCTTTCGGAATCGAGCAGGAGCAGGGGTGTGGTCCCTCAAATCGTGTTTCCCCAATAACCGTCTACTGCCGTTGGTTAAAAACGACTTTTTTTTTTTGTGTCATGACGCCGCCGCGGCCTGCTGCTGGTGCTACTTACACACACCCGGCGTGTCGACCCGAGCTACCTAAACGCCTTTACCCTAATCTTTTTTCCTCATTGTGTAGTGGCGGTAAAAAAAAAAAAAAAGAATTACCATACACAAAATTCCTTATCCGTCAGACTTTTCATTCTTTTCTTTTTGGTAATTCCTCAGATGCCGCCGTATCTCCTTGATCTCGTGCCCGGATTCCATCACGCCCGCCGCCACTGTAAACCACGGCTCGCAGGCCCGGGACGGACCCACCCCGGATGCCCGACCATTGCCGAGGTCATGACAGACTGCTCGTCCTGCTTGGAAACCAAAACGTCTTCCGGGGAGCCTTGTAATCGTTTTCGTTGTGGATTCGTCTTCTTCTTTTTTCATTACCCGTTCGCTTGGGGCAAGACAAGGGGCGAGCAAGGGGGAAAAAGACTGCTCACCCCCTCTCTCTCTCCCCGGAGTTGCTTCACCGAGAAAGAGCACACCCCCATATGCCGAGTTGATGTGCCAGTTTGACTTAACCGGCCTCCGCGCCTATATATCCGCCAAAAAAAAAAGTCGTGCCATCCAGCCTTCAGCACAGGCCCTCCCGGCGGACACCTTCCTCGATCATTCCGAGGGAATCGATCTGGCAAAGATCTCGTAGCAGAAACTACCCCTCCCCCACCGGTTGTTTCGAGATGTGTGCTGTGGCGCGTCCTGTGCGTGTGTGTGTATGCGTGGCATGACTTTCCTCTTCATCAGATTAGATCATCTCCCAGTGTTGCATACATGTATGTATATATATAAGCCTGCGTAGATGTATATATGATTTTCCTCTCCTTCTTCATCATGTATATCCGTATCGTAAATCCAACGAACATGAAAAAAAGTATAAACAAACAGAACCGCAAACGGCCCACCTTCCCATTGCTCCGTCCCGATTCCATCTATCCTATTCCATTCACCCATGCGCTCAGTCTCTCGCGCAACCTCTTTGGCTCCCCTTCAACGCACCCCGTCCTGCTCGGAGATGTCGGAGACGACGCCCGGAGACCGCTGCCGCCGACCGAGCCCTCTTCTCCGTCTCCTCGACTTCCCGAATGCCACGCGAAGCCGCCCACCCACACCCGCCCGCGCGCCCACGCGCATCCCGTCCCCGCCACACCACGCACCGCATCGCATCCCACGCTTCGCTCGAGCAAGCCCGTCCCATCCCATTCCTGCGGCTCACCTCTCGACCCTCCACAGCTTATTTCCGGGGTCACCCCCTACCTCGCCTTCTCCGCGGAACAGCTCCCGAGGGATATCCGTTCAGAGTTAATATTCGTACCTTCCCACCGCTGCGGTTGCCGACGTAGGAACCCGCCCAACCCTGGCTTCAAGTGAATATTCATTCCTTGTAATTCCGAGCATAAAACCCTCCACCCTCGATTGTCCACCAATGCCTCTTCTCTTCTGTCAGACACATTCACTTCTCAATTGGGACTTTTGGCGAAATCATTATGTGTGGCATTGGCCTTATTCTTCTATCTTGCTTGACCCAGTTACTGTTGCAACTTAGCGTACATCCCCCCAGTCACCTTCGATCCCTTGCAGGAACTTTCCAAAATCATCAAACCAGTCAGATAAAATCATCCATCCCCCAAACTCCCCCCCAATGTTCGTAAGCATCCCCAAAGTTTTGACCTGCCCGGCGCTCTGCCTTCAAGGTCGTGGCCTTTCGTAACTTGCCCGTTTCAAAGAGTTTTGTCCAATATTTGTCCCGAATGCATTTTGTCATCGACACGTAAACCAGCCCAGTCGCTTTTATCAAAACTCCAGTGTCCCCAAATATCCATAAGAAAAAAAAACACCATGTAAAAATAGCAAAAACAGAAAGAAGAAAAAAACAAGCAAGAAATCGCATATAATGCTCGGGTCGCTGTATTCACCATCGGTACTTGTCATGTCCTCAAAGAACAATTGCTTCATCCAACATGGCAATTGAAGATGCTTGAAGAGGTAGGCGATGGGCTGGTCAGCCAATGCCATTATGAGGGTGTGCCCCGCTCTTCTACTCTCTCGCCTTCAAAGCTGTACAGGCGTACTTCACCGTCTTCACTGCCACTCGCCATGCGGCTGTCGCTCAGTCCGACGCATGTGACCGGTCCTGCGTGTCCAGTGAAGCTGCGCTCACACTTTCCGGATCGTGGCTCCCAGATCTTGGTCATCGAGTCGTTGGCTCCCGTCACCACGCGGAGAGTGTCGCCAACTAGACCCCAGATGCCCTCAACGTGCCCGAACATGCTGCGAATGCATTTGCCAGTCACCGTGTCCCAAAGTCGGACAGTGTTGTCGAGTCCGCCGGTGAGCATGTATCTCGGAGGAAGAGGCCGAGACGGGTCCGACGTAAAACCCGGTCCGTAGGCTGCACGCTCATCGACAGTTTGCTCCGCCGCATCCGGTGTTGCGCCACGGCTGCTGCTCGACACTGACATGGCGTCCGCATTCTCCGTCTCTGGAGGCATCTCATCTGGCTCAAAGTCCGCTGGCATCAGGAGCACCTGCTGGACCTGGCCCACGTGACCAAGGAATGTTTTGATGCACTGTTTCGAGTCCATGTCCCAGAGCTTCACTGAGAGATCGTCGGAAGCAGAAAAGACAACTCGTGAAGATGAGTCGAGACGCACGTGGTTGACCCAGTCAGTGTGGCCGCGCAGGCAGAATGTCTGCTTGGTATCAAAGCTGAAGATTTTGACCGTCTTGTCAATTGAGCCAGATGCCAGGGTGCAGCCGTCAAAGTGCACAGACAAGACGCCCTCAGTGTGGCATTGAAGCGTGCTCAGGCAATCCCCGGTCTGCCAGTTCCAGATCTTGATTGTCTTATCAAAGCTGCCACTGATCAGCTTGCTGTCATCGAATTGAAGACAGCGCACGGCCGAGGTGTGTCCGCGCAGCGTGCGCATCACCTCGCCCGTCTCGATGTTCCAAATCTTGATCGTGGTATCGTAGGACCCAGTTGCCAAAACATTATCATCAAACTGGAGACAGGTGACGCCATTCTCATGACCCTTGAAAGTTTTGATGGAGCATCGTCCTGTCTTCCAGTTGTACCCCACCTTGAACCTATCCCTGTACACATCTTTCCAGGGGCGGAACTTGCGCTCGTGGTCTAGTTGTTGTCGCGCAGCAGTGTTGCGTTGTCGCTTCGCGGATGGTCGGTCGCTGTCGTCATCGATGGCCGGTCGCTTTTGGGATCCAGATTCGGAACCAACGTTGTCGTCCTCGATTTCGACAACCCGGTCGGACGGTCCTTGATGGTGAATCAGCTGATGTCGGTTCCAGGCCATCAGCTTCTTTCGCTCCAGCAGCGGCAATCCCCATCCACATTTGGTGCACTTTCGATCAATGTGCTGCTCGCACATTCGGTGCCAAACAACGTCATCATCGGCTAGGCTTCGCCATCGACGGCTAACCTGGGCGGCCTTGCAAAGGGATACGGTGTCGAGGTAGCAAAGGATCTTGTACGAGAGCTCCGTAGGCAGGGCGGCGAGGAAATCGATCTTCAGTTGCTCCTGAACTTCGCGGGACACGGTCGAGAGCTGGGGGAAACAACACTGCGTGATGATACCCTGCAGCATCAACTCGCGATGCTTAGCAGGGGCCGCAGAGAAGAGCGACCACACGTGAGTGATTGCCTCTTGGTCAGCTGTCGATAAGCTATTAAGTTCCTATAAGGGGGTTAGATAAGCACAAACCAAAACACAACAACCCGGAGAGGCTCGCTATGATTGGGCGAGTAAGAAAAAAAAAGGTGGCTTGACTCACGCTCTGGATAAAGCCCATCTTGGTTTCGTCGGCAGCTCGACGACACTTGGAATCCGGACGATGTCGGTAGCAGAACTTGCTGTTGGGGTCCTTCTTTTTTATCGGGGTAAGGGAGGTCGAAGTGACGCCGATCTGCTGTCTGCCCTTGCCGATGGGAGCATACAGACCGGGGATGTGTTCTTTCAGAAAAGGACTGACAGTCTTCCCAACAAGTTCCGAAGGCATCTTGACAAGGCGAGGGTTGATCTCTTCGTTGGATCGGGATCTGTCGCAGTTGTCCTTGGTGGAAGGGCGTTGTGGGCGGGATCGTTGGTCAAATGCGGCGTCGGACAACCTCACAGACGGTGAGGGTTCAGCCGGGCCGCCGGCGACAGAAAGGACAGGCGTGGAAGAGGAAGACGAGGCTGAAGTCGAGGTTGAGTCGGGCGTCGAGCTGGGAGCATGGCGGTGTATAGAAGCAGAGGCAGAGGCAGAAGATGAGGTCGAGACAGCGGATGAATCGGAGTAGGGCCGGTGGCCGTTGACGAGGATATGGCTATCCATGGCGCAGCAACCGTGGTTATGAGAGGAGCGAGTTGCGCGATGGGTGGGCAGGATATCGTAACCTGGGCGTCCGAGTCTGGGGAAAGCACACACCCCCCAAGCCGAATTCTGGGACGCTGGGACAAGCAAGGTCGTGGACTCTGGGGCGAGGATCTGAGGCAACGCCGCCGTGCGATGGCGTGCTGGATGGCAAGTGCACCAAGGCTGGTCCACTCAAAGGTTTTGCGCCAGAACCCCAGTCACGGCCTGGTCACCACCTTGTCAGCCCTCTGAGCGGTTGGTCGGCCGCTTTTAGCTGGCACTAGGGCCACAAGTATACAGTACGAACAACGACCGTGCCCTGGAGACGCGAATTGCAGATTGGCCCTTGGGGTGGTAGTCGTGTCGTGATGCGGACGGGAGTGGGAGAGGATGCCGTGTTTTGGATGGGTTGTGTGAGTGAGCGAGACAAGGGTGGGAGGCGAAGTGTCGTTCGGGTCGTCGGCGGGAAGGCCCTTGTTTGCTCACAATCGCAGTGACGAGATTTCCAGAGATAGGGAATAGGGCCAGAGGGCCAGAGGGCCCAAAAAGAGCGGGGAGAGTGGAGGGCCGACCGCGGGTGCCGTTACCTCATGCAGAGTCATCCTTAAACTTTGCTGGTCACTTGCGCGCTCTGCCGCCCTCTGGTTGCACGATTCCTCTATTCGTAGTTGATTCGCGAGCATACTTGTACGTAATTGTGCCATAGGTACTATACGGTGTGCCATAGGTACTATACCGTTCCGCGTTCGCCTTGCAGCGCGCACAACCCGTCTCACTTGGCGAGCACCCCTCTGCAAGTTAGCAGCGCTCGGGGTTCAAGCCGTACCTGGCCCTACCCAACACCATCAAGGTTTGTACCTACATGGCTGCGTGACACCAACAGCTCTGCAAGTAGCAGCAGCTGTGCTCTCTAGTATCCGCAGCGCCAGCAAGCAGCAGCAGACGCGCCCGAATCGCCCCCTGGGACGGGGCTCTCTCCCTGGGGCTCAGTGCTGAGTCCGTAAATTTCTCCGTTCACTCGCCCACAGGCCACTTTCCAATCCGCGCCTCGAATGGCGTTATCCATGGACACCGATCGGGCGGATAGACAATAGGCTGGCGGGTAAAGCGGGCCCGGCACGGCAATCGGTCGACGGCTAGCCGGGACTTGCACGTCGAAACTCTCATTCTGGATCACGATGCTCCGTACTGTCTGGTCGCCACCGCGATTGTTCTCCTCATCGTGGGATTGCACCGTTCCAGAGTTCTTGTCCCGTGTTGGAGTTGATGCGGCCTCATGCTGCATCCGGTGAGCCAAGAGACGCTCTAGCTTTTACCGCAAGCTTTTTAATGGCACGGAACCTCTAGGAATGCGACCAAATGGAGCAGATACGGGGCCCTTGCTGCACCTAATGCAGCTTCTGGCGTAGTGTTCGTCCCTCTCACCAACGAATGGCTGCACGGGAGGTATCCCCGGTTTTTCGATTTGCATCTGCCGTACCCCAAAGTCCAATCAGGGCATCATCTGTGCCGTCTTGTGCATGACTGGTTTTTCTCGCCCCTCGTCCCTGTTGCATTTCCATCTTTTGGGCCCCTCACTTAGGCCATGATTCCCCATCCTAGTGTTACTCATCGTCCGGGATCGCTTACACGCTCCTTCTGCAGCGCGCCACGCATTTCTCTCAAGCAAACCATTACATATCAGGTTCCCACACATTTCCATCAGCCTCAACTCGCTGGATCCTTATCCATCTGTCTGCCATTCAACTCGCGTGCAGGGAAAAAATTTATCGTACAAAAATGGACATGTCCATGTCTTGGTACGAGTTGACCAACTCTGCGATGACGTGATTTCTCCCGCCGTCTCATCTCCCTCAGCGCCGCCGCGAGACGGGGGCAGCCAACCGCTGTTCGCCATCTCCGAGATCCGTGATCCGGCATCGACTCATTTTACCTGAGCCTCCACCGAGTGCAGCTCACGAGGTTGCTGGCGATGGGGGCTGCGGACATTGAGATGTCCACCGAACCCTCCAGATCACCCCTCGTGATGATGTTGCAATGCGTCCGTGATGCCAAGCACCCTGTCTGCCGGGTTTCGAATGACGCAGTCGAGACACGTTGCACACATTGCTGATGAAGCACATCATCCCCAGCATTATGGTATGGCGCCGAACCCAATCTTTGGGTCGCCAGGTCGCGATCGCCTCGCAAGCGACACCCCCTGAGTCGTGATTCAACCATCTCCCGACCCCGTCAAGCCAACAACGATTTCGCCATCTGCCGACGCCATTCCCTGATCATCTTCCGCAACTCGACCCCCTAAACAACCTTACATCCGTGCATTCCGGGTCAAGGTCTTCGGCATCAACAACAAACAATCCTTCTCAGCTCCGAGAGGTGCTCCGCAACCCAATCTCCTCGCTTGGGCGGTCTGGCTGTGCTTCTGACCACCACCGCCGTCGTATAAGCTTGGCGAATCGCAGCCCCCTGACCCAGATCAAGCTTGTAATGCTGCGACGATACCCTAGCCACTAGCTGGACAGCTTTGGCTCCCGTACAACTGCACGCCTTGCGACATTCCGTGTCGGTATGGCGGCATCGCAAGACGAAACCCGGCTCGGTCCTTTTGACGTGTTATCTGGGCGCAGCCAGCAGCCTGGCTTTCCCCAACGTATCCGCTTAGTCCCCGTGGCGTGGCTGTTGAATCCTATTGACATGTATCTTCCAGAAGGCGCAGGAGGCCCAGATCATGCCGTGCTTTGGCTTGCTTCTCTCGTGTGTCTCATTTCCGTAGATAATGCACGTAAGCTCTTCAACGCCATAGTTATTTCCATGTGTACCACGTACACATGCGCGCACTGTAGGGTAATTAAATGCGTATCTGATTGGACATGATGGGACCGATGGCTTGTTGTGCTGCATTTGGGCTGGCTTGGGCTTAGCAATACCCATCAAATCACATTCATGGCATTATCAAACAGGAAATCGCCGGGCAGAAGACCGGATACCGGGTCGGTTGGCCGGATGAATCGAATCCAACGTGCTCACTGCTGCTGATGAGGTGCATTTAGAGATGGACAAAGGTCGCTTAAGCAGCGCCAAGACGCACCTCCCGTGCACGAGATCCACCCCCAGCTTTGTCTTTGGTCGCATTCGAGTTGTTCAAATTTGTGCAAGGAACTTGAGGGACTTTTCGAATGCGCCCTTCAACAGCAAGCGGGTCCTACGACCTTGGGTGAGATGGCCGAGTTGGTTATGGCGTCAGGTTAAGGTCACCTTAACAACCTAAGATTCCTGATGGAGCAATCCTCCTGGGTTCGAGTCCCAGTCTCATCAGCTTGTTCTTTTTGCTTTTGTCGGTGATTTCCTGAAATGCACCTGCGGCCTATACCGTCTCACACATCCTTCCATTTTTTTGGCCATGGTAGTACAACGCATGGAGAGGATGTTGTGTTGCATGGCTCCGTGGGACTTAGCGTTTCATTTGACCTATTCTCCGTTACATCTGGGTCTAGCTCATGAACTAAATTGCCCTGGTGTTTTTTGTAACACGTGCTCGTTATCCTGTGGCAAACATTAATGCTCTAACCTAGGTGCAGTAGATCCATACGTACGTGGCGCCACAGTTTCATTGCTAGGCCCTGTGCATCAACCTTAACTATTGATTCCGATCATATTTATCGAGTAGGATGATCAAATATTCCTCCTTGATTTGTGAAATCCATTCATAAATGTCCCTTATCATGCTGGTGGTTAATATTGGATGATCTATCAGGAGTTGTCGATCAATGTCGTCATGGGTGGCTTGTGATAGCACAAGATCCTGAGGAATGCACTATTGATCGGAGGCTTGCCAGCTGTATCCCCTATAAAAATGGTTCTTAAGCCGAGCTGAAGTGTCCATAATCTGAACTCTGCATCAATCTGGTCTCAAATAACCGTCAACAAAAACTCGCTGCCATCAAACGACCCCATTCAAGAAATCAAAATGTCTTCCCAAGACGCTACAGAGATCCGCCGTGATGATTTAAAGAACCAGTCCAGCGACTCCGGGCAAGAATTTCTTCCTCTCCTAGAGAAGTCGGACAGGGATGTAGTCGACACAACCACGCCCAACGATCATCAACTCCATGGTATGATACTGCTCATCTACTCTAAAAAGTGCACTTTTAAGATCCCGCAGATAAAGATGATTCGAATGTCGCTGCGAAGAAAGTCGTCAAAGGAGGTAGAACTATAGGCAGTTAACCCTGGAGGTTAGGAGAGCATCCAATAATAGAGATCTTGCCAGACCCGGCTGGCACGGGGTTTGTCTCAAAGAGTAAAGGGGATTTTTGGTGCAGAGTAGAGACCTTTTTGATTGATAGACAATCCAGACTCTTGAGAAGGTTCACGGCGAATGGAAATGATGCCAAAGTGACAGATTCGTGATAGCCTTGATCTCTTAAGACAGATTTGGGACCTCCAGACACACTCTGAAATATTCGGTTACGTCATTTGGAATATTCTCCTATGTAATTAACTGATTTGTCCAGTGATATTTAGAAATACCCTTCAGCCTAAGTCGTTTCGATGAGTTGTGTCTCAAAGCTGCGACAGCACCGCAAGTTCCATACCAGCCTGTGGCTCACTCGTGTGGAAAGCCCTCTGGGACGAGGATAAGGATATGAATATGAAAAATCTCTCAAGGAGCGAGAATATTTTGTGCCCCTCATCTTTGTGACCACCATGCCGTGTATCCTGTCATCAGCTCGGTTCTGCGCTCATGGCACCAAAACCAATGGTCACGGAATTCGCCATGAGACGGATACCGGACACACACACGGTGTATCCAGATACAAACTTGTCAACACAGGAGCCTACTAGGCGTCATGACTTGGGCTCTGAGCTAAGTCCACCACTCAGCCCCCGAATGCTGCCTCCGGACTACTTTGAAGATGGGGAACCGCCGGTGTACTACGAGGATGGAACCCAGGCTACCAGGATAAAAGTGAAAAAGATTATCGTTATCAGAATATTGACATCGCTTTTCATTGTTACCATTGTGGCAGTCATCGTTGCTGCTGCGGTAGGAAAGATCAATGCTGGAAAGCCGCCGGCGCATCCGGACAAAGCAAAGGAGACCAAGGGGTACATGGTATCAACCGTGGGCATTTCAGTGACGAGTACTAAAAAGTGTCACAGTAATGAAACAGGAAACGAAGCTTGGACAACAATCACCGTGACGGCGACGCACACGATATCTACTGGGAAAAGCGGCCACCAAGTTCAAGTTATGACGACATCTGCACCCCGGCCTTTGCATATACCCACAGGGGCCAAGGTTGCCTTTGACTGTCCGATGTTCGCGACGACCACGCCAATGGTTACGAAGAGGGGTGAAAGCACAACAACTCAAGGAATTTGTGGCGATATGAGTAAGGAGGAGGAGGAGAAGAATAGTGTTTTGGGGGTGGATACGTATTCTTATCAGAACTGTGGGCTGGCGCGTTCTTCGTATATGGATTGTGGATTAGGCTTGCGCTATCGCTGCACGGTTTCTTGTGATGAAGGGGAGAATACAGCAGGAGAAACGGGATACATGTCGGTAGATGACTGGGAGTGGGATGCTGGCTAAAGATATGGGTGCCCGAGTCAAGAATGGTGAATCTGGAGGCGATTTCGTTCATACTCGAAGCCTACAATCACCTATATGGTCAATTGTGTACTGCACCATATTAAAAAAACCCATTTCGTGTTTTGGTGTTGGGGTTTTATCTTTCACGAAACCGTGCTATGAGGACGAGGCTGTTGGTTGTCCGCCACTGCTATGAGCGGCGTTATGCTTTTTTAGAGAGATTAGCCCTCTGCCTTGACCGGTAGACGATTTGTATTTTTTCATCCTTGATTTCAATGTCCCTCTTAGAGTATTGATTCATTGGCCTGAGGGTACCCACAGATGGGTCATCCAGGCCTAATGCGCAACATAACTTACTACTGGAATGGTAGCATCTGTCGCGGCTTTCTGACTTAGAGCCGATGGTATACTGGACAACCAACTACCTCGAATCAATATATGATAGAAAAAGTTCGTATTTTGCAGACTAGAAGGCACCTACCAGCTCTCCATCCACGTAATTCTCCAACAGGTATTGTAGTTGCTTCTATATTGCATCACGAACGCACCATGACTAAGCATACCCACCTGCCCCGCGCCAAGCCTATCCCGGCCTGCCCCACTAAATTTCCATCGAAATTCTCTGCCATCCAAGCACTCATGAGCGTCTAATTCAAAGTTATAGACGGGTCTTTCCTCCACTATCTATATCCTCCTCTAGATGCAAGTATGGCGGCTGACAACGGGGCTCCTGTCGCGAGCGGCGCGAACAACTCCGGCTCTGGTGAGGGCTCCCGCAATGGCAATGCCACCTCTGGTCAGGATGGTTTCCGTCGCAATCCCCGTCACGACCACCGAACCCGCGGCAAGGGCAGAACCGAGAAAGGTCGAGGAGAATGGGGGTAAGCTTTCCATTGCGGTTTCTATGAAGGTGGTTACACGTGCCAACGGTGCTGACTAGGTGCTAGACGGCAAAAGGGCGACAAGCGAAAGAAGAATGACGAGTACCACGAGTACAAGCGGCGCAAGCTGAACAGCACGGGCGAAGTTGTCGAAGCAAACAACCCCTTCTCCAAGGAGGAGATTGCAGCCGAGGAGCGACGACCGAAGCGCAAGGTCGCTGTCCTGATCGGGTACGCGGGTACTGGATACAAGGGCATGCAGGTCAACGGCGACGAGAAGACGATTGAGCGAGACTTGTTCAATGCCTTTGTCGCGGCTGGCGCCATCTCCAAGGCCAACGCCGACGACCCCAAGAAGTCGAGTCTTGTTCGTTGCGCCCGTACCGACAAGGGTGTGCATGCGGCTGGAAACGTCATCAGCTTGAAGCTCATCATCGAAGATGACGACGTTGTCGAAAAGATCAACGCCAGCCTGCCGGAGCAGATCCGTGTCTGGGACATCCAGAGGACGAACAACAGCTTCAGCTGTTACCAGCTTTGCGATTCTCGATGGTATGAGTACCTTATGCCCAGCTACTGCCTTCTCCCTCCCCACCCTGAGACATTCCTTGGCAAGAAGCTGGTCGAGCTGGCAAAGGAGCACGGCGTAGAGGATGACCTCAATGCCAAAATGGCCGACGTCAAGGATTTCTGGTCCGACGTGGAGGAGAACGAAATCAAGCCTATTCTTGCGCGATTGGAGCCCGAAGTCAGGGCCGCTGTCCTGGAGCGTCTGCATGTTTCTGATGAGGGAGCGTCAGAAGACAAGGAGTCTGAGGATAAGGAAGTCGAGAAGACTGAGGAGAATGGCGCTCAGGAGGAGAAGGCTGAGACTGAAGCCCCTAAGCCTACTGTCACCCTCGAGAGCCACCAGCCCAAGGGCCGCGAGCTAGGTCCTGTCGACTTTGCCCTTCGCGACATCAAAGCCGCATATGTGGCTGCCAAGCGCCGCTATCGCGTTGGCACCGAACGTCTCGAGCGACTCCAGGAAGCCTTGAACAACTACAATGGCACCCGCAACTACCACAACTACACGGTCCAGAAGCCGTTCGGCGACCCCTCAGCAAAGCGCCACATCAAGTCCTTCATTGTGAACCCCAAGCCCATCATCATCAACAACACCGAGTGGCTGTCGCTCAAGGTCCACGGCCAGAGTTTCATGATGCACCAGATCCGCAAGATGGTTGGCCTTGTCAGCCTGATTGTTCGTTGCGGCACTCCGCTGAGCCGCATGGAGGAGAGCTACCAGAAGCAGAAGATGGCCATTCCCAAGGCCCCTGGTCTGGGACTGCTGCTGGAGCGCCCCGTCTTCTTCAACTACAACCGCAAGGCGACTGAGCAATACGACAAGGACACGATTGACTTTGCCAAGTATGAGGAGAAGATTCAGGCGTTCAAGGACAAGGAGATTTACCAGCGCATCTTCAACGTGGAGGAGAAGGATAACTCGTAAGTTTTGCGCTCCGGTGCAAGTATATGACATAGTGCTAACGTTTGTTTTCAAGGTTCCACATGTTCTTCAACCAGATTGATCAGTTCAAGACGAACCACTTCTTGTGGCTGACTGCAGGTGGAATGAAGGCTGCCGAGATTACTCAGAACTCGGGCGCCAAATCCGAGGCGGATGTGAATAAGAGGCTTGGTGACGAGTCCGAGGATGAGGACCCCGAGAACGGCGAGGGCTAGAAAAAATTATACAGCTAAAACAGGATAATGAGTTTTGTGGTTTGGTGTCATCCATGACATGGGCGAAAATTTAGTCAGACGTCCAGGCGTTCATATCACTTTTTGGTCATCCCATTTGTCTCCTGCAATGCGTGAAGCTATTCAATGTTCATAATGAAAGGAGGGCTAAATTCATTGCCGTCCTTTGCCTGATTTGATTGTCCTTTTGAATGGGACCTTTTTTTTCTTTCGAAGCGAGGCTCTGGGTATCTAGATCCGTCCTCTTCTTAAAACAAAGCCTTCCAACGCCTATCCCAACAAAACAACGCCCAATGCATAGATCCGACGGTCTTCCCTTGCCCCCTTTAGCGCCCCGCGGTGGCAGAGCTTGCTGTCGCAGTCGCGTCCGCGGGCTGCACGGCCGACTCGGCGGCGGCGGTCTCATCGCCCGCGGCTTCCCACGTGCCGCCGCAGCGCTGCGCGAGCTCCTGCATGCCGCGAGCCTCGAGACCGTTGAGCAGGGCCGAGACGTGGGCGACATCGCTGTCGATCTGGTCCTCCTTTGCGCGGGCCGTGGGGTCACCGCGTCCCAGTGGTCCAAAGACCCAGAGCTCCTTGATCTTGCGCGAGAGGGCGAGAAGCTCCTTGATGGAGGTGTACTAAAAGTTTTGAAGCGGCGTTAGAGGTAATGTTTAAAAAGAGAAAGAGAATGAGAAATAGGGAGAGAGATGAATGGACAGTGTTCGCGTGAATGGGGGGTTATATACAAGACCATCAAACTCCATCTTCATAGAGATGCCTGTTACGGCAATAGCCTCCGGGTTGGCATTGTTGCGCTCGCCCTCGGCCTGGATTGTGGCGAGCATCATGAGCGTGCGGTAGCGCGTGAGGACATCCGCCACGAGGCGGTTGTGTGTCTCTGCGCGAACCAAGAGTTAGAAGAAGCGGACATGGCTTGGGGATGCTTTCACAGATTTGGCGGCGGTATCAGGCTGCGAAAGGGCATCAACGGACAAGTTCTTACCCATGAGATTGGACGACGCGGGCTGTGAGCGGTCCATGATTAATGATGCAGGCTTATAGAAGGGTGGTTAATGAGTTGAAAGTCGCCCAGAAGACTTGATGGCAATAGAGGGGCGTGTAGTTATGCGCGAGAGAGGGCGTCCGGATCAACCTGGAGATGAGACGGTGATGCGAGGCTGAAGATGGATTTGGCGGCTGGCAGCTCTGGCGCTTGGAGCTGGCGGGGGTGGGGCTTTCCGTGGTGGGGGAACACAGGGGAGCGTCCCCTGGGGCTGTACGGTACGGACAGCTGATGCTTGATCGACATTAGCTGGACCCTTGGCTGACATGAATAATTCCTTGACGTGGACAATGCAGATGGCCTTGAGATTATGGTTCTAACACCAACTTCTAAAACTCCTTTCCTCTTCTAACCTAAAGGTATTGTTTTCTGTGACCCAACGACCAGGTGCTTTGGTTACGTGCGCAAATACAAAAGCCACAATGCCTTGCTTCCCAAACGCCCATATGTAAAACAAACTACCCAGCAACCCCAGAATAAGCCTCCAAGCCAGGCGAGATAGATGCGAGCGACCGTTAGAAATGTCTGTTTCTCTCAACTGAGGCCCCCTGGTCCCCACTCGTTTCGAAACGCAATCCTGATTACGTCGGCAGAAATGAGCGGACCTGGTGTTCTCCTCGTCCATTCCAAATCGTACACGTTGCCGTTTCAACCTCTGACAGTCTCGATGTCGCTAAATGTTCAAGGAAGACCCGACCAACCACGGTCCTCACCCTTCCAGCCGGTGTGTGGCCAGCCCTTGGGGAGCGTCGAGAAGGGCGGGAGAATATACTGGCCTTCGCACTTGTCGCTTTCACACTTCATGTCGCACATTCCGTAGTTTTGGCAGTAGCAATCAGCAGCATTGGGGCAGTGCACAGCCTTCTTGCCAAAGATAACTGAAAGAGCCGAGTTAGCATACATGAGTGCGAATAAGACGGTATCCAAGATGAGAACTTACTGTGCCATGAGTATTCCAGAACTCGGCCGCTCAAGTCGTCGCCAAGGGGCGACACCAGCAACCACTCTCGGAAACGCACGTACTCGGCCCTGGGGCGCTGTCGGATGACCTCGCGACGGACGGCGAACTGCGAGCAGCAGGTGACACCAATCTCCTCGGGGACCTCGAGGCTGGGGAACAGCTCCTCAAATGCGGCCTTGTACACATGCTTGGCGTGAACAGGTTCATTGGGCTTGGAAGGCGTCTCATCCTTGAGGGGCTTGATCTCGGCGGGGCACCCCAAGACCCAGACGCAGCGCAGGTTTGTGTAACCAACCTTCTTGAGATTGTCGAATCGGAATCGCTGGAGAAGAGGGAGAGCATCGTAGTCGGGATTGTCGTTGTGCCACTGGAAGCGCTCGGCGTGGTGGAAGATGATGTTTCCAGGGAGGGAGTCGTAGCGGTCAATGATGTAGCTGCGGGCGGGTTAGCTGGAATTGTCTAGAGAGCGGCAGGAAAGGCGACAACATACGACAAAAAGACCATGGCCTCGCGACCCTTGTTCATGGGGACGGTGAGCTTGGCCCTGTTGTCATCAACGACGTAAATGTTCTTCTTCCACTCGGGCAGGTAGTCGTCGAGCCACGTAACGTTCTCGCGCTTCATGCTAGCCACAACCATCTCGACATCGTTGTCGCCGAGTCGCTTAGAAGAGGAGGTTGAGTAGCCGGAGGTGTTTGAAGACGGGAGTATAGTGTCGCGGAAGAGGAAGAAGACAATGATGGCGCCGACGCATAGTCCGATGAGGTTGACGCGGTTTGCGCGCTGGCGGGGGTTCCAGTGAGGAGCCATGATGATGGTAGGATCGTCCGGCGGGACAGGAACGTATTGGAGTCAGGATGCAGGCGGGCGATAGGTTGCGATGGCGGTCATGCAAGTAGTTTTGTTCGTCGGCGCAAATGAGTCGCTTCGTTTCAACAGGGGTCCGGAACTCGGGAGGAGGAATCAGGAGTGCAGGACAGGGGAGGCAACGTTGCTGTATGTGTCGCTCCCTGGCATCAGCATTCCCTTCTGATGGGGAATGGCTGAAATAAAGGCCGTGGAGCAGAGGGGTTGAGCAGAGCCTAGAGATACAGGCTGAAGAAGAAAGAAGAAGAGGAAGGGAAAAAGAAAAACGAAATATCCCAGAAGGGCGATGTCACTGAATCGAAGCAGGGAACACCTTCCACAAGGGAGGTGGCGCACGTCCACACTTTAACGTCTTCGTTGCGCGTGGCCCCCAGCAACTCACATGCCACACCTCATGCAGCTTTCCTTTCCGTGTGCATTTTATCACCACTTGGATGCTTCCTGGTTGCACCGTCATTTATCTATCTCTTCCTTCTTCAGCTCAATGGATTTTCTTCTCAGCAGTCTTGCACTTTGCTGCGCCATTCTCCATGGGGGCTGCAGAGACCCTGGCCATGTCGGTCTGGGGAAAGCGGACAATTTTCGGGACTTGGCCAGCAACGCCAGCTAAAGTCTGATTCATGTAATTCAATTCCAGCATGCAGCACCCTAATTATCGACACCTATCTGGCGGGTCCGATAGCGAATACTCCGACCTAAAACATTGGCAGAAATCTGAACCCCTTGCCCACTGAGAATGACGCACCTGTCATCCCTCACGAATTGTTATTGGCTCTGATTGATTAGCACCATGACAGCCAATCAAGGTTGGCTCGCCAAAGAAAAAAAGTTGTCTGGGCTCCAAGTAAGCTCGTATTCCGCTTGATTGGCAAATTGTTCATCTTGAGCGACAGCGAAGTACGTAACCCATTTGCGCATTAATCAATTACACCTTGGGCCCAGTTCACGCCAAATCTGTCGTATGTACTCCTTCGCTGGCATCTCGCCCCCAATTGCTAGATCAAACCACAATCAGGGAGCAAGTTGCGGCCCTTGTCTCGATGCCGGGCCCAACGACCCCTGGTCTGTGCGGACTCGGAATGAGTCCCTGACAACGGCTCGCTTTGTATTGTACCTGAACGAGTAGTAACCTGACTTGCACCTCGTGCAAAATACATGGTCGCACTTTTGACTCTATCCTGCGTCAATCAAGAGCGAAATTTGACAATTCGGATAATCACTGCAAGAAGAACCCAAGCAATCAGCCAACATTGGATTAATAACTCTGCCAATGCAAGGGAATAGCGTAACGAATAAACATCTCTCAGCTTCGTTCTCCGCCAAAATACTTTGCTTTCAAGGATTTATCTGGGGGCGTTATATCACTCTATCAAACCAAAACGATAGAATTGACCGAAGTAGTAAAGAGGTGGCCGGAGAAAGAATGCCAATCTCGTCACTGCAACTCCGTCATGTTGAAACGGGGGAGCTCCCCACCTCGCTTCAACGGGTGGTCTTGGCTTCAGCCCTACCAAGAACCAACCTCAGCCTCTGTTGCTGTTGGCTGGCTATCTCGTTGAAATTTGCAGCTCTTGGCTGCTGCCATTGCTACCTCTTCAAACTCTAGCTTGCTGACGATGCTGAATAACCTTATCCCGCCATCCGCCTGTCAAAGCCCTCCTCATTTCACACTGCAGCTGCGGGGTCTTTAGTCTGTATCCCAAGTGTAAGCGCTTGAATGCGTTGGGGGAAAATGCTAATTAAGGCACCTCCCTAGACTTTGCCATGGTCTGGCCAAGATTGGCTAGCTGGTAGACTAGTCGAGCAATCCCAGCTCTGGGCCCGCGGATCACGATGGTTGAAGTGACGATCACACTGGTCCGAGACTGATGCCTTACATGTGGCGGTCCCAAGTCTTGACCGTGCTACCAGCACAAAAAAGCTTGATTTCATCAGAACTTCACAGAATTGGCAATATGGCTATAGTCAGATGATCACCCATAATTTTAGATAAAGAAGTGATAGCGCACTCGATGCCGAGTCTCACAACAACCATATGGTGGCATTGCGCCGCCGATCACCTCTCCTTAGCTAAATATCCTTCCAGAAACCAATGCGCGTATAAGCGCTTCACCTTCACAGCCCCAACGTCTATTCCCTGATGGGAGTGCCTGTGTGCCCTCACGTCTGTTCGCCGCTCCACTCTTGGCAAGCGACCTGGACGAGCCGCAGCTGGTCTTCGCGCTATTCTTGACCAATTCCCAGGTCCTGTCCTCAACGGGCGGCCCAGTGTAAATCGCTTGAAACAAAGGCCAAGAATTAGACCCGGCCCCCAAACATGGACGATCCCCATAAGGTGGCTACCCGGGCGACTCCCTGCGATGGTCTCCGTCTGTCTGTTTTCTTCTTCTTGTCCCGCGCTTGGCGAGTTGCTGAATCACTCGTTTGTGATACGGCCAGTCTTGTGGGACAGGAGGATATTCGCTGTCTGCTGAAGATCCCTTCCTCCCTCTCCTACGGTGCTGTGGCGTATCTTCACCAACGTCATCACAATGTTCCTCACCCGTACGGTCGCGATCCTGGCCCTGCTGGGGACGACGGTTGCCAGAGAAGCCTACGTGCCCATACATAAGCGATTCTCCTATGATGTCTCCATCAACGACTTTTCATACTTGGGCATGCTATCAAAACGAGATTCTTGCTCAGACGCTTTCGGACCTACTGCACACAACTCTAATTGCGCCCCCGACATCACTCTATGCTGTACGCCACCCTGCATGCTACCTCTATCTCTTTTCGCTTCTAACGCGGTAATGCAGGCACTCGCGACGGGCAAGACTATCCTTCATGTGAAAAATGGTTGAAAAAGGGATGGTGCTGCGTCGGAGGGTATGTGGTGCACTGCCAATCCGAGGTTCTGGTCAACGGAGGGTTGCTAACGAGGCTAAAGGGGCGATGAAGATAAATGCTATGTTGACCAGCAGTCCGTTTGCGACGAAGACAGCTCGGTGGCATGCACAAACCTAGCGAACGGCACGACAAAGGCGTGTTGCCCCAAGTTGACGACCTGCGACGAATCTCTGGCAGCCAGTGAAGGTCTTGTCCGATGCAATATAAACCGAGGAGATCTCCTCGTAGCCGACACCGGAGCAAACGGAAAATCTTCAACAACAAAAGTCTACTCCACCACACGAGCTTCATCAACGACGTTGACCCCTGCTACGGTCACTGCTCCTGTGGCGGAGACCACATCGGCGGCTCCCTCGGACAGCTCGACGACGATTTCCGGCGGCGCCATTGGGGGCATTGTTGTCGGTGCACTGGCTGGTGTCGCTGGCATTGCCGGCCTGGTGTTTTGGCTATTCCGACGCAACCAAAGGATCAATTATGAGGTGGCCAACCAGGCTTCAACACAGGCATCGATCCAACAGTATTACTACGAGCAGCAGATGAAGCACGGGCAGCAACCGCAAGGCTACTACCCCGGGAGCGACCAGAACAGCGCATTCACGTCCTCGGGTTCACATCCGAACCAGCAGCTGCCATCACCGCCTCCTGCCGAACTTATGGCCCCGCAACATCCGGTCGAGTTGGATTCGACAGCTCGATCATGACAATAGCTATCAAGCTGGAGCTCCTGAGCCTGTCTTTTGGTGGAACCATTGGGGGCATCTTGGGTGTGTCGAAAGACCGAGAGCTTTTTATCTGATGATAGCAATATTTTTCTTCATTTGCTTATCTGGCATGGCAATCATGGAGCATGCGAATAATCTTCAACCGGCGTTTTTTATGGAGACGAATTGTGAAATGAAGGATGGCTTTGTAATGAATAACTTGAGAATTATCAATTCCCCGAATCGAACGGTCCGCGTCTAACTGCTCATGGTGAAATCATCTCGGCGCAATGAATGGTTAATACGCGTATTTTTGGGAGAGCCAACTGCGTATCAGCTGGCCCCAACATTAACAAATGCTGATAAAGCGGGCGCTAGATCCCGTCACTATAGTTCACTGCGGGATTCAGCGTGGAACTGTTGCTCGACTTGGGAAGCATTCACCGATGAACTAGCCATACGGACATGTTGCCGATACCAGGGGGGTACAGGTTGCCGACAGGCCTGAACTGGCCTCCACCGTCTCCATGCGATTCCCCACAATGCTTATCTCCGGGGTAGCAGCACGGCCCAGTACGTAACGAGATTCCGACGCTCTGGTTGCGCTCCTCCCGATAATGCGCGAATGCGCGACGATGCGCGATGGGATGTGCGATGCCATGCTCTGGACCATCTGCCGCTGCGAGCATGGACTCTCCCGCTGCAATTCGACGGCGCAGACGCCGCCGCGTTGCTGACGAGAACCGGAAGCGAGCACCGCGAGCGTATGACTGGAGCCCTTCCCTCCCCTTGCATGCGCTGCAACAGCTAGCTAATGCGGGCCATCCAGGTGCGATCGCTGCAAGGCGAGAAAAAGCAAGTGTATAGAGTCTGTCGCCGGTACATGCCAGAGGTGCACCGTGAATAAGCTTGCCTGTAGATTCGAGAGGTACTGTACCGCCCTTGCAAAACCTTCTTCACCCATCCCCCTCTCACAATCAGTCGCAGGGAAAAGTCGCCCCAGCTCAGCCCGGAGCGTCCATCATCGCTGCAGAATGGAGACCAGGCGGCTCCAGTCCAAGTAGCCACGAGCCCGGAGGAAAATATTTCCATTGATAGTCGTGAGTCTATCCTTGTGGCATGTCTCTCAATTGCCGTTATGCTTATCAACAATGACTCAAGACCAAACAGGAAGAATAGTATGGCCTCGGTTTCTCTCGCGATTGCGAGAGGCATTCTCTCTAGACCCCCAGACTGTCTCGGATGAGCAGGACATGGTGGCTATGCAAGCAGTTGGTTAATCCTGCTACCCGAAACAAACCAATTCAACTAACAAACGAAGCACATTGCCCGACCTACAATCTTACACCCAGCAGAACTCTTACGTCTGAGACATGCCATTGACAACTTCCCACCAAGACCAGTAGCCGACTTTTTACTATCAGTTTGTATGAAACATGGCACAGATGTCTTCTTTTACTTTGACCAGGCCCAATTGTTGGCCGACATTGACCAGTTTTACACTGATCCGACGTCACATCTGCGAACCGACTCGAGCTTTGTCTGTCTCGCCATGGCCGCATTTGCTCTCGGAAGCCAGTGGACACAACTCGAGAGACCTGAGGGCTCGGTTTCGGGCCCAAACCCAGAAGATGGAGACCCCGGAAGGGTCTTTTACAACCAGGCCAAGACGCTCATTCCCGATGTCATCGATCGACCATGTTTGCGATCTGTCCAGGCCCCATTCATATTGGGAGTCTATCTGATGCCCGCCAGCGCAATTGGGTCGTCATATGTCTACATGGGCCTAGGGCTACGAAAGGCACTGGCATTGGATCTTCATCAAAACACTGAGGACCATACTCTAGATGAGCGAGAAAGACAGGTCCGACGACGCCTGTGGTGGTCTATATACTCCCTGGAAAGGTCAGTATCACAGCCACACTGTGCAATGGTTATCTAACCTAGTTTAGGTGCACGACTGTAAAATTGAATCGTCCTCGTTCAATCAATGCCGACATCATTACTGTGCCGCTGCCGACCCCGTTGCCTGAATTGGACAACGCACAGATATTCAACAACCTTCAGCTCCAGATAGCAAATGCGAAGCTGATAAAAATACTAGACCGGGTGGCAGAGCCAGGGTAGGTTATCGAGCTGGTTTTCTGGTGAAAAGTTCGCTAACATATGAAGTGACTGGTTAACTGATGCAACGAAGCCAACTCGCTCGGCTGGTGCTGAAGCGGACCTGAGGCAATGGAAGAGGTCGCTGCCCCCAGAATTCAAGCTTGAAAACATCCACCCCCGAGACTCCAGCTACCGTGCAGTATTTCATCTTTACCTAAATTACTACTACTCCTGGATTGCTATCGGCAAGGTATCTCTGGTGACGGTTGCTCGGGCCAAACTTCGGTACCACTTTGGGCGCGAGCTGGAGCCGCCCCAAATCGACGAGACTGCCGAGCAGCTATCCAAATCCTGCGCCAAGGCTGCCAGAAAGCTCCTCGAGCTATTTGAGATGTTGACTAGCACCCGAAACATTACGCGCTTCTCCTTCACCGATTTCCAAGGGTGCAGTATTGCTACGATTGTCACGCTGGTGGCAGGTATTCTTGAGCGCGACTCGGCCTACGACGCAAGAGTGGCCTTTGGTCTGGATTGTCTGCGCAACATGGCTGCCGGGAACATAACGGCCAAAATGGGCGTAGGGTTTGTGGAGGCTCTGCAATCCATCACCAAAGAGGCCATTGACAAGCTCAGCCAAGCAACTTCCCCTGCGGTGTTAGCCAACAGCTCGGTTGACGAGTCTACTGCGGCAGTCGAGTATAACCAATGGGCCGAGTGGCTTGCAAAACAGGATCGAGCCCAGAGGGGCGACCAAAGCGTGCCCTTGGATGGGCCCATTGCTGCGGAGTCTGTGGTCCCCCTCCCACAAACCGAGATCTGGCCAATATCGCAGCCGAATGGAACTGGAAATGTTGGTTGGGATCCGGCGGGACGAGAACTGCTCACGCCAGTATCGCTCGTGCCGCCGCAGCTGGCACAACAGGAAGCCGGTCTGCAGCGGCAGACGCACGGAACGGATCAGGAGTTTCTTTCCGGCATGTACAATGATGAGCAGACATTCTTGATGGGTTTGACGGGCTTGGATGTTCTTGATTTTTCTGGCTTTTCTCCGCACGTGGAGTGATGGAAGGGATTTTGTTAGCGGATGCGATTCCACCGAAACACGCGCACCCCAGTTCCGACTTGCAAGATCAAAACACGGCTTGTCGGTTACGACAGCCATAAAGGAGTCTAGATTCCTGCCACAATAAGGATACACTCTCCAATGAGCTTGACAAATAGAACCCGAGGCGCTGCCGCCGAACGAATCCATGTTCCCTGACCACCACGATGATACGTAATGAGAACCGCGGTCCCGCAGTCTACCCCGGAGTGCACCGCCTAAATGACGTGAGAATCCGGGGAAATCAAACATTCTGGGGTGCATAAAACCGAAGGTTTTTTCCTGTTCGCTTCGTACCCGGTGATTCGCCCATCGGCAACTTGTCCATAAGGTAGCCCGCGCTGCAAGGTGATCGACCCAGAGGATCCGCCAAGTCCAGACGCTATTCACGCGTGTGTTTAAATGTCCACATGATTGAATAAAGTGTAGTTGAGTGCTACTGTAGCTTTTGGAAAATACCGATATCGCCTGGACAGGGATGGCACATTGCCGACGATGCAATACCACACCCTGGCATGAGTGGGGAATTGGAAGCGGGCGCTCGGTATCTGCAGATCAGGCCATCGCCGAGGACGTAGGTTTCTTGGCTTTATAATACGCCAAGTATTTATTATCTAAATATTGGTTTCGAGCTTCTTTTGTCGGGTGGGAGCTACAATGCAGCCATTGGGCGATTGTCAGTTCGACACTCATTACATGAGGCCCTGCAAAAGACCACACGACTCAATACTCCGGGCTAAAAATAAAGAAAATAAGTGAATAAATATACTTACCTAAACATAATCTCTTAGTGTTATTTAGGGTTATTTTCTCTTTAGATATTATAATTAGTGTTGTCAGAGTTGATGTACACCAAGCGCTGTGGAGAAATACCTCCATGACAATCATTCAAGAATTGGATTGTATGCCTGTGACGCCTGAGCAAGTGCAAGGGAGAACTAAAACAGCTTTACGGGCTTATCGATTCTTAGTTCATGATAAAACAGTGCGCTCTGGTATTCTTTTACTAGGTAGGTACAAATTCGACAATGAAAACGGCTGGCTTGTAACCAATACTTGGCGTGAACTGTGCATACTTGGTGCTGAACCTCAGGCCCTGCTTCTTGTTGTAAACTGCTTGGAACGCCTTGGTGGGAGGATCGTCCAAGCTGAACCACTCCCCAAGCCCGACGGAGTGGCACCACAGCGTGAGCCTGTCTCCATTCAAGATCGGCGGGCTCTCCTTTGGGTTCCAGGCATCGGTAATGCTGTCTCTGCGGAACGAGAAGCGGCATGTCCCCTTGTGGTCTGTTTGGGGGCAAAGAATGCCGCTGGACTTGTCGACGTAGACTGTGCTGGCGTATCTGCCGGGCGTGGTAGACGCATCTCCTTTGAAGAGCAGAACCGGGTAGTCTTCCTTCAACTATTTTTCCCGAGTTAGCGCAACCTGCGACCGTGATTCGAAAGACTTACTCTTTGCAGTATACCGGTTCCTTTGTTCTCTGGGTCACCATTCCTCACCGATAGCGTCCATCCAGGGACGCGTTTGTTTCCGAGCCATAGGCAGATCTTGCCTGTCCAAGGCTTGGCTGGGTCGAACATTTTCTCGGTAATGGGGAGCTTGGGGCTTTCCGCCGACCTCAAGACCGAATCGAACACTTCTTCCACAACCCTGTAGTCTGGAAAGCGAGAAAGCAGTTGCACAATGCTAACCGGCTTTTCTCTCTAGATAAAGTACTTTAGCCACTGACCCCTTGAAATAAATGCATGTCCGACTTACTTGAATGATACGCCAGTTTCCCCAATCGCCAAGGCTTTGCGCCCATGCTGTGGGACTGTGCCAAGGTGTTAGCTATGCGTCCAGTCTTTGTTAAGAGGTGCTTACTTTGTAAAAAGAAGAGGGTCTCCGCCCCGGGGTGTGTATGAAATGGCACTGTCCCCGTGGCTGCTGGAGTAGCTTCTAGCTGATGCAGCCGACGGGCCATGCATCACGGTGGCGGCAAAGGCAGCCTTGAAGGCGTTCATCTCGGCCTTGTCGCCGATATGCGCAGCCTTGGCGCTCTCAAGCCTGCCTCCGAGCACAACCTCTTGTGTGAACATGGCACCGAAGCGTCGGTTAAAGTTGACAAGTTGTTCGATTGTCACCGTTCTGTTGTGCAATATATCTATCAGGGCCGCGTCGCACTGCTGGGATACCTTCAGAGTGCTTTCGTCGAGAAACAGCTTGATGCGCGGGAAATTGTACGCCGCGTGGTACTCTTTTAAATGCTCGCCCTCGTTGAGGCCGGCGTCTGGAAGGTCGCTGGCGGATACTTCTGCGAGTCCCTGGCTGGACATGGTCTTCAGAGCCTTAGCTGAGAAGGCATTTTCGACGAGGGATCGTTGAAACTCGGAGTTCACTTCTGTCACGCTGATGCTGGGCGTGTCGCAAACTTCAGCGATGGGGTGGAGGGCCCCTGAAAAGTAAACATCCGGCCTCGTGGTCGTCAGCTCGAATACTGGTAGCTCTGCGCTGGATACCTCGAGAAGTTCGCTGGATCCGCCTTGTAGATCAACTCCGTATAGGACCTTGTTGGCCATGGAGAATCTGTCCCAGTCTTTGCTCAAGTACTGAAAGCCATTGAGCATGGAATCATCCTCTTGCACTGTTCGAGGTGGCTTGTAGCCATCTTGGTTTGTATACCATGCCGCGGGGTTGTTCGCATTGGATTGCGCTTGTAAGTGTCAACAGTGATCCCAGTGGCATGGCCACAGAGGAACTTACGACCGGCCATTTCTGGGAGCAGCGACATCCGAAAACTCGCAGCGCTGCGCTCAAGTTTGCTCAATTATATCTTCGTCCAGCTTCGAAATCGGAGAGTTGCGGCGAATTGGTTGAATAAATTGGGCGACGGGCTGTGTAACACACCTATAAGTCGAAATTCGAGGTCAGCTCAGAGGCCCCACACCCAGATATGGCTTAGTGTCGGAGGCTGACAGCACCAAATCCTGACTTCAAGATCCCCGTTCTCACCTCTGTAAGTGCGTAAGGGATCGACCCTAAGGACTGGAACGACTGGCTCTGGTTATTTGTACTCTTTAGCTCTGCAACATGACGAGATGTCAAGCATTGCATATTTGGGTCTTTATATTTAGGTATGCGCGTTGGGCGTGCCTGCACCCAGGTCGGGCCGTGCCCCAGTCCAAAGGCCCAAGCCTAAGGCCCGAGCCATTCAAGAGGGTTGAAAGTGTTGGGCAGGGAGGCATCTGCTAGCAATGTGTTCCGTTGCTACTTCTAACTAGATACGGCATAATCGTACTATAAGATTGAAAAAACATTCACTTTAGTGGCGGAGAGCGGAAGTAGAGGCCACCGACTTTTGCTAGTGACGGTAATGAATGTCCACCGCGGTGAGACAACAGTGAAACGGGAAGCAGAGGAAGCTTTTGACAACTAAGTATTGCCTTTTTAGCTTGCTTGCTTCTCTGTATCCGCTTTGAGGCCTTCCTCCTATGGTGTTTGGTTGCGTGTACGCTGTTGTTGTTATTGTTGTTGCTGCCAGCATAGTATTCACTGCACAACGATAACAAGAGTACGACGAATTTGGGATAGATGTTCATCTGAGAATACATTGGACTATTTTAATGCATATTGTGCGAATCATAATGGTCGCAAGAGACGCCGGCGTTGAGACAAGAGACAAGAGACAACAAGTTTGGCAATACATGAAACACAAACATCACTTGCTTAACCTATAGCAGGGCGTTTAGCCTGATGGGAACCTCTGCGTCCGCAGGCAGCTCGCTCCATCTGCTCTTGTACACACGTCCGTCCTTCATGACACCCAAGACATACTTTCCGGGCTCGTCGAAGATGGTCACATCCTCCAGGGGGTTCTTGCCCAGCACCAGCACGTCGGCCTGGAAGCCCTCCTTGAGCTGGCCGATGGCGTTCTCCAAGCCCATCATCTTGGCCGGGTTGACGGTGGCGCTCTGCAGGATCTGGAGCGGGGTGAGGACCTGCGAGCGCAGGGCGAACTCCTGGGTCTGGGCGGCGCCAAGCGGGCCGAGCAGGTCGGTGCCGTAGCACATCTTGACGCCCGCCTCGGAGGCGATCCGGAGGGCCTCGAGGCCGGCCTTGAAGACCTGCGTGTTCTTGGTCTGGGACTCGGGCGGGAGGTAGCCCTTCCAGCGCTCCGAGGCCATCTGGGCGTAGGTGATGAGCGTGGGGGTCAGGTAGACGCCCTTCTCGGCCATGATCTTGGCCGTGGGCGGGTCGACAAAGTTGCCGTGCTCGATGCCGCGCACGCCGTTGTCGATGCAGTGCCGGATGGCCTTTGTCGTGTACGCGTGCGCCGTCACAAAGGTGCCCGCGTTGTCGGCGCACTCCACCATGGCCTGGATCTCGGCGGGAGTGAACTGCAGGTGCTCTAGCTTGTCCGTGGGCGACGACACGCCGCCGGAGCCCATGATCTTGATGAAGTCGGCGCCGCACCGGATCTCGGTGCGCACCGCCGCCATGCACTCGGGAACGCCGTTGCACAGGCGGCCAAGGTTGCCGTGGTGGCCGCCGCAGCACTCAATCTGGTCGTGAGGCCCTCGAAGATCTCCGTGGCCGCCGTCTTGAGACAGCGCGTGGCCGGAGATGAAGACTCGGGGGCCGGGGAAGACACCGTCAGCTATGGCCTCCTTGATGGCGAGCTGGGCACCGCCGCAGTCGCGGATGCTCGTGAAGCCGCGGTGCAGCATCTGGGAGGCGACATATGGCTGGCGGAGGAGATGCACATCGTTGGGGTTACCGAACGCCTTGGACAGGTCTGTGAAGCCGGGGACGGCGCAGAGATGGACGTGGGCGTCAAATAGGCCCGGGCAGAGATATCGCCCTTGGCAGTCTACCACGGTGTAGTCGGTAGGTAGTGGAGATGGTGTTGATAAGGAAATGGAGTGGATCTTGCCGTGTTTGGTGGCGAGGGAGGCCTTCTTGGTGATGGTGCCGGCCTCGACGTCGACAATGTTGGCGTTGATGAAAAGGTAGCCCTGGGGCTCCTGGAGGGCCCAAGGCTTAATGTCGGAGCCCGGTACGGATTTTACTTCGGCCATTTTTTTCTGAAGTGTTGCGATAAAGACAGAGGGGATGATCAAGCGAGGCGGAATGCAGCGGTGATGTCTTTTATTCTTGGCTGCCACCTCAACGCATGTTTTGGTATGCTCCAGTCTAGGGAAAACACTGCCAATCGCCGCCTTTTCAACAAAAAACCGGGCAAATCATGCTGCAGTCCATGGCGATCCGTCCTTGCAACCCGCATAAGCCTCTGTTTTTTTTCCCTGCCGTGTCCCCGACCCGTCACTTACACTCGATGCGGACGTCGGCAAGGTGGTAATGCGGGGACGGCCATGTTGCCGATAGCACCGTGTCGGATCGATGGCCCCGTTCGTCGGCTCCATGGCCCTTCCCCACAAACTGTTATCGACGGGTCCCCAATCACTTCCAAGATAGGACGGCTCCGGTCAAGGGATCCCGTCATGATCGAAGGCCCGAACGAACGAGGGGGAAAGGCTCTGGAGGGGCGCGGTGCGTGCTAGGCTAGATCGCGCCCAGGCTTGGGAACCGATAATATAACCAGACGTTGCATCCTGTCATGAGGGGGGAGGAATGCTGGTTCAGTCACACAACTCGCAGTAGAATTGATTCCAGGTTTTTTCGCTACCATGTCCACGGAGACCCAGATTGAGCCCAAGGCGTCGCCTTCGGTCAACGACGAGGAGCACGAGAAGAAGGGCGAGATTGTCGAATTGAGCGAATCCTACACAGAAGAGGAGGATAAGGCGGTGCTACGCAAGATTGACTTGTACATTTTGCCTTTTGTAAGTGATGAGGATGGATGCGTTTACCGCCAACCACCCACCCTACACCAGAAGCGCCGCAGCTAACGCGTATACCACAGCTGTGCTTTACCTTTTTCTTGCAATATCTTGACAAGCAAAGTCTCAGCTACGCGGCTGTTTTTGGACTAATGGACGACCTCAAGTTGACGAGTTCCCAGTACTCGTGGTGCAGCTCCATCTTCTACGTCGGTCAGCTCGTTTCCGAGTATCCCTTTATTTACCTTATGAGCCGCCTTCGATTGACCAAGTTTGTCGGTGCAACCATGTATGTTCCCAATTCCACAAATACTCTCCGCCTTCCATTTACTGACATGTACCCCGTAGCATCATCTGGGGTATCGTCTGCATGTGCCTGGCCGCGCCCAAGAACTACGCCGGCTTCGCAGCAGTGCGCTTCCTCCTGGGCTTCAGCGAGGGCGCCGTTTCTCCAGCCTTTGTCACACTAACCTCAGTGTGGTATAGGAAGCAAGAGCATACGGTACGGACAGCTCTATGGGTGACGATGAACGGTCTGGCCCAGGTCATCGGATGCCTGCTCATGTACGGCATCGGCAAGAACACGTCCCTGGGCCTGGCACCGTGGCGCACCCTGTTCCTCGTGTGTGGCGCTCTCACCACGGCTGCCGGTGTGGCATTCTTTGTGCTCATGCCTACGGGCCCTAAGGACGCCTGGTTCTTGAGTCCGCGCGAGAGGGAGGTGCTGTCGCTGCGCATGGCCAAGGACCGCGAGGGTGGCGACAAGACGAGCTTCTCGCTTGAGCAGCTCCGCGAGACCATGCTGGACCCCAAGGCATGGGCAATCTTCTGGTTCGGTGTTTTGGTGACGATGCAGTCGCCTGTGCTCACCTTTGCGTCGCTTGTCATCAAGTCCATCGGCTACAGCAAGCTGGAGACGATGCTGTACACGGCGCCATCCGGAGCGGTCCAGATCTTTCTCTTGTGGATCGGTGTCGCCCTCTGTCGCTTCTTCCCTAAGCAGCGAACGTTGGTGGTCTTGGTCTTGATCATCCCCCCTCTGATCGGTTGTGTATTCCTGATGAAGCTCGACGTGACCGCCGGATGGGGTCTGATTGTTGCTTCTTGGCTGGTAAGTTTTGCAACGCATGATTCTAAGCAAAGACAATGTCTAACCACACACTCGTGTAGGCCTCTTGCATTACGGCAACCATGTCCATCCTCCTCTCTCTATCTGCCTCAAACGTCAAGGGCAACACAAAGCGATCCATCACCAACACAATGTTTTTCATCGGCTACTGCGCCGGATGCATCGGATCGCCGCAGCTGTGGACGCACAGCCCACGATACCGGGAGGGTGTTATCACCTCTATCGTGACTTGGTGCCTGCTCTTTGTTGCCGTCATCGTATACCGAATCATGTGTCAACAGGACAACAAGGAACGAGACGAGCAGGCAAGCACCATGTCTGGAGACGTTGCCACGGAGGTGGTTTTGGATCAGCACGGCGCGCCCAAGACAGATGTGACGGATAAGGAGGACCGGACGTTCAGGTATAGCTACTAGTTTCGCGGTAAGCTAGGAAGGCAAACACACGTAAACACGCCGGGATTGGGCATATTAGGGTAATTTGACATAGTACATCAACAATATAGTACATATCATATGAATAGCAATTGAGTTTGGAACATTGGCCGGGCATCTAAACAAGCCAAACGAGTCGGACAGGCAAAATCCATGCGAAAGGTCTTGCTTCATAATCCCATGTGGCGTAGGCAAGGTCCGTGATTTGAGACAGACAGGTTTGAGGCTGTATCGATGAAACGGCCGTGGCGTCTGCGAGATGAGGCTAATCAATGGAAGAGTGCTTAGTTTATTAAGCCCGCATCCATTGGTTTGCCAGCGTTTAAGCTCGTCTGGAGAAATGGCTTATGCTCCTTATTAGGTCCCGCAAGCTTGTTTACACTTCACGGGTTTGCGAATGGGGAGCGCCGGAGATGACCTGGCCCAGAGAACATGGGTTCAAGCGAGGACAACCTCGACCCCCCATCTCCAAGGCAAATGAACATGGGCTGGCAATTTCCTAGCAGGCAGACTAGACCAATACGGAAGCTCGGCCACTTTAGAGGGCCGTTCTCGCGGCGACATGTGGTTTTTTCGGCACGCAAAAGGATTTTCGGTTTGCGGTGGTAAGATTTTGGCGTCGTCGTTGGATGGGACCAGTGGATAGGGCTGAGATTTTTTCTTTCTCCTTCGCGGTGAAGGTGGTATCGTTTGCCCAATCTAGTGAAGCGCGAAGGAAGCATGCGGCAACCCTTGCTAATTTTTTCCTGCCTTTTTTTAGCTTGGGGTCGTGGTCATGGCCATTGGGCGCCCTGTCAGCGGGCGCCGCGACTCGGGAAACGGTCATGTGTCAGCACCTCAAGAGGCGTTTTCTGAAGCGGTCAATTAGAAAGTGCGGAACACCAACGGAGAGAAAAAGAAGGCATGGTGGCGTTGGACCGTTGAGCGCCGGCCCAAGCCCAACTTGCACCGGCATGCAAACCGACTCAGCCCTGGGAGGGCGGTCTCGACGAAAACGGGAATATTTTGGGCCGGGAAGTTTGTTGCCGAGGCCTTCCATTATTAGTACAAGTTGCTGGCAACGTGTATATGGCTTCACCTAAAATGGGTATATTCTTCACGGTGGAGCGGCGACGATCTTGTCCGGATTGGAGTCACGAGATCGTTCAAGGCTGGGTCTAGACTTCCCGCTCGGAGACATTCATCCTGTACTCGCTTCCCGTCAGGACGAACAAGTGCATGTGTGGGTGGTGGTTTGAGAACACTGCAGCAGGGGTTTTTCTGCTTCAGCTCCAGCGGCAAACCTCTCAAAAGGGGCAAAATCCCAGAGCCAAGACGCTGACACGGGCACTGACAAAGCGGCCCCCGCGCGATGCGCTGAGTGAGATGCAAGCAAGCAAGAATGACAAACAGACAGCCGAGGGACATAGCCACGATCAGCGGCAACGAGACGAGCACCAAAAATACCGGGCAGGGCACCAAAGTGCGATGATCGCGGGCAAATGCAAAGCTTAGCATTAGCACGAGTGGGGAAATGGAGGCGACGTGGATTCGTATCATTTTATTTAGCCCCCCCGGGGCGGTCCAAGTTGGAGGAGCGCCACTCATCAACGGGGGTGACTGAGGGCTCAGTGTGGCCTGTTGGAAGCTGACATGCGTTCCTTGCTTGCTTCGGAAGCAAAAAACGTTGCTTTGTCATTTCTGATGTACTATGCAGGAGAAGTTGCGTCGGAGAGGAAATGAACAAGGGCGTTGGGCTGCACGCCTCGCGTGCTGTGCTGTCGGCCATGTGCGCGTGTGTTGTAACGGACCAGAGGCGACTTAACCCTCAGCCGCTAAGAAAGGCTAATGGGGACAGACCACGGAGACGGACGCTACGTTCTGGAACTTCAGTTGGCAAAAGCTGAATCTGAGGCTGCGGCAGAGGGATCTTTGGTTGCAATATGCACATCTACGGGACGGCCAATGTGTCAACGACGATCTCGATGTTGGTTCTCATCAACACAAAGCCAGCACAGGGATCCGTGTGGTCTAGTGGCTCAAGCTAAATCAAACTTTAGTGGTGAGCCTATTTTCCCTTTCACGATTGTTTTTGCTCGCCTTGGCTTGGCATTCGCCACCCCTGTGGGTTTCTCGTGTCGGTGCTGGGTATGCACCAGATTCATCATCATCACATTGCGTCTGCAGTCATACGCGTGTTGGAGGTTGGGAAGCAGGGCCCCGAGGCCAGGGCATTGCCGAATGATTGCTGCATTTCGGCAAACGCCAGGCGAGGTCGTAATTATGGGCTCCTCAACCCTAGTTGCTGTTGGGTCTCGTCGGGGGCTGTGCAGCGTGACAGTTTTGAAGATGACGGGAATCCAGGGGCGAGCTAGTGGAGCCTTGGTTTTTCCGGTCCTGTTCTTGTTGCTTGCCGTGCCTGCTCATGCTGCGACCAATGCCATGCCCGTGTGTCGGTGACGGCGTCCCGAATCTGTTCCGTTAGCTGGCAAATGCTGGTCTGCGACGGCTGGTACGGAAGACACGTCACAAGTGGGAAAAGGGCAACATCAGGGCATGGATGCCATGGATCGCTCATCTCGCCCACCTGACCAATCACGGACCTCGCGAGACTCATTGGGAAAAATCCCGGCAGAGTTCCCCGACCCGTCCCCCTTTCAGGTTCAGGTCCAGGTCTAGTGCGGGTTTCATTGAGCCTCACACAAAATGATTCAAGGAGGAAAAAAAAAAAAGTCAATAGTGTTTTTGCCACGCAAGGTTTGAGTGCCCCTGAAACCTGCATTCCAGAATTCAACCCTCCTTGACGCTGGTTGTGTGAGGATGATGCATGTGCATGTGCTTCCCCTTTGCACCGAACCGGTTTGGAAGCGCGTGTCTCGGTTTCCAAACCACAACGGGAGGACGAGAGCCCGTTTGAGTTAAGTGTCTTCCTTTTCCTGGCGCCGACTGACCACCAGTTCGTCAGTGGCTGTTTTTGCGGCGTGTTGCGCCTCGCTCGCTGTCTCTGACGTGACGCAGCGATGCATAACCGCCCAGCTCCGCCGCGCCACGATTCATGGAGCGGCTAATTCTTCAATACCCGTGATTCGCGATGGCTTTTACGGGCCATGAAGACGGTGCTGGGCCTAGTACTGGCATGAACAATTAGTTATCTTAGTTCATGGAAAACAAAAACGGCGGAAGGGGGGGGCCGAGTAATAGGCGGCCTGGTAAGCAGATACCCAAGTAGGAAAGCCATGCCACCGCTCAACGCCGCCTTGTTTCAAGTTTGTTCAGTGGAATTGGGAGATGGGATGGGACGATCTCCATCAGTGCTCCCACCCAGCACCCTCCGATGGCGTCGACCCCAAGAAGGCGGCTGAGCACCAAGAACGCCTCATCGCGTCTAAAAACAAGCGAGGTCACGACTCCAGCGAGGCTTGCTTCTTAGGCGTTTGTTATAAGGCTTCGTTGTCGGCTATCCGGCTTCCCATGATGAGGAGGACTTTCGTTCGCGGCAGCTTACGAATTGGCGGATGCTACTAGTCACACCAAAGTACCAATGCGCGCATGCATCATGGTGGATTAGACGTTATTTTAGGTGCGTGCACCAACAGCACCAGCACCACCCAGGCGCATTCCCGGGGGGTGGAGGGCGACAGACATTCGTCGACCTACGGGCACCCTCAAGGTTAGAGGCGACGTCGTAACTGCCGTCGGCGCTCTGGTAACTTTGGCGGGCCCTACCGCAGCCGCTGCACCTCTGGAAACTTCAGGCCGTCGTCCCAAGGGGCACGCGGCGGCGATCCTGGCAAGCCAATAGCAGCGGCAAGTGAGCGGGTGAACCCAAGTGACAGGAGGCCGTGAAGGATTCGGTGGCGCCAGGGAGGACGCTGCCGTGCCATTGCCACGGAGAAAAAGACCTAAGATGGACCGACAACGGGGAGAAAGGCCCCCAAGCAGCCCGAGCAAACTTGGGGCCTCAGGGTTATGGACGGGAGACGCCTACTGGGAGGTGCTGGTGGTGGGTGTGATTCCGTTTGCCATGGTAGGGTGGCCTTGCAGCGTTGTCGCAGACTGTTGCAGCGTTCCTGAGTGGGAGTGGTGGCGCGGCATGCCTGGTCCACTAATCTTTCTGGCCCTAGGTTCCTATATTGGGGTGCTGCTTAGCTGCTGCAGGGGCCCATCCCCGTCCCCGGCGCCGCCCCCCCTCCACCCCTCCACCTCGGTTTTTCCGTTTAGCTTCCTTCGGTTGTCGCGTCGTCTTGGGTCCTGGGTCTTGGGCTGCTTTCTTTTCTTCTCCGTCGACGGCTTGGCTTAGACTCTTCTCCACAGAGCTTCACTCTTTCATCCCGTCAGACAGCATCTCCAATTGGTTCATGGCACTCTGACGGCGGATCCTCTTGCTACGCACGCTCGTTCCTTGCACATCGTTCTCATCTATATAGCTTCATTCCCCCTGTCCGCTTACTACTCTTTTTCTTTTCATCCCATCTTCCTCTCTCTTACCACTGGACCTCGCCACTGGGATTGATCATCATCGCCTAGCTCGCGTCCTCCCACATCGACTACTAACACAACCCACTCTTTGTTTCTCTTAATTAGCTCACGTCGCCTGCTGGGCAGGATCGTCGCATAGATTCCCCCAAGCTTCTCCCTTCATCGCATAGCATAGCGCAGCACAAATCGCTGTCACCGCAATAATGTCTACTGCCGCCATGGGCGACACCAACTCCAACAACTCCGGCACCACCGTCGGACACACCTTCGTCACACGCGCCACCATGGACACCATCACTGGCGACGAGGATGTCCAGCCTCAGCCCTCGCCTCGCGAGAAGGAGAACCAGCAGCAGAATGATCCCAGGCGCCTTGCCAGCCTCGACATTCCCCCTCTCGACAGTGTTCGCTCTCCTCCCTCACCCAACGTCGAAATCGACCCGGCCTTGTTCCGGCGCACAAACTCGCTTGACATGGAGGACTACTTCACTGGCCCGCGAGATATCGGCAAGCACTCCAAGTGGCCCCTGATCATGCAGATGCACGGCAGCATCATTCCTAAGCTGATTGTGCCCCTCCTGATGATCGGCTGCTGGTCCACTGCCATTACTGTTGTCTACATGAAGACTAAGAAGCTTAGCGTCAACTCCGTCTTGCTTACTATTCTGGGTTTCGTCGTCGGTTTGTCGCTGTCTTTCCGATCATCCACCGCATACGAGCGTTATGCCGAAGGCCGTCGCTTCTGGGGTAACCTTACTCTGGCTTCTCAGGCGCTTGGCCGCGTCTTCTGGATTCATGCTACCGAAGTCAAGGGTAAGGACCCTCGGGAGTGCACTCTTGAGAAGCTCACTGCCATGAACCTCATTGTTGCGTTCTCCATTGCGCTCAAGCACAAGCTTCGCTTTGAGCCCTACTCCAACTACCCTGATATCCAGTACCTGATCGGCCACCTGAACACCTTTGCCATGGACGCCATCGAGGCCGAGCCCGATCTGCCATTGACTCGCCGCAAGAACTTCTTCAAGTCTACCGGAGAGTACCTCGGTGTTTCTTTCGCCGCTAGCAACCCCCGTAAGGCTCTCAAGAAGACCACCCAGCATCTCGGCAACCTACCTCTTGAAATTCTCAACCACCTCTCCATCATTCTCGACCAGATGATTGCCAACGGCCAGCTCCCCGTCCCCATGCAGCAGACAATTGCCTTTAACCACCTTACCATGCTCAACGACGCCATGGTTGGTTGCGAGCGCGTTCTCAACACCCCTCTCCCCATCGCCTACACCATTGCCATCAGCCAGATCACCTTCGTCTACGTCATCCTCCTCCCTTTCCAGCTTGTCGCCAACCTTGATTGGGTTGCTATTCCTGCCACCATCGCTGCCGCCTACATCATCTTCGGTCTTCTTTTCATCGGCCAGGAGATTGAGAACCCCTTCGGCATGGATGTCAACGATCTGCCCCTGGAGATTTACTGCGACCAGATTGCCAACGACCTGGATCTCATTGCCGCCCACGACAAGCGCGAGGCCGCCAGCTTCATCTTCAGCAGGAAGAACATGCCTCTGTACCCCGTTAGCTCCGCTTCCGCAGGTGACTGGATGAGGCGAAGCGATGACAAGCTTCGCGAGGCCATCAAGAACAAGCCCAAGCAGATTTTCGAGTGGCGCAAGAATGCCTTTATCAAGAAGGAGGCTGAGGAGGCCCAGCACAAGCGCCACATCTCTGTCAGAAAGCCCGCTACCCCGGCTGGCCCCGCTCCCCCCAGACTATCCAAAGTCAACGAGGAGGGCAAGGATGACAGGTCTCAAGATTACATCCCGCAGGCTCCCCAGAAGCAGGTCACTGATCTCAAGCACACTCCTGGTGATCACAACGTCTAAGCTGGGGTTGCGTTGTGTCTTGTTAAACTAAGCACCTGATTTCAATGCATTTCCCCTGGTCAATACCAAAAACAAAGGAGGCGTATTTCACATCAATGGCGTATCAAAATTGGCAAATCTTTCCTCTTGGATTTTACGTTTTTATCATCTTTTCTAATCATCGTATGCAAGTCAAGACTCGTCAGGGCTAGGGCGGAAGTAGTGACGGCATGGGCACATGTCGTTGGGTATCTGGGTTAAAGTAGCGTGCATTTCTGGATGGGCATTTCCGTATATCAATCACAACAATGAAATCAAATTGTATCTTCATTTTCATGTCCGTTAGCCATGCTGAAGTCAGTAGATGACGTCTTAGTTGCAGCGAAATATTCTATTCTTGCCAGCATTTGATTTGCCCAGACTCTAACCCCGAGTTTAATCAGAGATCTACATGTCATTGGTGAGACGGTATATTTGTAGAACCCGTGGTTCCTCGGGATATAGATGTTGTCTTGTATTTGCTACATTGCTACAATCTCCCTGCGTTATAATCCAGCCCCTGAATGATTGTGACGAATGTACTTCCCCGCTACGGTGACTGCACAAATTGGCCTAATCAAAATAACCACCATTGTTGAATCAAAAATAATCCTAAAAAAAAACCCTCAGAGATTATTTCTTAGAATAGCACTTATTTAGGCACCATTTTATTTATTTTAGGGGGAAAAACCTAGGCCATCTAATCTTTTGGGACGGGCCCCTTGCAACAGTGTCGGACTGACAATCATTCAAGGGTTGTACGCTGTGTACCTTTGTGGGCAATGCACGCATCTTGAAAAGCTTGACGATTTAGAGCCCGCAATAGCTTCCGTTGACTCAGACGGCGAGGCAACAAGGTTCAGGAACACACCAGGCGGCATCTTGCTGCAGTCTAGACTTTACGGTCACTGTCAAAGGCGGGGTAGAGCCTTCATTGTTTACACATGGATTGTTTTGGCCTCTGGCTGCAATATACTGTTCACTTCTCCCAGAGAGGTTGCCCTCCTAAGTAGAGGATAAAAAATACTAGTCGATTCAAGGGTTGTACTGTACACATGATCTACAAGGATGCCGAGGCCGGTCATAGAGTAGAGCATGAGCGTACAATGAAACGCAGCCCAGCCTTTCCACAGTGACTGCAAGGTCTTGAGATGTCGTCAAATATCTTGACTTGATGTTGTCCAAGTTGAGGGCCAATATCTCTTTGCGAGCGCTTACGAAATAGGGCTTGTACCGCCGCCATCAATCTAGATTAGCATGACCGTGGCCTATTCTTCCATGTAAATACTCCTCGTCAACACACAAAACTCCAAAAGACGTTTGAGATTGTAGTTCTCCTATTGCTAATGCTCTTGGAACCAGGTTTGAGCTTGCAACATGCAACATGCGCCATCGCCAACCCAGGCATCGTTTTAATATGATATACACTCTGGTAGAAGGGCCTGAAACGGCATATTCTACCGGCTCCTTTTCTAGCTCCTACCGACCTCAAATTTCGCACATCTATAACAATCTGGCGGATACTGTAGCCCATGTCCTCCTCAACAATTCATCTAATCACTAGCCAATACATATAGGTAATCGATAATGCTTGACAATTCCATGTTGACGCAAATCTTTCAAAACATTTCAACCTCAACTTCAACTACTCACACTGTGCTTTTGCTAGAGCCAGGCCCAGGCTAGTTCATGTACACGTCACAGGTTTCTACGAATCTTGTTCGTCCTCGTCGTTCTTCGCTGCTGGCTTCTCTGGCAAGTACCGGCACCCAATGCCAAATGCTGCGGCCAGGGGTGTAAGGATCACCCATGCTAGGTGACCACCAAGCAGATGGTGGCGCAACCCAATGGCATAGATGGCAGTGGTGGCACCCGGGACAATGGACCGGATGGCGCTCGTGAGAGTCAAGGCCAAGGCATTGAGGGTGCCGAGTACCTGCGGACTAGGCGAGACATCGTTGAGAGCGAGCTGCACGGCAATGAAGGCCATGGCCACGCCGGGCATGACGACCATAACGAGGGGCCCTACAGCCCAGAACCAGGCCATGGCAGAGGGGCTCCCGTTGCGCAGGATCATGTTCAGGCCAATGTAGGCCAAGAAGCAGAAGGGGTACACGTTTCCGCACAGCTTCAGCACGCCCTTGGTGCCCAGGTTGCGCTGCAGCTTCGGGAACGCGAGGAGCATCCAGGCAGCCTGACTGGCGCCCTGGACGGCCATGAAGATGGAGATCTGCGACGTCGTGAAGCCAGCACCGCCGAGCTCAACGGGCTCGAAGAGGACCACGGGCAGGAGGGCAGTAAAGGCAAAGGCGAGGATCATGACGTGGCCGGTAGCCCAGAGAACCATGCCCACGCCAGGGGCCTTGAGCAGCTCCCAGGTCGACGGGACGGGCTCGGACACAGCAGCGGTGGCAGTTTGGGCTTCGGTTGTCTCATCACCAACGGCCTTCTGCTTCTTAAGTGTCTCCCTCAGGTAGAACATGCCTAGGACTATCCCGCTTAAGTTCATAGCGGACGTCACAATGCCGGGTAGCGCATATGGATAGTCAACGAAGAACTTCCAGTTCCCAAACAGACCTGGGTACTGCTCAGCAGGCTCCGCGAGGACGCCGCCGAGGAGGGGTCCAAGGAAGATGCCCAGGTTGCTCGCAAAGGCGAACCAGCTAAAGGCCAGGGCCTGTGTGTCCGGGGTGCTGATCTCGGCGATGACGGTACGGATGATGAGGCCGCTGCCGGAGAAGACGCCAGCGATGCAGCGGAATAGGATCATCTGCCACAGGGTGGAGGAGAAGCCGAACAGAAAGCTGCCCAGCGTCGAGCCCGCAAGGCTGTAGAGTAGAACAGGTCGGCGGCCGATTGTGTCGGCCATGCGGCCCCAGCCAACGAGGACGAACATTTGCGTGGCCGAGAAGAGCGACTCAATCAGGCCCGAGTAGAAGCCAATGTCCTCGTCAGGCAGCTTGCCATTGCGCTTCACCATCTGCGCGATGAAGGGGAAGATGCAGAAGAAGGCCATGGGCTCCGTCATGCGCAGGTAGCACAGCAGCAAGAGCTGCTTCTTGTCCAGCGGCGCCTTGGCCGCGGCCCCAGGGCCAGCTTCTCCGATCGTCGACCCATCCGTGGGCGTCGAGGCGCTGCTGCCGTAGCCATTGGTGCCGATGAGCGTGGAAGCCTCCGTGTCGGCCTCGACGAGCAGAGGCGTCCCTTCGGTCGCGTCGCGGTCGGCGCGGGGGCTCGGGCAGCAGCGTTGTGCCGCCGGCATGGTGGACTGGGAGCTCCGGCGGGGAGCAGCTGGCTAGCTACGGCGGGCCCGTTGTGCTTGTAACGTTCGGCGGGAATCGGTTCCTCGGAGGGTGTTCGGACGCCGGGTTTCGTCAATCTGTACGGCGCGCGCGAGGAGGTGACGAGGTTTGTCTGTTCTAGTGCGTGACAGAAAGGAGAAGAAAAAAAAAGTTGCGACAATGGCGAACTCCTTCCACAACTAGGCAGGCCAGCTGCCTTACGACTGAAGCGCACACATTCCCAGCTCCAACGGTGGCACCACCCACCCCATTCAATGCGCTAGACCCTATGTAGATCCTTAAATTAACTGATACGAACAAGAGAGCCGTTTCGTCCTTCTCTTTTGTTACATGGCGCTGAAATCCTCCATGGGATGGTGCAATCGGTTAAGGAAAATAGATAAGCACTTGTTGGAGGGGTTGTGGTGCGAATCACCCAAAATGGTCATGGGTCAATGAGAGCTTCAACCTTCCAATCTGGGTAATCTTCTAAAACCAGGACCATGTAAAGAAGGAAGCAGAAAAAAGAGACCATCATTGGGAGGGAACAATAAAAACTCTTTTCAGCAGACTCTATACGTTTAGTGAACCTTATGATCAAGAACAATCGTAAATCCCCGTCGGACATTTTGCTCAGCACCTGTGCATCAGATGCGACCGGTCTCGGACCTCCCAGCGCCCTGATGTCAGCACTGGACTGACGCACGTGAAGAATATAGCATCAATTTAACCCACCTCTATTCTCATTAATGAATACTACTTCTACCGTCCAAAACGTCTACAAAATATACCTACGAATCCTTAATCAGGTGGTGGAAGTAGTCTCTCACAAAGTACGCCGAACGCTTGGCCCACCTTGGCCTCTGGGGGTCCTTGAAATCGACCCAGGTCACCCCGAACCGGTCGTCAAAGCCAGCCGCCCACTCCCAGTTGTCAGTAAACGTCCATCCGAAGTAGCTCTTGATGATGGCTCCCTCCTGCGTGGCGGTTGCAATCTCCGTGAGATACTGCCTGTAAAAGTCGATCCGAAACGGGTCCTCGAGGATGTCGTCTGGGCCGCTAGGCTTCCAGTCGTTTTCGCCCTGGGCAGTGGTTCCGTTCTCCGTTATGAAAATGGGCGTCTTGTACCTGTTCCAGACCCAGCGGAGCGTCTTGCCCCAGCCCCAGGGCGTAGTGCGGAGCCAGTAAGTGTCGCTCTTGGGGCCCCGGCTTACGCCTTTGGAGTTCTCGTCCAGCTTTTCGACATTTCCGAGGTGGTCCGTCAGCTCTGGCGGCGTGTCCTTGTGCCGGATGTAAAATGCAGAGTATGAGTTCATGCCGTAGCGCTCAGAGCTGCCGAGGACAAGCTTGCTTTCCTCGGGCGTGAACCTGGGCAAGCGATCGCCCAGCTGGGCTCTCATCGATGCCGGATAGTCACCAGTAAGGTATAAAGGGTCGCCAAACCAGGCAATCTCGAATTCGCGGGCTCGTTGGGCGGCTTCGACGTCTTTGGGGTCATTCTCATCCCACGGCTCCGACCAGTTGCCGTGGAGCGTGATCATAATATGTCCCTTCTGCGTCGGTTGGAAATCCTTCTTGTACGTGTCGCAGGCGTACGCGTGGGCGATCAACTCGGTGTGGCCAACGGTAAATGGCTCGGTGCTGGAGTCGCCTACATCGTTTCGGTCGCGAAAACTCGATCTAGCTGGGGCGTGGACTCCGGCAGCGTAACCGGCAAGGCTAAACACTCCCGGCTCGTTGAAGGTGATCCAGTTCTTGACACGGTCACCGAATCGCTCGAAGCAGACGCGAGCGTAGCGAACAAAATCTGGGACGAGTCTATCCTTGTCAAGGAAGCTGCCGTACCGATCCTCGAGTGCTTGGGGGGTGTCCCAGTGAAACAAGGTGACAAACGGCGTGATACCATTGGCAAGCAGCTCGTCGATCAATCGGTTGTAGTAGTCGATTCCGGCCTCGTTGACTGGATCATCTTTACCGCCCAGGGGGATGATGCGGCTCCAGGAGAGTGAAAAGCGGTAGGCGGTCACACCGTAGTCCTTCATCCGTGCCACGTCCTCCTTGTAGAGATCATAGGACTTGACGGCATCATCTCCGCTACTGCCATCCGCAACCTTGCCAGGCGTATGGGCGAAAGTGTCCCAGATGGACACTCCCTTGCCATCACGATCCCAGGCTCCCTCTATTTGAGGTGCTGCTGTGGCATAGCCAAACTGAAAGTCAGAGGGAAGTGATCCCTTTAGCTTGGCATCAAAATCCCAGGGAGACGTCATGTTTCAAGTCGCAGCCACAGTAATGGGTCGGGCTCGAGCTCATGGAGGGAGAAGCAAGACCTCAACCATCCTCCTGATCGAACTGGCAAACTGCTCTTCAAAACGCTGCCATGATTGCAGTGGCATCACGCCAATCTCCACAGCACCCCGCGCTCGCTATGCGGGGTCTGGAAGAAGAGGACGGCTGATTCGTGGAATCCGAAAGGGATCATCGGATAGCAGGGCCGACGAAGCGTCGGGACGACATGCTGTGTTTTCTAAGACAAGTTGTTTGATTTTTTGAGGGAAAGTAGCGTATGCTGCGAAGAGAGGTGAGAGATGAGGGAAAAGTAGGCTCGACTCGAGGTGGGACTATCGAGGGTACCCCTTCTGGTCCCTCCCCATCTCTTCAGCCCCCCGACGACTTGCACATTGTACCCAACCTCGAATGGAGCCCGATCGCGAGGAAAGAGGGGTCAAGATCCAGATCGGGGCGGATCCTGCGTCTGATTTGCGGTAATCACCACTCAACTGCAGCGCTCCAAGCCAAAAAGCACCTTGTGCGTCGTCTCGAGCTTCGTTTACCTATATAGGAAGAAACTATACCAGCCGGCTCACGGACCCACGGAAACCCAGCCAAGCCAAGCTGCTAACTCCTAATTGGCGCTTTCAACTAACTTGCTCGTTCAACTGAGAGCTGCGGGCTAGCAGATTAGTTGACTAAGTCGGCTGCTGCGTGGCTAAGTTGGCGGGACGTGGTGGCAGTGGTAGTGGTGGTGGTGGTGGTGATCGGGGAGGCGGAACGTTGGCGAGGACATTAGAGAGTTGAAGTATGTAGGCGGCCGATAAGAAGCGGGGAGGGAGGTGGAGTAGGAAGTGTCTTAGTTCTCAAAAAATAAAATAATGATAAAAAAATATTGCATGCATTATCACCGTCTGCAGTGCAATGTCATGACCCGATGCACCCTGAGGCAGAAGGAACCCCAAGCGGTGCACTAACTACCATGTACATCCTATACGTACATATACACGGCCCGGTGCCAGCCACACCCCCGTGGGTTAGCACACTTGCCTATGAGCGGCCCCACGAACCAACCAAGACACAGCTGACCAGATCCGGCGACGGACTTACGCCACCACGAATCATGCTCAGCCTTGCAAAAGCACACAAAGGCGACCTAACACGCATCCCTGCGAGAAGGAGGGGTCCGGCAGCCAACCACAGCACCAGATTATCAAAACTTCCACACGAGCGGAAGCTAGACATGTTTACGGAATAGCCTTCAATATTCGGAGCGGCACTTCTGACACCTGCAAGGCCCAAGTCCCGGGCTCCCGGCGACCCGGCCCTCAAGGCCCTCAATTACTCGGTCGACCTCTCTCCGGGCCGGGAATAAACACCCCACCGAGCAGCAAACTGCTGTAAGACTACCCACGCTTATTCGTACCTCGCTCGCGCCAGGCTGCGAAAACCACGACCAAGTGGCTCACAAGACAGGCTGCAGCGAGGGCGTGCCAAGCCAGCCATCAAGATCATGGTTGCTTTTATCATGGGTGGGGGTCTGGGGCTGTTCACTAATCAACAAAGATGAAAGCCTCCTTCGTCACTTCTCGTGCCCACCCTTCGCGGTGGCATATGAATGGAGCGGTGCTTTTTCATGGCGCGCAATGACCTCGCCCTTCAGCCTGTTTTCCTCGCACGCCGTAGTTTGCTGGGTCGTATTTGCAGATTCCGTCCCAGCTAGCCACCATTCTTCATTTCTCAGAGATGCTTTTTTCCTAATCAAGCTATCAATTATCCTCTTTAGGAGGCTTATGTATGCCAAGACAGTGCTGAACACGGTTATTGGCCTGCCATCGTTTGTCGGCAGCATGCATCCTGGTCACCGTAGCCAGCCTCGTACATTCTTCTTGCATGCATGCATACGGGTGCGAAATTAGTCAACCCTCGGCATCTCCTGCGAAGCCTCCGTTTGTTAGCCGCCGTCTTATCCCCACCAGTTTTCTGATCACGACGCCCCCCTAATGAGACGTTGCCAGCGGTCGGCAGGGATATCCACTGCGGTCCGTTGTCTCCCACATTACGAAAGAAACGGCTGTCAAACAAACCACACACCACACACCACACACCACACACGCACTCGCCTATCTCTGATCGAATCTCGACCGTCTCGTCTCGGGGCATCATCCACCGTACGCCGTGCACTGAGAATGGAGTCTCGAGGCGGCGCGGTGGCTTCATCCTCCTACGCAGGTATGAGGTCACAGCTGCAGTGGTCGGTGTTTGTAGATGGATGCTTCAAGCTACCCGTTGTGTACACTGGCCTGCTGCGCACTGAATACCGGCAGTTCCCGAGAGGCTCCAGTGGCATTTCTCATGTTGGCCGCATCCTTTTCTTCTCCCACGAGAAAAGAAGCAAGACGAAACAAAAAGAAAGAAAAAAAATGACCTCTTGAACTTTGGTCATTTGATTCAGTCTTGTGCATTCAGCTAGCCTCAGTGCGTCTGGCTTAAACGGGTCGCTTGCTGGTGCGGTAGCTCGCGATCCCCGAATACACGCAGGAGACATCTCGTAGACCCCCGTTTTGACGACTGTACCATACGAAACAAGGCAACCAATTGCTCCCCGTTTACGAGGCGGAAAGGTTTGGAGGAGCAGGCGCATCCTGATGCTCCTCGGGTGTGTCTATCCAACATGAGGGAAGTGGAAGGAGACGGTGAGCTGGACGGAATGAAAAAGAAAATGGCTATATAACGAACGAGCCTCTCTCTTCCTGGAGTTGAGGTCCTAACTTGGTTCTGCATCAGACAAGATCCTCGCCAACAATCGAAACAACTCAATTTTCTAAATTTCCACACATACCAGCACGCAACATGTCATCTCTTACCATCACTCCCTCACCTTTTAGCACCCTCAGTGCGACAGTAGGCGGCTCTCTGGGAAACATAACTGCAACAATCTTGGCCTCTGATCTACAGGATGACTCTGTGGCAGTTACCAGTTGGTGTGCACAGGCATGGTTGACTGATGCGGGCGGTTTTGCTCCATCCACCACAGGGCAACTCACGGGGAATATTGTTGCCAACAACACTTCGTACTCGTCTTCCCAGCTCATGTTTGAGTTCAGAAATCTCTCAATCAGTCAAAAAGGGGCGTACCGAATCAATATTAATGTTCTCGCCGTGGGGTCGTTGGGGGGCCAAGCTAAGGCGCATGGGACTACTGGCTTGATCAGGGTGAATTAATCACCCTTTTCCATTTACCATGTGAGTATCCTTACATTAAAAATTCAAAGCAAAACGCGAGAATGAAACCCAAATCTAACAACTGAGTAGTCTGCGGTGGCTGACTGAAAATTCTCGAATCTCGGCTTGGGGGCCCTTGAATAGGGTCATGATTTTTAAGCTACTGCCAAGTCGGGGAACAACCGCCAATCGTAACTTGGTAATTGAGGGGCTTCTCATATCACCTGCTTCCGGAGGGGGAAGTTGCGCCTACCGATTGGCACCGAAGCAGGAGAGTGGAATGTTGACTCGGAAGCTAGGCTTGAAAGGACGGGCTTGGGACAACGTGCAGCAGTTTAGGAATCGGTCGTTAGTTATGAGGTTGTCGCCCTGAGAATACATTGTTGTTTCTTCAAATTTCCAAGACTTTCCAATGCTCCAGTTGTCAATTTTACGCTGCATGGAGAAGCCAGCGTTTGGTGAAAATCATATTCGTCGTCAGGACCAGGCCAGCCTCATTTAGATACCCTGGCACCTGACCAAAGAGGGCCTCGCACTGTGCCAGGCAAGGAAATTTGGAAAAAGCAAATCGCCATGCAAGGAGTTGTCGTGTTCGATGTGGCTGTGGACCCTGACTGACGCATACTCCCTGGGCCCAGCTCCTCGCTATTCCACCCTCACGCGCTGCTACACCAACCAACCGGCCGCTGTGAAAGCGGAGCCACTTCCTCCCCCCCCCCCCCCCCCCCCCCCCTTCCCCTTGCCAGACTGCGAGGAGAGATTCTCTTATGTGAGATCCATCGAGGCCCGGCACTAACAGCTGTTAGTTAAAACCGCTGGCCAACATTAGTCTCCGGCGATCAAGTCGTTAGCACGGCGGGCCGAGGAAACCGTCAAAACGCCCATGCGCTTAGCTCCCAGCGCTCAATGACGTCTCAACCCTTGGGACCCTGAAGTGAACACGAAGGGTCCCCAATTAGACCCATGACGCACGTGGCCCCAGATCGGGCATGACCTAGGTGGGCATGGGAAATCACACTTCCCCCTGCTGCATCACATGCCAGTTGGCTGTGCCTTGTGTTGTGTTGCTGTCCCTGCGCAGATCTAAAACCAACCACAATCTAGAACACAGCCTCAACTGAGACAATAGGACTCGTTAGTCATTTCTCACTTCTCTCTTTGTTGGCAGCATTCTGAAAAGAAAGCGAATTCTTTGTGATATGCAGTTGGTTTCCGGTGGGTGCGGTCAAGCCTTGCCTCGAAGGCTAGGCAAAGTACATCTCAAAAATCAGGTTTGGTCCCCAACATCCGAAATCATCCGGCCACACCCATGGTTATATCGTGCAGGTAGAACAAATGCTGTTGGTAGCCACCAAACACCTCGGTTGAGACAGATCACAGATCCACTGCCCCTCCCCAAACTGCCGAAGACTGGAGCATAAGACTTCGGAGCGCTCGATATCCGGCCGCCATGGCGTTCGTCCCACTCGTAAGGCAAACATAGCCTATTATTCGAAAACTCCAGCGATCCTCATTGGATGACTCTAGTGGTGCCCCGTTGTGATTGTGATTTGAGATGTGTGACAACTCCGAATAGGTTAGATGGGAAAGATAGGCTATTGGCAGCTTGCAGGAAAGCCCATTGGTACGTGGGAAAGCCAACACCAGAAGCCGATGTAAGACCGTCCAAGACCGGCGCTGCACTGTCGATCACTTTGCTTTTCTCAAGAAACTTGTTTCCTAGGTTCGGATCAACCCCGGTCTCCCGGGGCATCCACACTCGGTGCTCAGCTTGCACTTTGCTTGCCTGTTTTGACACTCGGTGAGCAATTTCGAGGTTGCGTCACTCAATGATGGAGGCACTCTGTAAAAAGAAACAATAGGAAGAGGCTTGCCTCATGGTAACCTCATGCACATATAAGACAATTCTGCTCTGCTCTGGTTGGCTGGTTTGTCGTCGGAGGCCCCGAAGAATTTCGGCGGCCCATTTTAGCCCCCGCCGTGAAGAGAGCACGGGGCGTCCCCTTCCCCATCCTGGCTCCGCAGTTTAATAATGTGGCTTGGGAACCTAGGCTGAATTTGCCGGCAATTATTGAATAATCCACTGAGGGAAGCAGGCTTTGAGTGGTTGGAATGGGAAATTCTCAAATACACACCCGCAAATGGCATCGCGGAGATGTGGAACATAACTTTGCGCCACAGAATTGCTTGTTTTGGCTAAGATGTGTACATGCTGCCAAAGCTGCCATTCATTTAATCGGATTTCTGAGTCGGAAACGCGGCAATGCTTCCTTTTTCTTCTTGCACGAGTAACGTTGACATCTAGGTTTGACAATACGAAACACAATCAGTATTAGGGAACGGACCGCAGGCGTGTATTTAAACACCCATCTCTTACATTACAAATACCCCTGTGTCCGTTCCAAGGCGCTAGCTCTCGCCCAAGAGAACTCTTGAGGGAACACCTTCGGCATTTTCCTTTGTACCCCCATCGAGTAGGTTGCATCACACCCCCTCCGTTTGTGTGAAGTCCATGTTAGTATCCCGTGGGTGGAGGGGAGGGGTGTGCTCTCTTTTCCCCCCATGTTTGCTCACAGGCGGGTTATCGAGCAGGCAAGTAGATGCCCTAGAGATCTGCGATGTGCTTTGTCGATCCGGACATCCCCGCTGTCAGTCATATGCAGGCCCAATTAGCATGCCCAAGAAGGAAAGGTGAATATTGAGTCGTGCGGTCACCAGGCAGGGCCTGCCTCTCAAAGCGACCATCGGCGTCACGACAAGGGTGCTGTGTGGATCTAGACCACCTAACAAGAGATCTGCCGTTTGGACCTGAAAAGCTGGCTTGACTAAAGGAACTTTCTTCTCTGCATCAAGGGTGCCTATTGCCGCTTGGCATTGACCCTGCATCAAACCTTTATGCCGGAGGGTTAATGATATCCGGATCTGAATCCAAGATACATCGATTGAAAGTATACCCTGGTATCTCAGAAGGACCACCCTATGGGAAAATATGGGGAGAAAAAAGGACGAGGATAATCATAGTTAGTGCTTCCCAGATGGGGCAAGAAGTTTATCGGCAGTTTGAAGATGGGGAACGCGCATCTGACATTGGGAGGGTGGGAGTATCCTCGTAAAAAGCAGGGGATGATAGAACATGGCATCCCAAATTATGTCGTGATAAAAAAAGCCCGTCATTTTGGCATAGATCGTCATGTACTCTCTTCCACCAAAAGTTGGAATGGCATAAAATGATCACATTGCCATCATCCGCACAGGTGTCACGTGGTTTGTTTCCACTTGGGAAAGGCAGACCCAGTCAGTACATCTGCACTATTGTCCTGCGCATGATTTAGCGGGTTTACAGCGGATTTACACAGCATAATGACAGTTAAGCTGTTAGAACGCAGGTACCCGCAAAATTCTGCACCCCGCGATCCCCTCACTCCGTCAAGATGCCCCCCAACTGTGCATGGCAGAACGCGATTGATTTGCAGCCTTTGTCAATACAACACTGTCTCGACGTCCCAAGCAGAGGAAAGTGAGCGGCGCGGTTGCCCAGACTTCTTCAAAATGGTATACTACTTTAGTTCCAACGTTGTCGAGCCATCAGGCTTCATTTACGTCGGCAAGGACAAATTTGAGAGTATGTCGCTTCCCACCCACTGCTTTGCGGTGTCGTTGAGCTGAGTTGAGTTAGACGAGGACTTGATCAAATTTGGCTGGGAAGAGGATGTCTGGTGAATAATTCTTTGTCTTTGCGACTACAGTTGATTTTTTTCTGACGTGTTGATAGGGTAAGGGCATTACGTTGCGTTATGTCCAGGATGCAACTGACATGGCCACTATAGTTCCATGTCGACAAACTATCTAGTGCCCATATCTATCTCCGAATGGCGGAGGGTCAACAATGGGACTCACTGCCCGAGGAGCTGGTCATGGACCTTGCCCAGCTGACCAAGGCCAACTCAATTGAGGGTAATTTCCCTCCGTCCTGCCAAATCTTGCTGGAAGGCCGTCACCTAACAATTTTGCCAAGGTAACAAGAAGGACAACATTACCATCATCTACACGCCCTGGTCAAACCTCAAGAAGGATGGCAGCATGGAAGTCGGCCAGGTCGGATTCAAAGACCATCGCAAAGTATGTCCACCAACCCCTAAACCTCGGACATGAACTGATACAAGACGCGCAGGTCAAGAGAATCCTTGTTCCTCAGCGGGAGAATCCAATCGTCAACCGTCTCAACAAAACAAAAGTAGAGAAGAAGCCCGACCTAAAGCAGGAAAAAGACGATCGAGACAAGGAGCTCCGCCAGAGGGATCAGGCAGCCCAACAACTCAGAGTATGTTTTGGCGGTATGAAACATTCGGTGCATCTGACAACTGACATATATCTGCAGCGCAAAGAGGAAGCTCGCCAGGCCCAGGAGTGGAAGGAGAAGAAGTACCAGAAGGATCATGCATATGATGAACTCTTCACTGACGAGGCCATGGCTGAGTCAAGCAACCAGGAGCGCGATGAAAACTGGGAGGATGATTTTATGTGAATTACTTACCATGCAAATTATTTGAAGGCATAAATCTACGGAAGCCAGGATCTTAAAAGTGCATGTGATTTTTTCAGTCTTGATCGTAGAGTTACACGCATCGTACTTTATGTCCACCACAGCATCATCGTGTCATCATATCAGTAGGGTATCCAACCATCCTTTCCTGGCCAAACAAATGAACAAACATAAACAGCATGAAGGCTACATCTGGCCATACATGTTATCCGCTAACGCCAATCCCCAGGTTACCACTCATGCTTATCTCGTCGAATCTACTAGTCAAGCCCCCTAACTCACTCGATGTGTCAAGCCGAATGGGGCTTGATGAGCCGAGCTCACTGACGTTGCAGCTTGAGCCATCCTTTTTCATATGACTAGCAGAGTTTTGTGTGTTGAATGAAGTTACCAGGCGAGGTGGAAGGTCATCGTCCTCAGGCTCTTCTTCAACAAGGTCGTCAAGGTCTTCGTCAGGCTGAGGAGCCGGCTTCTCGTTGGAGGACCGACGATCCTCCTGATTTTCCTGTGTGATGACGGGCTCCCCACCTGGAAGCTTTACTTCACGGGCCTCCAGTGTCTCTGCTATATCAAGAAGCAATACATCCATAGGGCAGATGTACGCCGCATGTTTCCGCTGGCTCCAGGCTAGAACGTGGCCACAAAGTTGGCCATGACGACGGTCAATGACCCAAGCGCCACTATCTCCAGGAATACCAAGAGGAACACCCGGTCGCTTTCCGGAATCTTGCGCAGGGGCAGAGCTGGTGACCTGATATGTGTGACTTGGAGATACTCGGCCATAGATCTTGACGCTGGTAAGGGCCGGGAGGATCTTGCCAGTTTGTAAGCCACTGGTTCTAGCCATGCACTGGACCTCCAACCCTGGCAGAGAGGCAGAAGGAGCAACGGTAGTGGGCCTAAGCAAAGCAGCTCTGTCCTTGTGTGTTGAGCCTAGCTTTCTGAGCGATTCAGAGTCTTGGGCCCGAGGAATCGAATTGTCATCCGGCATTCGGTTATCGGCAAACTCGAAAAGAGCCCAATCAACCTCATGAACAAGACCGTTTGTGTGCTTCCTTCGGATGCCACTGGATGCATAAATTTCACCAAGGCTATATGTGTCAATATGGTCCTCATCTTCTGTCTCGGGACACGGGTAGAAGCCTTCTTCTACATCATCAAGGGCTGGTTGTGTGACGATATATCCATCACCACAACCTGGTTCCACACCTGGAATGTCGCCCGGTTCATTGAACTCGTCATCTTCATCGTCTTCATCATCTTCGTAGTCGCTGGTAATATCCGACTCGGAATATGCCTCCGACTCAGTGTCGGAAAGCTCGTAAGCAAAATCACCATCGTCGATGCTGTCTTCCCCAGATCCTGCATACCAGTCCAGGTCTGGAAGAGCACTGCATCTGAGAGCGTCGTCATTGCCAAAGTCCCGATCCGGGTCATCAAGCATATGATGTACAGTCATACCGTAAGCCTTGTCGTCGATAATAACAAGACCACCCAGACTGACGGGTGGGAGATGTCGGTCCCCGATCCAGGCACCAATACTTGCCCCGTTTCCTGGTCGTTCTTGGTACTCGGGATTAATTGCATCAAGATTGTCATCGCCACCTTCTGCGTTGCTTCGCCGGGCCATGGACCTCAAAACGGAATTTGGCTGACGACGTGATCGTAAAACATGGCCTCGACAGACTTTCAAAGCGAATCCAGTCGTCTCGTCAAACAGCTCGCCAAGTCTCTTGTTGAGAATCGCACGAACCTTGCCGACAGATGTGCAAACCACGAGAACAGTGGGCTGAACCTTTTGGGGACTGGACCCAATGGACTCGAGAGAAATTTCCACAGATTCGGGGTGTTTGCGATAGAAATGTCGTAAGGCATGATTAATTTGAGGCATCAGGATTTTATTCCATCGATCCACAATTTCCGGAGCAATAGGAACCTGTGGGTAAAGCCGGACCTTGGCTTCTTTTCCTGAAGGCTTCTCAGGTACAGTATCTGAGGAATTGTCAGTGATTGGGATATAAAATCCAGTCCAATGGTACAGCGAATATTTACCTTGGTGATCGCCATTTGAGTCAACCTTTTCCATGTCCTTTTCACGGTTTAACTTATCAGCCTCTTTAAGAGCTTGCTTCTCGCTGAGGGGCTTTGAGCTAGGCTTTGAATTCTTGAGGTCCTTGTTGTCTTTACCCTCTTTGCTACCTTTCGAAGTGGTAGCAGAGGCGCTGGTAGCCGAGGACGGAATTGGACTGCTTTGATTGGTTTCTTGTTCAAGTCTTTCTTCAAGGCCGCTGACACCATCCAAAATGCAACAAGCCTCCAAAAACCGACTTGCTCTGACCTGTACACTACTGAGTAAAGATTCTCCACTAGAGCGTCCCGCGAGTTCATCGTCCACTGCGCTCCAACAAGCTTGGACTGCCTTCATATACAGAGTGCCACAGCGAACAGCGAGCTGCTCCAGCAGCGATTCAGGAACAAAAGTTGATGATGAATCAGGAACAAGATCTTCAAGGTTTGTCCATAACCCGATAGATAGCAGAATCATGGCGAGGGAGTATAGATCCAAAACACGCTGGTCTGCATTGTTCGCTAACGGAGAGGTCGCCATGTTGCGAGGGTCAAGAGGGTGTCGTGAAAGGGTTGGTGTCGCGGCCGGTGTGTCATCAGGGAATAGGTCAAAGGAAGATATCAGAGGCCGTCTAATATCTACTTCACCAATGATGACACCAGACTCTGTTGTGACAGCGTCACAGAAAGAGATATTCTTGTCGATGAGGTTTCCATGCGTCACTCCCCTTGCGTGCATGTCAAATACAGTGTTTACCAAGTTATGGGCCAGCCTGAACTTGGCTTCCAGTCTAGGTTCTGAACCAGGACGTGAGAGAAGATTACCCAAAGTTGGAAGGTTATACAGAGGGTTTTTCGTGAGGCGCTCAAATGAGACAGCATTGAAGGATGGAGGAAATCTGTAGACGAGTCCAAGCCTTGAGTTCTCAATATCTTCAAAATAACCGAGAAGACGAGGCAGCCCAGTCCATGTACCAGGTGATCTTTTGGGATCCTGTTGCAAACCAGCGGACAGTTTCTCAAATCGAGCCATCGGAGGCATGATGCCTGTCATTGCGAAGATGGAGTCGAATGTAGCATATTCGAGGAGTAATGGAGCCCATGGTTGACGAGATGCCCCATGTGTTAGTTCAGAATAAGCAGTTTTACTCATGAAAACAACCTCCCGAGGACTTGAGGTATCACTTCCTTGTCGCGGTTGTAAATGAGTCAAGGTTTGAGGATCAATTTGTTGCGGAGTTTGCATCCTTGTTGACTCAAAGGGACGGAAATCTTCTGAAGTTGATGGTGACTTCAATGGGGACTTGGACGACTTGTGAAGCATTGTTCCAGATGAGCGTGTCCGTGAGAGATCAAACAGAGTGTCAATTGACGTCGTAAGATCATTGACCAAATCCTCGAAGCGGTTCTTGTCCCACTGTATCAAGGGCGGCTTGGTATCCTGCGAGGTCGGTGCTGCATGGACCATGCGCTTTGAGCTGAGCCACAGAGGCTCAGCTTCAGCTAGAATGTCTTTGATAGTAGACATGATGCTTCCGACGACCTCGCTGAGGCCCGCCTTGGACAGGGACTCATCGATTTCGGCGGATTGAGTTGGGTCAGACCACTCCAAGCCCCAGCTGACAAGACGGTCTTTCTGGATGCGTAATTTACGATGAAGCGCCTTGACCTCCGGGTCTTCCTCATTCTGAACAGGCTCCTTTACGAAATCGCTCGACTTTTTGGTGTCGTTGTATAATCGGCTTAGCCTTTTTTGAAAGGGCAGCTGGAAGCCACCAAGGGGAAGAAACGACTCCATGGTGGTATTTTGACGCCGGTTGACTTCGGTTGCCAAAGATAGTTATAGCGTGCTCACCTCTCGCAGGCACAGAAGTTGCTGCCGCGTGCTGCGATGCAATGGCTGATGGGGCTGAGGCGGGGAATTGATGTAGGAAGTACTTAGTGAGGCTCAATCAGAGGAGCGCAGCTTGGAACTAACGCCGGCGGATCGGCATGCTTGGCGCACGCAGGAATCGATTCGACGGCTGGGTTTAGTACTCTTTTGTCACATGCAAAAATGCAGAGCAAAATAAAGCAGCGCCAGGCTTGAGCTTTGCGGGATGGCCGTCGATACAAATTAAAGGTCTGTTTATCTCGTTGCCTGTAGCGGATCTGCGTCACGGCCTCTTTGCGGCCCTTTCCTCGGGATTGTGCAAATGCTGCTGCCTGCACCTAAGACTCTCTTATTGGCTAGCGCCGCACACCACACAACTAGACTGGAACCACTGGGACTCTGTTTTTCCGCTCCGAGGGATGAGGTCATATGATGTAGAGTGTGATGGATCACATGACATTGATGCATATCATCACGTGCTTTCTCCCGTGATATCCAAAATTGTTGCCTGTCAGGCACACACATTCTTCAACACCAACAAGGTTCATCAACTTGGTGATGCTTGAGGATCCACAACAGGTCCCGCTCAGTGCGCGTCCTTTTGTTCTTCTTTAATGACGCCGAATTTGCATCCTCCCAACCAACCCTGATCATGGCAAAGTTTAAAATAGTTGACCTATCCGATGACTGAGATGCGCTTTTCAAGTTTCAAGATGACGATTAGAGACTGTCACCTTGACCGACACGAGCTTCGCAATATCACATCCAACCTATGAGAATCTCGCATTTCATCTGCCCACTGGTGTTTCGAAAGACCTGACGAATACAATGTCGGACGAAACCCGACTCTGCTCATCCCCTGCCAAGGGGCATGGCGAGGCCCGCTTTCAGCACTACCCTGTTACGGAATCGCGGCATTACGTTCCCGCATCCCCGACCAGGCAGGGCTGGCTCCATTCTCGACGTCTTGTCTTGGCCCTGAAAACCACATAACTGAAGGGGAGCAATGCCTACGATCTTCTGTGGCTTTTTACGGGTGATGGAGAAGTGCGGTATTATCTCGCAATGTTAATTTAGGTTTCGTTCCCGACTGGCATACAGAATGCGCCGCAACTTCTGGCGGAAGGATCCAGGGGAATGCTTAGCTCAAAGCGCCAGTACCAGCGCCACTGATCAGGTACTTGTGGCACACCACTGGCCACTGGACTTTGCCGATCCGCTGGCTGTCCCGTCCTTAAGGGTTCGTTGATGTCTTGCCTCTCAGCCGGTCGGCCGATTTGGTTACCGACTATGCAATTAGTGCGCCACACCCGTGGCATCCAATGAACCACGCGCATGGCAATGACGCCTGCTAATCACGCTCATCCTTATTCAGCTGCGTCTTAAGCTTAGCCTATGAATCTATGGGTGGTGCGTTAATTCGTTTCTCCTTATTTGTCATGAGTCCTTGATACTCAAACAGACAAAGCTATTTACATTTTCCGCCGGCAAATATATACACTATAATAATCAGAACGCTCTCCAAGGGAAATACAAAGACCACCAGAATGCAAAATCTCACTTTTTGGAATACTCAATGCTATACCCCACCGTCTTCTGGATGGCACCTTGTTGATTGCTATCCCACTGTGGCACGGAACTCGGACCGCTCTGTGTTGTATTGCCCAGTATGCTTTCCTCGCTGCCGGTTGACCCAGGCTTCTTGATGGCGCCCATGTGAATACCGTTGCTGCTGCTCTCAATCGGAACCCACTCGTGCTTATCTCGAGTTTGACTATGCGCAAACGACTTGGTACCATAGCTTGTTGGTCCGTACTTCTGGTTGTTGCTGCTGCTCTTGGGCATCAACATGGGGAATAATTTGACAATCACCGGCCGGGCCATGGGGAGGCAGGCGCAAACAATCGCCACGTTCATCTCGATTATGGTCCACATCGTTGACGAGATATCATAAGTCGAGTCAGATGTTGTTGATGCAATATCAATGGTTGTGACTCGAAGGCACGAAGTAATGACCACGAATCCACCCAGGGCAAAGACAAGGACCAGCGCTATCTTCTGAGCTCGTTGAATCTGAAGTTGGTATACCAGTGCCATGGGCATGAAGAGAATGATGAGGTCGGTGGCGATCGAGAAACCTGCATTTGCATACCAAAACTTTCCACTGTCGATACATGTTCCATCGATCGTCTTGTTGAATGCTCGAGGAATCGGGTTGCACTGGAATATCGTGATGATGACTGAGGCGATACAATATGCAAACACGCAGACGATCAAGAACCAACAGAGCCACTTGAACCAACGGATCTTGCCAAAGATACGGAGGTAGAGTAATAGGATTGAGCATTTTGTCAAATTGATGCACGCTTTGTAAGTGACTTGGCACACATAAAAGTACTGCAGCGGAATCTCACGTTAGACCGGCACCATCAAGGGACATGAACGAAAGGCGGCAAAGTGGAAAACCACAAACCTTTAGTGCTTCAATCTTATCCGCCAAGTCGAGCGTTTTTACATGTCGACCAAAACCAAAGTGGCATGCTGCTGCGAGTAAGCCTACAATCGCATTCGACAAAACTGCGCCACTTACAAGCAATTTCCATTGCGCTGGATAATACAGCGAAGACCTGAAAAACTTGATGTTAGGCTGCGCAAATTTACCATGCGTTTGGTGTCCCAAAAGCTTACCAATGATGCAATGATGGCATAGTCATCGGCGCCAAGGTGACCGCCTTTTCGGAATCGTGACCATATTCTCGTTACTACCAACAATGGACAAAGCACACCAAATATTGCTATTGGGATGTATAACATATGCGCATTATTGGCAGTCGGATCCAGGTTGTCGGTAGCCATGCTGAGGGATGGATGGGTGTTGGTTCAAACCACCTGGGCCTGTCAAGACTCATCCGGGGTCGTCTTGAAGTGAAAGATCGTCGGGGACGCAAAGATATATATGAAAGTGGGCTTCCCCAAAAGAAGGGATGGGAAGACCCTAGCCTCCAGAAAGAACCAGCGAGAGAGCCCCGAATGAAGGTAGTTAAGGTGGAGACTGAGCAACAGCCGACCAGCGTGGACAAACGCAAGACGGCATTCAGGGTGATATACGGCGAGAGAGGCGACCTCAGCACCAAGGGGCTGGGTCGAGGATTAGGGCAAGTTGCGCCGCACCTCGTCACTTTGGACGAATCTGAACGATGGAAGAGTACGTGGACTTACCTTTTCAACAGCTCCCCCACGACAGTACCTTGCCGAGAACTATGGTGCAGCAGGCGGTCTTCATCCGGGCCCATCCTTGTCGTTGTATTAGGGGGAGCCGTGGCAACAGTGGTTCGAGCTTGTGAGTGGGAGGCAAGCATGATCCTCATGGTCGAGGGATACCAGGGGCGCGAGACGCAGATTCCGCTTTGTCAGGGAGATTGAGGGACGTTTGATAGCAGAGAAGACAGTGAGTGGTTTTGAGGATGACCCATGTACACGCCCCAGAAGGAGTGAGAGCCTTGGAGGAACCTGGTTCCCACGCTCCTGCGGGCACAAGACGGCGGAGGTGCTTCGGATGTGTCATTTTTCGCGGATCAGCACAGTTCTTTCTTTTTCCTCTCCCACCCCATGGAGGCGTTCATTCATTGGGGCATCAGCGTCATTACCCGTCTCTTCAACGACGATCTCTCCAATCGTGGAAGGTGGACCTTCGCTTCACAATCTGTATCTCAGCCGTATGGGCCTGTCTGTGATTCTCATGCACGAAGGTGCCCGCCCTGAGACGGCGTGTAATTCCAGGCGGCAGAAGAACATGGTGATTTCCCAACAGCATATTCCAGTTTTCGCTCCGACGGATACACCCAGCCGGGAAAAAAGGCAAACAAGCGGGCCGGTGCCGAGAAGGCTGGGTGACTGGCGGCTTGAACAATTGCCGGCGCAGCAGCTCGACGCTGTAACCAGATTCAGTTTCTGTGCCGCGGCGAGCCGGGGTGTGGCCATGACAGGCAAATTCGGGGTGGCACACGCCAGATCTCAACCCTACCCCGAGCGTGGCTCCATTCTTCTCGCTACGGACTCGCCCAGGAGTGTCAGATACTACGTCTCATCGCTTCAAGGAATCCCAAGGCCACGTCTGCGCCCGACCGTACCAGGTTGATGGAATCGAGCGCGAACAACCCACATTCTGGCCCGGCCTTGCTGCCATTGCTCTAGAGATCTGCAGCATTGTTTGCAGATGGCTATCTCGACGGGTAGGATAGGTCAAATCACGCTAGATCTGCCAACCTGTTTGCATCATTCCGCACAGACAAGACGAAATGGGGTGGGCTAAAGAGCAAACCTCGCCGAGAATATCCGTATTCTAGGCACGCAGAGTCGCATGCACAATGCCGGGACCTTGGTACCGCGTGTTTCGCCCAGTCTCATTGTGGGTCCTTGCCTGGGCTTCGGACAATGACATTGTGGACGGCTTTGCCCATTCAACAGCTGTCTGGCCACTTCAATCTCGTTTCGTGTTAGCTGCTGAGCTCGGGAAAAGCAAAGGTGCCTTGCGAAAATTGGGTCAGGTGTGCCCCTGGTTCTTGGTATACAATTGCCGGTTGCGAAAAACCCATATATACGCAAGCTCTCTAGAAGGGAAAGTCGAGCAACAAGTTGAAGGCCGCAATCGGCTCCGAACTATTCATGCTACTCCAGTAAATCACATCTTGATCGGCACAGAAATAGAGTATGGTGGATTCGGTGTAAAAGCGAGCCAAAAATGGAGAGAGATCAGCGGTCCTGGGGAAGCGGGCACGGTCGATGAGGTCCGTCAGCAGGTTACGAAATTCCTCGGTCTGTGAAAGATTTGATCAGTTGTGAATCGATCCTGAGCAAGGGAGCCAAAGGAGCCAAACTGCTTTTGCCCTTGGAATGCGATGCGACCCTATGTTGGTTGTCGACGCCACAACTAGGGGTCTGGGTCTCCACACCACGCCAGGAATACCCAGGGTGCAGGGACTCTAGATGCTGACGTCTCCGCCACGCCAACTGGGGACGGGAAGCGGACGCTAGACGGCATTGGCGCCAGTGGCATCCCACCGCCGGTACATGGATAGACAAGCGACGTTACTCGTTTGGGGAGAGGCTAGGTGCTGGGCCGGACAGGGATTCATCAGCCCATTGACATTGTCGATGTCTGCCGGCCTGCAATGTTTGCATTTGTCGATGCGACGCTGGACGGCAGTTGACGGGGATTGTACGGATGGCGAGATGATTGCTTTTTTTTCTTTTCTTCCTCGACGTCTCCTCATTTTCTACTACGCTGTGGCGTCTGCATTCTACGAAAAAGCCCAGCAACAGAAGCAGAGTGGCCAATTCCGCCGTGTAAAAGAAATGAGAGAAACGCAATGCGGTTAAGCATCTCAACTAGGAAGTCCGTAAAGTAGGAAACCATCCCGTCCACGAAGCTTGGTCCACGCCGCCGTTGGCTATACATGGGCCACTGCAGATCACCGTGGGTCACAGAGGCCATAGATGGTGGCTTTTTTCTTGAGAACGATTTGAGCTCCCTGGTGTTGGACGTAACCGCCACGTGCAGCAGGCAGTCCAACTCGTGGGATGCCAGATGGGGGATCGTCGCAATTGCATCGTCGACCCTGCCCTCTTTAGTGTTAGTAGCTGGTCAATAACATAATGGTTTTGCCGGTGTTTGGATAAATTCTCTCCAGCGCCCCCATCGACCTGCAACGGCACGGTAGCTCGCTAACGTTGGGCGGAAGAATACCGGTCCTCAAGTCCAGCTCCGTCCTTTGGAAGACAGTCGCGGAACGGGCGTTGGTTGTGTCCAGCCCTCGCCGACGGGCCGGGGGGGTACCCTGAAGGGCCGACGCCCTCGACCGACACCCATCTCCGGCATATTCGCTGGCTGATCGAAAAGAAAGTCGTTTTCTAGCTTCGCTTAGTACAAGGTTCCCTGCCAAGGGCGATCCTCCCTCCCCACAACGGCCTCCCCACTCAAGAGCGTGCTCTCTTCCCGCGCGCTCATGAGCGAGTGCCCTCAATGCGAGCCAACTGGGAACTATTTTCTGATGCAACATAACGACCCGGTCGGCTCCTCTCAGGCACTGGGTCTCATGCCCTATCCGGTGCACGATAAATCAGAATGCAAGGATGGTGGCCAGAGGGTCAAATGAAGCACCAAGGAGGCTACCCATTCGGCCATCTGGTCGCCCCCCTTGCCAACAACGTCCCATCTGGTGAGGAGGCGAAACTGTAGATGGATATTCTTAGTGCCTCCCTCCCATCCAGGATCCAGCATTGGTCGCATAACCCCCTCGTCGCGTTGCAGGAAAACTGGGAACAAACAAAGCATCAATATATTATTTGGCTCGCACATCCACGTCGCCATCTCATTGCTTTTCCCTCTCCCCCCAGGCTGTCAATTAATATCGACGCAGCCCCAACTGACTTTCCTGCAGTCTGCTGCTAATCACTAGCTCTCTGCAGATCGGTTGCTCGGGGAGGGAGTTGATCTTCGCCCCATCCTGGTTTGACATAAACGTACTCTTCACCTTTATCCACTCTGCCCTGTCTTACCCCCATTTCACTGTCTCTCTTTGAAGCCCGTCGATCCGCCAGTCCTCTCTCTCAGGACCCAACTTGCATCACACGCACGGCTTCAAGATGTCGGTAAGCGAGACCAAGGAGCCGGCCATGTCGGACGAGCAGCATGTGCCCGAGTCGCCCAAGCCGTTCGACATTGACCCTGCGGTTGAGCGCAAGCTCCTATTGAAACTGGACTTGTGCATCTACCCGACCCTTTTCATCATCTACATGATGTCCTTCCTGGATCGCATCAATATTAGCAATGCGCGAATCCAGGGAATGGCAACAGAGCTTGACCTGACGGGTAACCGTTTCAACATTGCCCTCTTTGTAAGTCAACCAAACTCCAACTTGCAACAATGACGAGTTTTTTTTTGGTGTCCTAACTGGCAGATGTAGATTTACTTTGTTCCTTATATTCTTCTCGAGGTGCCCTCCAACATGATTATTCACAAGGTTCGCCCCTCGATTTACCTGTCCTGCCTCATGTTCCTGTGGGGCATCGTCAACATGTGCATGGGCTTTGTGCACTCTTATGGCGCTCTCGTCGCCCTGCGATTCCTGCTCGGCGCCTTTGAGGCCGGTGTCCTCCCCGGCATCATTTACGTCACTTCCATGTACTACAAGCGCCACGAGTTCCAGAAGCGAATGTCTTTCTTCTTCTGCAGCACCCTGGTCGGCGGTGCCTTTGGCGGCCTCCTCGCCTATGCCATCGCGCGCCTCGGCGGCGAGAAGGGCATGAGCGCGTGGCGATGGATCTTCATCATTGAGGGCGCCATCACTGCCTTCCTGGCCATCATTGCCAGCTTCCTCATTGCCGATTGGCCCTCGCAGGCTCGCTTCCTCACTGCCGAGGAGCGAGAGCTCGTTCAGCGCCGCATCAATGCCGACTCTGGCGATGAGTGCCGCATGGACACGCTCAACGGCTTTGCCTACAAGCGCATTTTCTCCGACTGGAAGATTTGGCTGGGTGCTTTCATGTACATGGGCATCGGCACGACTGGCTACGCCGGAGTCTTCTTCATGCCCACCATCCTGCTCGAGTTTGGCTGGGTCGCTGAGGAGGCGCAGGTCCGCACCATCCCCGTCTACGTGCTCTCGGCCGGCGTCATGCTCATCTCGGCGTGGGCTTCGGACCGCACCAAGCACCGATACGGCTTCATTCTCACCGGATCCTGCATCGCTACCGTCGGATACGCCATGCTCCTCAACCAGGTCGGCAGGTCCCGCGACTACAAGTTCGCCGCCGTCTTCCTCGTCAACGCCGGAGGGTACATTGCCACGCCCATCATCCTCGCCTGGCTCCAGAACAACCTGTCGGGTCACTGGAAGCGGGCTTTCGGCTCGGCCCTCCAGGTCACTCTGGGCAACATTGCAGGCATCGTCGGCGCCAACATCTTCCTCACCACAGAGAGCCCCCTGTACAAGACCGGCTACGGCACCGCCTTGGGTATGCTGTGGATGGGCACACTCGCGGCCACAGCCATGTTCACCCTCATGTGGCGCGAGAACAAGAAGCGGGCGGCCGGCGAGCGCGATAACAGGCTCAGCCTTCCCGATGAGGATCGCAAGAACATGGGCGACTGGCACCCCAGCTTCCGTTTCACTCTGTAAAGGAAAAGCACAAGCACATACACGCACACATACACATACATACATACATACACAGTAATCGCGGCACAGTAAAGGCAACCCGGCAGATTGTATATAGATAGCATTGCACTAGCCCAAATACAGGAGGCCATTATTTATTCTTGAATCAGTTCCCCGAAGAGAGCAAACAGCCCGCCATGATGTTCGTGCATTCATTCCCCATACGCACTGCACTCACTATATGCACAGACGATGGCAGCTCGGGAAATTTTGAACGACACTGAGGATCTAACCCCCGGTCTAACCTTACCCAGACTTACCCAGAAAGATGCCCGGCTTCTTCTCCGTGCCGCAAAACAACAATGTTGCTGCCTTCCACGCCTACACCTACCAGCTTGCATCTCGCTTGCTCGGTGGGTTTCTGAACCACCACCCCCCGGCATTTCCGTCTGAGCCTCCATCTTCCCATCTAGCAAGGCTCCCATGCTCCCCTCGCGCATAACCGCCCCCTCCCATGTCCCTCCCTCCATCCCCCACGCCCCCCCTTCCCCCCCCAAAAAAGCCCTGCTGCCCGCATCGCCGACGTCTGGCCGCCTGCATCCTTTGGGAACCGGGTCCCCTCCCCTCCCCATTCCCGCTATTCCCCTTCTTCGTACATGCTCCAATATCATTGACGGAAGATTCCAAAAACAGCATCAAAAGAAAATAAAAAGAAGAGAAGAAAGGGGAAAAAATGCCAAAACACATCCCCACCTGCCAAAGCACGCCCGGCCATCTCCATCTCTGCTCCTACTCCTACTCCAGACTCCCTGCCTTGCACCCCCGCCATGATCCTCCTTTCTTGACTAACCGCAGCATGGCATGAGTCCCAGCCAGCTGGGCCCGGCGAACACGTTCGAGAACGTCTGCGCGTCCCCAGGCTGCTATCGTGGTTCTCGCTTTCTTTTTTGTTCCTTGCAATCGGCATGCATCCCCCCCCCCCCCCCCCCCTCCCCTTCCTCACCCCAGTGAACCAGAACCAGATGGCCAAATGCACGGCTCATGAGGGCAACTGAGGGTTGCATGACATTTCACTTGAGCTTCGCTTAACTCATCTGCCACGTGAGAAAGGGGTGGGAAAAGGCGCCATGCTTCATGTCTGGCCTTTGCGTAACGCGTCCAGCATCTAGCTGCAGAAGTGGTTTGATATGTCCCGCTTGCGGTTGGCTGCTCGCATTCTTGCAATCTTCAAGCGTTACCTTCGCCTACGCCTGCTGCTTAAGCATGGACCAGCTGAAACCCATCGTGCCTTGCCCGTGTCGGTGTGAAAATCTAGCGCATATGCAGCCGGTCAAAGTATTACGTCCGGTCAGTTTCCAGACCATGGTGACTCGTCATTTTATTCGGGCCCTTCTTTTTGGAAAACCCCGAAAAGCACGGAGATGGATAGCTACCCTTGAATACCAAGTCGTCTTTTGCCCCTGTCATTGTTGCGAGTCTCCCAAAGAAGGCAGTCGTATCACACGGGAAACGGGCCGGCATAGAACCAAGCTCTGAGCAAAACCGAAATGGTGAACGCGTCAGAATGTGTGGAATGGGTATATTAAATTTCACTTTTCATGCACTCGTCTATTTTGAACATTGTACCAGGCCATGCCATGAATCATCGCTGGACATGCCTCAATGTACTCACTCAGTACCCTTTCTGGGCATCTCCCAAATAGCAATTTCCTTACATTCTATATTTCGTTAGCTCTGTCTGCCACCAGTAAATAAGGGGTAACCATACCGTTCCACGGGCGTCAGGCCCAGGAGCTGCATGCCGTTGCGCAGCACAATTCGGGCTGAATCGTACAGAGCCATACGGGCCTTCTTGAGCTCCTTTTCGCTGCCGACGATTCGGAGATGGTCGTAGCTAGAGCTGAGGGCGTGTGTCATCTTGAACAGGTATGTCAAGACAGTTGTGGGCTCAAGAGTCTTCAGTGTGTTTTGCACCACATCGGGCCACTGGGCCAGGAGGCGAGCCAGCTCAGTGGCGTGCTTCTCGGTGAGGAGGCTCAAATCAGCGCTCTCGAGGTCCTCATCGCTAAGCTCGGCCTTTCGGCGGATGGAGTGCAGACGAGCGTGAGCGTACTGGAGGTAGGGACCAGTGTCGCCCTCAAACGAGGTCATGGCCTCCATGTTGAAGGTGTAGTTGTTGATTCTGTTCATGTCAGTAACTTAACCAGCAATGTTAGAAGTATAGGGTACGCACCGCTTTCCAGACATGTCCTGGACCATGACACTGCTGATACCGAGAATATCGGCAACGGCCTCGGGGTTCTCGATCTGGGCGTACTTGGACTCGTTTTTCCTCATCACCTCGTGCATCGTCTCGGCAACATCACGGAGAATGTCGTCAAGGAACTTGACAGTACCCTTTCGGGTGCTCATGCCAAGAACGAGACCAAAGTTGATGTGCTGAACCTTCTTGACAATATCCTCGCGTCCCAAGAGTTCAAGGGTCTTGAAGAGCTGCTTAAGATGCAGATCCTGAGCAGAGGCGATAACATAGACCAAGTGGTCAAAGTGGTACTTTTCCTCTCGGTTCAACAGCTCGGTGATATCTCGGGTCAGGTACAGAGCAGTACCGTCTCGCTTGCGAATAACGGCCTTTCCAAGACTCTTTCCAGCCTTGCCAGGCACATGCTTTGTGTAGTCGATGAGAACAGCGCCGTTGTCCTCCTCAGAAATGCCCTTCTCGCTGAGGAGCTTGGCATTCTTCTCCATGTCAGCCTCAGGGACATTGGCTTCTCCAGAGAATGAATCAAATGTGATGTTGAGTCGAGCATATGTCTTCTTGTATCGCTCAATACTGAGATCTCGGAATCGCTTCCAGAGATCGACAGGCTCCTTCTCACCATCAGTCATTCGTCGGAAGTATTGGCGAGCCTGCTCGTCAAGGCACTTGGCGAGAAGTTCAGTCACGTCCTCTCCAGCGGTCTTCTTGGCCTCAATTTCTTCCTTCTCGGCAGACAAGTCCTGGTTGACGCGGACATAGAGGTTGAAGAGGTGGTTGATGGGGTCCTCCTTCAGGGCTGCCTCATCACCCCACTTCTCCCAGGCGAGCGCGAGCAAACCGTACTGCTTTCCCCAGTCACCAAGATAGTTGATACGGGTAACTTCCCAACCGGCTCCCTCGAAGAGCTTGGAAAGGAAACCGCCAATGATGGTGCTTCGCAAGTGGCCGGCGTGGAAGGGCTTGGCAATGTTGGGAGAAGAGAATTCGACCAGCATCGTCTTCTTTCCAGAGTTGGGGTCACTGGGATCCTTGAGACCATGGTAAGGGTTGTTTCCATAGACAGCTTCCTTCTTGCGGATGTTGGGGATGAGGAACTTGGTGAGGGCGTTGGGCTTGAAGAAGAAGGAGAGGAATGGGCCGCCAGCAACGGGCTTCTCGACCAAGTGCGACTCGGGGAACTGCAGTTCACTGTTAGAATTCCAATTGACGTGCGAGGTAGTTAAGTAAAGCTTGCCTTGGAACACCACTCCTCAGCGAGCTCATTGGGCTTCTTGCCCTTGACACGGAGAGCAGGGACAGCGAGCATGAGGTCTCCCTTGTCAAGAGACTGAGTCCACTGAACGGCAGGGTAGATGATGGCAGCGTCAACGCCGGTGATCTCGTGCATCACATCGGTGATGTGCGAACGGTAGATGTCCATGGGGTTGGTTTCGGGGTTGCAGTTGGCGTACTTCTCGACCTTGTCGAGGCCGAGGGCCTTGAGCTGGTCGGCCAGACCATTGGGGTCGATTGCGGCAGCCATGGTGGAGTAGAGTTGGTGGTGTTGAACTCGGGGATGATGACTCGGGCCGCGATGAGGGGCACCGGCTCTTATAGCAGCAAGTGGCGAACAGCGATGTAGCTGCTGTTGATGTTGTCGGTTCGGTTGCTGGGTAGTCGAGAGCCGTCGCAGAGCAAACAAGGAGCGGCGCGGAAGGGGAGGCGACGAGGAAAAAGAGGAGAAAAGAAAATTGGACGAGCAAGTGGGAATGAGTCGGCGCGACAGCATCTGCGCCAGTGTATGGGTGGGAGCCCGTGGTGTGTGACTCAGGTGGGCAAAGGGCTTTTTTGCGTGCTGTGGGTGGCTCTTGCCTCGTTCGTCCTACACCATAGAGCTTGTTCTGTGCCTAGCCTACCCAAAAAACGCGACTTTTAGCGCGGGGCAAGGCGGGGCCGCGTTTCTCCGAGGCCGTTACCCCTCCTTTTGCTACCCTGTAGAGATATTCGAGTCAAAGTTGCCCCGCGTTTCAGTCATGATGAATTTTCATGGCGTCTGCGTGAGAAAGGATGGATCCTTTAGTTTTCTACGCAGAGCCTAGTTGACTAATTTGCAAATGGGTTGGGCTTTAACTACATGGAAAGTCTGCGAAGTGTCATAGCACCGTATAATACAACTTTTGAAGGGGTTTCAATTACACTTTCCTCCATGATGCCCTGCAAAAAGGTCAAGCGGTTTAGCATTTTCGACTCAAATAAATAAAGATAATACCAAATAAATATGCTTAGCTAAGGATAACCCCTGAGGATCATTTAGACTTATTTTTCTTTACATTGGGATTATTTCCCCCAGGATTAGTGTTGTAGAGAACCACCTCTGTTGCAATCATTCAAGGGCTGGATTGCAAATATGTTGTTCACTACCTCGTAACGTTGATTTTTTTTTATCACAGAGTGGGTCTCGATAACACGCCATGCTTTCCCTATTTTTCAATAATATGATTCTATTCAGTGTTTAACCCGCCCATATACGAGTTGAGCTTCAGCTTCTTCATGAACTGATTCTTGGTATCAATTAAATACAAAAACGGCCATCTATATGTACCTTTGTGCCTGCCAAGTTGTAAATGCAATGCTTGCCTCCCAAAATCTACTTTTTCAACCAGATCTATGTTGCATACTTGATGCCAAACGGAGTTGTCTCGGAAACATCCCAGTCACTCTCATTGCTTGGATCACCAAAGATCCTCAAGGCTCGGTACACAATCTTGTACATTCCCGTTGGCGCATAGCTGCCGTTGGCGAGCTGGCCGGTCCACGTCAGTGAGCTGGTGCCCATTGGGTTCGCCAGGGCGGGATATGTGTCGAGCTGGCCAATGCTGCCGTTCTGGGGCACCTCCAGATTCGGGTTCAAGTCTGACTTGATGGGCACGACGTCGGCGCGAAGCTCGAGCGTGCCGAGGGCAAGAAAAGTGACCGGGTTGGGTAGAATCGCATCCGTCTCGTTTATGTTGGCGGCAGTGAGGGTGCCGGCTTTGGGGAGCGAAAACGTGACGTTGGCGTCGACGGCTGCGAGAGTGCGGCTTTTTGAATTGCTGATCCAAGAGTCGTGGTCGGTCAACACTGTTGAGTTGTGAAGAGAGCCGGTTAGACCCTGGTAGGGAATGGACATGCTGGATCCGTCGGTTCCGTTGATTGCCACCCACCCAGACCACACGGGAAGGCGCTCGCCCGTGAGATTTTGGGGAGGTGTTGGAAGCACCTCAATCACTGCGCTTTCGCCAGGGCCGATGGTGACTGTGTTCTCGCTGAACTCGACAGTGGCATGCTCCTGAGTGACCTCGTTGGGCCACGTGGAAGGATATGTGAGACTCTTTCGAAATGTGAAGACGGAAACACTGGGGACATGCGAAATTTGAAATTGGACTGTATCTGTACCTGTGTTTGTGAGAGTAAAGTTGCGGCTGGGAACGAAGTTGTCCGTGTCATTGAATGATAGGCTCGAAGGGCTGAGAATGACCCTGGCAAAGGCGGCTTCGTAGGCTTGCACAAGACCTGCGCCCTGCTGCGGCACAGGAGCTAGGTAGTTGGACCAAGTGCTTCCATCGTTGTAGAGCTGTGGGTTGGCGGTAGATGATAGGAGGTTCTCGATGAGCTGGGGCTCGAGACTGCCGCGGACCTGGGCAATCAGCGCAAAGATGCCGGCCATGAGGGGCGTGGCCATGGAAGTGCCGGATTGAATGGCGTAGCTTCCCTTGGCCACGGGGTATGTTGACAAGATATGGCCTCCAGGACAGCCGAACTGGGGCTTGAGATCCATCTCCCAGGTTGGGCCCCAAGAACTGAAGGTGCTGACAGCACCAGCACTGAGCTTGTTTTCGCTATAATCGGCTCCTAGGGTAGAGTTGGCGCCACTGGACATTTCGAGAACAACATTGGATCCTGTTTTTAGTAGATTGATCCACTCTTCGCCCTGTCTATCAGTGACAATTCCAACTGCCTCGATGCCCTTGACGCTAGTTGCGTCAGGGACAGTCGACTTAACGTCGTTGTTGTAGAACATGACGTATTTGGCGCCAGCAGCTTGAGCAAACTTGGCCTTTTTATCAAAACTGCAGGTTCCTCGGCGGAGAAGAACGACATAGTTGCTTAGGTCCGGCGTGGAAGAGGGAAACGTCTGGCAGCCATCGTTGGCGATGGTCGTGTCCAGGTTTAGAGCCCAGAGAGGTAGCTTGACGCCGCCCCAGGCCGCAGGGGTACCATCTACAGTACCGAAGTCGATGCTGCTGCTTGCGTTGACGGTGTACTGTGAAACGTTGACGAGCGTGGGGATGTGAGTATCGTCGAATGAAGCCACCGCGCTCACGCCTTTTCCACTGGCACCAGCACTTGCATAGAATTGGCCACTTTCGCCTGCGTTCCCTGCCGCCACAACGCACGGAACGCCCTTTGCGACGATGCGGGAGACGACGACGGACCAGGCCTCCTCGGACCAGCCGGAGGGGGCGGCGATGGAGGCGCTGATGATGTTGGCGCCATCCGCATAAGCGCGACTGTAGGCGGCAATTAGGACGTCAGAGCCTACACCCTCGGCAGAGCAACCGAATGCTCTGTAGGCGAGAAGAGTAACGTCGGGAGCGGCACCGGTAAAGCCCAGCTCGTTCTGCTGAGCGGCGATGATTCCGGCAACGTGGGTCCCGTGACCTTCGCAGTCCATTGGGTCGTCATCGGGTTGAGGGGCGCCGGTTCCATCGTAGTCATCGCCTACAAAATCAGTTCCTCCTGCTACAAGACAGCCGGGGCCAAAGCATCCGCCGAGAGCGGGGTGCGTGTAGTCGATCTGGACGCGGTGTTGATGTAAGTCGTTGCCTCTGTAAGCAGCATGCTGGGGTGAGTACTTACACCACTATCCACAACGGCAATCTTGATGCCCTTTCCTGTAAAACCTTCCGCTCGCAACTTGTCGACCTGGGTCATGGTATGAACCGAGTATTGATCCGTGGGCAAGTTCTGGCTCCCATTATCGGTGCTTGGACCTGCGGCACCGGTCGCCATGTTCCCCAGAAGCTGGTTGATGAAGCCCAAAATCGATCTCTTCTTCATGTTCTTGACCTGCTGTCCCGGGTTGCCCTTCCACTGCAGCTTAGGCTTCGATAAGCTATACACCTGGACCGGATACATGGTTTTTACGGCTGGCAGTTCGAGCATTTGGGCGGCTAATTCGTGAGCTCGGTCTAAATCGTTGAATTGAATCGAAGCGCCTTTGAATAGATCGCAGTCAAATTCCATTCGGGTCAAGCCACCGGAGGCTACTTGTGAGTAGAAATCGGTTCGGTCCTGCGACGGGGTCAGACACGCTGTCGAGACGAGTGGACGAACTCTCAATTCCAGAAACCGCTTACATTATCCTCCTCAAACTCGAAAATGTAGGCACCGGGCACACGAGTTATGGTGTTTCTGGCTTGAACGTGATCCATGCTCACGGCATTGGCCGCGGCCGCGAAGAGCGACGCAACCAAGCCGAGACGGACCATGATGAAAAGCGAACAAGAACCAAGCGAAGAAAAAAAAGAAAGACTAAAAATATCGAATGAATGAATGAATTAAAGAAGAGCTAAATGAAAGTAAGGAATGTCTGGAAAGTAAAGGGAGAGAATGACAGAGTAACGAGCATGCAAACTCGCTACTTCTGGCGAGGCAGGTTTGCGGGCCGGCCACACTAAATACGAAGATCACTGCATGGCGACATCCTGGTCGCAGCTCCCGGGATTCTCGCTCTTCAACGTCATGAGGGAGGCCAAGGGTTTTTAGAATGCTCGGGAAGGGGGGCCAGGGGGGATCAGCGAGGTGTCAGTCCCCATCTAACGGAAATGCGCACTCGGACCAATTCGACGACGCTACTGGACCTGTGAAGGAAACACTTGGCGAGTGCGCACGTCCAGTCGCAATGAGATTGCAAGGGGCTCGGGCTTAGCACCATTTGGCTGGGTGGTTTTTCTCTCGACGCGAAGAGCAACGAAAGAGGGCGACGAGGGCGAGATTGGCCTCGGTTCGCCGCTGGGGCGAGAGAGAGTTGACAACGCGCGCACTCCCTTTTGCTCTCCCCTGACGATCGTCGCCCTACTCAGTCGCGCTGCTGGGTCCCCGGCTACCCACAGTGGAGGGCACAGAATTTGGCTTTATTTTACAGACTCGGGAAAGCTCTTGATAGGAGCGACAGCCATGCCCCCGTCGCAGAATTGTTGGTGGGTGATTAGCAAAAAAATCTACCCAAGATGCCACATCTTGGCGCAGGGGACGCGAGGAGGACCGTCGGGAACGGGCGAAGATCACATCGCATCGCATCGCATGGCAACCCCGCAACGGGCTGCAATTTTTAGCAACTTGGCGCGAGCCGGGACACGGAATACGCGGCGTGCGAAACGGGCGACGGTGAAGCCAAGCCCAAGCCAAGCCAATCGAGGAGCCGCTGGATTTCTTAATTGAGCAATTGCATCTTGAATACGCTACAGCTGGTATTCCTTGTGCGTTTGTGTTCGTTCATTGGATTTAAAGGATTCATTCGTCCATCACCAACATTGCCAAGCCGCATCAGCCCAACATCCAACCTCTTCCTACAGAAAGCTGCACATGCACTGCATTACTGCACTGTCGCCTCCTTGTTTGATGAGTCGATGAGTTGCGATAGAGTTTGTGGACGGGAGATTGAGCTAGCACAGCTGGGCGAAAGGCTCACAACAAAAACATTCGTTCCAGGACTCCTTTTCCCGGCAAAAACACGCAGTTGGTTTGTTTCTATTTTAATTTATGCCATTTTGCCTCCTTTCTCTTCCGCCAGGATGACAAAGCCACCACATCCAAGGGAAATCCGCTTCCATTGTTTTCCCACACGGTGGATCCATGGCGAGTTTCACGGTTTCACAATGTTTCGAGACAATGGACCCTTCATTCTGATCTGACAGGGGGCCCTTGCACGCCCTGGCACCACTCCGGATCCCGCAAAGGTTACAGCTAGAGTTATTTGCTTGGCCGACGTTGCAGCAGGTTCGTGCAGATGGCAGGCTCAGTCCACACATTCATCTCGTCTCATCTCTCGGAAACATTGCCCAGGGCCGATGCTACCGTTATCTCCAGAGTCTCGCGACGTGGCATGCATATGCATTGCATGTCATGGATTGAAATTATCGGCGTGCATTTGCTGCAACGTGTGTGAATGGACGGAAATAAAAAACACATTGTCATGTCTGGAGCGTTTCTCAGTGATGTTGGATCTTGCAAGCCTGCTCGTGCGTGCAAGGGTGATGGCCGATTTCATCATCAGCAGTTAGTGCGAAACCAACAAGGGAATACCAGAATACATCGCAAACGGGTAATAATCTTGCGGGTGGCAGATGCGCTATCTCCCGCCCCAAATATATCGAATCTTGCACACGGACGATGGCGTACACCGACCAGTTCATCGCATCTTTAATCACAGACCTCACATGACGAATCGTGCGTCTTTACGGATAATTTCCATCTCCTTTACATGCAGCCAACCGCGGTAGCCAGCCTAGTAGGTCTGACATCTACCTGTGTCACAAATAGCGCCAAGCCTGAGTCGGTGCTGCCATTATATCATTGCCCTTGTCTAATCGTCAACACGGGCCACGGAACTTGCGCATTTATTTTGAGTTATATTGATTTTCATTGAAAGTTGATGATGGCGCACGACTTATCCTTGAATACGAAAAGAGAAAAAGAATAAGAACAATATGAAAGATTGATGTAGTGCTGTTCGGAGAAATATGTTACATGTTGGTCAAGCCGAGCTTATCGACACATGGCTTTCAAACCGAGACTCGGAACAAGTGGGTAATATTTACCACGAGACTAGGTCACCGATTAACGGGTTAGAGATTGTGGGGGTTTTATTTCTGGATTGTTTCAAGGTCTGTAACTTGTCCTCTGTCAACATCCAAGCCAACGTACATGAGCATCAAGTCACGGCATCTGGCCGCTGCTGGCTTGGGAATAGTATACCAATAGCACGGATGATCCAGAATTCAGCGAGAAATACAATATGACCTGAAGACATTGATGTTCGATATTGGGAATGGCGTGGCTGTCCTCAGCTAATCTGAATCCGGAAGGGGCCGATCTCATTGCTCCTGAAGATGAGCGCTTATTCAGGCATTTTCATGCTTATCCTGTTACGGAAATCTCTCCTGATGCCTTCTTGTTTCCCTCCTTAGAGTACGCCCCTTAGAGTCGTGGTAAGTTACAATCATTCACTCAGCCAGGTAGATTCCCCAGCTGCCAGCCCGTTGAGCTCATGGCAGAACCCACGAATCAATGTTCAACCCAACTTCAACAGAAAAACACGGCAAAATCGAGTTTCGACGAGTATTCAACCCAGGACAAAGCCTAGCAGCTACTGGGGCAAACTATCAAGCCATGGCCGCAGTAACTAATTCATTGGGCCCTTTGCACGACAACTGTGCTTCCGAGGGCTCGGCTTGCGCAGGTATGGCACTAATCTCATGCGGCGAACAGCGAAATAGAAAACGCGAGGGTGGGTAGTTTTCTGTTTTCAAGACTTGATATCCACTGGGTTGTCCAAAAAGGTGGCACATGGCGATAGCCTGATCGCGCAACAACAACCTATTAGGTGCAGAGATATCTCGACTGTGAGTTATTTTTCTTTTGTTCACATCTATCAGTTTTATGTCAAGTGTTAATATCTCACGCGCGGAATGCTTCCATCTTGTCAACTCGGATGGGCACCGTATCCAGCTCCTGTCCAAGGCTAACTAGGTTATGCATTCACCTGCCATGACGAACGCCACCTGGGGCTGATGGACTATGAGATATTTCTTAATGCCTTGTATATGATAGCTTTTAGGATAAAATATAAAAAATAATACCCTGCGTATTGTTAGGGAGTGCTAAGTAACGGGAAGACATGAATGAAGCCATCGATACATGGATATTCTGCTCCATCACATTGTGACATGGGATCGGGATCTTATTCTGGATTATAAAGATAAATCACTTGCAAGGAAAACTATCAAGCAATGGATGCAGTTGACGCATTCATTGGGCCCATTGCATCTGATTATAACACGCGGCCACACCTGGACCCTGGCTGACAAGCGGCCGGTTGCATACACAATGATCAACAATCTTTCTTTTACTCTTTTTTAAACAGTCCCAAGTGGTGCAAGATGCTTTTGCGATTAGTTTATATCGAAAAAGACATTAAGAGTGAAGGCTGGGCCGGATGTCTGCGGCTGGAGTGTCTGGACAGTCGAGGGATGGTGCGGTTAGTTACGAACGCGCGCGTAGCCCCTGGATAGACACGCCCCGGCCACGTTAGGAAGACCCTAAAAAGCCCAGAACTTGAGTAGATGGACATGAGGATCAACAATCTTCCTCCTGCATCCTTCCAGACCCCTTCGGCTCTGACCCTAACGTATCAAGGGAAACCTACCACATGGAAAGGCCTAACAAGCTGAAGAAAACTTGTGACATCCGCCATCTAGCATATATTTACGGCTTGATCAAGTCTGTATTAACATCGCATCGAAGTGGTTCTAGGCTTTAACCGCCTATACCGAACGTTGTTTCGAGCCGTAGCTGGGTCACCGCGTTTTGACGTCCCGCAAGGTTGGGTTTTTGATGTTAGATGAACAATGTACTCTTTCATCGTCTTGGTCTTGCAGATAATCTTGTCATTGTTCTCAAGATAGATCAAGGAGCGGATCGCGACCGGATGGCTACGTCGGTGGGCTGGAAAGCCAAAAGGGGGTGTCGCAATGTTCCCGTTTTTCTCGTGGAGGCCTGCTGGAAAGTTTTTCGCGATTACCTGCGCATTAGATATTCATGACAGAGGTAACTTGAATGTGACTGATGCAACTATTCAAGAACTTGGCTGGTTGTTGTGCTGCGAGGTTCAAAAATGCTCATCTCGTCAAAGTCAGCTCCAGCCCCCTATGGTCCGGTGTAGCGCTCGATTTCGATTGTGCCTCGGGTATTAAGCCCGCTTTCAACCAGAGATTGCTGCAGAAGAAAAAAAAGACGCATAATATTACTCCCCCGGGATCCATGCTCTACGAAGAATCTGGAAGGAGACGCTGTGTAGATCAGGCCATGTTGACTAAGTGCGCATTCGAGCTCGATCGAATTCCTCCGATATGGGGGTGGCTTAGGGACAATATGAAATCTAGCACGAATTGAGAGCTGCGAAACCATGTCCGGCCCGAGAATTGCACTGCAAAATTGATCCCGGTGGACGGGAGGACAAAGAGAAGACGTCCCCTGTTACAGCCTGACGCCGGGGCTGCGACAGGTGCAAATATGCCCTTTGCAATGTATACTTGTATGGGCACCAGTATCCGCTATTGGCAGAGGCCGTTCCCCCGTGGCTATTTGATTAAAAACGCGATTGCTGGGAATCTTCTCTCACCAGGAGAAGCGACCGCGTTCCCCGATGATCGCACCGTGTCTCCTTGAAGCGCTGACACGAACAAGGTTGCTGGCGGCCGAATTGCCGAGACCTCGGCTTAGGGGGGAGATAGATGGGTGCTGCCCGCACGTTCGAATTTCTTGGTTCCGGCGGCGTCGTTGAGAAATTTCTCGACCCATCTCTGCGTGCGCAAAGGGTCCAGGGTCTGCGCAATGGCGGCGGAAACGGCGTGGGACCGGCGTGTTCTGCACCAGAAGCCCTGCTGGGGGATGGGGATATGCGTTGAGTGGAACCCCAGGCCGCAGCAAGCACACGAGAAGGCAAAAAATGGCCAAGGGACGGATCAAAGACCAAAACAAGGCAGCTCGTCGTGTCGAAAGAAAAAAAAAAGAGGTTGCAGAGGCATTGAACCCCCATCTCATCCCGTTCTAGCCCCGTTTTCACCCCGTCCTTGACCCCATCCCGCCCCGCAATTTCCCTACACCGCGTTCCATGCCACCTCTGGGATCTCGTGCAACTTTTCCTTGTCTGATTGATCAGATAACCATCTGCCAAGCGTCATGGGGGTCACCCGCACGGGGTGCCTGTCATACCCCGCCCCTGATTGGCCGCGCCCGCCAAACCCAAAAAAAAAGCTGCGTGAAGCGATTCGCTTTTGCGCCCGCTTGGGAAGCTGGCCATGTGGATGGAGTCAAGTAAAACGTCATTTTCGTTGAGAGGAATCATGGTTGAGTTGGCTGGAATTTTTGCATTGGAATCCACTCTTTTTTGAAGAAAAAAAAAAAAAAACCATCTTCTCACAGCCAGTCTAGTTTGATTTACCAATCGCCAATAACTGGAGCTGGGCCTTTGTAAAGACAGACGTGAACAGGATCAGCCCTCATCGTCCTGCTTCTTGATCAACTACCAACCTTATTCCAACTTCTAAGCCGCCACGGGATCAACCATGGATGTATGCAGGACCACCCGAGAATTAGCTCCTCCCTTGCTGACCCCCAAATATCCCGTGCAACCGGGTCCAGAAAGACCAATGAAACCACAAGCGAGCGTGTTCGACATGTCGAAAACCCCGGAAACGGGGCGGTCCCAGACAATCCACCTGTGGGGGAACCCTTCGTCAAGTCTCTAAGCACCCTGGACCGCCTCTCGCTCTTTGGATCGCTCCAGCCATGGTTGTCGGCGTCGTTCTCGGCAGCTTAGCTCCGTCTGTCAAAAGCGCCCTGCACAAGGGCAAGTTTGTTGGCGTTTTAGTTCCCCATCTCCGAGTCCACAACCTTGCATCCCGACTGCCGCAGGCAATGGCTAAAATACCGTGTTCTCAGCTATTGGCTTGCTAGTTATGATGTACCCGACCCTCCGCCAAGTCCGATCCGAATGCCCCCCCCGAAATCACCTCGCATCCCGACGTCTGGAAAACGATACATTTTTAGCTCCTTCGTAAATCAGATAATCGCCCCGTTTTTTGGTGGCTGGTCCTGAGGTCCGCATTGGTTGAATATCATGTATTGACTGGCTTGTAGCTTGGCTTAGCGTGGGCCGCTCTCCTGGGTGAACCTGGGTTGCTGATAGGACTGATTCTCGTTGGTCTCGCAACATGTATTGCTATGGTCTGTGTGACAAGTATTTTGCTTCTCTTTGAAAAACAAACAAACGTGGTTGACAACCCTCATCCTCATTATCTAGGTTCTAATTGGAACGGCCTCGCAGGCGGCGACGGCGAATATTGTGCAGTCCTCGTAGCAATCAACTCCATCCTCCAAATGGTCCTGTAATCACCCATGTCCATCTTCTTCATCCGCATTATCAGTGGCGAAAACGGAGCCACAGAAGTTTCGTACTCTGTGGTTGCCCGGAGCGTTGCCGCTTTCCTAGGGATCCCACCCGGGGCTGCCGTCCTCACTCGGTTCTCGTTGCGCAAAATCTTTGGCAAGGCTTGGTACAATGGTATATTCATTAAGTTTTCCTCGCCCCTATCCCTCATCGGTCTGCTGTGCACCATCATGGTCCTCTTTGCCTCCCAGGCTCACCAGGTGGTGCACCAAATCGTGTCCGTCATGCGCGTCGCTGCGCCTCTCATCGTCTACTTCGTCATCATATCTTTTGCCACTCTCCTCCTCTTGGCGCGCCGTGTGGGCTTCGGATACCCCTGTCGGCGGCCCAGAGCTTCACAGCGGCCAGCAACAACTTTGGGCTGGCCATCGCCGTGGCCATTGCCACGCGCGGTCCGAGCAGTGACCAATCTCTGGCGTCGACGGTAGGCCCCCTAATCGAGGTTCCTGTTCTGCTTGGGCTAGTATAGGTTCTCCGCTGGTGTTCGAAAAGATGGTGGTGGACGGCTTAAGTTGAAGGTGCGTCTGTGTACGTGTGTTGAAGGTCATTCAAGTACAAAATTAGATGGCATAGGCTTTTTTCAATGCAAACAGACAGGCGTTTCTTTTAATTCCAGAGACTTGAAAGGGTATCATTTTCAATCCATTAGTTGCAGCAGGTCGGCGTTGCGAATCAAACAGTCCTTGTTTCGGTTGCAGCCTAGTGCAGCCATGGCCATGGACTCGTCAGGGTGGCCGCGGAGCCGGGCGAGAATGTTGGCCGCCTCGACACAGTGCATCTTGTTGGAAATGCTCGGCAGCGTTTGATTCTGGTGGAGGATCTGGTGGCGTAGCCGCTGGCACGATTTCGCTTCGATCGAGGGGTTAGAGCAGCACGGCTTGTGGCCGGAGCTGGGGGATTTCTGCTCCGGCTGGGACAGGGAGATGCTCGACAGCGGCTTGTCCAGGACCATGGGCAGCGGGAGGCCGCTGAACGAGTGCTTGCGGCCGTGATCCGCCAGCGGGTTTTCTGACTGCCCGCTGATGAGTGGCGGCAGGGGCCCGTCGGAGAAGAGGCTGTTGAGGCGAGGAATCGGGACCACGGGCTTTGGGTGCAGTAAAGCCGAGGGCTTGGGCGCAATGCTGATGTTAGGAGGAGACGAAATCGGGTTGGGTGCCGGAAGCGGCCCGGTCATGGAGAGGGAGAGGGACGGCAGCGATGACGCTGATGTGACGACAGACGACGAGACTGATGATGCGGGAGATGGCACCTTGTATGGAATATCCAGGCGCGGATCGTACTGCAGCTCGCGGATTGGCTCCAGCCTTGGCTCCCTTGGCCCAGCTGAATCGTCGCGGGTGGCCGAGGGCGGTGTTGTCAGCGGCGCTGTTAGTGGTGCTGCTGTCATCTGCATCTGCGCCTTGGTCTGTCCAGGACTCGACGATCCCGTCCTGGCGGCCTGGAGATGTGCCTCTACCTCGTCGGGCGCAACCCCCTTGGCGGAGAGGAGGCCCTTGAGCGCTGCGTTCTCGGCGGCGACTGCGCGGGCAACTCGCTGCATCTCAAGTGTGGCCTGGCCATCGCGGCGCTCGTAGTCGCGCACACGCCGCTGTAGATCTTCCAGCAGCTCGCGGTGGCGCGCACGAGACCGACGCTGGTTCTCGCGGTTAAGAGCCAGCGACTCTGGTGTTCGGTGCTGTTTGTGTGGGGGTGTTGGTTAGTCACGGACATTTGCAAAATGGCTTGACGGCTTGGTGGTGTGTGTAGTGGTTGAGTGTGTGTGTGTGTGCGTGTATGGGATGCAGTGCAGTGTAAATGCGACGCACACGCATACAGACGCAGTCACCTCCAGAAACCGGGCAGGTGGTGCACAGCCAAAAATCCAAAAAAAAAAAAAAAGACGAGAGGGAGGGAAATTGTGCACTTACTTTTCGAGGCATCTGCAGCAACTTACACTGGATACTGGTGAAGATGGAGAAGGAGAAGAAGAGTTGCGTTGCGTTGGAGAAAGAAAAGTGCCCCAGGTCTCCACAGCTATTGCGACACCTTCATAGGCCGCGGCGAGTTGTTGTCGAGGATAGTAGTTGTCTTGTTGGGCACAATGGGAAGTGTAAAAAAAAGGAGTAGAGTGATGAGTGTTACAGTGCCATTCGGACGAGATCAGGCCATGGTCGTGGCCCTGTTTTCAAGACGACGCTCACTTCAAGGCCCGTGGAATCAAATGGCAATCATTGTTAAGCTTTGCATCTCTCTGGCATCTGTTTGGTTACCTCGATTCCGGGTTCGACTGACTCGCATCGCCGCCCGTTGGCCTCGCCAGGAAGAAAAGCAACGAGGGCAAAAAAAAAGCAACCGCCCGCCCGTCAGCCCGCTTAGCCCCCCTTCGAAGGGAGCCACAGCAAAGAGTCCCCCCTCCCCCCGTAGCTAAAGCAGGTGTTTCCGGAACGAGACAGGCCTGATGAGAATCGGGCCAACCGGCCGGTCCTCGTGGCCGTGGGATTGCCTCAACTAGCAAGAACCGCAAAAGCCTCCGTGGGGGAAATACCTGACGGACCTTGTTCTATACTTGAGCACGCGGCTGGGGAGCTTGGTTGAGGATGGGGGTCGTTGGTTGACTCGCAGCCCGCCCGGCCAATCACAGCGCAGACGATTGTGATTAACTCGACTTCTATTTGCCTTCTAGTCTGAAATTGCGACGGTTGTCCCATGCGTCAGTTCCTCGGCACTCCGGGGCCACCAGCCAAAGGGGAGTCCACTGGTTCGAGAGACGGAAAACCCCCACGGCCTTTACGGAGCCAAGCCCCAGCAGCGAAGAGGGAGCAAGGAAAAAAGAAAGGGAAACCAAGATGTGGCATGCCTTAGCCCATTGCTGCTGGCCGCCGTGAGCTGCCCGTTCTCCTCCGACCAGAGGCAGCCAGCTTAGCAAATGGGAATCCACTTTTCTACTTGCCGAAGCTATACACGGCGGGGGGTGGGGGAGAGAAGAGAAAAAAAGCTATAACTCGACAATGCCGTAGAGCACGGGACGCGGACAACCAGTAGAAGCAAAAAAAGAAACCGATCTAAGGAAGGAAAAATCAGACACGTTCTTTTTTTTATTCTTGTTTAGTTGTTCCCTCTGTTGTTCTCTCTTTCCTTCTCCTTCTCCTTCTCCATCCATCTCAATCCCCAACTATCGGAAAATTCTTCAACCATCATCATCCTCCGACCCGCTCCCCAGCGCCCGCCGGTCAAGAGACGGTGCAAGTATAGCTCAGCTAGCTACATGATTAAGTAATATCTGATTGCCCGGAACTTCACCTCCCAATCCACTTCGCGCCCTCTCTCTCTCCACACCTGCCTTTTTTTCTCCTCCTCTCCCATTCCCAATTCCACCCTCGTATCCCCCCCCGCCGTCGCGATCCAGCTTCTCCATCTCCATCTCCGTCCTCGTGTGCGACATCCCACGCTGTCAAGAGTCACCCTGTCACTCCCACGCCGCGCCCCCCGCCCCTCGTCCGACTCCTGCATCTCTTCCCTCTCCATCTCCACCGCCCAAACATGATCTGCACCGCCTGTCGCGCAGCCCTGCGCACCGCTCGCGCCTCTCCCGTCCGGGCCTTCGCCCTTGGCGCCAGCCGGTCCTCGGCCTCTTCAGCCTCATTGTCGTCTGCGGCCGCACGAGTGCCGCTGTCGCTTAGTCGTCCCTTCTCCGCATCCCGCGCCCTCCGTTCCCGAGCCGCCATCGACCACGAGGAACCCCCATCTATGACCCCCGCCGAGTCCGCCATCGCTGACGTGCTCGCTGAAAAGCTGACTCCGACCCAGCTGTTGGTTCAGGACGTCTCAGGCGGCTGCGGCAGCATGTACGCCATCGACATAACTTCACCTGCCTTCCGGGGCCAGACCATTCTCAAGCAGCAGCGCATGGTCAATGCCGCCCTTGGAGACCTCGTCAAGGGCTGGCATGGCGTGCAGATCCGCACCAAGGTCCCTGCTGACGAAGCTTGAGAAATGTCGGTGGGAGACGCATCGTGCATCGCTCACGCTCCAAGGCCAATTGGCCGCGGGGGCCAGATAGTGGGAGGGTTTTGGCGAGTGTACGAATAAGAATGTATGGATTACTAAGGCTGAGGGCGCTGCGGCAGAATATCATTCATTATGACCTGTTCATTCTGATATACCCTCACATCCTGGACTACGAGAAAACAAGACTTGCGGTCAGTGAAGCGGCGGAAACAATGGCGAGGTGGGGGATGAAGTCCAACTGGCCAATGCTGTATTATATTGTAGTATCATGTGCTTCTAAAACATGGGGGACGCGCTATGCTGAGCTGCGTCCCTTCCGTGCGCCGCGTAATATCAAGTCCCTACTCCCCATCATCCCATCACTCGAGGAGGGGGTTAACAACTTGCTGTACTCTTTGCGATAAAATTCACGGACTGGCAAGGTGGCAACGAGTATTGAACAAAAGTAAAGTAAATATTGGAATCGTGCTTAAAACTATCAAGTCCTTGACGCCTCATACACAATCCGCCCGTGGGCTTCTATCCTCCATCGTTTCTCCAGTAATGTCTTAACACATAAAACCAACATAATAATCGCCTCTAAAATAAAAATATAAAAAAGTAAGGGCGGCCTTATTCACCCAATACTACCTCCCACACTTATATTTCTCTCCAATTACTGCTGGAGGTACTTGAGAATCTGCTCCCGCTCCTCAACGGGCATGACTCTGAGCACCTCACGAACACCGGTCCAACCAGCCTTGGCGTGGCCGCGAACAACGCTGGCGACCTCGGCGGCGAGAACCTCGCCCTTCAGGGCATCAACCTTCTCTCCAATGGTCTTGCGCTCAGACTCGTACCACTCGGTCACGGCACGGTCGTCCTTCTCCCAGTCGACGATGCCAGACCAGCTGCGCAGGAGGTGGATGTACTTCTCGCGGGTCTCAGTAGACTTGGCGGCGTTCTGGCCGGCCGAGGAGCTGATGATGCTGGAAGTCATGCGGCGCAGGATGTACTCCTCGTTGAGACGACGGCGCAGGCGCCAGTAGAAGTAGCGACGGGCGTTGGGCCACTCAAGAGAATCACGAATGACACCCTTGGCCTTCATGCGGCCAGCACGGTCGTGGAGGTCAGCGAACTGCACAGCAATCTGGGCGTAGACGGGCAGGAGCTGCTTCTCGCGGACGACCATCTTCTTCTTGATCTCGTCGGTCTCCTCCTGGGAGAGGCTGGAGTCCTCAAGCTGCTTCTTCAGGCCGGCGTAGGTTGGGTCCATGCGGGACATGGTAGCAATCTGCTTGTCCTTGCGGTACTTGATACCGATGATACCCTCGGGCTCGAGGACACCACCACGGGCCTCGACATCGGCGTACATCTCCATGGCCACGGGGTTGATGGTGGGGTCGACGACGACCCAGGATCCACCACGAAGCTCACCGTGAGGGGGAATGTAGACGAAGATGGGCTGCTCGAACTTGACGAGGGCATCGACGATAAAAGAACCGTACTTGAGAACCTCGTTGTACATGTCGCGCTGACCACCGGAGAAACCACGCCAGTTGGCAAGGATCATCAGGGGCAGCTGCTCACCGTTGTTGAAGTCGTTGATGGCCTGGGCAGTCTTGAAGGCAGAGTTGGGGTACCACACACCACCAGCCTCGTTGCTAACCTGCTCGATAGAGTCGGGGTTGGCAGGGTCGGCAGGGGTGATGTTCTCGACCGAGCGGGTCTCGACAGCGATAACACCCATGGGGATACCGCCGAGGCGAGCACGACCGACAACAACGGTCTTGGCCCAGCCGCCGAGGGTCTCGACGAACGAGTCCTTGTCAAACAGACCAGGCTCGAAGCCGTCCTCGCCCTCGCGACCGCCAATCATCCAGCGGACATCATAGGGCTGCTTCTGGGGAGGGGTGTACACAATGTCACGGTCCCAGTCGTCAACGCTGGGGCTGACGGGAACGGGGCTGTTGCGCTTCTCGGGAATGAACGACATCCACTCGACAATCTTGCAGATACCAGCAAAGTCGTCGTTGGCAGTCATGTGAGAAACACCGTTGCGGTACATGATTTGAGTGCCACCAAGCTGCAGGTTGGAGGTGTAAACCTCACGACCAAGCAGGTTGTTCAGGGCGGGGGCACCAGTGAGAATGATGGGTTGGCCTTCAATCTGGACAGCACGCTGACCAAGACGGACGAGGTAAGCACCAATACCTGGAGTTCAAGTTAGGAAACGTCTTGTCAATACACGGAGAAGAATTTGACTTACCAACTGATCGGCAGGTGACCAGGGTGATGGTGAAGATGTCGTTGTAGGCTCGGCTGGTGGCACCAGCAATGAGACCAGATCCTCTCAAACACTCGACACCAAGGCCCTCCTCCTTACCGATAACGGTGAGAATCTTGTGGCGCTTCTCACCGTCCTCGGAGATCTCCTCAGTGATGACATCACCTTCGAATCGCTTCTTGCCCTCGTCGTCAAGGTAGAGGTAGCGGAAGCCGCTCTCCTGCTTGTCGGCGTCGTTGAAGGCGACCTTGTAGTGGCCCATGAGCTCATCGGCGAGGCCGAGACGAGCACCAGAGTTGGCAGAAAGGTAGATACGAGGAATGCCCAGCTTGCGAGCGAGCTCCGTGCACTTGTGGAAGAACTCGTCTTCCTTGGGACCGAAGGAACCAATCTTGTAGGTGATATCGTTGGCAACGACGATGAAACGACGTCCGTTGGGGTACTCGGGGGTACGAGCACGGAAGATCCAACCAACCATACCGCAAGTGTTGGTACCGGGCTCACGGTTGACCTCATCGAGGTTGTCCTTGTCGTCCAGGACGAGCTCGGTGAAGGTGATGCAGTCACCAATCTTAGGCTGAGTAGCGGCCAGCGAAGGGTGCTCCTTGACGGCCTTGACCCAGGTGTTCTGGATAGCCTGGCGGAACAGCTCAGGGAAATCATAGACGTACTGAGTGCCCATGAGATGGGCCTTGTAACGCTTGGGCTGGAGCCAGTTCTTGGTGGGGTAAGGGGTGTTGATGGGCATCAAGTGCATGGGACCCTTCTCCTTGGTGCCGCCAATGCTGTGGAACACCCACTCGCTCTTCTCAGACTTGCGCTCGGCGTACATGTCGACATCAACAACGTAACCAGAGGTGTTGGTGATGATGACACGGAGAGGGTAGGGGGTGCCAGTGTCGGGGTCAGTGCAAATAATGCGAATCTCGACCTGGGCGACACGAAGTCTCCAGGCACGGAGACCGAATCGGTCCAAGAAGCCCTGGAGGCTCTCCTCGACCTCACGAGGCTGGAGCTGGAAGACGGGGGTGAAGTTGATGAAGATGTGGTTAAGGTCGGAGTTGTTGTTGCCGATAATCTCCAGGGCATCGAAGATGTCGTTGATGACACGGTCAGCCTCGGAGATCAGGTACTCAGCAGTGGGGATCTCGTCACGGAGACGGCCAGGTCGGATGACGGCACGAGTGAAGTATCGCTTATCAGTGTCCACAGTCTTGCCGAGACCCTCGTAAACGTGGATGTTCTTGTTCTCAGTGAAGACGGGCTTGATGTGGAACTTGGCCAGACGGGCAAGCTCAAGCTGGAAAGCAAGAGCAGGCTCGCTGTGTCGAATGCTGTCATCCTCGTTGTACTCGGGGCCACGGAAGGTGTAGTATCCAGGGTACGAGCCATCGTTGTGGCCGCAGATGAAGGTGATGCGGCGAACGCGACGAGCAAGGAGCTCATCCTTGAACTGCTGGACAATGGGGACGATGCGCTGAAGGGTGTCCTGGTCACCGCTACCCTCGGTGTCACGGATAGCAACGTTGATGACGGCAGAGAGCTCCTCCTCCTCCTGCTGCGGCAGCTGCTTGGGGGCGGAAGGCTTGCGCTTGCTGCTCAGGTCAGGAATAAGACCAGGAGTAGTGCGCGACTTGGCCTGCTTCTGCTCGTGGCCGAGAGCCTCGAGAGCCTTCTGGATCAAGTCCTCAGCATCATCAATGTACTTGCAGGGGACGATGATACCCTTGCGAGTAGGCTCCTCCTCCCACTTGTGGGACAAGTAGGACATGTCGCTGATGGAGTGGATGCGGTTGAACTTGAACTCTCCACCGCTGGGGGTAGCGGGGGTGGAGGGAGCAGCAGACTGAAGAGGGAGACCGTACTCAGACTGGCCAATCTTGCGGAGCTGGAAGTCCCAAGAGACGAACTGAGGAGACTCAGTCTCGTCGGCATGGTACTCAATCTTCTTGAGGATGTAGGCACGGTAGGCACGGCGCACGTAAACCTCGAGCGAAGCCAGGTTAACCCAGGGGTCATCGTGAGCAAAGAAGAGTGTCAGGACGTCAAACACGGTGTACTTGGAGTCGACCACTTCCTTGATGATGTCCAGGCTGGGCTCACGGTGGTCCCAACCAGTCTCACCGTAGCGCGACTCGATGACAGAGGAGCGGAGAATGTGCTCCATCTGAGCAGTTCGCTCCTCCAGGGAAGGAAGAGCGCACTGGATCATGATCTCACGAGCCTTGAGCGAGACCTTGGAGGTAGCTCGCGACGACTGGAGCTCAGTCAGCTTACGGAAGGTGTCACGCAGACTCCTGGAGATGCCGCCAACATGGGGCTTGTTGGGACGGTACTCCTCGAGAATGGCGAGGATGAGGGAGCTCTTGGCGCTGACACGGCTGTGAGATAGGACAGTCTGGACGACCTTTGCAATCTCCTCCTTGTGCTGGTCACGGAGCTTGAGGACAACAGCCTCCTCCTGGGGCTGGCCCATGAACAGGTTCTCAACGTCAAAGTAGTTCTCGAGGAGACCACGGATGACATTGAGCTCTCGCGCCTTCTGTCCGTCCAGGTACATATCCATAACGGTGGTGAGGGGGGCGAGGGTGGTCTTGAGAAGGTCGGCATCACCGCCAGACAAGTTGTCCTCGACAAACTTGGTGAAGGCCTTGCTGAGGGCCTTGGCAGGGAATTCGATGTTGTGTCGCGACTTGGCACGGTCAACGATCTGGGTGAAGAGGGCGTCAAGCTTCTGGGGCATGCGAGAGTGCAGGGCGGAGAAGGAGGCGTTCCACTCAGAGAAGGGCAGCTCAGGGTCACGGAGCACCTCGATCAGCTCCTTGAGGGTAGGAGCCATGATGACGGAGTTGTCGTAACCGTTGAGGATGTTCTGGAGTGTGTTGAACAGGACGGTGTATCGCTGAGAAGGCTTGTTACCGACGAGAACAGGCTCACCGTAGGCAGGGAGCTTGTCAACGAAGGCCTGGGCCTGCTTGACGCGGCTGGGGTCATCCAGGGCGAGGATACCGAGAATGTCACCAGCCTCGAGAGTGGCTCCGGGCTGCTTGATGAGCTGCACAATACCGGCCTCCTGGGCAACGAGGGGCATGTACATCTTCATGACCTCGACCTCGGCAAAGGTCTGGCCAGCATGGACGTGGGAGCCGTTCTCCACGGTGTACTTGACCAGCTTACCAGGGCTGGGAGATCGGAGCTGCGTGGGGTCGTTCTCCTGCTCAAGCAAGCAAGTCTTGCTGTCGACGGAGAGACGAGTGGCACCAACTTCCTCCTTCCAGTAGACGTTGTGACTGCGTCCGTCAAGGAGGATCAGGAGACCACCGTCGCTCAGGGCACGCACACCAACCGAGCACTTGGAGCCGTTGATGAAGAGATGGTAGCTGTCGGAGCTGGCACGGGTAGCGGTGAACTTGTATCGGAAGCCCTCGTAGATGAAGTCGACAGTGAAGACTGTCTTGAGGATGTCCTTGGAGGGAACCTGACCCTTCTCAAGACCTGCACGGTACTCAGCAATGCTGCCTTCACTGGCGATGTGAGCCTTTGTGACGGCACCGCACACAACGGCGAGCATGGTGTCAGGGCGCTCGGCGGTGAGACGCTTCGAGATGAGCTCATCCAGCCAGCCAGTGGAGATGGTGTTGTCCTCGAAAGCCTCGGTCTCCAGAAGCTTGATGAGGTACTCGACGGTGGTTCGGAAATCACCACGAATGCTCAGCTCCTTGAGGGCGACAACCATGTGCTTTCGCGAGGCTGATCGGTTCTCACCGTAGGCGAAAATGTGACCAAACTGACTGTCGGAGAAACTGTGAATACCACCCTGGGCGGCCACGGAGAAGTAACCCCAGACGTTGGAGCTACTTCGGAAGTTGAGCTCGTGCATCACACCGTTGGAAGGCTTGAAGCCCTCACCAGGATCCTCAGAGGTGATTCGGCAGGCCGTGCAGTGACCCTTGGGGCGAGGTCGTCGCTGGCTCTGGGCGGTGCCCTCGTTCTTGAAATCGAAGTCGATCTCGATTGAGGTCTTGGGGTCGACTCCGTAGAGGAGTCGAATGTCACGGATTCGGTGCAGGGGCAGACCCATAGCAATCTGCAACTGGGCGGAAGGCAGGTCAACACCGCTGACCATTTCGGTGGTGGGATGCTCGACCTGGAGACGGGGGTTGAGCTCCAGGAAGTAGAACTTATCGTCGGCGTGCGAGTAGAGGTACTCGACGGTACCGGCGGAGACGTAACCGACGAGCTTTCCGAGACGAACGGCAGCATCCTCCATGGCTTTGAAGGTGTCGGGGTTCGCAATCGTGACGGGAGCCTCCTCAATAATCTTCTGGTGACGTCGCTGAACGGAGCAGTCACGGCCGAAGAGGGAGATGTTGTTGCCGTACTGATCAGCCAGCAGCTGAACCTCCAAATGTCGGGCGTTGCCAGCCAGCTTCATGATGAAGATGGGAGATCCGGGAATCTCGCTGGCAGCAGCCTTGTACAGGGCCTCAAAGCCGTCCTCAGACTCAGCCTTTCGGATACCCTTGCCACCACCACCCTCGGAGGCCTTGATCATGACGGGGAAGCCAATCTCCTTGGCCTTCTCCAGACCCTCCTCCCATGATGTCACACAGCCCTTGGCGTAGATATCGTCGGCGACGGTAACAATGCCCTTGCTGTCGACCTCGACATCGGCAACGCCAGTTCCTGACCAGGGAATACAGGGCACCTCGGCGTGCTGTGCTACAATTGTGGAGGAAATCTTGTCACCCAACGATCGCATCGCAGACCCGGGAGGGCCAATGAAGACGATCTTATTGGGTGAGGCAGCCAGCGACTCTGGCAGCTTCGGGTTCTCGGAGGCGTGACCCCTGTGGCGCAGACGTGTAAGTAAAATGGGCTCTCAAACCATTGGCGATCCCCGCGCCGCGCTTTCGTTGCGGTGTGGGGAGGGGCACCGGGACCAAGAAATTGGGCGGTGGAAAATGTTGGGGGAGGGGGAGGGGGGAGCTGCTCACCATCCAGCCCACACGGCGTGGACGCCCATGCGCTCGGCAATGTCGACAATCAGTTCCACGTTGGCAAAGTTGTGGTTGTTTGTGCCTCCGGGAACCTCGACGTAGTGGTCTGCCATTCGGATGTAATCTGCGTTGGCCTGCAGATCTTCGGGGGTTGCCATCACAGTGAAGTGAATGGCTCGCTCGTCGCCGAACGTCTCGTAGGCCCATTTTCGGACTGATCGAATCTCCTTGACGGCAGCGATACCGTTGTTGGCGATGAGGACCTATGGGAGAGCGGTTCTTGTCAGCCAACACCATCCAATGTTGCATTTTCGGCGGCCAGTTCATGTCATCTCTCAGGGGGTGTGGTCCGAAGCATTGGAAAACTCGCCGAAGGTGGTAAGGTTTTCGGTCCCCGAGTGGACATCAGGCAAAATGGTTGAGAAAACCCGACTGCGATGCGCGCGGGCAGTGTGCGGAAGGGATGGGGATTCACTCACGTTGGTAATGACGGTGTGGCCACCGTTCTGAGCAACAAAGTCCTTGACTTTGCTGGGAGGAGCATTCTCCAATCTGTTGCCCCCTATGAAGTGGTCTGCGATCTTGTACTTCTCGGCATACGACACCTTGCCATTGACGTAGGGCACCGACCGCCCATTGGCACCCTCCTGGGCACCAGCTGAGATCTCAGTCATGGCTGCTAGTTGTGTATGTGTGAAATGGGGAGGAGGAGAAGGAAGGGGAGAAGCAGAGAATGGAGGAGGGAGGGGGAGGAGCGTATTTGTTTAATTTCGTCGAGGGATGGGATTGAAAGGACGGCGATGGGTGCTGTCGCAGTCTCGGTCAAGGCCAGGGCGTCATGAACCGGGCAGGGGTAGCTTCCGGCCGAGAAAAAAAAACAAGCCACCTGCGAAGGGGAGCTTTTTTGCGTTGGGTGGGCGGGTTCTGGTGGTATAACGCTAAAAATACAGTGGAGGCCCCTTGTTGTAAGCTCGAAAGAAATCAAAGCCAGCTCCCCAGATGGGCGATTGAGAAGGAGAAAAACCTTTGCAGGTGAGAGATGAGGAGGATTAGAAGTAGGGGGAGGGGAGATATGTAAAAGAAGAAGTAGGAGGATGGGGGGTTCAAGAAGTCAATCGCCAGAAATGCGGGAGATGCCAGGGCAAATAGGCAAGTGGTAGCTGATGCGTGGCTGGTGGCAAGCTTCGGCACCTGGGGACGCACTACACTAGAACTGTTGGGAGACAAGCCGTCAGCCGGGAGAGCAACAAAGCAGAATCGACGCCCCAAAGAAAAAAAAGCAGAGTGGAAACGCCGCTTGCGGGCAGGTCTTGGTTCGTTCAGGCACGCTGCCAGTAGTGGGCTCTGAGTGCCCCTCCAGTGGATCCCCCGCCAATCAACCCCCCGTGGCCCAGGCGGCTCCGGGGTGGGAAAGAAACCTCCTAGGTTTTTTTTGCGTGGAACCACCCCCCTGGCACACGGCCTTCCCCCCAGCAGTTGACGATGGTGACGGGTGTGGGGACCACCCTTCTCGTGACGCCACGGGGGACCGTGTCGGCTGCCCGCGGAGAGCGCTTTTTGGGATATGAAACGACGCCGCGATGACGACGACGAGAGATAAACTGGAAATGGGATAGATCGAATTGGGCAGGAAGCAAAGGAAAAGAAAGGAGACGGGCGGCCGCGGGACAGCGTGGATTGGGAAATAAAAACGATGCTATTCCAGCTAGGGCCGGGGACCGAATCGGGCTCCGGGAAACGGGGGTACGGGAGACGGGGAGATTTCAGCCTTCGGGTTTACTTACATGAGCTGGAGCTGACTGTGAACGATTTCGGTGCCGTCTCGAACAAATTACGCGCCAGAAACGACAGGACAAGAAGGAACTCTGGTGTCTTGGGTTCTAAATTTGGGGAAAGATTGCTGAGACGTGGTGCCGTGAATTTATAGTCGACCGGTTGATTATATCGTTTCCCGAGCCACACTATCTTACCCTCCGCTCCAAGACAAAAATTGGTCGAGCCGCTCGGGGAAAGAAGGACGAGATAAGAAAAGAAACAAGAAAGTGACAAGTTGACCAAGTAAATGAGAAAGAAACACACGAAAACAGATGAAAGCATGCGATGGTCTAATACATATTCCCTCCGCGTCCTATACGCGCATTTACTCTGCTCTCACCACACTCTTCCTTCAGCTCGCTGGCAGCGCCTAGTTTCAGCGGTCTGATCGGGTCTCCGGCACAGGACCAAGACGACAAACCACCGCCGGCTCCGTTACGAAAAGGGAATCCGTCTCCAGAAAAGCGAGGCTGGTGGTTCTGAGAGAAGCCGTAGTTGCTGGTATTTCGGTCTCAGGTTCCACATTCCCTCCGCCGGGGCACGGGGAACGGGGGCGGCTATCGCTAAAGCAATGCTGACTGGGGGGGGAGGCTTGGTAGCACAGCCGTCTCCTCCCTGCGGCTGAGCTGAGGAAGGCTGCTGACTTGAGCTGCCTGTGCTTATGGGAGACGCTATTTTACCTCTACAAGGAGCGATCGTCTATCTTGCAACCCAAGCATTAGAAAGGAAGAAAAAAGTCTACTTCTTCGCTTGCGCTATGTTCTGCTGCACTCCGCGGACACACATAGCATCCTGCGGCGTGTGCGTAAAAGGAAGGGGGCGTGCGTAGGCGGCTGGTCCGGGGTGTTGGGTTGGGAGCCAGGTCAGTCGGGGATCGGGAGTGGGGAACGCTTCTCACCATCTATCTCATCGACTTCTGGCGTTGCATCGCATCACACATCCCGTTCCGTTCAGGTAGGTTCGTGTCGGTGACGTCGAACTCTTTTTTTTCTTATATCGGCCCAACCTGTAAACTGAAACATGTAAAACACGTAACTCCCCCAACCTGGTGTTTCAAGCAACTGGGGGGTACTCCAAAAAAAAAAATTACACAATCCATGTGGTCCTTTTTTTTTTTTTTGGTTTTTCGCTATCCGAGCATCCAATTCCGAGCCCGTCAGGTACAAGAAACAGATCCGAAGCGGAAAGAAAAAAAACCATGCGGCTCGGATACAATCCTGGAGACTGGGCTACGTAACCACGAAAGAGTTGGTGCTAACCTAGTAGTGCCAGCGTGTTGACATTCGGGTCATTTCTACGCCCCTCTCTGGCCCCTTTCGGTTGTCAGGGAGCCCGTTATTGGGGATTGGGATCCATCCAAGAAGATTAAAATGCCAATTCCATCATACTCGAAGCAGCTTAGCACAGGGCAGCCACGAGGATGTCTGCGTTGCAACCATCACATTCCGGCTGGCATGCAAACCGCAACCCCTGCTGTTTGGGGTCGCTTCCCCATCATTCAACAGACATGGACAAGAGTCAAGTCAAGTCAAGGCATGAGAGACAAGCACACACACAGACACACACCGTCGCATCCCATCACGCCGTAGCACCCCCGCGCTCGTATCAGTGGTACATTCCAACAAAAAAACAAAAAATAGAGACAGAGAGATAGGGCATCCCCTGTGCATTCCCCCCCCCCCCCCCCTCTCCCCCTCATGTTGCCGCTGCCGCTGCCGCTGTCTCTGCCGTCAATGCCTTCACTTACATGCGCCGCTTCCAACCCCCACCAGCAATAACACATTCCAATTCCATCTTTGTTCGCCAGTCACCTGCGAGGGAATAACATATCACGACCAATCCCAAGGCCAGAACATCTCAATCAACCCTCTGGCCGCAGTGTGGAACATGCCGGCATCACGCCGTCCTGTAAATTTAAACAAGAAAAAAAATCGGCCAGCTTTTTTTTTTTTTTTCCTTTCTTTGCGCGCGCGTGGTTGCCCGCGGGCCACTCACGGCCCCCCCAATTGTTGAGAAGATAGCTCTTGTACTGTAGAAAGCTCCTTCACCCAAAGACCCCATTCTGGCCCCCGCGCGCCAATCACTGCCGTTCCCGCCCACCGCAGCGTGCCCCACGGGTAGCACACAGGCCAGATGTGGAAGTCGATGGAAAGACACGGCTTCGGCGCACCAGCCAAGGCTCCCAGAGACGCCGGCCATCCTCCGAAATCCCCAACATGTTGGCCCCAGTCCGTGGCCCGGCGGAGATACGGAGACCTCGGGCCACCCGGTTCGGTCTACGGGCTGGCTTTGGCTTTTCGCCTTTTGGCTTTTTGGCTTTTTTCGTCATTGCATTGCGCCCTGCGGTTCTGACCCCAAATGCCAGTCAGCAGTTACCCGTTGGTGGCTTGTGTTCCCCCCCTCCTTCCCACTGCCAACCGATCAATGGCCGTTGCGCGCACTCTCGGTTATCGAAAGCTAATCGCAATTGGCCATCTTGTTGGGGGCGACACAGCTTTCCGTCTCCCCTGTCTTGACCCATCGTCCGCCTGCCGCAGCGGAGGGGGCAGACAAGCAGGTCAAAGAAAGAGTTTGGGGCTAGTTAATCCTGAATCCTGAATGACAGGCATCCTTGAACTATTCCCTCATCGCAACGATAGCATCATCGGCATCGTTCATCGGGCTCTGGCGCGGCCCGTCCATCGCAAAAGGAAACTGGCCAACTAGGAACAATGCACAAGTCACGTTGGGATACCCTGCAAACTTTGGCCAATGAGTTTTGATCATTTTGTTCATCTTGGTTGTTGTGTGTGCTCTCTGGCTATTTAAAATCTCGTGTCCATCACACGCACACGTTGACGCAGTCTGTTGTGTGTATCTACCAGCTCCCGTCCCCTTCCCCTGAGCTATCTCGTTATACTCCTCCTCCCGTCTCAGCGCCCCCCCGTCTGTGATCATCATCTTCTGCAAGGTATAAAACAAAAGAAACTAAAAACAAAAGGAATAAAATGTACTAGTTAATCAATCGCGGGCCGGGTCCTTCAGCCTTGTTAGACATGACACCACTCCCCACAGGAGTAGTCTCCGCGCGAACCTCTTTTCGTCCTGCTAGCCTCACATCGCGGTCCCCAGTATTACCCGCTTCATCAACCATCCCATCTCGTCCTATCAGCGGCAGCTTGGGCTTGTCTTTACCCCAAAGTCCCTTTGCAGCTGCCGCCCATAGCTCGTTCGCACGCACATCCGCGCACCCTCCCTGGTTCGCTCTGATCAGACACCCCTTTCCCCAGAATTAGTGCCCCGGCTGGCCAGGAATTGTGCCGTGTGTTGTTGCTTAAAATATCAAGTGCCATCTCTTCATAAACATCCGTTAACCCCTTCTCCAATGCCCAGTATCCCAGGATGAACTAATCAAACAGTGAAAAAATCCATCTTTGCTAAGAGGGAGAAGAGAGAAAGGAAGAAATTTCATAAAGCTTCATCAACTCCATCTTCGCCTCCGTGTATGCCGTGCGCCTGTCTTGAACAAATGCCAGACTTATCCACCCCGATGCAATGCAATTGTGCGTAGAGTGGTGAGTCCCGTCTGGTCAGCCCTCTCCAGGCAAAAATCAAAATAAAGTATACACAACCCGGGAGTTCCAGGCAAGCCAATCAATATAACAGAACAGAAATGCCTTTAGTAGGTCTCCCCGAGGTCGGCCAGCTTCCTCTGGCTGGAAATACTTGATCTCGCAGTGGCGCTTGTTCGTCGCCCACCGCTGTGGCGCCGAGTCGCTGAGGGCATGGGGATGGAGCTTCCTGCGGTGTTGTCCGTGTCCAGCCTGGAATACGTGCCGCGTCGGCTTGGTGTCCTGAGCTCGCCCTCGTCCTCCTCTGCCAGGTCATTTTCGTAGCTGATGCTAGCAGAGTGGCCGTGCAGAGAACCGCCCATCGATGAGCGGGGTCTGCCCATCGGGGTTCGCGTTCCCGAGAGCGATGTGCGCGATGCAGGGCGGGGGATCATGTCGGTTCGAGATGGTGGCCGGGCATACGAGGTGACGCTGGCCCGCGAGCTAGGTCGGCTTATCTCAGACTCTGGTCCCCGGTTGGGGAGCGGTCCAAATGAGAGGCGGCTCACTCCCGATGTGCTGAGGCGGGGAACGTGGCTGCCCTTCGATGTGGACAGGCTGTTAGTGGGCGTAGTCTCATCACCTGTTACCGAAGAAGTAGTAGATCCGACAGTGCGCTTTCGGGACCGGACCGTAACCGTCGAAGGCACCTGGCCCCTGAACAGGTTGTCTCGAGGCGAAGCGCGGGGAGGTGTGTGAGTTGGGCCAGGAAGCTTGGAGCGCACCGAGTGCACGCGAGCCTCGAGGCGCTGCATCTGGGCTGTGAGGGATCGAATGTGAGACAGCGAGTTGGTAGGCGCAATCTTGTGCGAGGCCGAGCGAGGTCCGGGTCGGTTCGCGGGAGTTCGGAGGGTCGTCGTGCCGCCAGTCGAGATGCGGCTGCCAGGTACTCGCGTAGATGTTGTAATAGGCTTGGCACCACGCGGCTTAGGAGTGGTGCTCTGGTCGGCAGAGGGAAGACGGGACTTTCGGGCCTTGGCCGGGGCGGGAGTCCTGCTGGAAGAGACCTTGGGAAGGGGGGCTGATGCATCCGACATGGGCGGGGAGGGGGGGTCGCGCATGTCCGAGAGAGAGTCGGAAGGAAGAGGCGACTTGGACTCGGGAGGAGTGGTGATGAGAGGAGAGCTGGCTGTGGAGTGAGGCGAGCTCTCCATGTTCTTGTCAAAGGTGGGCGATCCGAGGACGGAGAGGTCGGTGGAAATGGTCGAGAGATGACGCGCCTCCTGCTTCTTGAGCTTGTCCTGCAGAAGCTCGGCCTCGATCTTGAGGTCCCCAAGCTCCTCGCGCATGCGCTGTGACTCAATGCGCAGCTGTTCACGCTCCTGCTCGCCCAGCTTGATCTCTTCCTCCATCATGACGCCACGTTCGATAGCCTGGTTGTACTTGGATTCCATGTCCTCTAGCGACGAGGTGGTGTTGCGCGCCTGTCGCTCAAAATCATCGTTTGCGACTTCGATATCACGCAGCTTGAGCTGCATGGTCCGGTTTGAGTCTCGCAGCGTCGTGATTTCCTTCTCGAGCTGGTGGTGCGCTGCACTGGCCTCGTTCTTGGACTCCTTGTATTTCCTCTGCGTGGATTGAGTCAGCCGGGGCTGTTGCGAAACGGGGCGATGATGCATCGTCTCAACGAAGCCGTCTTCAGATGCGGGTCGGCACATACCTTCCACTCTTCCACCTCAAAACCGAGCGTCTCGGCCTTTTCCTGCAGAAGCCGCTCCTGCTTCTCAGCCCGCTCGATATCCTTCTCCAGCTCCTGCTCCAGCTCCCTGCTCGAGTCCCTGAACTCGGCCAACTCCATCTCGAGCTGCTCGTACTGAGCCTTGTACCAGTTGATGGCATCTTCAGGGCTGGTCACCTCGCTAGGAGGCGAGGATGGTGGTTCGGACGCCATGGTGGAGGGTTCGCGACGCTGTTCAGTCAGGAGGAGTGGACAAGTCGGGATCGCATGGGCGGTGGCGGGGTGTTAAGGGGCTGCTGATCAGGAGAGAGCGGCAGCGGAAGGCGGTGCCAGGAGAGAGGCGAGGGATGGCGCCGCTGGTGGAAATTCCCGGGTGCGATCAATGGAATCTATAAAACTCATGGCTGGTCAGTCTGCTGGACGGCAGCGTGAGGCACGGGCAGAGGCAGAGACACATCACTCACCGATACCGACCAGCCTCCGATTTCTGGGCGCCGTCCGTGTGTGGCTGGCTGGGATTGCGGACGAGGTGCAGCAGCAGCCGTGACTTACCTGTGCCGCTGTTGCTGTTGTCGTTTTTTCCTGTCGAAAGCTGTTGGTTAGTAGTGAAGCAGCCGCTGGGGCGCCGAGTTGTAGAGAGACGGCACCGCAATCAGTTGAAGGGGTTGCGGTTCGTTTCTGTTTTGGCTCGTGACGGGACCGTCTTGAATGCGACACTTGGGAACACTTTGGGCGCCCCGTTTCTGCCAGGACACACGGTGCTAGGCCCCATCGGGCCTGGTTTCTGGGAGCCACAGCAACAGAGCGCTGGCTGACCCCACCGCTGATTGGGCCACAGCTGACCCGGTTGTTGACGGTGCCCCAAAGTGCCCCAAAGTGCCCCAAAATTCGGCCCCTGGCCCGTCACGTGAAGACATGGTTCCACGGTTCCTCTGGCCGCTCCTGACACGCCTCGTGCGGGTGCGTGCGTGCACTGGCCCGTCGCTGCCGGCACTGCACTCACTCAGCATTCACAGGAGCATGCAGCAGACAGAGGGCAGAGCACAGGGCCAGGGCCCAGGGGCATGCCCAGGCATGGCATAGCGGCACCGTGGCACAGGGGCAAGCAAGGCACATACCGTGTGTCAGTACCGTGTGTACATGGTGCACATGGTGCACATGGTGTACATACATGTGCGCCAGCCAGCCGAGACCACCTGAACCTCCCCTCTCCCACACGTCACCCGTCATCAAAGAGGGGTTGGGTCGCTCGCTGCGTTGTTGTTATTTTGGGCCTTTGTGTCCTGTGCTGCGCTGTCTCACCCGGTCTACCCTGTATGCCCTTCCCGAATCCAGCCTTTGTAAACAATCCCAGCATTCCACGCAGAAGCTAAACGACACTCTCCCGTGTCATCTCGTTTTCCTCATGCTTAATTTACCCAGCTGCCTCACAGCCTCAAACTCTCACTCCAACACGCCGTAAATTAGGCGCAAATCCTCATGCACTGTGGTCGGGCCCCCATGTCCTCCACTTAATGCAAGACAAATCCCCTGCTCCTCCCACCCAACGATATCCACGTCACTCGCAGCCGTCCCGTCCCGCGAAAACACATGGGGCACAGAGATTCTGCTAAAATTCTACAGACAGACTATCCGCTGCAGATTTGACCATAGAGACGCCTCCTAGGTAAGAGGCTACGTGAAATCGGCAACATCTTGGTGCGCCTGTCAGGCTGTCAGATATCCCTGACGTCTGCCCTGACATGAATCAAGACGGGCTCTCCCACATCCATGTCTCATTACGAGGTCCGGAGGCGGTCAGCAGCATGGCTACGTACATTAATTAAAGAGCCGAGGAATGAGTCTAGAAGAATAAATAGAACAAATAGCACTAGCAATTGGCCTTGGATGAATAATCTGGCTCTCGACATAACTTTTTTATTCAATAACATGTTTTCCCACATCACACTGTGCCCTGGATAATTATAGTAATCAATGAACCCAGGATCACGATGGCAAAAGCAAACAAGACACCTAACAACACATGTCTACTAAAGTACCGTGATTTTATTCTGACCAGCAACTACAGATTATGACATTTTTACACGAGCCCTCGGTAATAACTATTAAAGTTACAATCATTTAAGTTTGTATTGTAGAGCCCTATCGAAGACTCGCTGTCCGCTTGCTGCTGTCAAAAAGCGCGACGATTACCCTATGGCTTCAGTTGACCCACAACCCGCCCCCAAGAGCAGACATTATTCTTCTTGTTTAACAATGAAGGGGGGCAAAAATGGTAAATCATTAGTGTACTACAATGGTACTTTATACCGACCTTTTCGCTTCTTATAGCCTTGCCCCTCCGGCTCTCCAAGCTCCTCTCACTCGCCTTGCTCCCGCCGCCGCCGCCCCAAAGTTGTGGAGTCTCTCTCCAATCAAGTATGCTTCATCCCGAATGCGGGCCGTCCAGCCATTGAACACCCGCACCATCCCAATTGTGTTTTTGGTTACCAATGCGGCCAGCGCCAGCGCGGGATATGATTGCCTGTAAATAATGGCGAGTCGGGCGGCCTCCACTGCCTCATCCACACCAGGTTGGGCACCAGTGATGAGGCCGTACTGTATTAGCTTGCCGACGACAGCTGGCGGCCCAAACACAGCCGCCGCAAATATGGCCAAACCAGGAATGACAAACGCCCTCGTTAAAACACCCACATCCGGGTGCATCCAGCCCTGGCGAAGCACAGTGCGCACCGCAGTGGCGAGACGCGTGTCGGCAAACATGGTCGTGACCATCCGTGCACTTAGCTTCAGATAGAGTATGCCCAGAGTCCAAGACTGGATGACGCGAACCGTGTGTCGGCTGGCTTCCGGAGCGCCTTCCCTTGATGCTTGGATCGTTGCAGCGGTCGGAGGGTACATGTAGGTGTGGAGCGGAATGGCAAGGTATAACTCCATGAGACCCGAAACCAACAGCGGGAACACGACCAAGAGGAGGAAGTAGGCGTAGAACAGAGTCGCTCCCTTAACGATGAAAGAAATAACGCGCCAGTGAGCACCGCCAGCGACTACCTGAGCCTGAGCGGATCCGACACCACGCTTCATCTTGGCCCAAAGGCTCTTGCTGTGGAAAACCAAGTAGGCAATAGACCCGAGCAGATAGACGCCAATGCTAAATGCATATATGTCGTTTGTTCTGATGTGCGAGGGAATGAGCAGCTTGAACATTTTGCGCCCAAATACCAGGGGAATAATGGTGAAGCCGACCCCTGTGACAGCCGCGAATACCCAGATAAAGAGGATGAATAAGAATATTCTTGCTCGGAAGTTTGGTGGGATGTAAACCATTTGGTACTGGTTGGTGGCATATAGGTCGGTGTCAGGGTGTCTGTCTAGCCGCTGACCTCGGTCCGTCACATCGAGGAAGACCCTCCTGCCCTTGGGGATCTTGACGCGATCCGAGGCTGGGGCGCGAACGAACTGACCACTCTCAATCAGTTGGTTGGAGTCCCTGAGACCGTTTTTCTTGCGCCTTAGGCGTGACATTTCGCTGTGAGAGAGAGGCGTCTTGGGCTTGGCGTCGCCTCCCTCAAAGGCGTCCTGCCACGTCTTCGGGACAACTCTGTGTTGCTCATCCAATTCTAGGAACATGGTCTTGTACCAAGGAAGGCCATTAAACTCAGACGTGGGTCCCAGTTGAAGGCTTCCCTCTTCGTCGATTCTCCTTTCGCCAAATAGGAAGAATGTCAACCGCAGACCTCGTGCACAAGTACGGAACCACCACGTGTACATGGCGTGAAGCCCATCACCGGGCTTGAAGAAACTAACCGCCAGTGGCATGAGGAAGTTGTAGAAGAGAAGATCAACAGGAAATTCAAGGACTGGCTCATTGGACGAATAGTGAACCGGGAGAACGTTGGGCATTGTGTAGGAAAGCCCCCAGACCACGCCTCCGAGACACACAATGACTAAAGCTCCATAGACGAAGGCGGAGAACAAGATCTTCCTCAACTGTGTCGTTAAGTTGCGTTCCAGGACATCACGGACAGGGTGAAATTCGGGATCATCGGGATCGCGAATGAAGTCTAGCATGTATTAGCAAATGGCATAGCGATAATGGACTGTTGTACTCACAGAGGACGCCCTGACGCATGATCTTACGACACATGGAGACGAATAGCGCGAAGTGGAACATATATCCGGTGCCAACGAACCAATGGACGAATACTGACGTCAATGGATAGTTGTAAGTGAAGAGCATCCGAGACTTGAATGTGGTGTTCTCAAACAATGGCAACAGGGCACCATCGAGCAGAAGGCCGCAATAAAGAGGGAACACCAGCATTTCGATGCTGATGATCATAATCACCTTCATGATGCCGCTAGCTTGGTGGAGCGTATCAATGACACCGGCCTCCCAAGCTTGCATCAGGTTTCCCCTCGAGAACGGGCTTCCACGCTTGAGGTACATGGCGCCCATGAAGAAAAGAGTAAAGTAACCGGCGAGAATGGCCCAGAATCGATCCAATCCAGACCAGTGAGCCAGTTCCAGGTTAATAAAGGGTGAAGCCTCAGGCTCACCGAGATCAATTACCCATGTACTGGGGTTGAGCAGGACCGAGGAGGAAAGGCGAAGTGTGTCCCAGGCCACCGACAAGAATGAGCGGATCATCTCGACGGATGGAAGATGGGAAAATATTCTGCCCCCAAATATAAACCCAAATACAGTGCTGATGATCGAAAGAACGGTGCCAATGTGTCCCTTGACCGTGATAAGGGCTTCATGGCTGATGGCTGAAAAGTTTTGAATCTCTGACGCAGACATTGGGAAGTCTTGGAAGGCATAATCCAACACTCCCGAACCGGCACTGGTCCACAAAGCCCAGGCCCCCTTTCTTGCAGACAAGACTTGTGCGGCAACAGCGCCACCAATGATGCTCGTGAACATGTCGAGAATGTTCAAAGTGACCCATGACGCAAGACCAACAACCATGACGGCCGCATCTTGAACAAGTCTTGAGAGTTCGAAAAGGAGTCGGACCAGTCGCATTGGGTTTGCCAGGATCCAAACGCTTACTCGTCCGATGTTGTAAGGAATAAATATGCAGGCAAAGATGGTGACGGAAACAAGAACTGCGCAAAAGATGGCGTTCTGAAAGAGACCGGCAATGGGTCCTCGCATGCCGATGAGTTCCATGACTCCTTCAAAGTCCTCCAAGTCCTCAATTGCTTCCTGGTCGAGGCCGGCACCAGCAACACCCTCGCCATCTTCAGGCTCAGCATTGGCATTGTCCTCTGCGGCTTCATCGTCATCCACATCAACCCAACCATCATCTTGACCATCACGACCAGCACCTTGGTTATTGGCATCCGGCTGGGCTTGGTTATGTTCCTCAAGATCACCCCACATGAAGTCAGTTACTCGATTGACAAAGCCCGGTACCCGGACCTGCACTTCGTTGGCCGCTTCTTCATATTGGGTGAGTTCGGCTGGTTGGTCTTGGTGAACGTGGGGAACAACTTCTTGTTCTTGCTCAAAGTCGTGTTCATTATCACGCCAGTGGTTCAAGTGCTGCTGATCCAGCCCGGACTGCTCGAAGTCGCGGGAGTCGTCATGGCTATGCGAGGGGCCGGCTTCTTGACCTCGGTCTGACGGCGGCGTCGCTCTCCCGTAAAAGGTGGATTGGTCATTGGCATTGAACTTTAGTGTGTGTGAATCTTCAACTTCGGGATCCGACGGCAGAGCCGCAAATGACCAGCTGTTGTTGGCCAGAGGGTTGACGGAGTCGTGCAGCTTGGGTCCATCGGATACAGCGCGAGGTCGCGACGGACCTGGCTGAAGCTCTGTTCCCCACCGGTCCGTTTCTGGATCAGGAGTTGGAAGCATCTCCTTTTCTTTTCCTTTTCGAGTCGAAGTTGTGTATGGTTCCGGGAGGCCAGACGACGAACCCTCATTTGATCCTGGAGTGAGTGCGACTCTGGACGAGCTTTCTGCTGTCGAGCTTGAACTATCTGGCCGGTTGTTGTCATGGGTCTGGTCGAAGCGCCCGTCGAGCCTGGGGAAATCAGATGCACCAATATCTTGACCTGGAATCGATCGACGGGTTATATCAACCCAGTAAGCCAGCCGGTCTTGCAAGCCCTCGTCCTCAATGATTTGCAGAATCCTTTCGGGTTCACCATCTGCTTGGCGAAAGATTCGCAGGTAAGTATGGACACTTGCTTGCTCTTCTGAAGGGCCTGAATTGGGCTGAGGCCAAGGCCCGGGTGCGACTCCACTGGCGGACTCCGTTTCCTCGAAGGTTGTTTGAGCCTGTCGGTCGGCATACATTCCATGGCGATGTTGTAAGTTTACAGGGGCATCAGTTTCAGCAGGAACAGGGTCTGCGGCACTAGCCGGTTGTTCTCCGTCATCCAGAGTCTCCTCGTCTGATTCTTCCGGTCCTTGGCCGATGTCAATATCTTGCCGCACCAACATGGGTTCTGGGGGAGCCATTGGGTTTTCAGGGGCGGCGAAAGCAGCACGCATATTAATCTCAGGCTGCTGCTGAACAACGTAGTCTCGGACTAGGATGACCAGGATGAAGCAAACGATGACGAGAACAGTGATGATTTGCCCTTCAAGTACATATATCAATGATCGATTTAGAGTGGGGTTTCTGGTCAAGTTTTGGAGGAAAGCGACATCGCCGAGAAGGGACGGAGGGGCCTTGCCAGCGGGAGTGTTTTCTACAGCCGCATTGACTGATAGCTCACCAGACCGATCAAACTTGGGAGGCATATACAAAGAGTTGAGAAGTATTCGGAGGAGATACTCGGAAATATTTTGGCCTGAAAGCCCGTCCAGCATGGCTTGGGCAGCTACAACGGATGTGGTGGTTGGGACGAATAGAGGACTGGCGGGACATGTGTCGTTGCCCATGGCGGATTGAGCGAGCTCCAGCGTGGCGGCGACAGTCTCGTTGTTCCCAGATAATATCGAGCTGGCCCCAAGACCCTCATCGCTGACCCAGAACATGAAGGACCATACCGATCTCATGAAGTAGGGAAGCCAGCATACCCAGACGCTGATGGCCATAACTGCCCGAAGCCATACCAGGACGTTCCGCAGGAGATATTTGGCCATGTGTCCGACGAATACATGAACCGGGAGCGACTGAGGCATGTCGGGGGCGTAGAGCTTGGTGAAGCGGAACGGCGTCTTGCACAGTTCACAGTACTTTTTTTGTGAGTGGGAGAGCCATTCCATTAAACAGTCCTGGTGGACATATTTGATGCTGCCGCTGCACTTGCAAGGATAGAAGAGCGGCTCCTCTGCGGTTCCCTCGCCGCGACAAATTCGACAGATACCAGGTGCATCTTGAGGCTGAAAGAGATCGTCGGATTTGGTGGTGGCGGCTCGGTGGAGGCCCTTGAGCTTAGGGCCGAGGGTCGGATCTTCCATGGCGATGGTGATGGCGATGGCGATTCAAGAGGAAATCGACCGTGCCCACGAGGGGCTTATTGGGGAGAGGTGGTAAACAGGCTCATGCGCGGGATGGTGGATAGACGTTATCGGAGCTCATCAATCGAGACAGTGGCCCAGATGCGGAAAGCCGGGCTAAGACAGATATGCCGAAGAGTGCGATTTTCCGGAGCGCGAAGAAAGGGACGGTAGAGGAATCGAAACGGTTCGGACGTGTGTCCGCGGGTGGCTGGGGGGGAGGGAGCGGTGTCGCGATTTGCGCGATGGGAGTTGATGGCGACCGAGTTCGGGACTGCCGTTGGCTTGCGGTGGTGTTGAGATGAGACGTGGAATTCAGAGGAGGAAAGCCACCGCCACTAGGTTGGTGACCGGGCGCGCAGCCACTCGTCCCCACGCTGCGGAGTTGGTTTGTGGTTGACTGCCAAGTGGCGGGTGGAATTTGGTTGGCGGGTTCTGGAATAGTGGGTTCGTTGGGGTTGGGTGAGTGCTTTGAACGGAAGGGGGGTTATTGGACCGCGACATTGTGAAGGCTAAATCAAAGTCCGCACACGGCCAGCTCTGCGTACTCGATTGGGCTACAAGCTGGGCTAATTAATCCCGTTACCCCAACTTTGCAACGATGAGCGCTCCGTGACGAGTCACCTGGACGGAACATGGAATGGCCCGACTCTTCGGCACCGAACTCGAAGACGTCTCACGTGTTAGATGTAGATCAGTGCGGGTGCGTGCACGGGCGATTTGGTGACCGAGAGCCGTTTTATGTTATCACATGTGAAGTCATCGCGGAGCAATTGAAGATTCCCCAGACATGGATTGGACGAAATAAATCACTTGAGCTCTATACCATTTATTGTTTATTTGCAGATGCTAAGCTAGTTGAACTAAAGTAAACAAGCGTGGATTTACCTCGGCTGGAACAGTATTTATGGACAGGATGCTCGGGATGTTATTGTCTTTGTTAGCCAAAGTAAGCCCTTTTTGCATGTAAAGTAAGACTGGGCCCTGTTCCCCAGCGCCATGAAATAAAAGATACAACGTATTCACAAGCGCGACTGTTTTGATCATATCTTGCCGGGTGCTGATGATGATGGCGAAGCGAGCTGGTGTGGTATCACACCCCTCCACCATCAAACCAACTGGTGACGTAAAACGTCTGAACCTGAACTGGCTTTCGCCCCTGGAACCACCAACCATCCGCCCATCCACCCAAAGTATTTCAAGATGCAAGGGCGTCGGATTCGTTGACCGGCCGGGCACGGCATTGGATGTTGCACATCATTCACTTACAGACTGCAACTGGGGAAACAGGCTCGACCGTTCTCGATGACGTCTGCGTGCCTCGGTCGCCGGCCGCATCCACGCACACCTGAAAGGGCGAGGACAACCCTAACCAGCCGGAACCTTGGCTGTGGTGGGGGCGGCGGATGACACCACTGCACGACCGGTGATCGGGGACCACTCACAGGGCCGCATTACCAGCGAAGGCCGCTGGAACCACACCGCGAGCAGGTGGTCCAAGACACAGGAACAAGCTAAGAGCGGTCGAGAGCAAGGCATATTGCATGCTGGTTCGTCATGTTTGTGCCGATTCATTATTCCCTTGATCTTGATCTTCCATCATTGATAATTGTCTTATCATTGACCCTCTTCCGTGTCCCGCTTCTGCCCCATTCTCATATGTAGACCTTCTTTTTTTTTTCTCCCTCTGGCGTCTCGCTCTCGTCTCGGGTCGCGTCGCAAGAAATACCGAAGGTTTATGACCACACCACCCCTGTAGACGCCCCTAGGCAGGTAGCTCCTGTTCTGACAAAAATCCCACCCTCACGTCGCAACCTCATCAACATCAGAGCTCTTTCCCTCTGCACTGCTCTCAGGTTCGTTGCGATACCCTTTACCCTCATCTGCACCAGCAGCTTCTTTTCTGTCTTCTCGCGACTAACCCTCCTCTAGCTGGTCTCGACTCACTTCGCCGCGCGACGAGCCGCCGATCGCTGCTGATAGCTCCGATAACTGACAAACCCGCCATGGCCGAGTCTGCCGGCGTGATGGCTGCTAACGGCAACGCCCACATCAACGGCAAGGCAAATGGCCAGCCTATTGGTCGCCGAAGGAATAGAAGGAGACGCTCGAGTTTCTTGCTTTGGACGCTGAGCGCTATCGCGAGGTGGGTTGATTTTGATTCCGTTATGCCCATATCTCTGCCCACAATCCTGCCGCTGGTTGCGTCCATGTCGCGTTTTCCGATTCTCACCGACTGACACTTGAACATCATATAGGCTGTCGACTTGGGCTGCTATCCTGACTATTTTGTTCCGATGCCCTCCCTCGCCCGAGGCATGCGACGAAGACACGCCCTTTATCTGCAAACCATACTTCCAAGTCAAGAACGCCGTATCACCCCATGTTCAACCTTACTACGATGAATACGCCGCGCCCTACGTCGAGATTGCCCGCCCGTACTATGAGATCGCGGATGAGAGAATTTGGCGACCAACTCGCACATATGCTGTCCAATACGGAGCCCCCTGGGTTGAGAAGGCGCAGGAGCATGCGTGGGCTCAGTGGCAGAAGAACGGCCAGCCCCAGCTCGCAAAGTACCAGGATCTTGCACAGCAAAAGTACGACGATTTAGTAGCCCCCTATGTCACTCAGGTTACGACAACCGTTGGCCCGTATTACGATATTGCCCGCACCAATGCGCTCCAGCTCTACTACGAATACGTTGTGCCAGGCTATGAGTTTGTCCACCCTTACGCAATCCAAGGGTACGATGTTGCATCCGAGTTTACCACCAACACAGCGCTCCCGACCGCTTCTTGGGCATGGGGCAAGGTTTATGCTTTCCTAGACGCCAAAGTCTGGCCTCACTTGCGTGTTGTCTATAACGAGAATGTGGAACCTCAACTGGTGCGAATTGGAGAGCGCCTCGGACGGTTCAAGGTTCGAAACAGGGTGAAGGAGAATTCCCCATCAGGGTAAGTCAATAATTACGTCCTTGGAGTACGACGTAGTTGCTAATGTGTTGTCGGCAGTCATGTCAGGGAGGCTACGCCTTCGTCATTCATCAAGCCTGCCCCTCAGAGCACATCCTCGCCGCAACCCACATCTAAACAGCCTGCCGCTACCCAGAGTGTTGAACCCGAGGCTAGTGTGAAGCCCAAGCCTGAGGATGGGTTCCTGGGGTATGCAGACCAGTACATGGTCCCCGTGCAGCCTCCTGAGGCAACCGAGGGCGAAACTGAAAAGCGCAGGAAAGCCCGCGAGATGGTTTCCCAAGACCTTCTGACTTGGCAGAACAAATTTGCCGCTCAGGCCGATGATGGTGCCACTGATTTGGAAGAGCGTGTGGATGAGATTGCGCAGCGCATGATTGAACAAAATGCCAAGATCACAGGCAGGGAGCTTTTTAATCAGCTTGAGTCAACTATCGAGCTAGAGCTTCAAGAGCTCAAGTCTAAGATCTCATCTCTCGTCGAGGTGGCAGATGAGAGACCTGATAGCGTACAAGGACAAGTTGTTGACGCTGTTAGGTCTGCTGGCATGGCCATCAAGAAGCGAGCCCAGGCTATCAGACAGTGGCGCGAGGTCTACGACAAGGAGCTGCAGAACACTGTTATCGCTGTGGCAGACATCCACTTCCAGATCCTGGATGAGACCAGGAATCTCGCCCTGCAGCACATTGGAATGAGATGGGCTTGGACTGATGGTGTGACTTACAAGGACTGGGCCAAGTACCATGAGCTAAAGGCCACTCTTAATGAATGGACTGAGCAGCTCAAACAGCTCATCATCACCCACCCATCGCTGATTAGGGCACAGGACGCTTCGGCACAGGTGGAAGACGAGGGGATGGAAATTGCATCCACCGCAGCCAAGGAGCTAGCTCGGCTCAAGGAAGTCGCTCGCTGGAAGATTACAGCTCGGGATGCATCGGATAACTTTGATAGCGAGGATATGAAGCTCGCCGCCGAGGCAGCTGAGGCGGCACAATTTGCCGAGGCAACATCACCTGACGCAATTGAGGAGCCTGCGGTTGATCAGCTTCTCTCCGACATAACCGAAAGCCTCAGCCCTACTGACGATATTCCCGCTGAGGATGGCACTGCTTCCACAACAGCTGCCACACCAACTGACGCGGTTTTCGAAGACTTTGACTTCTTAGTTGGAGAGCCCCTTGAAGAGGCAACTGCGTCGACTTCTGATGCGCCCGTCGCGGAGTTAGTTGGCGAAAAGGATACCAAAGCCTCTGGAACTGCCATAGATGGTGAGGAGACACCTGGTAGCCTTGCGGAGGATATTGCAGAGACTGCAGAGGAGTTGTCGCTCCCAGTTCCTGAACCTGTTGAAAGCAGCATTGAAGAGTCTTCTGACAAGATTTCAGAGCCTACCGTGCCCGAAGATGCGAAGCCCACGGAGTTCCTTGCATCGGAGTCCACCGAAGCATTAGTAGCCGACTCTTACAGCCTTGTCAACAACGAGAGCCAAGAGTCTGCACATGTGGACGAGGAGGAACTCATCGATGCCGAGTTTGACATGGAGCGTTTCCAGCAGCATGATGAGGCTCGCCTTTCCGACGAAGAGCCTGTCAAACCCTCCATGTTTGGTGCTGCAGCCCAGAAGGTTCCCAATAGCCAGCCTGTCCTTGAAGATTATGACGAGAACGATGGCGAGGAAGTTTTTGCTAGAGCAACCAACGCAGCACACGGAGCCTACTCAACCGCCGTCTCTCGCGCATCCGAACAATACTCCAGTGCGCTCTCCGTTGTGTCGGCCCAAATTTATGGAACTCCTAAACCAGTCCATGGGCAACTCTTTTCATCGGTCTCAGCCGCTTACCAGAACGCTGTATCCGCCGCTGGTGATAAGTTTAGCAACGCTGTGAACGCGGCTACTGGTGCCAAGGAGGTGCCTACGACTACTACCACCGCTGCTTTTGTGGACTGGGGTCACGTTGAGTCGATCGCCGCTCAGCGACTTAACGAGGGACGTCTTTGGGCTGAAGTTCAGTATCAGAGTGCTTTGATTGCCCTTGGCCTTGCCACAGCAACACCAACGCCGTCCTCTGCTATGGAGAAGTACTACGAGCGGGCCAGGTTCAACTACTATGCTGGCCTTGGAATGGCCCAGGACCGGTACTCTAGCTTTATTGCCGGTGCTTCATCAGCACTCTCGTCGCTGACTGCTACACCTACGCCTACGCCCACGCCAACTGACTTTGCCGGAACCGCGTCCTCCATTGCATCTGTGGCTCGTGAGTCAGCAGCCTCCGCAATCCACGCCGCAGGAGGTAGTGTTGCCTCGGCCGCTCGAGCTGTAGATCAGGCTGTGTCTTCCGTTGTCGATTCAGCCAATGAGCAGATTTCGAACGCTGGACTTGCTGTTGCCGACAATTGGAACAAGGCGATTGCAGAAATCAGTGCTCAAGTCTATGGCGAGCCAACCGCGACAGCACAGATTGCTTGGTATGAGCACATTTTCAGCGATGTCAGCTCCTATGCTGCCGCAGCAACCAACAAGGCCAAGTCCGGCAGCTCTGCATCGGACAAGGGGTCAAAGCAGTATAGTGAAGTGAACGAACTCGTCTCGGAGCTTGTCCAGGGCAAGGAACCTTCGTTTACCCAGAGTGTGTTTTCGAGACTGCAAGCAGCGTACGCTACAGCAGCTGCGAGTGTCGAAAGCTTCGCGAACGCAGCCAGCCAGGCGACCGAGGCTGTAAAAGAAAGAGTTCACCCTAAGAAGGATGAACTGTAAGAAGGGGGAGGCTTGAGTGGAGGAGTAACACTCTTTTGGACGATACCCAGGTTGATATGACTATCCTTTGATGCTACACGTTGAGGGGAAATAAAAACGACAGAGGCAACACAACGAGAGGGTTGACAGTGGGTGTCCCAGATAGGGATGCATAATGGTGTGCCTGATTGGAATTGAGTGATGGTTGCGAGGTACATTGCGTGGTTGTTATCTTGTGTGGTGGCCCCGGCTCGCGATTACGGCGACACCGAGACCTAACCACGCGGCGAGGAGAAAAGGCATGAGCCGATAGGATGTGATGCGTAAGGATCTAACAGGCTAAGACATTGGTTGTATGACACTGGTGGGCTGGGCTCGGGCTTCACATTGCCCTTGATTGTTTTATTATAACGGCGTCCAGCGGGGCATTGGTGTCTTGTTCTTAGTACATGTTACGGAAACACTCCTCAGATACGATAATATGATGTTTGTATTTTTTTCACTTTTTGGACTAGTCCTTTGATGGGCAGTCTACTGCCTTGGAATGGCGATGTCTATGCCGCCTGTTTATGAAGTATTACAGGCCTGTTATTCTGCTGCCTAAATGATTGTCCAGGGGCATGCAGACGATAGCGTCTTTAGTGCGCCGAGGTTGGAGAAAAACAACTGCGATGTGCAAGCCCTGGAAGCGCCTAACGGCATTTGTGAGGTTTATACTCAATTGGAATAAGCTTAACGGCGGGGGTTACAGTATCATGGATGTGCATTCAAGAATCCAGAATCGGCTTTGGATGGTGGGGTTTTTGGAACTGCGGGGGCCATGGTTCTTCTGAAGAACCACACAATGCCATTATCCAAAACAGTCGGCTAAGAATGGCATGGGCAAAATATGCAGAGGGAGGGAGCCCTAGGGCACTAGGGCTCGGGATACCTTAATGAGGTGTCCCTCCAACGGACGAACGTGTCTTGGGGAGAGGGGGAAGCTTGGGTGTTGGTGCGTGAGGTAGGGAGGCCCTGGATAATAGGTGCATGTGGCTAGCTCCTTTTGAGACTGGTTTTTAGGGTTGATCGGACGTGAGGCTGGGATGTCAGGTAGAAACCTAGTTAATTGTTGAGGAGATGGGAGACTTGTTGGACAGCGCAAGGTATAGCGCCCGAAAACCTTGCAGTTGCCTTTGGGGCGGGACCATGTCTCACCCACCAAAATGCATTGAGGCTAGAGCATGGTGGCTTGTCCTGGTCCTCTTATCTCTCTATGTCGCCCATGCCTGCTGGGGTGGGGCAGCGCGAGAGCGATATCGTGACGTAGTGCTCGAGATGAGGTCGACCTTGCATTTGGGCGCACAATACATCAATAAAGCAAGGTAGGACTTGTTTTAGCTGCTATGAGCCTGTGAATTATTGAAACTCTTGTCCCGCCTGCTTCATAGTGACAATCTATGAGCGGCACTCCCTGTATGTGGCCCCCCAGAGTACTTCCATGTTGCATTCATCATGGGTTCTGTAACCGTGTGGTAGCACGAGCAGTCGGCAACGCCGATTGGGGTGTTCAACTTTCTCTATTGTCTGGTTCTGCAATTGTGGTGATGAATTGTGGTTCGTTCAAAATTCTTCTGTGCATACTTCTTGGTCTTGGCAGCTGACAGCTTCCGGGCATAGTCAGCGAAGCCATGGGTGGACGGAGGCAGGGATGGCAACAGGTTTGCCTCTCCCGTAAATGAAACCAATGGCGCTGGGTCTTTCGAACTCGGCTGGGCTAACGCGCTACTGATCCCAGCTATCATCCCCCTTGCGCTTCACGAGCAATGGTGCCAGGCATGAGACCATGCTCGGGAAGCTTGAAGCCAAAGGGGGGAATGTCGTTTGTTTTGAGAACAGCATCGAATGGACATATACGGCGGGAATCAACCGTAGTTGAAGGGACCGCGGGTTTAGCAGGATGAATAGTTTCATGTTCATCGACGAAAGAACTAATGACAGGGGATAATTTGGTTTCGCTGAATAAATTCTCAAAATGGCGATCAAGGATAGAGCTAAGCGCTGAAGTGTATAAAGCAGCCTTCTAGAGGAACCTTCCCATACATGTAGTCGGAAAGTTTGCGCATAGTGCTGGCGCCGCCGAGGCCTTTCAAAATAGCATCAGCCCCTTTCTAGCGGCGTTGGATTCAACGGGGAAAGCGTCCAAGAGTCCACCGAGAGTCTCGGCCAGCATGCGTGCAACTTCGCAGACGCCAACGTAGGACTGGGCAAAATCTTCTGTCGGATAGCGGCCACCGGAAATGTCCCGAACAGCTTTGTGGACTTCAGTGTCACTTTTACTGCGAAGCCTTCTGGGCAGGCCTGACACAACGCAAGCTCCGCTTACCCATCGCACTTCTTTAGGTTAGGTCGATCTTATTGCTGAGATGTTATAGCAAACACAAAAGATCTAACAGACAATTGCCGCGACGGTAGATGGAATTCCGAAACCAATGTTTGGGGTGTGGTGAAAGATGTAGCTCGCTCGCTCGGTTCAACGTGTGCCCCGCTACCAACAGCGGACAAGTCATGACCCCGCACAAGCTCCCTCTCACATGCTTGCTTCCAGTGCCATCGCAATCTTGGACTTATCAGGCATGGTTTGCTACCTCCGAATTGAAAAAAAAAAAAGACTTGTTGCCCTATGGCACCTCTGTGGTGACTAGGCACAAGCCATAGTCAACGCACCGATATAGCTTATTTTCAGCGCGGGGGAGACGGTGGAAAGGATCGACACGCCTGCGGCCGTTCTAGGCCCCTAGACCGGATTCCTGTGTTATCACTGCTGAAAAGCGCAGACGTGCCAGGGAGCAAGGCCATGGTCAGACAGATAGCTGGGACGTCCAATTGGCTTGCACGCCGGGCGACCCTTGTCTCTGCTGACCGTCGCCATCTGCACCGCATCAGGAAGCTCAGCAGCGGCCATGATGATGAATGAAGCTTTCCCCATGTGCCAGTGTTACCTCTCTCTTGGAGGAGCGCCGCGTCCCCGGGAGCCCGCGAACAAATCCTGGCCGCAGATTGCCCGAGGCACCTGCAAGGGTCGCCGCCGAGATGGAACTTGGCCCGCTCCCGCTTTCTCTTTTAAATGGACTCGCCTCGAATGCCGCGGACCGAAAATCTCGATCTTTCTCGGCTCTCTTCTATTTGAGTTTTGCGGCGGAAAACTTGTCAAGACATGGTGAGACTCCACTAAGCTGACAAGACGAATCAGCACGCCCAAGCTACCAACTATCACACGCTGTTTCATGGGCGCCATTGTTCGATTTCTTTCTCTGCCCTCCCTCGATCAATTTACTGTGACTTTTCTCGTCTCCTCTTCTTGATTGTGCAAGAACAATCCATTCTTCCATCGGTCGTGCCTCAATCGCAACAATGGGTGCCGACGGCATCATCACCAATCCCCCGTCCTACTCGTCCGACCAGGAGAAGAGTGGTGGCAAAGGTGGCAATGGCATCGAGTCAATTCCCTCGCCGACCGAGAATCTCCGTGCCTCGTTTTCCCAGTCCCCGAAAAAGGACCATACTCAGCGGAAGCTCAAGTCTCGCCATATCCAGCTTATTGGCATTGGTGGCACCATTGGTACTGCCCTCTATGTGCGTATTTGGTTCTGAAGAGTCGCCTCGCCCCTCCGAAAATTCGCGTTCAATGTGCTCACAATCGCCCCTGTTTCTGCTTGTTAGGTTCAAATTGGCAAGGGTTTAATCAATGGCGGGCCGCTGAGCCTTTTCTTGGCCTTTACGATTTGGTGTAGTTTTATTCTCGCCATTACCCTATGCATGGCTGAGATGGTGACCTATTTGCCGATTTCCTCGCCTTTTATCCGATTCGCTGGACGCTACGTGGACGAGGCTTTTGGATTTGCTGCCGGCTGGAACTTTTTCGTTTTCGAAGCTGCCTTGGTTCCTTTCGAGGTCACAGCTTGCAATCTCATCATCCACTTCTGGAGCGACGTGGTGCCTACCGGGGCGATCATTGCCATTATTATCCTGCTGTACGGGCTTATCAATGTTCTTGCTGTAAAGTGGTATGGCGAATCCGAATTTTGGGCTGCACTGGGAAAGGTGGTTTTGATCGTTGGTTTGATCATCTTCACCTTTATCGTCATGGTGGGCGGAAATCCCCAGCATGATGCATTTGGCTTTACATACTGGAAAAACCCGGGGGCTCTTACTGAGTTGTACTATGGGGGCAGCCTAGGAAGGTTTCTTGGCTTTTTGCAATGCCTGATCCAGGCATCCTTCACAATTGCTGGCCCCGACTACGTCTCTATGGCCGCTGGAGAAGCAGAGAACCCGCGCTCTGTGATGCCCCGAGCCTTCAACGCCGTCTTTTACCGCCTGACAGCATTCTTCGTCCTGGGATCGCTTTGCGTGGGCATCCTGGTTCCTTTCAACGACGCGGAGATGACTGCTGCCTTTAAAAATGCCGAGCCCGGTGCTGCAGCCTCACCTTATGTCGTTGCAATGAACCGACTTGGCATTCCGGTGCTACCGCACATTGTCAACGCCATGGTCTTGACAGCTGCGTTTTCTGCCGGAAACTCTTACGTGTATTGTGCTTCACGATCACTCTATGGCCTGGCTCTAGAAGGAAAGGCGCCCAGGTTTTTCACTGTTTGCACCAGGCAAGGAGTCCCGGTCTACTGCGTGATTGCGGTTCTTTTGATCGCCTTGCTTTCGTTCCTCCAGCTTGGTGAAAATACCGCTGTTGTGCTGGAATGGTTCGTGTCTCTTGTGACAGCCTCTCAGCTCATCAACTTTTGTTGTATGGCTACTACATATTTGTGCTTCTACCGAGCGCTCAAGGCTCAAGGCATCAGCCGTGATACTCTCCCGTACAAGTCAGTGCTTATGCCTTACGCCGCATGGTACGGACTGGTGGGTACCTTCATTATGGCTTTTGTAGGAGGATACACTGTATTTTTGCCTTTGGATGGCTACTGGAACGTGCCAGACTTTCTCTTCTCGTAAGTTGAGGCGTATCACTAGCAAGGATTTATCATTGACCTAAATCAGATACACAATGATTGGGCTATTTCCCGTGCTCTACGTTGGGTGGAAGCTGATTCACAAGACGAAAATCATCAAGCCCGAGGATGTGGACCTCCAGAGAGACCTTGATGTGCTGGAAGAATATGAGCAGAACTATGTGCCCCAGCCACCATCGTGAGTCCAAGGTTGACGAAAATGTTGAATAGTACTAACGAAACCTCCAGGAGCACTTTCGAAAAGATTCTGGACAAATTGTTCGGCTGAAGGGGATGATGCATAACTTAGTGGCTTATTTTGCGATCAGATATCCTTGAGAGTCACAAGAAAATGAAATAGGAGGAGTGAAAAAAAAAAAGACACGGGGCAAGTTATTATGAACAAGAACGACTCATTTGATGAATTTTATGACCCAAGAAGCTATGCTTTCTATGTGCGCTTGCATCTGGTGATTTGGTTGTTGCGTTATCGGCCGCTCGAGTGAGGCCATGCCGTGAATAGTTCACATTCCATATAGACCCGATGTGGGAAGTTCAAACCTGCAATTTAGGTAGAATCATTTTGCAATCGCTCCACCAAATCTGCTTGATCTTTTGGACGCCCTCAATCAGCTCCCCAGATCCCTGAGAATGCCTCCATCATCCCTTGCATCACTTCGCGGAACTTGGCCGCCGCTACTTTGACTCGCGTCGCGTTACGTACAACGGATGGTGGTGGCATCCTCGGCTGCCAATCGGTAACAGGCCAGAAGGCAGGGAACTACTGTCGGCTTCGCAAAAGGCACGAGGGATCCAATGAGTAGGAGGAATCAATTTCATAAATGTAATTTCTCATAGCTTTTCTAAGTAGAGTAGCAGGGGGCTGCAACTGGGCGACATGAGCCCATAATCAGCGCATACAATGCCCGCGCTTTCAGAATGACAACAAACAAACTTTTATAAGTATAAACTTCCAGATAAACCATGTAAATATCCATTTACCGCAAGGCAACGCAAACACAGCAATGCCAAACTGCTGGCTTGCAACTCCGGCTCTCAGTGGCCAGCGGCAATATTCCGCGCCGGGCCACACTCGACGACTTTGCCTTGGTCCAGTCTCAAGCACCAGTTGGCATCCTCCACGGCCTCGAGTCGGTGGGCAATAGTAATGACTGTGCTCTTGGATAACTCTTCCCGGAGAATTCGCTGCACTCGGGCAGCTGTGCCGCGGTCGATTGAGGCGGTTGCTTCGTCTAGAATGACCAGCCCGCTGCGCCTGAGAACGGCTCTTCCGATACCGACGAGCTGTCGCTGGCCTTGGCTGAGGTTCTTGCCTCCGGCATCAATCTGGGAGTAGAGACCCCATTCCTTGCCAAGGACTCGGTGGATGGCATTTATGCACTCGGCGTCAGAGAAGCGTCCCTCGGGATCAATGTTGTCGCGGAGAGTTCCGGGGAAGAGCGTGGGATCCTGCTGGATGAAGGTGACGCGGTTTCTTAGAGTAGTTCGGTTGATCTCCGAGAGGTCGATGTCGCCGATGATGACTTTTCCAGCGAACGGCGCCTGAGTCACCAGCAGGGCGTTGGCAATGGTGGATTTTCCAGAGCCTGTTCGGCCCAATACGGCACATGTAGAGCCACCAGGGATCTCAAAGGAGATATTGTCAAGAACTGAAGGAAGGGTGTCCGCGTATTGGAATGACATGGATTCAAATCGGATGTTGTCGCTTGGGCGAGGCCAGTCCTCAGGGGGCTCAATATCACCAGAAGGTTCCTCAGGAATGCGGTTGAGAGCATTCACACGTTCCAGAGAAACGGCATCGAGCTGGAGAGCCGCAAACTTTTCGCACAGCTGCTGGACAGCACTCATGGCGATGGTTGTCTGTGTTAGGACGAAACCGATTGCGCTGGCGGGTGTGCCGTACCACACCATGAACAGGATCAGCACGGTGCGCATGAATGCTGAGGATGTGCCCAGCCTAAAGTCGAGCCAGAATGCCATGCCCCAGAAGAAGTGATCCTGCTTCTGGAAGTCGTCGACAGCGCTCAGATGCTTGTCTTGAAAGTGCCCCTCGACTCGCAGCGCGCGAATGGTGACTAGGCCGTCCTGCATGACACCGATGTTGGAGAAGATTGGGGTGAGGTATCTCATCTCCATGCGGCGGAGGGAACGCGAAACTGGGACGTAGATGCGAAAGAAGTAGACAAAGAGCAGGGCGACAAGAATCAAGATGATGACAAGAACTGGCTGGTGCGACATGATGGCAATGAGACTAAGAACAAGCGCGATGAAGTTGTATATGAACGACTCGAGCGGTGAGAGGATTCCACCATCAACCATTCCCATATCGGCAATGAGGCGGTTCTTGAGCTGACCGGTGGGCGTGGTGTCGTGGTAACGGAACGACGCCTTGCTGACCTTGTCAATCGCAATCTTGAACAGACCCCGGGCGGCGTTGATGCTGATGCGTGCAAGCAATATCTGAGCAATAGCATATGTGATAATCTGAGAGCCAGAGAGAGCAGAGAGAACGTAAAGCCACGCTTTAGGGTGCTGGCTTGGGTGAGGAAGTCCCCAGTAGCCGCCGCTCGCGCCTTCAGACATGTTGGCAGAGTCGTTGCCCCAAGCTTCGAGGAGGCGTGCTCGGGCGATATCGCAGTATCTGGAGAGACCGTAAAACATGGCGAGCGCAAACCAAAGATACCATCCGCCAGCAGCCATGTACCTGATGTAAATACCTAGGGGGATTTGACCTGTCTCGGATGGCTCCTCGGGCGCTTCCTTGGATTCTGAAGGAGCAACTAGTTCGCCATCAAGGGCGATTCCATTCTGTTGAGCATGGTCATGCTTCGAGTCGGAGTGCAGAGGATGATTGAGCTCCTCTTGCAGCTCCTCATCGGAGAGGATGTGGGTGCGGCCGTCGATAATATCAACAACCTGGTCGGCATGACGAAGAACCAGGTCATCGCGGTGAGTGACCATGACAATTGTCCTGTCTTTGGCCAGGGGTCCACGGAGGAAGCGCGAGACAATGGTGCTGGCGGTGTCGTGATCAAGAGCAGCGAGAGGGTCGTCCAAGAGCAAGATTCGACATTGGCTGTATATAGCGCGAGCGAGAGCTACGCGGGCCTTTTGTCCTCCGGAAAGGCCGATGCCACCCTCTTCCAGCTTGGTCTGATCTCCCTTGTGCAGCATTGACAGGTCCTGACCCAGGGCACATGCGTGGATGACCTGCTGGTATCGGTCGGCATCAAATCTCTCATGGAAAACAATGTTCTCCATGATGGTCTTGTTCTGGAGCCACGGAAGCTGCTGTGCGTAGGCGATGGGCTCGTTGGGCCGGGAGAAGTGACCGCTGCGGTGCTCCATCTCGTTGAGCATGGCGAGGAGCAGACTTGACTTGCCGGAGCCGACCTTGCCTCGGATGACGGTGAGACCTGTGGTGAAGTTGATATTCAGATCTCGGAGGACCAGGTGATCCGAAGAAGGCCGGGAGAATGAGGCGCCAGAAAACTCAATGTCCCTGCTGGCACCGGCGGACGATTCGTCATCTCGGTCTGGCTCGGCCATGTACTTGTTGACACGTTCCACGGGGATCGTTGCCTTCCAATAACTAGAGATGAGATCGAACGCCTCCTTCACACTGCTTTCCAAATGGCCAAAGAGTTGCAGCGATGGCCAGATGACGTCGTTCGGTAGACCTTCTCCGAGAACCAGAGTGTAAAGGGTGATGCTCGCCAGGGGGTACATGGCTCCGCCCAGGACGTTGACCGTGGAGATGGCGGCGCTGACCAAAGAGATTTGGAGTCGTTTCGCCATTTCCATGTCTCGGAACTTCATGATTCTGCTGCTCCAGGACGATGTCCAACCGTTGAGCTTGAGAGGACGGCTGGCTTCCACGAAGTGCGCGACGGCCTGGGCACGGCGGTCCGAGTGGCCAGCACGCTGACGCTCCAGCTTGATCAATTGGCGGACCAGGATCGAATTGAAGCACAGGAACACAACCATGAGTCCGAAACCAAGACAGGATGACCATCCCATGATGTCTACGAGGTAGTAGACTGTGAAGATGACCTTGACGGGCTGCGAAACAACCTTGGAAAATTCCCAGAATCTCTGCGAAATTTCGTATGTATCTCCACGGACTAGGTTCATCACCTTGGCGTTCGAGGCTGATGCGGCTTGCTCGACTGCCACAGTAGGCTTGGTCTTGTTGCGGCCACAAAGGTGAGAGAAGAACCGGGAAACCTTGTTGGAAGACTGTATGGGATTGACAGAGGTAGCGGCTTCGTTGGGGTCTTTTTCTGTAGACTCGGATCCAGCCACGGCTCTGGTTAGGAGTTTTCCAAACAGGCTGATGAAGGTCTCTCCGCGACTCCTTTCGTACGCCTTGCGAGAATACCATCCTGCCGAAGTCTTTGCAAGTTGACGCAGAGTGTCGATTGACAGCATAATCATGCACCAGAGGGCAGCATCTGCGGGTTCGCCTGCGTCCAGCGCATTGTAAAGCTTGCTCGTTAGGCGAATGTTGGATACCTCAGAGACTTTTTCGATTATAGCCAGGGTTGTCGAGATGAAAAGGTCTAGTCCATTGGCTTCGATAAGACAGGGAATAAGCTTTCCTTTAAGGTCACGGAACGCCATGTAGAGTCGAGTGTGCTGAAACTCAAAAGGCAATTGCCAGACATCCTCCACTTGAAGTTCTCGTTTGCTGGCAGCTTTGGCTAAAGGGTGGACCCAAGACATGGTCCAGAACTGGAAGAGCGTCAGGTTGTCTTCTGGGCTGCGGAAGTCGCTGCTTGGTGGTTGTCTGGTGTTTCCAATGGAGGCTTTGTCCCAAGATGGGTCACGGAGGGGCATGTTTCCGATGGCGAAGATGCCTAGAAAGGCGAGAAGGGTTCGACATATTTGCAATGGATTCGAGGGGGTCGCCTTGTGCTCAAGAAAGTGAGATGCGTAGATGGAAACATTTGCCACCAATATGAAGAAGTATTGGAGGAGCAGGAGACGCGGAGCCTTTCGGGGTCGGTCAAAAGCAGTGATGAGTGTTGCCGCAAGCCATGGAACACATTCAACGACGAATACGAGGTGACGGGGGTAAAAAGCAACATCAGAAACTGCGGTGAACAGACCGAACAGACAATTTGAGCCGAGAAAAAGTGTCCAGGCGGTCCACCGGTGAGCCTTGAGAGGAATTGGATTCTCCTGAGCAAAGGGCTTCAACCAACTCGGGAGCGCCTTTCGAAGTAGGCCCCGGGTCGTGAAGACGAGGAAGAGCAGGATAGAAAGAACAGCCAAAACAAACATGATAATCATGTCTGTGGATCCAAATAGAGAAGAAGCAGTTAATCGGAAAGGGACTTGCTGCAATTGTAGGGGGTTGTGAGCCATGGTGTGATGTTCGTCCTCAGAGAGGCCGGCGGCGTACTCAGTGGTAGCCATCGCGAATCTGTAATAGTAAAGATCCTACCACTTGTGAGAAGATGTGAAGTGATGGAGACTGAAGCATCCCAAATTTTTTGACATGCAACAGTTGTTAAATAGATCGGAAACCCAGCAGTGAACAAACGGATCGGAGATGCAATGGGTAGTGGGGGGTTTTCGAGGGCGTTCAGTTGCCTGTCCAAAGAGGTCGAACAATGGCAAACCGAGATAGGGATCTCGTAAAAAAAAAGGTGAACCACCCAATCAAGGTGCGAATTTTCTGGGTAATCTGGGAAAAAGCTTAATAGTGCCGGCAAAAAAGGTGAGCTGGCGGTGGGATTAGAGAGAATCAATCAGCGGAATCACGGTGAGGATATCACGGCGGGCCATTGAACGCAATTCGGACCATTGGCGGGAGAGGCGTCAACCGTAGACGGGGTCGCGGAAGGGCTCAATTGAACGACTTGCCAAACCAGGACGAACTCGGGACGGCTCGCGGGCGATGGAACGGTGAGCTTGGCTCGGTGAGTGGTTGGCAGAGGTGAGAGAGCTACCCCTCACGGGTCATGGGCTACTGTTAGTGAGCAGAGAGCCGAGAGATGGCTGGGCGAGGTTAGCGCCATGCTCGGAAAACGGCGTATCAGCTGCCAGGGTCGGGGTGTGTGTGCGGTGGAGAAGGAGGGAAGGCAGAGAGTTACGGGGGAAGAGACGGACATGGGTGAGCGAGGATCTAGGGCTGAATCGGTAGAGGCATCATGTCATGACTTGGTCCGAGCCCGACTGGGGGTGAGCGGACGTGAAGGCTGCTGCTGTCGCGTCGCATCTTTGGGCTTCTCCGTTCCATTCCCATTGCCATTTCGTGGCGAGAAGCATCATATGCTTATCTATAACCGGTATTTTTCCTTTTTTGTCGGTTGGGCGTTGTCATGAAAGGGGATGAGGGCGAGACGAGCGGAATGGCGTTGCTGGGGAAGCATGGGTCATGGGCATTCCAACGGTCAATCTGACCTGTGGCATGATGGATTCGCTAAGAAAAAACACTATATATATTACTGATTGAGACTTTTCCCCAAAAGCTACCCACTGACTTGACCTTAAACCATCAGAGCACCGCCCACGAAGGCCATTGATAGCACGGCGACAACATTGCCGAGGCCGGTGACGGACCAGGCCTGGAGGCCTGGTGCAGCGCTGTCGCTACTGGTGGACGATGAGGAAGAACCAGTGGCAGAGGTGGTTGAGCCTGTCGTCTCGGTGCTGTTAGAGTCGGAGCTTGAGCCACCGCTCACAAGAGCAGAGAGCTTGCTGTCATCGACGAAGGAGGCCTTGACAGAGGATGAGTTTTTGCACTCGCTGGGGGCGTCCGCACTGCCCTTGACGAAGTTGGCGGCGATGCACTGGAGGTAGAGTGGTTAGTCATGGGGTTCAACAAGTAGGAAGATGCCGTGGATTGGGAATGCAAACCTGGTACAGAAGACCATCGGGGGCATTGGCAACGACGCCGACGACGCCCTTCTTGCCTACGAGGCTTGAGTTGAGAGTAATGGTGGGCTCGCAAAAGTCGCCGAGGCCGCTCTGCTGGACAATGGGGAAGATCTGCTCCCAGCCAGACTTGGCAGTCTGGTCGGTTGTGACGCGGAACAGCCAGTTGGCCTGCTGGTGAGTAGATTTCAAGGCAATGGCCTCGCCGCCGACGTGAAAGTCGACGACGGTGTCCTTGCTAAAGTCGGGAGTGAAGCCGCCGCAGGGGGAAGTGCCTTCGTCGTCGTCGCTGAAGCCGATCGACTCGGGGTATTCGAGGAGGAAGTGAGCAGCAGAAACGCTGCAGAGGGCAGCGGCCGAGAATAGCGTGGAGGCGCGCATTGTAGCTGTGTTTGACGCTTTTCGAGAGGTAGAAGAAGCTGAGGAGGAAGAGGACAATGGCAAGCTTGACACTGGACAGGCGCGTGTGGGAGTCAGGAAGGGTTTTTAATGATGCAAACAGGGCAATCAGCACGGAGAAAAGGCAAGAAATTAAGCTTCGGGGCGCATAAATGGCTTTTTGTAGCTGAGCAGCGGAATTGGAAGCGCGATGCTGCTGGATGAAGTAAGAGGCGACCTGATGGAACGGTCGGCCCGCGTTGGTGCAACTTGAATGGGCGCCCCAGCTGGCTGGGCCTGCCAGGTACTGGACAAGAGCTCGGAGCAAGTGTCATTTAATGCGGCTAAATCGGACGCGGGCTATTAGTTCGTGTCGCCTCTCTGCACGAGACTGAAACAGTGCAAGCGTTTGGGATGGTGATGAGTGTGATGATGGTTGTGTCTGAGTGCATCATGACATGTCCCGAGAGCGGCTCGAGCACCGTTTGGCTTCTTGCTGGTGGTAAACTCTGCTTCCTGCAATAAGCTATACGATCACCACACTGACCAATGCTTCTACCATTGTTGTTTTGCCATTTTCCCTTTCAAACTTCTCACACTTCAGCCGCAAATACTGCATCATGACCCGTACTGTGGGAACATCCGGCACCTCTCACAACGTGGGGTTGAGGCGGGAAAGGTGGAGGCTTGGCAAAGCCAAGTGGGATATTGGTCCGGTCGATCAGTGCCTGGCCAATTAGACGGGGTCCAGCGCACGGGCCACTGCGGTTGTTTGAGCAAGTTTCCTGGCCTCGACTCTTACAATTGCTCAAGCCTTGAAAAAGATGGCTTCAGTCTTGACCGGATTCGGCTGCTGTCAGTATCATTGACAGTTTCGAAGCGAGGCAACGAGATCAGCTTCGGGTACACGGCACGATGATGAGGGGATTAGACATCGGAGACGCAAGGCGAAGCGAGCGTACGAGCATGAAGATGCCAAAAGTGCCTGAGACCAATGCAATCTTACAAAGTGTAACCAGCAACTGGTCAACACCGGCCTCCCACGAGGTCCCAACGCCACCGAAGCACTAGCATTTTTTAGTCCCTTCAATCCTCTCCTCCTCAACTAATAACGCACACGAAACATCGCTTGACGGCAAGATCTGATGTAAGCAAGTGAGGGCTCGGTTGCGCGCCACTGGCTCTATCCCAACCGTTTTGCCTACTCTGCATCAACATCCTCTCCGCGCCGTGATTGATAGAAACCCGGGTCGCTCCAACCGAGACACGCGACCTTGACAAACCCGGTCTTTCTGTTCTCCACAGTTTGCATCTGTCTCCCGAATTTACCGATCAATCTGCGCATCATTCCCCATATTTCAGCCGTCCCACCCTGTGCTCACACGCATGACAGCGGGCCGCAAGACGACATGATGAACGCCTGAGGACTCGGACTCAACACAGACCTCATAGTTGTCAATGCCCTCATTCTAGCTCCGTCCACTATTCGATAAGCCCAACGGTTTGCTCCTGGAGAGCACCCGTTGACAGGTCCTCCTCCACCTTCTCTTTTCTTAACCACCATCAACGATATACCGGGGTTTTACCCGTCGATATTTGCCCGTCATGGATATGGACATGGGAGGCATGGATCACCAAGATCCAAACATTAGCCCTGAGACGAATCATGCCTTTGCGCGGGGATACTGGTACACCATTGCTGGAGTCGTTGTCGCCCTGTCCGCTCTTCGTAGCATCAACCATTACGATGCGCGCCAAAGGTAAGAAATACATCTACTTCACAAATGCCATGCTCTTCATAGTCTAACCTTTCTTCGCTGATTAGACTAAAAGCCTGTCATGACTCTGTTGAACATCCTACTCGCCCTCAAGGTCCCATCAGTCAGGCCTGGGCCACTGCGACGGCTGTCGTTCGCGAAATGTCACATCCACAGTTCTACGTGCCGATCAAAGGTCTTCGATGGGCGACGCCACCTCCACTTGGTAGAATCATCGTCCTGCTGTGCTACTGGGCTATCATCATCTATCTCATGAGCTGGCGCGCAGTGAAAAATGACGTCTACTTCTATGAGCGCATAGGCTACCGAAACGCCTGGGTAACGATATGCCAGATGCCGCTCCTCTATTTACTGGCAATGAAAGTCAATGTTGTTGGCTTCTTCATCGGGACCAGCCACGAGAGGCTGAACTGGTTGCATCGCTGGGTCGCGCGGACCATGTTCGTTACCGCAACCGTCCATGGATTCCATTTCTGGACCGAATGGGCAAAGGCCGACTTTATCAGCTTTGAGCTCGAGATCATGCCCCTCGTCAAATACGGCATCGGCGCCTGGGGAATCCTCCTGTGGAACTTTGTGGTCGGCTTCGTGCCGATTCGGCGGCTCGCTTACGAGGTCTGGTTGGTGCAGCATGTTGTCTCGAGCATCGTCATGATCTGGCTGATCCACAAGCACATTCCTGCCGAGGCACGCTACCTGCTCTGGATGAGCGTCTCGTTCCTCGTCTTTGACCGTGCGGCGCGTTGGCTGATCCTGTTGTGGCAAAATACGAGGCTGCGGTCAAAAGGATTGTCTTGCGAGGGCAAGAAGGGTATCGGCCACCGGATCACCGCCCGGGCTGTGTGTCCTTCGACCACCGTTGTTACAATAAAGGATGTCCACTTGGAATGGAACGCTGGTCAGCACGTTTACCTCTGGATCCCGCGACTGGGGCCCTTCGAAGCGCACCCTTACACTATAGCTTGTGCGCGTAAGGTGGAGGGTACGTGCTACTGCAACAGCATCCAGCTCGTTGTCCGCGCTCATAATGGCTTCTCAAAGAGGATTCACGAGTACGCCACAAAGACACCCAACTTGGAGTTGACTGGATTTGTTTCCGGCCTGTACGGTGTTCCACCGCGATGGGACATTTATGAGACCATGGTTTTGATTGGCGCCTCGACCGGGGCCAGCTTTACAGTGCCGATTCTCGAGAGCATCGCAAACAACACCGCTAAGGTTTGCGCGCGGAGGGTTGAGGTGGTGCTGATTGCACGCACGGTGGAGGAGATTGGGTATTACGTTGAGAGAAGCAAAGAAGCAGGTCGAGTTGCGAGAGACAAGGGTATCGTGGTGACGATCCACGTCGCGGTCACGGGAGCCAGTCAGAGCAGCCCGCAGCCCGCATCCCTGGCCAAGTCTAATGAGGCCCAGAACGACTCAGACATCAACACCACGACGAACACGGAGAGCGAGTTAATGGAGAAGGCGGGAGGCTGCTGCTGCAGCGGCAAGCCAATGGAAAAAGCCGACGGCAGGGGTCCTGTCGCGGAGTGTCCGAGCGATTCACCTTGCAGAAGCGCCACCCCGGCCAACGAGCCAGAGGCGCGCCAGCTGGTGCAAGAATGCGTAGGGCGGCCCGACCTGGACGCTCTAATCCGCGAGCCGGTCGAGCAGGCATGGGGCGAGACGGCTGTGGTGGTTTGCGGCGGACGGGAGATTGTAGCGCGAACCAGAAACTGCGTCAGCCATTTGAGCGATGAGCGGGCCGTCCACAAGGGCACCGGCGCCCAAGGCATCTTCTTGCACGTGGAGGAATATTCATTTTGAAAGGAATGGCATGCGATTGGGAAAAGCCCCCTTTCGGCACCGATTTAGATACAAAGCCGAACTGAGGGAGACTCAGGTTGCAGCACAGGATACCCATGGCGAAAGCCAAAAACAAAACAAAAATGACAGTGCAAATCCTTCTCTAAATGGGCCAATTCTCTGACAACCGGTTAAATCCTGATACGAACCTTGCGCCCAGGGACCAACCAACAATCTCACAGGGGGCCAAACTTTGATGGTCATGGCTTGATTTCCGCAACAAACGCGTTCATATTTCTTTTTCCTTTTCCCCATGGAACCCCCAAGACCCCAAGGAACCATTCTTGCCCACCCAAGTAGAGGCCACACACGGGACCCAAGCGCCAGCACATCCCTGGAGAAGTTCCCAAACGGTCTGGAATAGTAGTGCGACTCGTGTGCCGCATCCAGGTCCCACATCGATCGGCGCCGCACTGAATAGTCTCAAAATCTGTCTCTCGTCGGCTGCCCAAGCGTCAACGGCCCCGTTGATCGCGGCCGCCGCGGTCTTGTTTCACCGGAATAGAGAATTTCAAAAAAAACTCTTTCCTTGCTCTCTTTTACGCTTTCGTCAACCTCCCGCCCCTCCCCCCAGCCGCCGCCGTCGCCTGACCGACCCGCTTAATCGACCGACGACGCCATTTCTGCCCCCTTCCCTCTTAAAACTTGGCTACTTCCCACGTGCGGCTGGCTGTCCTCCCTCTCCACCACCCTCTCAATGTCCACACAGTAAATCGACTGCGGCGATGCCTTCCCCGCGAGCGCTGCCTGCGCACTATGGACTGCTGCAGGCGGGCTTCAGGATGCTCTCCTGGGCGACAGCCCTGGTGGCAATCCTGCTCCTGGCCTACGTGGGCAGGTCATGGCCAGACAAGGGCCAGGTTATTGTTGCTGGAATTCTAGGCGTGAGTCCTTTCGCGATGCCCCTGGATTGCACCCCGGGTTGTTGGGGTGGGGGGCCTTGGAAGTGGCTGGGGCAAGGGAGCTGACAATTGTTGCACAGTCCGTGATAGCGATGCTCAACGACAGCTGGGAAGTGGCTGCCATCACAGACACATGGCAGACGCTGCCGCGCCTTACAAGCTCCCGCCGAGTCCTGCACGACATGTTTTCACTGGCCCTGTCCACCGGCGGCATCATCATGATGTGGGTGTCCAACGTCCACATAGGGGAGACCGAATACACCCCGACCTACGACGAGCGACAGGAGGACAAGTACCTGATGGCTGCCCTCTGGGGGCTCCTTGCACAGGCGTGAGTGCTGCAATTGGATGTCCCAAAAGCTGCTGGAATGGCGATTGACACTTGTGACAGCGGTTGGAGATTGGTTCACACAGTATGGGGATGCATCGATTGCTCGAGAGACGCCCGCGCAGCAGAACGACGACGACGCAGACGGCGAAGACGACGACGGCACCGCGATTACCCGCCCGATCCCTGGGACGAGATTATGGGCGTCAGGACGCGCTGGTAGTTGGAATTTTGTTCGGACGAGGAACGCAAGCGTCCCTGTCTATTTTGCGGGCTGTCACCAGTCATGATGGAAAAACCAAGGAGTTATCTTTTTATCGAAGCATAATACCAAGCGGAGCAACAAGGGACGCGCCGGCCTTCCAGACCGGCAGTAATGTTTGATCAACCCGACCGACTACAGGAGGCTAGGGCAACAAAAAAAGTTGATTTTTGGGTGTTTTTTGGGCGGAGGAGGTTTATTGGGTTGGACATAAGGATACCCCGACTTGACGATTGGAGACGAATCATTGCTTTCCGCGCCAGGCCCAACAGCCCGGCACTTGAAAAGCAGAGCTGTGCTGCTCATTTTGGATGAATTGAAACGCCATGGCTCGCTGCCATATGATTCCGTCTCCCCAATTTTTGCTCAATCATGAAACTGCACAATGTGACGTATTACTTGGTGGTTGTAATTAATAGGGGTCGCGACCAATGAGTGGGCACTAAGCAAGCGAAGCTCGCGAAAGCGAATCCGGTATACGGTCAACCGTGGCGCCAGGGGAACTTCGGAATGCGGCACCTGTAATAAGGCTTTTGGCCCAAGCACTACCGAACCTAATAGCGGCGAGGCGACGATCACTCCCAATGTGTATACGTAATTTGGCTATGAATTTGCGAGCCATATTATGGTTTTTCGGCGATTGAAAAGCGACAATTACGTGTGTAAAATATTGGCCCGTATCGGCCATGATCACCCCAAGCCAATTACAGCTCTTGCTCCCAACACGAGTCATTCTACAAAGGCCAGGAGTTTAAACAGCCAGCTGCGTCATCGCCGCGTCTCAAGCAACTTGAGCATGAAGATGCCGCTCAAGTCAGGTACTAGTGCGAGTTTATTTGGCATCAGCTATATTTGCATGTATTATACAGTGCAGGTGGCGTCGTTGACATTCGAGGCCGCGTACCGCGGACTGCGTCCAAGACAGTCCCTTGTCCATGTAACACTGTGGCCTATAGGATTAAGACAAAATCGTTTTAACCAATTTACTGTTAATGGAAATGAAGTGATAACAACCAGTGTTATCGTAATTCCCATCCATGAGCTCATCTTTAGGATGGTAATGGTGAGCAAAACGCTGGGAAGTATGGGCTTCGGCGCAAGCCCGTCGCTCTTAGATGGACGGCTGCAATGGTGAGCTGTTGGTCATGGGTATCCATACAGTAGCTTGCTTTGACCCTGGCTACATGTCCAATTCAGTCACATGCTAGCTCGCACATTAGTGCGCATGTAGGACAAGTGGAGATGGTTTGCGGGCGGCAAGCAATGTTCACGCAGGAGGCCGTGTAATTGCCAAGATAAGGCTTAGCTCCGGTGCATCACCAACATCGTCACCAACACCACAACCAACATGCATCAGCTTCATCAGCGCTGTTAAAGTGGTTGGAAGGCCTCGTTCCCAGCATTTTGGTCATTGCCCCTGATAAGCCATCTATCTTTACCATCCTCCCGGTCCATAGTGACCTAATACCGTGCAAGTGCGGAAGTCGATTCGGATTGGCGGGTCCGACTTTGCTGCTGAAAAGGGATACCTAGACCTTGTCGAATCGGGGACTCAATTTCCAGTTCCTGCAACGTACGGTACCACTAGTCTCTGGGGTTTGAGAATCTTGTCGTGAAGAAGTTTCCCGGTACATGCTCGTTTGAAAGGGATCCGAGCGCATCTGTGCGTATATCACTTGGCCAAATGCTACACACACTGGAGTGTCGTACACTCGATCAAAGCAATGAATACCTATATAGTTCGTTAAAAGAAAAGCTTGAAAACAAACTATGTTACTTCCAGAGCCACCCCTTTCCATTGGGCGCGTATCCTTTAGCCTCCATGCTGGCTACGCACGGCTTCACCGAGTCCCAAAACGCCTGGATGAGGTCTCCACGCAGCCAGGCCTCCCAAACTTCGCGGCTCTTGTACCTCGCAAAGATCCTCGCGCCCGTTTCGTTATCCAGGGACTTGAGCCCCAGGAACGTCAAGACATCCCCGCTGCCATCCTTCTGCGCACCCTGAACCTTGGAGCACAGCAGCGCAAGGGCCTTGAGCAGATGCTCGCGAGCGGCCTCGTCGGTGCAGCGGATCTGGACGTCGTGGATGAGCCCGCACTCCGTCTTCTTCCCGCTGAGGTCCAGGAAGCCGCCCACGGCTGCAAAGTGCGTCAGGTCGAGACCGGTGGTCATGGCTGGGCCGGCGTTGGGGAGAAAAGTAGTCGTCATTACCTCGGACTTGAGGTGCACGTCGTACAAGTCCTCTTTGGATCGATAGCACTCGAAAGCAAGCATGTTGTCGGTGCGAGAATGATCCGAGGCGTGCTCTAGAGGGATTCCGAAATAGTAGGTCAAAGTGTTGGGTTCATTGTCGTAGACATACTCAGCAAGCTTGTCGTATGCGGCTTGCCACTGGAATAGGACATGGTCAGCAAGCAGCTCTCCAAATAGCAAAACATGGGATCCAAAGATTTACGCACATCATTGTACCTATCGGGTATAATGTTGCAATTTCCGAAAAGGAAGAGCTTATCTGCTATTGTAAGTGCTGTGGCCATGGCGAGGTTGTCAGTCTGCTTAGAAGTTGTGTGTGGTGTGGCGGATGAGAAACTTCAACGGGGTCGCAATTGTATATGAGCTCTAGTGAGCCTGTGGGAGGCTCATTCCTATGCCTTCTTTTAAACCACTGCTTCCAGGATACTCCAATCATATTATTCATCCATTTTCTCATCAATCAGGCCAGCCAGCACCTCGTTACAATCAGGCACTCGGTATCCTGGGATACCTTTCCGAGTCGCCCAAGAGTACAATGGACTACCATCAACTCTCAATTGCCCCGCACATCGCCGCATTCCATTGGCTTGGGACTGTATTCAATTTGCTCCTGTGATATGGAATAGCCCCGCCTGTTCATTCCGGACGTAACCGATGTCGGGACAGCAGAGCAGGAACAACTTTTGCAGATGTCTCGCGTAATCGATTCCACCTTTGTGGCGTTTGCTAGCTTACCTCTCAGGAGCGAGGCGGTCAGCTCCCCCAACTGTTCGGATTACGTTTTCCATGGTGAGGCAGCCATAAGAACTAGACTCAAATCTTGGCAAGACTATCATTGGGTCAGCCACGTTAGTGGTACGATTCAACCTGTGTTGCGTGACTAGTAATTTGCTGCACCAGCAAGCTGATACTGAGCCTCACAATGACATGAAGAGTCATCGTCTCCTTATTTCACTTACATATGATTACGACTTGAAAAATCAGAAAATTTGTAGGGGAGGCTTGATGCACTACTACGTGGGCTTGATAAGAGAGACGGGCACACTGGATGTCTTATATGAAACAGCCACTTAATCATCACCATCAATTCATAATTCTTCTACCTACGTCCTGGACTAGGTATCAAGAATTTATTTTGCTTGCGCCTCAATCTTCCAAATAACAAAATGAAGACAGTTTAGTGATACTTGTTCTTGTCTGCATGCTTGTCATTCTCTAGGAAAATCTCAATCTTGTCATTCATCTTGTGTCCAATATCCTGGCAGCAAATACAAGCTATTTCATTGTTAATATGTGCGAATCCCAAGTGCAAAATTCAACCTACCAATGATTCCAATAATACCGAAAGAAAGGGATGAAAGGCAGGTAGTTCGCAATCCAACCACGTAACTTTGTTGGAAGGCGGCGGCGGCGGCAGCAATGATCTCTGTGGTGATACCTGGAACCTTTTCCAACGCAGCGGATCCTAACGGTAGGGCCGCTAGCAGCTGCTGAACGGAATCTTCTGGTAAGCCCGCAGCGGTGGCGGCAGGCGGAACCAACTTGATCATCTGCTTGGACTGAACGTTCGTCAAAATCGTAGTATAGACAGAAATTGCAATCGCTCCCCCAGCAAACCGAGAAACACCCCTGTTCAGGTCAGCGATAACTCCAATCGGAATTAGAAGGCCACACATACGCAAGACCACCCGAGATTCCGAGCTCCACTTGGTCTGTTCCAAATTGGATAAATGCAATGCTTAAATATTGAGCCCAGCCGAAGCCAACTTCTGCAAGGAAGATGAAGGCAATCGCCATGCCAAAGCGATCCGGTGTAATCAATGCAAGCAGCGCTCCAAAAACCACCATTATCGTGACGGAACCAGTCAATGTCCATCTCCAATGACCAATCTTGGAGCCGAAAGCTGAAAGAAGCACCGCGCCGAACGTGAGGCCCAGATTTTGAGGAAGTGTCAAGACAATACCATACTTGAAGTCGGTATTCTCAGTTGTAAAGAAAACAGAAATCATTGTCGGATACACTACGTTGAGACAGTAGTAGAACACTGTTCAGGTTAGTTTATGCTATCAACTGTTGCTCCAATTTGGAATGAGATAATGTATTGCAGTACGTACTTGTTACCACGAACCCAGCGATGAAGGGAGCAGTGAGTTCTCTTCCATGATCCCGTGTGAAGATGCGAGTTGGAGTAAGTGGCTGTTTCAACGGAGCAAAAGTCTCCCACAAGGCAAAGATGGTCATCAAGGCAAACCCTGGCACAAGAGTGCCAATAACCTTGGGATTGGAGGAATCCAGCGTCGTTGTGTAGACAATTCCCGTGAGAATCAGCGTCGTTGCAATGAGAAACAGGATTGCTCCAACATAGTCCAGCTCGCGCAGCGCTTGCTTAGTTGGGAGACCCCGTGGGTGCTGTGGTGGGTAGTAGTAAAGGTAAAGGCCAGCAAAGGAGAAAACCACAAAAATTGCGGGGGCGTAAAACAACCATCGCCACTTCTTAGTGTCAATATAAAATCTAACGGAGGGCGTCGAATCACTCACATCATCGCCGCGTTGAATGGCAAAGCGACCAGCGACTGGACCTACAACAACAGAAAAATAGACACCAATATCTGTTACACGTCAATAGCTGGTTCTCACTGGGTAAAAGGTTGCAATGCATACCGGCAAATACGATCGCGGCGTGCCTCCATTTGTTAGGAAGAAGCTCCGGCAAAGCAAAGGCTGCGAGTTGGGCGTTTCCAGCACCCTGATGAAATGTCAATAGCAATTCACGCATCTCTGGTGAATATACCCACGAAGCCTATCAAAGCACACGCCACTATAAGAGAGGTGTTGTTCTTTGCAGAACCACCGACTATGAATCCGATAAACAAGAGGACATTTCCGAAGATGATGAACCAGCGTCGTCCAAATAAATCGGAATTGGCACCACAGACCCTACTAGAAGTCAATGCATGTGTGCAGGATCTCATCAACGTTCAACTTCACTTACATAAATGCCATTGTGACGGTCATAGTATAGATGGGCACATACCAGGCCGCCTGGGTGGCATCCCCAAGCTGTGTTGCCACGCCAGTCTGGCAGGAGCTAAGGGACGGTACAATCCAGAAGGAAATGCCATACGACAAAGCAAGGATCTAGTCCAATAATCAGAACACGCCCAGTTTCTTCTGCAGAACATGAAATTTACCGAAGCCACTATCCACGTCTTGAAGGTGACATCATATTGACCATCATCCTCGGGAATCCAGGCTGTCGTCTTTTCCAGATTTTCCTCGTGGGTGGCAGTCTTCTCAATATCATCGCCAGATCCTTTTCCCGTATTGATATCATCCACTGGGTCTTTCGTATCCAGCGACATTGTGCGCTTATAGATAGGATGAAGAGCAAGTTGGTGGCCGTTCAGTATGCAAGGATCATGAGCAAACGGCTAAAATTGGGCAGCGAACGCTTTAAAGCTAATTTCTCTCCGATCAAGACATCGATTGCCAGTTTCTTTCCCAAATGCCGACACTTTGATCTTGCCGCTCTTTTGCGTCAATGCAGCCACTAGTTGAGACAACTTGCACTAATATGACTACCCCAGATTATCGGAAAACCATCTCCATGACCGTTTTGCCGAGCCAGATTACCCCACCCACACCTCACGCTTCATGCCACTGCTATGCTCGCCGTCGATCATCCAGCCTTGAAGCTAACCAAGATAAAGGATCTATGCTAACGCGATTCGTCGTGCAGGAATTCAAGCAACCTCAACTGGACAATCCCGCGCTAGGAATACTCAGGAAAACAGTGTCCGTCGACCGCTCTGTCTTTGAATCCATCCTTCGAGCTTTCAGAGACCTGCTCTTGAACCTATCGCAGCAATATGTTCTGAGCTAGAGTTAAATTGGCTACAAGCGTGTGGCACCCTCTTGGTCACATTGATGCAGGACTGATTCACCCTTGCATATTGCTGACCCCGCTTGGGTAATAATTGACATTGATGGATGACCCGGCGCTGGCGATGAGCCAGCATTACCAGTGAAATTCCAATAGTGTATCTCTAGCGTATGCGAGACCATCCCGGGGTGGGCTTGTCTTGCTCTGAGCAGTTGCTATTACCGCGCGTGGCCTCGGGATGGAGAAGTATATCCTTAGAATGGCAAGAGGGGCCGAAAAGAAGGGTCTCTATGCAGAGGGAACAAGGCTGTGCAGATCTTATAAAGAATCGATGAGACATACAGGTATTGCATAATCCGTAATGAGCCGGATTGTAAGATATAGCTATTTTATTCTACGATAATGCAGACAAAACGCGTTGCCATTGTAACTGGAGCCTCTGTAAGAAATCCCCAAGCAAAAAGTACACCTAGATGCTAACACAACGCAGTCAGGCATGGGCGAAGCCCTTACCGAGCACCTTGTTGGCGAAGGATGGGTGGTAGCAATGGCAGACATTCAGCCTAATGCAGAACTTGCATCTCGGATGGGTGGGAATGCAAGCTTTCACAAGTGCGACGTTTCCGACTATGATAGCCAGGCCAGGTGCTTCCAAGAGGTGTGGGAGAAACACGGGAGGATAGACGCACTCTGCGCTAATGCTGGTATCGTTGATAAGAGGTAAGTTCTCATAATAGCCCTAGAATTTCATGTCTCACATCTCTGCTAGCTCAATATACATTTTGGACCACAAAGACTCGGATCAGTATGTCTCCACATATCTATGAATATGGCATCGGCTTACAGCGACAGGATCCCGCCAAAGCCCAATTTACTCTGTACCGATGTCGATTACAAAGGCGTGGTCTATGGAACACAGCTAGCGATACATTTTATGCGAAAGAACACAGTTCCAGGGGGAAGCATTGTGGCTACCGCCAGCATTGCCGCCATTCATCCACATGAGACCTATCCAGAATACGATGGTGCGAAGGCAGCGGTTAGTTGACTCTTAGTGGCCCTACTTGAGTGGCGGCAAGCCTTCTAACCATGGCCAGGTATACAATTTTGTCCGCGCCACGTCTCGGGTCTTGATGATTGTAGGTTCAGCATGCGCAACCCTTGAAAAGGCATATTCCTAATTGGCTATAGAAGGAGAAAATACGCATAAACTGTGTGCTTCCTGGAATAGTCGCCACACGGATTATTCCGCCCGAGATGGTGGCAGCCGTCTCAGCTGAATGGTACCTTTCCTCAAATCCCACCGAGGCCTTTTTCGTTTCATGCTAACGCTCACAGTCTGACCCCTCTATCCACCATCGTGTCTGCATACAACAAATGTCTAGAAGACAAATCCCTCTCGGGAGAAGCTATTGAGTGTTCGGCGGACAAGCTGCTTCTTGTACCAAAGCCGGAATTCCAGAACGGCAGAGTCTCGAAACGAGCTGTAACGGTTTGGGATCCGCTCTTCAAGATGTACCACCATGAGACCTCTGGTCTCCCAGATGCTATTGTCTAAACTCGAGCTAAGAGTATCGATTGTCGAGCGTAAATATTGTTTGATCATCAATAACACGCCAGACCATAGCAATTGACATTTGAAGCATGACATTACCAATACCGAGATTCATTGACATTCAAATCCTTAGTTTTGGAATCGCAAGATAACATTATCGTACCATTCCCCACATGGAGGTCTTGGGCTACAGTTTGGAGGTTCACAGAGTGGTTCGCCGAAGTCCAGATGCAGTGTCACAAACCAATATTTCCAACTAAGGCAACACCTCGTATCGGATATCAATGCAAGAATCGGCTGTTTTCAATGCGTACATATTTTGAAGGAACTGTCGAATTGCCAGCCAAAGCCGGCAGCCGTTTTCTGTATCCGCTCAATCCAATAGATAATGAGTAAAACACGGGCCGATGATGATGGTGTTTTCGGATCATCGCATTTGCGCAACATATTCCCCTCTTCTGTACGAGTACGGAGGTAACTCAAACTTTTCAATTAGTCAATAATTGTCATCTCTTCCCCGCACACGAAGTGTGACAAGTTCGGGCGGTGAAACAATGCCTTGTGTTGCAGAACCGTGGGCGGTAATGAAAATGAAGTTTTAAGCCCTTGTGTGAGAACTATTCGAAAATAATGGTTGCAAAATGTTGCTTCATAACATATACGATTTCGCAGAGAGGAAGCATCCTCATCAGCCGAGTTTTGATAGCAACGAGGAATGGTTCTAAAGCCGACAGCATACAGATCAAGACGACACCGTGCATGAAGCTTAAGGGTGAATAATATCCCTCCAAAATCACATCCAGTAAGTAGTGATACCCGAATCCTGTGCACTCAATCACCCGGGTCATCGGCCCTACTATGTATGCTGTTCGACCTCCACCCTCAATGCCAACATAATCGTGCCTTTCATGTAATGGGTCAAGCCAATTGGAAGTCATGGACACTGCATTGCACTCAATTATTGACTTCAAGTGTTAAATATATGACATGATATCAATGTTCATTGCACTTTCCCGCCATCCGAGCACTTGCATAACTAGGGGCAGGGTTCCATGTTGCGGGTGGAACAATATGGCCACCGATGATCCGATGAACCAACCATTTACTTCGACGCCAAGTACATGAAGCTTTGCAACGCTGCCTCGCATGAAATTAGTTTTCGTGATGCTGTATAACACTCCTCATCTTGTTGTCGTTTGCGGCAAATTAGTGAAAGCCAGCAGAGCCAGAGTAATCACCGACGCCTGCCAGTCGTCGATGGCTATAAAGTCGACCTGTTCCGTCGAGAATTTCTGCCAACACCAACAATCATTAGTTACTTGAACATTCAACACGCCATCATTCTACAGTTTTCAGTAGCCCATCTGCTGCATCGTTATCCAACATGAAGCTTTCCACCGCCGCCGTCATCTTCATCGCCAACGGCATTGCCGCTATGCCCTGGTCTCTGGGGTCCCCTAAGTCTGACAAGAAGTCCGTCTCGATTGATGATGGCATCACGTAAGTTCATGCAGCACTTGTTTTCCCGGGTTCGCCCAGAAAACTCTTCAGTCGTGCTCTCCATCACGGGAGCGCCCGGGAAATGGTAGGCATGTCGCGTAAGCAAACGCTCACACCCAACAGCCTCCAGATCAAGATTTCCAAGGACGAGGTTCACCACCAGAAAAAGTTGCACCCAGGAGAGTTCGACATTTGCTGGCTGGCATGCTTTAGCCAGAAACCTGAATGTCCCGAGGGATGGGTAAGTTCAACTTCACCGAAGCCGCCATTGCCGGTCTGCTAACGAGTATTACATAGTATGCCAAGAAATCGGTAAGGCAATCTCGTCTCCTACTCACTCTAGGCAGCCAGAGCTAACTTGAGGTAGGGCGAGGGTGGTGACGATGAATATGGATGCTGGACCTGTTGCCGTGGCACTGATGAGCTTTGAAGCAACCCAGCACATGCCACGATGGGGTTGAGGAAGGAGAGCCCAGTATTTCTTTGGACATGGTACAAATTTGGCCGGAATACTTAGTCAATTCAAACGCTCCCTCAGCACTATAGCCATTTTGTCTATCGAAGAGACGTCCATACTCACATGTGCTACTGCCTACTGCAGTTTTCACCACTACTCACCTCCCCACATGAAGTTTGATTCAAATTCTACGAAATCTTGGCATGCCGATTAGGATAGGGCAACCAGGTTCTCTCTCCTTTTGTTCTCGCTTTTTAAATGGGTGTTCTTTTTTTTTCCCCGCAGAACCACACCACTCCCATCACAACGCTTCAAGTTGGATTGCAAAAGCGTATCCATTCACTCCCATTGCTTGGCTGAAGTAGATAACACAGTTTGAGGCTCTCTTTATGGCTATTTAGGTGGTCGCCATGTTAAAATACCCGTAGCTCTAACTGACAATCCACTCATCACTCAGTCATCTCATCTTTCACGCGACGGGGTCAAAAGTTTCCGGGAAAGACATATTACTACTACAAGAAATGGTCATCATCGCGGACCGCGCTATTATTCGATCTGCAAAACACTCTTGCTTAAATAGTCACATCGTTTACGGTAACCACCTGCTCCGTGCCAGATGCCACCATCTCACTCCTCAGTTTCTCTTTCCCCTGTCTCGCTTTGTATATTTGCAGTGACATCGGTACCGGGTTCACGCCGGGCGTCTCAAAGATCTTGTCAATTTCCTCCAAAGACAGCTTGCTCGTCTCTGGGAAAAGAAAGTAGGCAATGACACCCTGCAATGCGTTGTACACAATGTAAACGACCCAGATTTTATATCCGACTTTTTGAATACCTACGCCGATTCCATAAGTATGGACGACACCGGCTGCTCCTTGGAACATGGCATACAAGCCCATACCCTTTGCTCGCAGGGACAAGGAGAGAACCTCGACTGGGTACAGGTTGTGCATTGTTGCAATGGTGGAGGCGCTGCAGATTTGGAAGCAGTAAACCCACGTCACCATCAAGGCAGCACTTGTTTTGGATGGCGCAACATTGTACCTCCAACTTGTGATTGTAACAGCCGTCTGGAAAATCACTATCAGGACGATTCCAGTAAATATCAGGGTTCGTCGTCGGAACTTGTCGATGATCCATGCTCCGAACAAGGTGAAGACAAAGTATAACCCAGTGGAGCCCAGGTTAATACCAAGCTGCTCAAGGGTTCCAGTAATTCCGACAGTAGCCAGCGCAGGTGTCAAATAGTACCCTATAATCCCGCCACCGTTCCATTGCTGGAACACGGAATAGATGAGAAGCACTAGGGTACGGTATCCCACGGCTCGGGTGAAGAAAACTCGAAAGTCGTACGAGGCCCGGAGGGTTGTGCGGGAATTTTCAAGCGACTCCTCGATCTGTGCAATAACCATGGGAACAATTGGATCGTTGATGTCGTTGTTGGTTGTCTGATATTTCGCGATTACCTCGCGGGCCTTCTGGATATTTCCTCTCATGACCAAATATCGAGGGGACTCTGGGCAGCAAACGTAGATGAGGAGGCACACGAGGCCGGGGAAGATGGACTGCAGCATGAATGCAGTTCTCCACTGCCAGTCGCTCTCCCAGCGTGTAAGCGCCATCATGACCCCAAGCATCATGAGCGATCCGACTTGGAAACAAGCACCAAAGATGCCCACGATTCTTCCGCGGAGATGAACGGGTGCCACCTCGGCGACGTACTGGGGAGCTGTGCACAGCGCAGTTCCGAAACCGAGAATAAGGCGACCTACCATGAGGGCGCCAAGATTTGGTGCATTTCCTTGCAGAAATGCTCCCACCACGGTGAGAAAATTGCCAGCAAAGTTGATACCTCGCCGTCCAATGACATCTCCGAGGGAAAGAAACGGAGCTCCCACAAAGATGCCGATCTGCATCAGGGCATTGATGGTACTGATGACGACGCCAGAAGTTTCAAAGCCGTAGTACTTGTGCCAGCGGTCGAAAGCGTTGATGCCTCCAACAACCCCCCAATCAACACCGTACCCAGCCTGGTTGCAACCCATGACGAACATGATGAGGCAGATGCGGAACCCCGTCCGCGAGTAAATAGTGAGAGACTCGCGGGACTGTCTCAGAAGATCCTCATCGGTGATGCGGTGGGCGACAACTTCGCCCACGCCAACCCCGAGCTTGCTTGCCGTGGCGACATCATCGTGGTGGTGCACGGTGTGCTTGTTGTCGTCGTCGGCCGCCATCCTCGCAAACTATGCAGTTTCAGGGGGGCAGAATTCAATGATTGCCGCGGAGCCCTATATGTGTGGCTAGTAAGAAGAGACCTTTCGGTCGCAGTAGTGTTTGATCGGCAGGAATGCTTATATAGAATGCGAGAATTCCCCCCCCAGCCAGCACACCATATGCTTGCGTGACAGTTTGGGCCTATCGGCAAATTGTCGCCACCTCCACGAGATCTGGAACTCGACTAATAGGATAAATTGAGAAGCCAAAATCTTCCCACCGCCTGCCAGTGTCGACTCATGGTGCTCGGCTGGTTCAATGGTTCCCCCCTCACGCAACCATCCAACGAAAAGTCAGACCAGCAGGTCGGATCGGGGTTACTGGCCCGTGATGGCATCGCGGGAAGAAGTGCCGTCGCGAAACAAGTTCGACCACGAACCATCCCTCCCCCCCCGAAGCCGCTGCAAAACACGGCCGGCGCGCGTTCTCATTGGTTAGCCAAACTGACAGATGAAAGCCATGCAGCTCTGGCGGCCAGGATCCCCGCATCAAAAGCAACTTGATCCCAGTTTTTCCATCCATACAGCTCGCCCCGCGCATCAAACGATGCCCAAACTCGCGAGAACCTGGGGAATTTAACCGGCCGCCGTCCGGCAAATATCCCATCAGGCGATCGACGCTGCTGCTAGTCACCTACGATCTCCTCCGCCTTTTTAACAGTAGCTCGTTGGCCACCCAACCAATTGCCGCACCAGTCTCGTCCGTCCCCAAGACCTTGTCTCGGCCACGCCCTAGGACCGTTCGGCGGCAAGTCGGCCCTCCCTTCCCCGAGACACACACATTTTACGCAATGGAGCACGAGAACCAGCAGTACTGTCAGCTCCATTACCCGGCTCCGGCAACGGAGTGGAACCAGGCGCTCCCACTGGGCAATGGCCGGCTCGGGTGCATGGCTCACGGGCGGCCGTCGACGGAGCTGCTGCAACTAAACGAGGACTCGGTGTGGTACGGCGGTCCTCAGAACAGAACCCCCAGAGATGCCTTCAAGCACCTGGGCACCCTGAGACAACTCATCCGCGAAGACAAGCATGCCGAGGCTGAGGCGCTGGTTCGTACGGCGTTTTTCGCCACGCCGGCTAACATGAGACACTATGAACCTCTCGGGAGCTGTTACTTTGAATTCAACCATGAGGCTCAGTTGACCAATTACCGCCGCGCGCTAGACCTCACCACCGCGGTGCACACTGTGTCGTATCAGCACGCCGGCATAGCGCACGAGAGGCAAACTTTTGCCAGCTTTCCTGACAATGTTATACTCACCCGAATCACTTCGTCGCAGCGGATTCGATTCATTATCCGTCTCAGCCGGGTTGGCGCGCGCGAGTGGGACACTACCGAGTTCCTCGATGGTATCAATGCTGCTGAAAACCACATCACCCTGCAAGCCACTCCAGGCGGCCACACAAGCAATCGCCTCTGCATCGCTCTCAAGGTTAAAGCAGAAGATGGATCTGTCGAGGCCATTGGGAATTGCCTGGTGATTCAAGGAAAGTCATGTGTTGTGGCCATTGGTGCCCATACAACCTATCGACGATCAATCCCGGAGTTATCAGCAATGCAAGACGTCGATGCCGCACTGGAAAAGTCATGGGACGAGCTTTACTTTGCCCATGTCAAGGATTATCAAGCCTTGTTTGGGAGGACAACTCTTCGTCTCTGGCCAGATGAATCTCATCTCCCAACTGATTATCGTCTCCAGCATCGAAGAGACCCAGGCCTCGTCGCGCTCTACCACCACTATGGTCGCTACCTGCTCATATCCTCCAGCCGCGATGCGCCCAGGGCTTTGCCCGCAAACCTCCAGGGCATCTGGAATCCTTCCTTTTCGCCGCCATGGGGCTGCAAGTTTACCATCAACATCAATATACAAATGAATTACTGGCCAGCCGGGCCAACAAACCTTCTCGAGTGTGCTCTCCCGCTTATAGATCTGCTGGAGAGGATGGTTGTCAACGGGAAGCACACGGCCAAGACAATGTACGGCTGCAACGGATGGTGCGCGCACTCCAACACGGATATCTGGGCAGACACGGATCCCGCTGATCGATGGATGCCGGCCACGTTATGGCCAATGGGCGGCGCATGGCTATGCATCTCCGTTATAGATACCCTCAAATTCAACTATGATGTCTCTGCTCACAAGCGCATGCAGCCGATCCTGCTAGGATGTATCGAATTCATTCTTGACTTTTTAATCCCCTCGGCGGACGGCGCACACCTGGTAACGAGCCCATCAGTGTCGCCAGAAAACACCTTCATATCTGGCCTCGGCACCCCAGGAATCCTATGCGAGGGCTCAACAATCGACATCATGATCATCGAAGCCCTCATCGACGCCTACTTCTGGAGCCTGTACAGAAACCCGGACCTGCACAGCCCCGAGATGCTCGAAAAGGTCAGCGACGTGACCAACCTCATGTCCAAGATGCCCAAGGTCGCCGTCAACCAGCAGGGCCTGATCCAGGAGTGGGGGCTCAAGGACTACGCCGAGCACGAGCCGGGCCACCGGCACGTCTCGCACCTGTTCGCGCTGTACCCGGGCCGCCAGATCGACGCCGACCACCGCCCGGAGCTGCTCCAGGCCTCCCAGAACGTGCTGCACCGCCGGGCGGCGCACGGAGGCGGCCACACGGGCTGGAGCCGGGCCTGGCTGCTCAACCTGCACGCGCGGCTCGGCGACGCCAACGGCTGCGTCTACCACGCCGACCAGCTCCTCGCCACGTCGACGCTGCCCAACATGCTGGACAACCACCCGCCATTCCAGATCGACGGCAACTTTGGCGGGTGCGCCGGCGTCGTCGAGTGCCTCGTGCAGTCGAGGCACCTGCACAAGCTGCACATGGGGAAGCCCAAGACGGTCATTGACCTGCTGCCCGCCTGCCCGGACCAGTGGTCGACCGGCAGCGTCAGCGGCATCAGGGTCCTGGGCGGGGGCTTGCTGTCGTTTTCGTGGACGGACTGGAAGATCCAAGGGACCGTGGTGCTGAGCTATACCAAGGAGCAGGCCCAAGTAGAATCCACCGTCGGTGTGTGGTTGCGGAGGTCTCGCAAGGAGTATGTTTGGTTCGAGATTTCTCCTGATGGGACAACGATAAGAATTGAGGCCGACACCTTGAATGACTAGATTTCATCCAACAATTATAGAATTTTAATTCTTGTTTGTGTGTTTGGATCTTTGTGTAAGCAGGTATAGAACAAGTGAGAATCAACAATCATAACAAGACCGCAAACAAGCTTCAAGCAAAGGATCTACGCTTGCCAAGTACAAAAAGAAAATTTCCAAACTAACCTTACATGCTTACAAAATATTCTATTAGAATATTCATTTGTCGTCTTCGTTTAATGGCGCTCAGGAAAGACGGTTTCGCTTCTCATTCTGCTACCCTAGAGCCGCGCGGCGTTTAGGGCTAATTCCCAACACCTGTCACCAGATTTCTCATACATCAAATTACTTATTTTTGGCAGTGCGTGTAAGCCGGCAGGCAATTGGGATGTATCAAAATGTTCCATCTTAGCACAGCTGCTTCTAGCACTTTGGGATAACAAATTAGAACTGGTCAGTGCGATGGTCTAGCCGCTGAGGAACTACGCATCGAGGCCGTTTGAGGCGACCGTTGAAACTTGGCTGAGCAAATCAGGGCAAGGTGTCGTAAGGCGTCGCAACATCCTCAAACTCGACAGCTCCTGCGGCGGGAATTGACTGGTTCACAGGTAACGGGCGGCTAGATATATTAAGAACCTTGCCCCTGACGGCGCGACCGTTCGGAGGCCACGCTTTACCATCTTCCGGGCGCTATGGGACTGTCCCAGGAGGATGGTAATGTTGGCTCGAAATCGCGACCAAGTGCAAGTGAGTGCATCGAAGCGCGCAACTCTCTCAAAGGTGGCATGGGGTGCGCAAGATGATGCACCTGCTTGGATGAATTTGGAAGCCCTCCCGGGCCATTGGGACTTTTTTTTCATCCCCTATATTTAGTGAATCCGAGGGACTGGTTGTTGGCTCAGAATGTAGGCCAAGCGTGAAACACCATGATGATCGGGGAGACTGACGAGATCACGGCGCGTAAATTGAAATTGAGCATGCAGGTGTTTGAATCGCAATTTCTCAAGAGAGGACGCCAATTTCTCAGAATAGGATAGTTTTTTTTTTTTTTTCTCATGAGGAGGCCTCTAGGAGTGTCAGCATAGCTATTTTTTGAATGCTGACATTGAAATTTTTTTCGCGTCAAGATGGCCAAAATGAGTATCAAGCAATCCCAAATCGACAAGGAAGAAAATCCATCCATGAAATGGGCCAGGGGCCCCTTTGGCCTTCGCCACGATCGCACTGGGGGACCAAACCCAAGACAGAACGCAAACTCTCTCCACACTGCACAGTCGTAGACGAGCGAATCTAAGAGCGCGGACCAGGTGGTTGTGGGGAAAGGGAGCGAGCGGCGGCAACCGAGAGGACGGGCGGCTAGCAGCTCGAGAGAAGGCTGTGCTGCTGAAGCCTGGAATGCCTCACAGGGCTGATTTCCCTGCCTGTTCAGTGACCTCAGGGCCCCGGTTAATGGGGCCCGCTCTAGCGGAATGAAACCGGCATCGCCACTGCGGGAGAGTTGCAGGGGGCTGAGAAAGCTCTGCGACAGACTTCAACACCATCTCCATCATCACCACCATTGCGGCTCTGCCAACTGGTGGCCTCCAGGAACGAGGTAATCAAGAGGGGAAAATTTGCTACGAGGTGGCGCAATCCAGGGGATGGGATTGGCCCCATTGGCTCTAGGAGGCCGCCGAGTCCTCAATGACAGGAGCAGAATTTTGGGGGCGATTTGGGATTTGGGGGCCCTTTCTCGTTGCGCGCGCACGTCGCTCGGTACGTGTACCCGCGGCCCAGGAGCAAACTCGGGTTTGGCATTGGACACTGCGCATGGCAAACAATGCGGCTGACGAGCGATTAGAAATCGATTTTCTGATGCTCTTCGCCTGTTCGGGGAGGGCTGCATGGGCTGTGAAGGGGCAAACAAATTTCTAGAGTAACGCTCGTCTGCGAATGCTCGTCATCTGCTGATTTGTGTTTGCGTTTCGTACGCCTCCCACGCACCATGCACCATGGCCTCGAAGAGTATCCATAATACACTTTGTTATGCACGACAGAGCTGGCAAAGATGGCTACCACGACCCAATCAGGGGCCGGGAGGCGGAGGGCAGCAGTTGACAGAGTGCTTGTGAGATGGGTGCGGTTGGGACACCTACTTGCCCGATTCGGAACCGAGATGCCGGCTGGGCAATTCGGCCCATGTCAACCAAGGAATTGAGGCATTCCATGAGTTTCGTGTATGTGCCCCTCGTGGTACGCCGGTTGCGTGTCCCCCAACGACGACATCATAGGGTTCCAGTCTAGGCAGGGTGAACTCTAGGACTTTGCGAGCCTCGGTGGCAATTTGGATCTTTTGTTCACAAGGGACTCAAGCCGTTTGAGGAATTGGGGGCGGCCGTTATCGGTTGCCTTACTAAACGGGTTCCCGCGGCAATTTAGACCGTGAACAAAAAATGGTGATGCCTGTTGCCGCTGTTTGTCATCCCGTGGCACTCGGGGCATTTACACTTTGGATTGAAGCTCTAACGGATATGTCCGTATCCTGGGCCTGGGGGTGGTGGCCCCTGCTGCGGAGTAGTTTTGGTCGAACATTCTGCCGCCTGTCTGGATGACCGACATGAGCCAGGCGAGGAGGGTCTTTGCCCTTGCTATTGCTGCGAGCTCTTTAGTTCCCGGCGGGTTTGATCGGGGCTGGTGCACGGCTGGCACGAGAGGCATCCAATGGACAATGGAGGATTCGACCTTATCGAGAAAACCAGGGTCTTTCGGGCTAGGAAATGCGAACAATGGATGATGTCTTGGATGGAGCTATAATGCAAGGCTGTGTGAGTTTTTTGTCCGATGCGATCCAAGTGCGAGGCCAGTTCGAGGCTGAGGGCTGGCCTGCGGGCCAAGCCTCCACGAACTAGACAGCCCAGGGTGTGGCGGGCAAGGGTACGACAAGCACTGCCCACAGCCCGCTCCCTCGCGAAGCTGCTCAAGTGCCCTTGCAGCACAGTAGCCGGTCTTCGACGTTACAAGGAATCGTCGACGGTCATCAACGGCGAGCCAAAGGCGCGGACCATGGACGAATAGTGGCAGATGGGTAATGGCGCCGGTCTCCATTCGTACATACACTTCTGCAAACCATTGCGGGCCGGCGAGAGCACACGCATCACACCACGCGATGACTGGTTTTTCCCTCCCACGGTCCCTGACTTCCCATTGTCCGCTCCTGCATCTAGGACGATTGCCTCGCCATGGGGGTGCATGCAAGATTCCCACCGTTGGTTAGTGCCCTCAGTGGTACATCCCGCGTGTCAAAGATGACTCAATGCCGAATAAACCAACTCTCAGTTCCCCGCGCAGATAATGACCCCATGATGTTTTCAGTCAACCGGCCGAGAGTCAAATTTTTTTTTGTCGGTGATGGAGACTTTTTGTCAGTGGTGGCCGTGTGCGCCGGCCCAAGATTGTGGAATGGTGTCGTTCAGCCCTGAATAGCGCGATGGGCGTCTAATCGTAGGCTCACAGTGTGTTTTGTTAGACTTCTAATGATAGTTTGTATCCGTCCCGATGGGATGCGTCTGGATTGGACGCCCAGAACTATTTTCATCTGGGTGGCCTCAGAAAATACATTTTGGCAGCCGATGCAGCGAGTTAGGGGTTACGAGGGTTGGCGTTTCAATGAGGGCCGCGCCAGCGGCAGCCGCAGTTGTCCATCACCAACAGCAGTAGTCCTAGGCCAAGACGAGTGGTTGAGAGGGAGTCATGGCACGATGTGTGTTGGTTCAGTCAAACTTTTTGGCGCGCGTGCTCCCGCTTGACGATGTCGATCCCGCCGCGGTGCCGGTTCTTGTCGGAACGTTGTCGGGATTGCTTGGAGGTTGATCATGTCGGTCCGTGGCAGCCTTGGACTGTGCTTGTCCGTCGGGGTTCGTCGCTCCCTCTTGCTTGGCCGCACCCACTTGCTTGGCCGCACCCTCCCTTGCTGGTGCGAGCGAGCCATGGGGAGGATAGCGAGCAGCACTGTGTGAGTGAGGGAGCGCAACGATATGGGTGGGCCGTGGCTCAGCGACAACACTGCCATTGGGTCAGTCCAGTTTATCCCCACCAAGTCGTCTTGACTGCTCGAGAAAGGCGTGTGTGGGTGCGACTCGCTGCAGGTGGGAGTCATCGGCATGGGTACCTGGGCCAAGGGCTGTACATGCCTCGACGGCAAGTCAAGTTGATGAGCGTGTGCTTGGGGGCCGTAATTTCCAGGCGACAGCGCCCCTCGCAGTCGCTGGAGGGGGCCTCTGGCAGAGCTGGGGGGAGATTTTTTGGAGGTGGCCTCTTGCAGGGCCGGGGGCTTGGGCGGGTCACGCCCAGTGCAAAGAGGCTAGGTGGGTGCCTTAGCGACCTGGGGCGCCCCAAGTACCTACCCGGCTCTTGGTAGGTGTAGGCAGAAACGGCGCCAGTCGGGAGGGGAGGGGGTGTGTGCGACACCCCCTCCACCTCAAGCAAGCTGCCACACACTACGCCCTGCACCTGCACCGCACACCTCTTACACCCTCTCACACACTCTTTTTTATATATCCTCCATGCTCGTTGCTGCGATACTTTTAAGGCACCGAGTTCCTCACCTCTCATCCATCTATTTCCCACATCATCTCTTGTATCACAGCAACAACACTGGATACCATTGCACAATAGTCCTTCACAGGCTTCCCTCTTCTATAAAGACTTGATCTCTCCCGCCTCCAACCAGACCTGAGATATCATCCAGCATCCACACCAGCAACCACACTCACATACAACAACACACAACATCCCATTGATAGCTTCCAACACTTTCAAGTTGTCTTCTACCTCGCAACCCATTGTCATCGACAACATCATACACAGCAACCGTCGCAGCAACAGCAACTCTACTCTGCATCCAGAGTTCCAGGCAAAGCCTACACAGCTCCCAACCGCGAGGACCTCTCGTCCCTTCGCTCCGGTTATAATCCAGGACACTCCTCCTGTCTACACACAGCGCAACCAGCGCCCTAATACGTTTACCACCGACACAATGTGCACCACCAAGACCTTCACCCTGGTCCACCCCGACGGCTACCACGAGCAGGTCGAGGAGCCCGTCTACTGCACCGCCGCTCACTACGGTCAACCCTGCGCCAACCCTCTTCCCTTCCAGCCCTCTCCTCAGATGGTTGGTTACCACGACGGCTCCGCGCCTTACCTTCCTCCTACACCTCAGTACAGCACCTCGCCCTCAACACCTGCCAGCCACCGCTCCGGCGATGAGTCGGACCGCTCTCGCGGCAGCTCATCCAACAGCAGCAAGAAGCGATCGTCCGGAATCTACTACAACGGCCAGAAGGTTCTGCCTCTCAGCCGAAAGGACCGCCGCGAGCGCATCGTGGTTGTCGAGAACCCCCCCACGCCTCGCACGCCGCCCCAGATGTGGAACGCGCCTCACACTGCTCCCGCTTCTCCCAACGGAAACACCTATGTTATTGAGACATCACCTCGAGACTCTAGCCGCCGCCAGCCTCTGATTGTCGACGAGCGAAACCGGGACCGCCACGTCCAGATTGAGATTGTCGACAACAACTCCAAGCGACACCGATCACGATCACACTCTCGACAGACCTCCACCTCTTCTCGCTCTGACGAGGATGAGAAGCGCCGCCGCCGCGACAAGAAGCGCGAGGAGGAGGAGATTCGCGAGCAGGTCATCCGTGCTCGCATCGCAAAGGCCAACGCCGAGATCAACAGCCGCCCCGCCGTCCCCATGGCACCTGCTCCCAAGCGGGCCTCTACCTACAAGCGACCTGCTGTCGAGGTGCGCGATGCCCACGCCGATCTGGTTGATGCCGTCCGCCGCATGGACCTTCGCGAGGAGAGGGCTCGCGAGAAGGAAGACGAAGCCCAACGCCAGCGCCTAAAGGAGCGCATGATGCCAAACCGCCGTGCCAGCGTTGGCCCCGGTAGCCGACGGCATCGTGTGCTGTACGACGATGGGCTGTACCGCTACGAGTAAGGTGTTTAGCCAATGAGGGGGCGCGCGGATGTTGATCTTTCTTATTTTCCGACTTGTAACTTTGTATCAATTGCCTCTTTGGGATGGATGGGCGGATAGCAGCATGATTTGGCCTGGGTTTTGGGAATGGTGCGCATTGCAATTATGGATCTACCAAGCAATTTTCTTTTCTTTTGTTAGCGATTGATGGCTTTTTTGGGTTACGGATATGGATCTCTATTGGGATGAAATGTATACGATACTTTGACGATGATTTTACGGGATTTTTCTTTTCTTTATTTTATTTTGATACCAGCGCAGCAGCGAGTTAACAAGGAGGAGGAGCACAAAGCGAGCAAAAAATAGCACGTGAAAATTACCAAAAAACAAAACAATGAAGATCCCCGAGCGGGAAACAATTTTGATGAAATTTTTTTGTTTCAACTGTGCCTTTGCTTGAGTGCTTTGCTTGGCTGGCCTGCGGCGAGTGACGTCGGCGGGGACCCTTTTTTGGCGTGAAAGTGTGGCATGTGGCATGTGGGATGGGATGAGGGGCATATCGGGGCCGTTGGGCCTGCATGAAACGGAAACGGATAGTTGCCTGGTCACCATCCAAGGCCCTTGTTGGATGGGCAGTAAGTGATAGATGGATTAGATAGTATCAACAACGCTTTGTCGCTTGCATTTCCCGCAGAGGGTGCGGCGGCCAACGCAATCATGTCTGTTCCCCTCTTCGGGTCGTCATTGCGCGACGTCGTGTCACATCCTCCATGGCCCATTCTCAGCTCGGCCGGGATCCTACACGTTGTGCCCCGGGGTGGGTTCTGTCAACTTTTTTTTTTCTTCTTCTTTTTTGCCTTGTGTGTCTTGGGGGGCCTCTATTTGACGTCGCCCTCGGTTGAAACCTGATTGACCACTCAATTCCGTCCAGTCCATCGACAGCTCGGGCCTACCTCGTTCCCCATCCTCCTCTTCCTTGCCCTTGCACCCCCTCCCGGGCCCGGCCATTGACCAGTCGCGGGCCAGTGACTCACGGACGAACGAGTCGGAATCTAGACGCGGACCGCCGCGCGCCCGAGTTATATCTGCAGGTTGAAGGGGGAGCGGCGGCGGACAGCGGGGATGAGGGATGGGGCCTTGGGGCGGCCTTGGTGCCCGGGTATCAGGCTAATGACGTTGTTGCTGTCGAATCGAAACAAAACAAAAGATGAAAAGTGACGTCCCAGGTGTCGGGTACATTCTAGAGTCACCCCGCGCAGAGGTACATGCCCCGCACCTTATCGATTACTGACAGCACTGTCTCTCTCCACAAGCCTCTTTGTCTTGTGTCGGGCTGCGGCGGGAAGGGAGAGACGTCTTAGTCACCACTTAGCCTCCGTCTCTTTCACGAGCAACCCAGTTGGTAATTAGCCCATGGCTGCCTGCGGTTGTGGGACGTGGGGCGCTTTTCTTTCGGGAATGCACTGATGCATCGCCAATCGGCCACCCTTGGCGACAGAGAGAGGGTGGTCTGGAAGATGCCGTGCCCAGCCAAGGTACATGCGGGGAAACAAAAAAGAGGACTAGAAAGTGTATCAGAAGTAAAGTGGTGGAACCCGTCCCAGGCAGACAGGCACTAAACGGGCAACCGCCGAGAAAAAATGAGGGTATTCTGTATAGGACTTTGCAGTAGCAATTGAGCGCGCCTTGGTGTTTTTTTGCGCGCCATCTTTTCTTCTCTGCCAATGTTACTTTTTGGTGTTGTTGAAGAATCTCGTGGCGGAGCATCTGCATCTATGCACATTTGATGATGCCATCTGCAAGTGACGTACAGGTAGCATAGCATTGACGAGCAGCTCATCTGCACATTACACCGCTTCTTCAGTACAACCCTTTGTCAATTCCACGTTGCTTCCATGGCATTCACACATTTTTGCCACAATGATATTTCGGCCATGGAGCGATTCCCAAAGTGAAATTCCGAACGCACTGTCACCATTGTCGATGTCGTGCATCCTTTAGCACTTTCGGGCTTCCCCCAATTGAAGCTAGCCCAGGACTTGCTGCAAGGAAAAGTCCACCCCACGGGAACGAGACAATTAGAGGGAAAAAATGCAAAGTGTAAAAAGGGGACTTTGGTTCGGTCGGCCAGGGGGGGATGTATGTACCGAGGTTCCCACTTGGAGTTAATGGCGCGCCCTTTTGGGGAGGAAGCAAGACAGAGATAGCCTGGGGTACTTGGTGACATGCCATGCGGGTTCCCGCTGCGTGCGTTCGATAGAGGCAGCGACTACTACAGGGCGCGGCGAGGCGGCTTCTCGGGCGGGCTCTGATCGGTTCAATCAACCGTCGCTCCCATGACTGGCACCCTCGTCCAGGGAGGGGTCGATCCTTCGGCAATCGAGTCAACTCTGTATCTAAAGGTGCGGGGCACGTATGTTTGCCAGGCAGCAGGGCCGCTTGAATTGGCTGCCACCGGCCTGTCACGCACTGCTTCGAGATTTTCTCGGTGGTTGTGTCTTGCTTTCTTTTTCTGGTCATCGTGTTAGTTGGTTTGGTTTAGTCCAAGCTAGGGCCGGACTTGAAGATGCGGGCGTCGGATACGAGCTTGTGAGGGCGACCGACAGGGCTTGAGTGTGTGAGTGTCGCCCACCTTCTTTCGTCTCTTTCTTGGCTTGATGGGGATGCAGCAGCGACAGCTCTTGCACTTTTCTGATAGCGAAAGCTGCCCTGGTACACTAATACAGTACACACACAATGCGCGCACGCACACACACACACACGCAAACTTACAACACACACACACACACACACACACATACAGCACCAACTTGCATATCCCACCACATCCCGTCAATCACAACCGTCGCCGCTCATAGGAACAGGAAGTCCGAAAGCAAATGAATAAATCATGCATGTCTCTGGCCTCTCTGCACACGCCCCCTCCCACCCAGTTCGTCCCGCCGTCGCATCAAGCCACCACCTCGCCCCAGAGTCGTCTCTCCGCGAGCAGCCCATTGGCGATTCGGGGCCTTGTGCGCAGGATGCAGAGTCACCCGGACAGCACCCGATCTCGGCCGGAGGGTGGGTGGGTGTGCGTGTGAGTGGGCGGGAGCTGGTCCTATGACTAGACCGGGCCATTGAGGGTGGTGTGATTGGACGCTGCGACTTGTCAATGTCTCGGTATGCCAATGGTTTGGTGGTGTCGACTGGGGTTCGCTCGACGACGAACCTCCCTCCGTGAATGTTTTCATGTGCCATCGCGGCCGACGGAGACGTGGGATTTGAAAGCGGTGAGAGAGTCATGACTTGGCTTAGGAATCCTTTGCATGTCGTGGCTTTCGATTATGAGTCGAGACTATGCCGTCGGGGTTGTATGAGGACACCACCGCGTCGGAAAACCATTGATATTCCGGCTGAGACATGCGGCTGCGAGCCTTGTTATCTTCCCCCAACTTTCACCTCGACTCACCTAACCTCTCACCTCAGCTCCTTTGCCTGCCACTTTTCATCCCACCCATCCTTCACCGCCTATACTGTCTGAATAGCCTCGTCGACAACGTCTCATCCAAGAGACAACTGGCCCCCTGCCACCCACCAACACGAGCTGTCAATCCAGCGCTATTGCTCGCCGCCGTTGCCCAACAGGGCATAAAAATGTTCCTCATGACCCTCGCCTCACCTCCCTCAGCTGAAACATTTGAGACACCACCAACATATTGAGATGTGAAAAAAGAGCAGGGAAGAACAAGAAAGTCGCCTTCTTGCTCAACCCCACAGCCTTGCATCAGCCATCTCATCACCTGAACACTCCCCCTTCCCAGTTTTTTTTCTGTCTGTCTGGCTGGCTGGCTCTCACCTTTCCCAGATTTCTCCAAGTGCCACAAAACACTCGCAACGCGCCGCTCCGGCTGCAACCTTGACTTGCGACCCTCCTCCACCAACAAGAGACCACGAGGCCACCCTATTTCTGCAAGACCGGATTTCCGAAGTTATATGGATCGTCGCTTCCCCCCCGGCTTTTGCGTAATCCGGGGGAACTAGGAGGGAGTCCAGAGCGTAATTGTTGCGTAACAGGTTAAGCCGTGTGTATGGGTGGGACTAAAACGGTCCGTCCTTGCCCAGAAGCTTTCGTGATGCCCTCCCAAGCACAACCCTTTTTCTGGTACGCGTCAGCCCGGTTGGGTTGTAGTCAGACGTGAGTGGCCACCGGGCTCGGGTTTGCATATTTCGGTTCTCACGGGTGGCGGCAAAGGCTGAAGTTGCCAAATATAGAACCGGATGACGGAAACGGAAGCAATGTGCACAAAAAAGACGATGAATATAGCTCAATTATGGGCAAATCAGGGTATCGAAAACGCGCCTCCCACATCGTAGTTCCGTTCGTGTATCAATCATGCCCCCCAGTGTCAAAATGCCGTTGTCAAAAATAAATGCCGTTGCCTATAACAAACCATGCAAGCTCCAAATTTCCCACTTTGGTCCGACCCATATGTCCTGTAACTATGCATTTCCACGTATTTCCCAAGTTTGCTTACCTCCTCTTATCCATTTGTATATGTTTCCAAAGGACACGCTTTGCTCTAACGTATGAAAAATGGTGAGATTGTGTGTGTCCGTTATCTGAGTAGTGTGTGTGTGTGTACGAGTGTCTGATGGAAAAATGGCCACATGTAGAAGTGTAGTCGTAGTAGTGGTGGTTATATCACGGCCAACGTCAGCCAGCGGCCTGCGGCTGCTCCCGAGGCTTCCTCGACAGCCTGAGGGCGGGCATCTCGAGGTTCACCAGCGCGCGCTCGGCTGCGCCGGCCCTGAGGTTGTCGTAGTGGTCCTGCAGGCGCTCGACGCCGACGACGAGCTCGAAGCCGGCCAGGAAGCAGAAGCTGATCTCGAGGCGGGCGAGCTCCGCCTCGCTGACGCCGCCGACCTTGGCCATCTTGCTGTGGGGGTACGAGAGGTCCTCGAGCGCCTTCATGGCGACGCGCAGGCCGGCGAGCACCAGGCGGTGGGCGTTGCGGCGGGTCACGGGGATGGCGCGCTCCTCGACGGCCAGGCGGTGGATGTACAGCGACGTGGCGAGGTAGACGGCGGTGCTCATGGGGCAGAACTGGTGGAGGCGCAAGAGGTACTGGTTGATGCTGATCGGGGGCTCGTTCTTGCTGTAGAACTTGCGGGTGATGGCGCCGTGCTGCAGGTTAATGGGCTGCGAGTCGGCCCCGACGATGATGTACGGGGCAGGGTTCTGGGGAGGCGAGGCGAAGCCTGAGCTCTGCTTGAGCTGCACGCCGTCAATGGCCCCGGAGCCGTCCTCGCCCTGCGCCTGCGCGGGTGCGCTGTTCTCCTTGTTGCTTTGCGGCTCTGCTGCTGCTGCTGCGGCAGCGGGGGGTGCGGGCGACTTCCTTGCCGCCTCGTGCCTCTTGGCCTCCAGCTCGGCCTGCTTCAGCAGCTGCGCGAGGTTCTTGTCCGAGTGCGTCCGCGCAATGTTCTCCTTCTCGGCCTGCATGCCGCTCATGTGCGGCACGGTCGGCGACTTCGGCGGCGGCGTTGGCGGCACGTCGCCAGTCAGCCTGACGAGCAGCTCGACGTTTGCGCTCAGCAGCCTGAGCGCCTCGGACGGGGGCATTTGGAAAATGACATGGCTGTCAGCGGGCTTCTGCGCTGCTGCTGCGCTGCCACCATTGCCGGCCGTCGCGGCTCGGGCGTCGTTGTAAGGCAACGGGGCTGGTGGCGGGTGCGTGCCGGCGGTTGCATTCGGCTCTGCGTGATGCAACTGGATCGTGGCTTTCGGTTGGTGTATCTCAGTCATCACGGCGGCCGAGGGTGGATTGGACATGACTTGGAGGTTTGATCGTAAAAAATAAGGGGGGGTGGGGGGTGAAGGAGTTGGGTTGGTTTCTCTCTTTTTTCTTCACGAGATGCAGCCGTTGACACACCTCAGTCGCTTGAAGAGGACCAGACGCTCGAGAAGATCCGACTCGCCGCTTTTCATGATCTCGTCGATCGAGACTCGGACGCGCCCAGGAGAGAGAGAGGTCGGCGGGGTATTGTCGTGGGGCAATTCGATGGCTTGGGGAGCGCAACTCGCAGACTAATAAGGTGGGACAGCAAGTGGATCTGGTCCCTGGCAGGGGCGGGAAAAATAATCAAGGGCCCCGGATTAATGCGACCTGTTGATATCGAGACTATGCGCCGTGGTTGATATCTCGAAACGACGGCAGCGGCCGGCCTGCGGGAGACGACCCAGAGCGGCTCAGTCGGCGCCGACCGGGTGCAGGCTAGCAAGTAGCTGGATGAGGCTCCTCGGGAGGAGGCAGAGGAAGGGTTGCAATGCAATGGGTGTGCGGCCCAGGCGCGATATCAGATGTTTGGCAGCAACAGGAGCGTGTTGGCCTTTGGCTCTGGGTGCTGCGGCGTGCTGATCTCGATTGACACGACGCCGTTGTTGACGCTCACGACGAGGCGGCACGTGGTGCGGGGGAGGAACTCTGTCAACGCCAACAGCCTGCTCCCGACTCGCCCGTTCCCTTTGGGCCGGCACGATATCCAAACAGTCCCTCTCACAGGAATGCTGCCGCCTGTTAGTGGCAATCGCTCGAATCTCGGCGGCGTGGGCTAATAAAAAAATATACTTTGGGCGCTATGTCCTAGTCGCTCTCGGGCCGTGTCTCTCACAATTATATATCTGCGGCGGGCAGGAGCGAAGGCGGGCGAGGCTGGCCTGCTGGAGGGAACAGACAGTGAAGAGGGTGGGCGTCAATGGGCGACCCAATATCCAAGGGGAGTGGAGTGGGAGCAGGAGGAGGATGAGGAAGCAGCAAGGGCTCTTGTTGTTTATATAGATCTCTTATTAAATGAAACTGGGCCCCAAGCCAATTGAATGCGAGCCTTTTCAATACTTCGGCGGCCCAGACCCCAGGAAAAAAAACAACCACAGCAGCAGCAGCAGCAACAGCGCACACCTAGCCGGAAAAGCAAGTGTCGTCTGATCTCCCAATTAATAGAGCCGCCCGAATCGCAGGGGATGAACCACGTCTCGTCTCGTCTCGTCTGGTGCAGCCCTGCCCGGACAGCAAATTCCAAGCCAGCGAAGCCACCCCGGCGCCCAGTAAAATGACAGCGACGCTCAGGGGCCCCGGGCCGGCACCTGCTCCTGGGGGCCGCCCTCTGGGCCCGCCCGACCTGCTGCTGCAGTGGTCCTCCAAACAACTGGCAGGGCTTCCCTGGCCAGGCCGGCACCAGCGGGAACGGGATCCCCCCATGGCGGCCCAAGAAGCCCAGGGCAAGGGCATCAATCTTTCTCACCAGCCCGTCGGTCCTAAGCCTCGTGGGTTCTGTTATAAGCATTTTTGGTATTAATTTTAAGTGTCCATTGTATTTCCAATTTTTGCCGTACAAGGCCCCGTCCTATTGCCCAGATGCAACATGGACGTCCCTTGCCAAGTTCCCCATCGCCGACGCGGCCCTCCACCTTTGGCCGTGCCTACATCATCCGCGGATCGGATCTATGCTCGGCGAAATCAGAGCACTTCTAGAAGCCCGTCTCGTAGTTCGTGTGCTCTGTGGATAATCTCTCTGGCGGCTCGCATGGATGGGCTCGAGCCTGGAACCCGACCACTTACCCCATTGGGATCATCCAGAACACCATGTGAGCCAGGCACGGCATTGAGGAATTGGCCCTCCTGATTAGTCGCCATGTCTCGTCCGCGTGCCAAATCCCATCCCACCTCTCTGCCTCTCTAGCTATCCCAAGCTCCCCCCCTCCCCTGTCTCGCTTTCGTTTTTTATTTGTTTCCGTTTCTTCTGCCGGGCTGATGCCAATTTCGCTCTGCATCGCTGGGCTGCTGTGACAGAATTGGAAGAAAGTCACCGGCGTGGTCTGAGCTCCCCCAGACAAGCCAAATGTCCGTTGGGCCAAGCCAGGAACAAGCATAAAGCGCGGATCCCCGGTCCAGGCGAGGAAAAGATTTGCTCCGGAGGCGTTCGACTTGCAGCCGTCAACTATTTGAGTTTGATCAGTTGACTCTGTCGCCGCCCTTCCCCATTGGAGGGATCCTGCGGTTCCAGACTGATCGGCAGTGTCGTTGGGGGGGTTTGAGAGAGACACGAGATATGGCGGAGCGATACGACTGGTGTATCGGAGCATCCCTCGTCGCCTCCGCCGCGAATACGCTCCAAACCACAGGACATCTGCTCCAATCCCGCCACTGGCCCATCTAGAACGCCCGCTATTGGGCCATTGTCGGCATCTAGACCTCGGCTTTCTGACACGTAACACGCTCTAATGTCAAGGTAGCGAAATGTGGTACGCGCTATAAGCCAGCCCTTGGTAGCGAATATAGGCCCACAGAAGCAGCCAGTTTATTCACAAAAACAAGGTTGGTCGTAAAAAAGCAAAGGTTTTTGCGCCTAATTGAAAACATTGCATCCAATTGCCGTCTGCTCGGGCCGTGATGAACAATTGGTGTGTCAAACGTGAACAAACACGCATATTCTAGTCACAATGACCGAATGACTGGTTGGGGTGGTGTGGTACGATGACAGCAATTGAGTTGTAAGCTCATTCTCCGACATGCATTAACTAGTTCAATTGGAACGAATAGCAGCTACGTGATATGGGACGAATGCAATGTGACGGTACTTGCTTTGGTGGCGAACGATGCCCTGTTGTCATTTGATATCAGCGCCGTCCATGTTGAGCCTCTTGCGCGGCACCCCTGCGAGATGCCGAGCCAATTCCCCTCCATGTTTTGCAGGCCGTGTGGAACCAATCCCTGGGGGTGCTGAGTCCTCCCCACGTGCTGGCGAATGAGTGCAGACTGGGGGCGGCGGCGGCGGGTGGAGAGTTTGAGGGTATCAGTGCGAGAGGTGTGATAAGTTTGCCGATCATATGATGCGATTGGGCGCGTCGCAAAATAAGACCCCAGCTCCCAAAAAGAGAAGGGGTTGCATCTGGATGGATCCAATTTCTGCTTCTGCTTGGGCCCCAAGCACTGCCAGATTGACCTGCGACGTGCTTTAGCTTTTCCTGCCTGGTTTGCTCTGGGGTGAGCTGGCGAATGGGATCGACAAAGTGTCGGCCGAACTGACACTGTCGATCTGCCACGAATGAGCCGAGCGTTTGCCAGCATGCGCTTTTATGATATGCGTTGGGGGCGCTGTAAGGTAAAAATTGACGTGACTGACAAGTTGCAACATGTGAAAAACACGATAAATTGGTGAGTGACCTAATCCCTTGGCCTTGGAGCTTGGTTTTGTGGGGTATGTGTAGTGTTACCTTATAGTACCGAAAGGGATAGCTTGACTTGAGGGTATCGTAATAGCTGGCCAGAATGTTATTGGCGGATGACTGCCAAAAAGCCACATGCCGAGGTTGGTATCCGTGCCAAGACTTGTCAGAACCACTGACTAATACAGTTAATTGCCAGGAGCAATACGAAAAAGGTTCAATGCGAACTGAGGGCCGGAGATGCGACTTCTCTAGCTCAAATTCACCGCTTAGTCAGGCTCCTATGAAGTTTCGCTTCGTTTTCACCTATGCCAGGATATTTTGGAACAGTTTTTATTCATTATCTTAAAATTTGTTGTCATAATTCATTAGTCGAGCGCCTAGCAGTTGGGAGCCACCTTGCAGTCCACCACGGCCGACTGGCCGGCCTGCACCTTTGCAATCGCCTCCTTCAGCACAGCCTCGAGATCCGCCGTCTTTTCCACGCGGGCAGCATGGATGTCGCCGCCGGCAGCAGCCTTTGCAATTCCGGCGTAGTCGGGCACGGGATCAAACGAAATGTTGATCTCCTCGTTTGTTGCCGTTGAGCCGAGGCCGTTGGGGTGAACCAGCAGCAGAGATCGTCGAGGGGCGTTCCATCCTGTGACTTGTTAGTACTGTTTTTTCGCACGCGCCAACAAGAATAGCCGGCTGCAATTTTACTTACCCTTGTTGTTGAGCACAATGGTCAGGACAGGGATGTTGTATCGCTTCGAGATCCAGTAAACACTTCCGGGAACCGTGAACAGGTAGGTTCCGTCGCCGACAATCTGCACGACAAACTTGCCCTTGTTGTTGCCGCCGTGCTCGACATCCGTGGCGAGCTTCATGCCCATGGCACCACCACCGGACCAGCCAAGGCCACCACCACCGCAGTTGATCCACGAACCAGGAATTGTGGGCTGCAGGTTGTCGTGAACAAACTGTGTGTTCGTCACGGCCTCGATAGCCCAGAGGGTGTCATCGGGGCAAAGATCCTTGAGGGTCTTGGAGAGATAACCGGTTCCAAAAGTTCCGTCCTCCAGGGGCTCGGCTGCCTTGGCAATGGCTGCGAGTCTCTCCTCATAGGCCTTGACAACTCGGGGCTCTGACTCAGCGTTGTTCGCCTCAAGCTTGCTGGCATGCTCAGGGGCCTTGAGGGCAGAGGTGATTTGCTCAACAGAGGTCAAAGCATCGGCACGGTACCGCGCGTTGGACTGGATATAAAAAACGGGCATCTGCTGCTTGAGAGGGTCGACGTCGATGTGGTAAATCTTGGCATCCGCGCGGGGCTTGCAGCGGGTCTGGATCCAGGGCACATCGCAGTCGAGGACAACAATGGCATCGGCCGTGGTGATGGCATCATCAGCGCCAAACTTGAGGCCCAACCAGCCGGGGTGGTCTGCGGGGAAACACATGTCGCTGCCGCCAGTGTCGAGCACTCGGAGTCCCTTGACCGTGTTGGCGAGCTCTACCAGGGCGCCGGGGAGCTTCTGGTTGCGACCTCCATAGCCAGTGATCAGCAGAGGCTCCTTGGCGCCGGCCAGGGCCTCGGCGATCTTGGTAACAGCGTTCTTGGGAAGACCACCAAGCTCGACGGGATCCCAGTGGTCCTGGTTCAGGGAGTAGGGAGTAATATCGGCCTCCATAACTTCTCGTGCGCCGCACAGATAGACGGGTCCCTGGGGGTCGGAAGTTGCAAACTGAAGCGCTCGGTTCACCATCTGCTTCACATTGGTTCCCGACTTGATCTCGCCGGCATATCGGCAGTACTGGGATACAATTTGCTTCTGGTCGGGGACATCCTGGATCCAGTGGATGTACTCGGTGCGGCTTCCTCGCAGCTCGCCATCGCAGGTAAAAGGTGACAGGCCGGCGAAAACCAGGACGGGGGCTCGGCCGGTAGACGAGTTGTGCACAGCAGCTCCCAGGCCCTGGGTACCAACATCAACGTGGACAATTACGCACTGAGGCTTTCCGGTTAATCTGGCATAACCGTCTGCCATTGACATAGCCACCATCTAACGTTGCAGGAAATAAAATATCAGCCAATGGTTCACAGCGTGGGGGGTTGTCTCGCATTGGGCGAACCCACCTCATTGGGGCATGTAATAATGCGAGGAAATTGGCCCTTTGCCTCGCGCTGGCCCTTGACCATGGCCTCAATAATGCTGGGGTGGTCAGAACCCAAATTTACAAAGCAATGGGTAATGCCGGCCTCCCAGATGGCCTCAAAAAAGGCAAAGGATGCGGTATACATCTCGGGGTTAGCTGTCGAGTATTGACGAGTCACAATTCCACGTGGCGATGGCAGGGTGATGGCGGTTTGCGGCCCGGATTTCTGGTCCCTGACCGTTGTTAAAGAAGAGACGAATCGAGCCCCACGACTCGACGGAGAAGCGGCGAGGCACTTGTTATATCCACGCAAAGCAGAGGACCCGGCTCCGGCTGCCCCTGTACGGTAGCATCTTGACAGGATCGGAGCGGCCAATCCTGCGCGTTGCAGCATGCCCATTGTGAGTTGGTCTATGTGGGCACTGTATCAGCATATCTGGAGGGGCTACATTCGCCGGGGCCGTGTGGAGAGAGGTAGGGAGGGGTCGGGACGGGGAGGGAGGGGCTCGCTGCCAGTTGCACTGTAAGTGGCATGCCGAGGGCCTGCTGCACCGGGAAATGGAGTCGGGAAGAGCTGGCAGATGGGGCGCGGCCGACTTGGCGCCGGCGCAAGGATCCTGGTGCCGGGCAGGGGAGACATGTGGCGGCGAGAGCTTAGCCGACGACGGCCAACAGCATTGTTGATGGAGCTCTTTTCCGAGAGCTCGCTAGCAGAGGCATCGGACGACAAGTGGGTGCGGATTTGTGGGCGAACAGCAGACGGAATGGGCGCTTGCACCAGGCCAGGGTTGTGGTAGTATCAGACGGCAATACCCCGTAGCGAATGTATGGATTGAGGATGATGGGATCCATTGTGTGGGGACGGTCACGGAAGTGCAGAGAGGAGTGCCTTGGGTGGGTAAAGGTAGCTGACCCTGAGGGCCGTGACAGATGGGTTATGTAGGTGTGTAAGTGAATGCGGGGTGGCTTGGATGGCCAAAATTATGAGACATCGAGTAGGGATGGGCGTGCTATTGGAGGATGGGCAGCCATTAAGTCGGATGTGGTTGGAGAAGTGGTGGGTGTGCATACGTGTGGTAAAGGAATTGACCACCTTACCTAATGTAGAGCTCGGGATAACCAGACAAGAAGAGGATAGAAAACTCCAAAACAAAATAAAAATTCGCTGAGCTAGTATGTATTACTCAAGGAGAGGATGATTAAGGAGGAGGGAGGAGCTTTGTTTGAAGGATGTTGGAGGAAAGATGGTTGAGAAAGTCAACCTGGGGAAGACGGGTTTTGTTGACGGGCCAAACAGCTTCGCCCATTACCTAACCGCTCTCCTGGATCGATGCTTTGAGCCCTCGTCGGCCTCGGCACCGACGCTTCTCCTTATCGCGCCCTTTGGCCAGTTTCGGTAGGTTTGCCCCTCCTCCGCCCTTGGGGCTGCTTGTTTTGTCTTTGGGGGGCGCGTGCGACACGGCCAGACGACGATTGCGGAGGCGGAGCCAAAACGTGGCTTGTGCCGCGACTGGCCGTTTGCGCCGGGTGCAGTTTAGGGGGATGACTATGCCGTAACACAATGGCCACGAGGACACGGCGACGAGGGTTGAATCGTTGTTTATAGCTGGTGATTCGCCGACGGGTTGGCGCAGCGCCGGGCAAGGGATGCGGAGAGGGCAATCCGGGGACTTGGTCGATTGAGTTTGCCCTCACAGACGTCATGACAACGACAGCCTGCTGTGTCATGACAGCTCCGCACCCGTGGCCGCGCACGACCGTATGGGTACCCAATTGCTCCGGAGCAGCTCCCTTGAAACCAACAGATAACCATTCTTCATGCAAGGCGGGGGTCCATGACCACCTTTTCCGCGTCATGCTGCGGTGCTCTCTTGTTGCTATTCAGCATCGCATCGCATTCCAACGCCACCTTATCCGGAAATGACCCACCCAGCTCCGGCTCAGCGTTCGTTCCCCTCCCACTCCCTATGTACAGGCGCGCCCTACTGCTCCTTATTATGTACAAGCTCGAGTGGGCCCAGAGATCAAGCTCAGGGCCCCACAAGTGACGCCATGGGCAACCCCTCAGTGTTCGCTCGGGGAAGCTTCAGAGAGCGGCTCGTCGCTGATCGCCGCTCTCTGCAATCCCTCTAGCTCGTTTTCCGGCCACTGGCTGCAGCGAAGCAGACAGAGAAATATGGTCACGGGAAACCATACCCACTGCCGTCTGCCCCTAACGTGCATCCCCCTTGCTAGCGAGATTCAGTGGCCAAGACTGAAGCGTCGTCTCCACTCATCCCCGCACTCTCCCAATGTTGTATTCGAGGACCGTCTACAGATTTAAATCATAAATGAACCAGAACAAGCCGTGGCCAGCTAAAAATTTATACCAAATCGAAAAGTAAAGTTTTATACAGTTTATTCTTATTTAAACCGTCTAGAAGCTACTAATGTCGTCCTTCACAAACCTCACTTACCCCAATTTATCCCCGCAACCAACGCCGAGGCCCGCGCACTGACGGCCCCGGCCTCCATCGGCGACAGACGGACCAAAGCGGCATTCGTCGGGGGTTCTTACTATCACCGGCTCGGCTCAAGGGGTCACGCGATGTCATATTATGCAATTTTTGGACACTGTAAACGTACCAACCTTCTGGTTATTATTAAATAATAATACTCTAGATCCACTAACGTCTGGTGATCTTAATCAGCCTGAGCCAATCTCCCACATTTCAATCGCACATGTTGTGGGTTGCTGAAGATATTGTTCGGACACTAACCCTTCTTGGTATTCTATATATGCTATAGTTGGTTTCCCCGACACTGTTCCTGCACTTTCCTTGCATTCATTTTCATATCAATGTCTCCGGCACACGCCGAGTTGGCATCTGAAACCTATTTCTACACCCGCAGGCCATTTCTAAAAGTTTTGGTGCGCGCATGGAATGTGAGCAGTATATCATGGTCTAGTGCCGGTGTGGATACGCCACCACATCCGATGCCGTGTCCGCCATCGCCCCGCCTTCCGAGTTCCATATCCACCCGCGAATCATTCCCTTCGACATCTTATGCATTTGCTCAAAAAATATATGATGCTTTGGCTAGATGGCACACCCTAGCTTCAATATCCAACTCGTTTCAAAAGAATTATGGGCTGTGCCTGCTACTAGCACCGCAAGCTCCACCTTTGCCAAGTATCCCAAGTTCCCCAACCAGTTGTCTAGCTTAACCGGCGCCATTCTTTCTCCGGCACTTGGTGTCCTGTCCTAGCCACTTATTGCTTCCATGTAGCAGAAAATGCCCATGGTCACCCTTCCAGATTCTTGAACAATAATAAAGAGAACCCCTAAATGAATGATCCCTGAAAGATAACCTCTTAGGCCTCCTTTGGGATTATTTTTGCGTTAGAAGTTGTGATTATTTGACTAAGCCAATTCGTACAGTGGCTAGAAGAAGTACTTTTGTTGCAATCATTCATGGGTTGGATTGCACAGAACCTAACTGGTTGTGGTATTGCTGACACCACAACGCATATCCTTCTAGTATAATGATTAGGTTCCATGCTGTGGCATCCTTGCATCGACGATGGTTTTCAATTTAAATCCAAATTTATATCATATCCAATAAATACACGCCATGACCAGTTATTCCCAAATTCCCGATGGCACCGCTCAAAGAATTTCCGAAAGTAGCTCCCACGCCATATCAGAAGATAGACTAGATTTTCCAATTGAAGCCAATATCGAACTGCCCGCTCTCCGGTATCTTTAAGTGTGAGCATCGAACCCGGCTATTATTTGCATCCAGGAACCCCCCTTGGTCAACGCCCTGCTTGGCTATTTGGTTGCCCCACCAATCCAACCGAATCTCGGCTCGTTGGAGAGCGAAGAACATGACCAATCCCGATATTCCAATTGCAGCAATAAATGAGCTGGTTAGTACGTAGGCATACCTCTCCCACCAAGTTTTGTATCTTCGCTTGATGAAATAGTTGAAGAAGAGGGCCATGACAACGGTTCCTTGCATGTAACTCCAATTGTATGGCGACCACCCAAGTGGACCTGCGAGGAACGTGGGTGCGTTCACATTTCTCCAGAACGACCGCGGCCATTTCCGTGACAGGAAGTATACTAGTACCGGAAGGATGACACCCATTGGGATGAGGTAGACAACGGCGTGGTACGGGCCTCCAACACCGAAGAGTCGGCGAGGCCCGACTACACCCCATATGACAGATGCCATGAAATAGCCGTGTGCGTGGGGGCAAGTGAAACGCTCCTTTTGATGACTATCGCAAAGATCTGTGATGTTGCGCAAAACCCAATGGTTGACGCCCAGAGCCACGAATCCGGCTATGAAAGTCGCGTAGATTTGGGCTCCGAAGGCCCATCGTGGGGGGATCTTCGCGTAGTGGGCCAACTTGAGGTCGGACACAAAGTTGAGAGATTGCGATGCCGACATGAAGCTAAACATCTTGAAGATCATATTCGGAATAGTCCTTCCTTCCAGTGCGTAGCCTCCTACGACCATGGCGAGAAGACTGGTGGAAATTTCCATGTTGGTGATGGCCGCGAGCATTCCGATGGGGATTTGTAACACCATGGTAAAGATGAGTGCCAAAACGATTCCCCAGATGGGCATTCCTGTCGGCCACATCGTAACTGAGATGCAGGCTAATATGAATGAGACTGCCAAGATGACCAGGTACCACCAGTGTGGGCATTCTGGGTAGGCAGACATTAGTCTGTTGTGGATGTCATTGAACTCATCCGATTGCCTGTTTTTCGGCCACATTCCCTTTATACCTTTGATGATGTCCTTTCGATGCCATAGTATGATATGAGTGGGCACTGCGAGATAAAGAGGGAAGAAAAAGACAAAATTGAGAAACTGCGTGGCTGTGACCAATGGCATGCTGTATTCATAGTATGCAGTCTCATTGAGGGTGAGTTGGCTTGTCAAAATCCGCTTGACATCGTAATAATTGCCGCTATTATCATAGACCCTGTTCCCATTTATAGGGAAGTATGCGGTGTTGAATACGTTGTTGAAGTATAGAATCGGAGTGATAATGAACCCCGCGATAGCCATCCCAACCGCACTGTTCATTAACGTGAATAGCGGTGTGATTATGGGGTCTCCGAGATATGTGGCGATATTCCAATCCAAGGTTGGCAGTGGGTTGATACCCAGGCCGCATGTGCTACCGGCGATCAGGGCGAGCGTGACGCTTCCTGGGGCAATCCAGGTTGGCCAGTTAAATAGAGCAAGACCTTCAAAGAGGAAGTTGGGAACCCAGTACCAGCAAAACATTGCAGTGAAGCAGATCATGAAGAATCGATACCGCGACATTTTCCAACCATGGGCATTTACACTTCCCTTCTGGCCGTCGTCCTTGTATAATGCTTTGGTGAGCGCAAGAGTGGCCAAAGACTTCTGCCAGATCATGGACGCTGGATACACAAGGAACCGGCGAGCCATTCCAGCACAACCATACCCAATGAGCTGAGTCGCCAGAAGGGTGACGATTTGCCAGGGTATACTGTTGGAAAGCACTTTTTCTCCGTAGAAGCGATCAAGCTTCAAAACCTGGATGATACTGACCACGTATGCGCCTGTGGAGTGACCTCCAAATGCTACATTTGCCATGATGGCAATCAAGACGTGTTCCTTCTGATTGAAAGGGCCAGGGTTGAGAGTGAAGCTAAATGACCCGATACGGAACACCTTTTTAGGTAGCAACTTGGCCATGAGCACACCAAGCGGCATAGACAGCAGCTGCACGACATACGTAGAGATGTGTATGCTTGGCAACCTCAAGGAGAAAAACTGCTGGATGGCGGTTCCGATGATGGTGAACAGTGTTCCTATAAACAGCACCCTGAATGTACCGACAGGTAGGGTTGGATCATCGGTCGGATCGACTATGGCGCGCACTTCGGGATAGGCAGAGTTGTTGAGGATCAAGTCCTTTTGGGCGTCGAATTCGGCGACGATGGTCTTGGCCAGCTCAGGGTCGCCAGTCCCTTGTTTCCGATCGTCGAGATACTTTCGGGCGCGATCGATGATCTCAGTTGGGAAGTTTTGATCCATCTCATATTCGCGAACTAGATCCTTCAGGGATGAGACGAGGCTACTGTTGGAGTTAGCCCCAGGAGAATCAGTTCTGGCGTTTTCCTGTTCGTCGCCGCATCCCCCGGTCGTTCGAGCTTCCTCCTCTGGGATTCTCGGCATCTTTCTAGAGGCCGAAAACATTTTGACGAAAGTCTGAAGAGAATGAATACACTTCGATGGAAAAAAAGAGTCCAAGGGAGATGGGACTGTTGGAAAACAGGGCCTGCAATAGGCTTGTATACTGAAGAAATACAGGCCATTGGAGATACCGGGAGAGGAAAATAAAAAAAGAACACAAGGGTATCGCAGCATAGGTGCAAACTTTTGCTGTGCAAAGCTTGTTGCGTTGGCCCAAACCACGGTTCAGTTACCGCTGTGGGTTCAAGAACTAGGTTGGGTGACCTTGCTTGCCCGCTGAGGCACGCCTTATCGATAGAAAACATTATTTACTCTTGGGGATCCTTCTAGGTTACAGCATTTGTATCTGAAATAGACAAAATAATAGCTAAATAAATATATTCTCCTGAAGATGGTCTCTTACGAACTTTTTAGAATTATCTTTGCTTTAGGAATTATGGGTTGTTTTGACTAGGCTGCCGCCACGTCCGCTATTTTCGATATCAAAGTAGGTAGTGTTCGATTTCCTCATTATATTACTTAGAAAAGGCTAGACCCCAAGGTTCCTGATAATAATAAAGTTGGCCATTGATTCCGTATGCTTCATTAGTATGACACCATCGCGCTAAGCCCATTCAGCTCTCGGACCCAACATCGGTGCTCGCACATTTGATATACAAGCTTCTCCAAGAATCCCTTGGCCGTCTTTGCCACGGCCACCACCTCTCTCAAACTATCGGGTTGCAAATTCTTCATGGTAACCACTCCATAACTCTCCACCGCTTCGGTATCATCGTCCGATGCGAGCAACACCTCTGGGATCTGGAATGCCTTGTTCAAAAGCTGCACTGCCTCGCCAGTAGCTCCGATAGGCTTGAGATGGCCAAACGCCTCTCTTACGTAATGCAAAGCGCGACCATTCTTTGAAAGGGCATCGATGGATTTTTGACCTCCGGGGATGAACAGGGCATCAAACATGGTGCTTCGCTGGCCCTCGAGATGATGGTCAGGAACAATTCCCTTGTCTAACATTGGGTCTTCCTCGGACGAGAAAATTGCCGAGCGACGGGTTCCTATGACCAAGGGGACAACCTTCAGGGTCTTCATGGCAGAGTAAACAGCATTGAAAGCAAAGGCGTCGTAACCATCGGCAATAATGATTCCGATACGTCGCGATTCAACTTTGGGCTTCTGGGGGAAGAAGTCCATCTGGCTCAGCCCCTTTGCTGTATGACCGTGGTTCTCCTTGTGGGGCTCTTTGGGGATAGGTCCTCCGACCATGTTTGCGACGGTTTGTGCGAGACCCAAGTCGATTTCAGCAAGTCTCTCCGTCATACGTTCGTAAACAACAGGTTCATCGCAGTGGTCTAGTTCAAATGACAAGGCGTCCTTGAGATGGTTTTTCTCAACCTCAGAAAGTGAGTTGTAGAAAAGTTGGGCCTGTGAGATGTGCTCTCTGAACTTGGCGCTCTTGGATCGTTCCTTCATCCCCTCTACCTTTTGAGGGAAATCAAGGTAGGCGCCTTCGTCCTTGGCAGCTGGCGGCTGTGCCTCGAATCTATTGGGCCAGTAGTTGACCTTGCCCTTGGAGATGGTGTGTCGCAAGGCTCCATCGCGATTAAAATTCATGACGGGGCACACGGGTTTGTTGATAGGTAATTCTTGCCAGTTAATGCCCAGCCGGGTGATCTGAGTGTCAAAGTACGAAAAGTTGCGACCCTGGAGCAAAGGGTCATCGGAGAAGCCGATTCCGGGAACGATGTGGCCGGTGCAAAATGCGACTTGTTCGGTTTGCGTGAAGAATTCGTCGACGTTGCGGTTGAGCTCCAGCTCTCCAATGTAGCGAACGGGCACGAGGTCCTCGGGCCAGACCTTGGTGGCGTCCAGTATATCAAATTCGAAATCATGCTCCTTTGCTTCTGGGATAATCTGAATGCCAAACTTCCACTTAGGGAAGACGCCATTATCGATTGCCTCGGCGAGATCCTTGCGGTGAAAGTCGGGGTCTTGACCTGCCAGCTTCAAAGCCTCATCCCACACCAGCGAGTGCACGCCAAGCTCTGGGGTGAAGTGAAACTTGACAAAAGAACGCTCTCCCTTGGCATTGATAAGTGTGTAGGTGTTGACTCCAAAACCCTGCATCATTCGGTACGAACGTGGGATGGCGCGGTCGGACATGGCCCACATGAACATGTGGGTTGCTTCTGGGTGCATGAACTGGAAGTCCCAGAAGTTGTTGTGCGCCGACTGTGCTTGAGGCACTTCGTTGTGCGGTTCAGGCTTACCGGCGTGAATGACATCGGGAAACTTCATGGCGTCTTGGATGAAAAACACGGGAATGTTGTTGCCGACAATGTCCCAGTTACCCTCTTGGGTGTAAAACTTGACAGCAAAGCCGCGAACGTCACGAACCGTATCGGCAGAGCCTCGACTTCCGAGAACAGTTGAGAATCTCAAGAAGACTGGGGTTTCTCGAGAAGTATCAGTGAGAATACCAGCATGAGAAACATCCTCTGCGGACTCATGCAGGCGGAATGTTCCGAAAGCTCCCGTTCCACGAGCGTGAACTACACGTTCGGGAATACGCTCATGGTCAAAACGATGAATCTACAGCGCAATGTTAGATCTAGTACAAACAGCTGTCGCCTTCGCAACTGACCTTTTCGCGGGCAAAGCCATCCTCCAATAACATGGGGCCTGTCTTGTCCCCATTGTTCACTCGCAACCACTCATCAGTATTGTTCTGCTTAGTGCCCCAGTCGGATGTAATCCTCGAATTTTGAGTAGGCTCAATCGTGTTGGCAGCAAGTTGTGCGTTCTTATCCCCTTTGTTCCCCATGATTACCTGCCGAAGAGTTCCCGTGACAGATTCGGCCATGTTGTAGCGTAGTGTGACGAGGTCATTCAACTCACGGAGAGATGATGAGACAGATGCAAAGGTCGTTCAAGACTCGCTTCATATACCACCCACTTTCATCTTCATCCATAAATCACAAGTCAAGAATTTCTCATTAGCAGGTTTACTTGACGTCAGCAGCAGTCATCTCATTGCACTCAGAGCGGGGGCTGTAACCCAGATCACACATTTCAGCAATCAGAAAGCCACATGTCGAGCCGTGATAGACCACACCCCAGTCCGGATCCGTCAATTCCATATTCATTTCTGTTCCTATTGGGCCAAGGGGGTTCGGCAATTGGGGCAATTACGAGGGGCCGCCGATGATCATGCAAGGTATTGAGGTAATGGAGCTCGAAATGATGATGGATGGAGATGAACCTCCAAAAACCGGGTCGGTCCACCCGGCCGGTCGGTATAATCGTCAGCGAATGGCTCGTGTAGAATTTGTAATTCCATACGCGTCAATGTCGATGACGAGTAGACTCAGCGACCCATGCACACAATCACGATGGTGATTCTGCCCATCGTCGAAAATATCCGAGGCTCCAGTTATATCCGCTAGTGGAAAGCCACCAAGTTCGGTCACACCTAACTAAACTCAGCTCCAAACAGAGAAATGGTTCGTGGCATTTTTCTACGTATTTTTGACGCGTCCAATCAACATGTGGTAATTAAATATATTTTTCTCCATTACGAAGTCCTGCTTGGTGGGTTATGGGACCAGCCCATGTCAGACAGACGTCATCCACGTCATAGAAAGTACTTGGTATGCATCCCCATGTATGACAGCCATGGCAACCCGAACAATACATCGTTGATCAAAATCAATTATCATTAAAAGAAATATGAAACGAAATGGATTGATTTGTGCGATATCAGCGCGAAACAGTTCAGAGAGCATCAATTGGGTGGCTATTTATTGATTCAAACAAAGATGTCAGGGAAGTATTTAACGAATCAAATGCAGAACACTTACCTAGTTAGTTTCCGGATAAAACACCAAGCAGTGGAAATTCCCAGAACAAAGATCTCAAATTAGATCACCCTCCGTAGCTCTTCTCAGCAGCTAACCTAGACATGGCATTGAGGAAACTGGCCCGACCCCATCCTCATGTGGCCCCATATAAAACATCCACTCTCTGCTATTCGACCGTCCAAAGTTGGACGGCATGACAGTGGGGAGCTACAAGCAATAAGGCCACACGATAGCGCTATGCGGCATAATGCTGTCAAATAACATGAGCAGGGCCCATACCATCAGGAGAACAATCAAGTATTTGAGTGACCAAACTGTGCAGCTTAAAGCTAATGACGACGAAGCTCTCAAGATCATTGAGAGGAAGGCGACGTAAATACGAGTATGCATCAAATCTCAGCGTAAATATGTACTCATCGCCAAAACAAGACTCAAGACAAAAGCGCTAATACGGAATTAGATCCAAAAGACCTGTACGATTGCCCAAATTTTAGGAACAATGAGTGCAGCAGACTGCATCACCCCATGTTCAGCTAATGAGGCTGTGCGGAATGGCTCCAGTCACTAGTGCTGCCGCGACACCAACGATTGTGGCTCAACTACCTGTTAAACTGCTGCCTGAGGACGACTTCCAGATGTAAATGGCCACATGCTGGTTGTCACACTACTGGATGGAGAAATCTAGCCATCTGAGGTAACGGGTAGTAAAATAATTGTTGCCTATCAATGCATAGGCGATAACAAAGCAGGTGGCGGTAGGCAGTCGAATTCCTTGGTCCCACTCGAGAACTAGACTGCACCATAGAGTAAGACAAAGCGCAGCGCGACCAACACCTTCATCAGGACCAGTTGTGTATATAACAGCTTAATATGAGAAAGGTCTTTGTTCAATTGAATTGCATCCTTCAATCCAGCAAATACACACCCCGGCGAATCAATTCCACTTCAAGACCTTTACAAACCCTCATTGAGCATTTGCACCTCTCTCAAACAGTCTTCTCCAAAATACCTGCATCCTTAATCATAGTTTTAAAATGGCTCCAGAGTCCCAGAAACAACTTATCTCATTTCAACTCCCAGGCACTGGGAGGCTCATCTCATGGGCAAAATTCGGATCACCAACTAGGTAGCCGATTATCTACCCCCAAGGAATGCCGTCTTCGCGCTTGGAGTGTCAGGAGTACCACCAGCAACTGTGCGAAAACGACATTCGTCTCATTGTTCCGGATCGGCCTGGTTTTGGGCGGTCTGAGCCGGATATCCACAGAACCATTGGGGGCTACGCCAGCGACATCAAGGCGCTAGCCAAGCACCTCGAGCTCAAGAAGTACGTTGTTACGGGTGGAAGTGGCGGCGGGCCCTATGCCTTGGCATGTGCGAGTCATGTCAGGCTTGAAGATGGCCTCAGAGCGGTGGGGATTGCTGCAGGCATGGCACCTTGGGAGTGCACACTGCAAGGTGTAAGCTGGGGCGCCAAGTTAAGCTTATACCTCGCCAAGTGGGCTCCGGGGCTGCTGGAGTGGATGTCGAGCTATTCCGTGCCGCTTCCAAGGAACCCACCAGTTGGTCAGCTGGAGGAAATTGTTGCTGATGCCGGCCTTATAGCTCAGACAGAGGAAAAGATGAAGGCGGTGGTCAAGCAGCTCAAGCCTTGCGATCGGGAGATCATGGACAGGTCAGAGACTCTCAGGTACTTCTCTACCTCTCTAGTTGAGAGTTTCATCCAGGGTTGTGCCGGCTTCGCTTACGAAATTGGCCTCTTTGTGAAGCCATCGGATTTCAAGCTTGAAGATATCACCTTTGCATCTGAGCAAGGGCGGCCGCTAGTTCTCTGGTACGGCACTGCCGACGAGAACACACCGAAGCACATGGGCAGATGGATTGCTGAGAGGGTACTCGGAGCAGATTATCGTGAAGAGGGGGGAGACACACACCTTACGCTCGGTCTAAAGTTTGTAGACTACTTCAACCAATTGCTTCAGCTTGGCCAAAAATAATCACAAGAGTTGGCCTGTATTAATATGTGGTTGCTCGTTTCGTATAATGATTCTAAAACACAAATATGACATGTTAAACAATACAAGTTGCATGAAAATGGTCTTATCCACATGCTTTATCGCTACAATTGTCCATTTGAGTCCAGACCAAGCGCCAAGAAATGTCGAAAAGTGGGGTGTAGGGTAAGAATGTCTCCGAGTGAGCATCACGACAATACGAAGGAAATACAAAAAAGAGGAACGAAGCAGTTAAAAAAAGTCATACATTTTCTATTTTGATATAAATAGCTAGTCATATATTTTCCATCAATGAAAAAAAATCAAACATTATTAAACGCCATCTGCCGTAACAAGGAAAATAAAAAAAATGCAACTTGAAACGATGATGACTGGCTGTGTGTCCGCGCTTCGTGTATCGCTCAGCCTCCGTCCACACATGTAAGAAATAGTGTAAATGACAGCGTCAGCTGCTGCTCAGCCATTGCGATGGGATGCATCGAAATAGCAGACCTCCTCATTACTTCAACCCGGCTTTCCTGCCCTTTTTAAGTCATTCATTCCCCCTTTTTTCTTGGCCCACCTCGGGCAATTTCTGCGTAGCACCCGTTTTGGTCCCATAGTCCGCCTATTATTCCAGCTTTCCAGAAAGGGAATCCTAGCTACCAGCAGTACCAACAAATAAATGAGCGGCGACGACCCAGAAGGCCTCGGCTGCACCTATAAAGGCAAACAACGATGCCGCGGCACTTCCCTTTGGGCGACAAGACTGTTGGTGCGGTGGATGTTGCCAAGTAGCCAAGTAACGCCACCATTCAGCCGTCTCTTGGCTAGACTCAACTTTGACGCCATCCAGTACCGGCGCTGGCACAACGCGGCCTTGCTCTCCTCATAAGTAGCGGTCATGTCCAACGTCAAAACGAGTGTCGCTCAATCTGTAGCACCACGTCAGACACACCAGCGCTCGATGTGCACACCCTGGACGCGATCGAGGACGTCAAAGTCTAGGCCATCCTGACGGAACGCGACGATGACCATGTCGAATTTTTTCTCAAGCGACTCCACAGTCCAGTCGCCGACGTCGAGGCGGGGAATTTGAGGGACAGCTTCTTGCTTCACCAGAGGGTCGGCCCAGGCAACGTCAACCTTGTTAGTCAGCACAAGGCTCTTGGCCAGTTCCAGGCCTGGGGAATTGGCCAGGTGCGACTGCCCGCGCTTGAAGCCAATGCCAACAACAAGTACCCGGGGACGGAAACCATCAAGGCCAGTAGAGTACAGGCGCTCGACAGCACGCTGAGCAATTGCTGAAGGACGAGCTGTCATCTTCTCCGATGCCGATTGAAGTAGAGGGAAGGTGCTGTTGGAGAGCAAGTACCATGGGTTGACTGGGATGCAGTGACCACCGACTCCCAGGCCGGGAGAGAAGGGCATGTAGCCAAAGGGCTTGGTCGAAGCAGCACGGCACACCTCGTATGGATCAATGTCGTGTCCAAGACAGGCGTCGGCCATTTCATTGGCATAGGCAATGCAGACCATGCGCTGACAGTTTTCGTACAGCTTCATCATCTCAGCAACCTCGGGCCGCGAGACCGGCACGACCTGGTCGAAGCTTTGCGAGTAGAGACGGATGATGGCATCAAGCGAGCCTGGGACGACATCATCAAGGCCAGACACAACCTTGGGGATGGAGTGCGCCGGAGGCTCAACGCGCCCGGGATCAACACGCTCAGGAGACATGCCAGCAAAGTATCCCCGTTCTTTGGCAAGAGGCCCAAGAAGTTCTCTGGTCATGCCAACAGCCACGGAGCTTTCAACAACAACAGTTGCACCGCGGCGGGCATAGAGACCTACGGCAGACAAGGCACTCCGGAGGTACGACGAGTCAATGGTCTTGTCCGGGAGCAGCAGAGTCGGGACCGAGATCAGGAAGTGAGTGGCATCAGCAAGGTCACTGGCCTTGGAGGTGAAACGGGCTCTGCTTCCAGGAGCCTCCTTTTCTGCCAGGTGCCTGGCTCGGGCCTCGGAAACATCGTAACCAAGCACATTATAATTATTCGAAAAGACGCTCACGAGATGCTCGCCGACATAGCCAACGCCAATGACAGCAACGAGAGGCTCGGTGGTCTCGTCGATGACACTGACGACAGGCTTGGGGAAGGCTTCATCAGCATCGGAAATCTCGCTTGGAGGAGTGATATCGTAATAGGCTCGCTCAGAAAAGGTCCACGACTTGGAGTTCTCATCATGAGGAGTGATCAGGGGGAGCCCTGGAAGGGTCTGGGGGAGAATCTGGGCCATGGTAGGAACGATTAACGAACGGCGGATAACGAACGAGGAGTGAGCGACGATGCTCGGAAATCAACGGGGGGGACTTCAGGGCAAGATAACCAAAGATGGAAGAGCCGATGGCGGGTTTAAGAGTTAACTGGGGTCTAGTGACGCAGTGACTTCGTCGAGAGAATGGCAATATCACTCGGAGACGGGGATCGACTCTGTGCTTTAACCCACTCCGCGTCAGCATATTCGCCAAGCAGCGTCCACCGAGAAAAAGGGCATCTCTCTTTCGTTCGCCTTCATGTCCACTCCAACAAGGACTCGACCCGGATACGGCAAGGAACATCTTGCATGGGCGTGTGCGGAATGCAGAAAAAAGGAAAGACTATTTGCAAAGAGCCGTCACATACAGCCATGGCCGAGCAGGGAGGGATGATTCTGGGCCAACTTCACAATGACGAGATGACCCCCTGCGATGCTCGGTTGAGCCCATAACCCGCCACCTCGTAACTAGATTCGGACAGCAGGACGAGTGTTCCTTCAGTTCGTGTTGGTAACTTGTTTGGCAGCTGAAGGGCTTCCGGGTGCGAATCACGGAGATCCCAGCACGGCAGCAATCCTGGGCCTGGCGTGCGTGCATCAAGTTTTTGGAAGCCACGCCGTGGTGGAAGTTTCACAGCAAGGCGAGGCTTCACAGACGAAGTACATGGAATTACACCGGAGCCGGGACAGGACCGGGGTGCTCCATACGGTGCATACAGGACAATGGGATAACCTGACTAGCAGCAAGATGCATGTCTGGGATCAGTCGGCGGCGGCTGAGGAAGCTGGCCCGCAATATTGATGGGGCATCATTCTTGGTCATGGCATCTCTCGAAATGAGTACTACGTATACAGGTGATCCAGCTCCGGCAGCCTGACGACGGCCGGGGGGGATTGGACGGCGGCCCCGCCGACAGAGTACGGATCTGCGACCGGGATCTAGGACCAGGGGTGCCGGGGTCCAGTGTGACTGGCTGGGGAGAAGGCTTGAATCTAACCGAACAATGGCGCAATGTACCGGTACAAGTGCTTGGACTTGGCCGCCCCTCCATCTCGACCAGGCACACGTGGAGGGGAATATATGCTTAGCTCGGAGCAGCGAGTTGGGCACTGTGAGAGTCAGGAACGGAGCAGGTGGCGTGCGCGCCATGTCAGACACCTCCAGCAGGACGCCCGCGCGGTCAGCCACCAGGCAATAGATGGCCGCCACTTCAGGTCCAGTCCCTGTCAGCATCAGCATCGATGCTGTCGGAAATCCGAGCCAACACGCGATCCGCTGTAGCGGCCGTTCGCGCCGCATCACCGAAAAAGGCTGGTCGCACAACAGCAATGGCGGGAGAGGTTACTTCGGGCGTGGTGCCATGCACTATGGATGAGATGCTGCTGCCCTGGTCGGGTCCCCTCCATTTTTCTCCCTCTTATTCTCTGACATGCGTCGTCAAAAGTATCATGGAATTCTGACATCCAAGGCTTGCGCCGTGGGGCTTGCCAAGTCGGTTTACAACCAGGTTGACCGGGGTGGGTGCCATTGGCCATGCATGGCATGATGGCACGGCTGGGCGTTCCCTCTATGCATGTTGCACAACCAAGAGGGAAAAAGAGAGAAAAAAAAAAAGAAAAAAGTGGATGCAATACGAGTGGCCCCCCTGCCACACTTCACCCTGCATCAACCGTCATCCTGGAACGGACCTGTTCGGCTTGTTTGCCTAACCAAGTAGGAAATTCGTTCCTTGCTGATCAATGGCGGATACCGTACCCAAAGAATAAAATAAAAAAAGGAACCGGCCGTTTTCGCTTTGGGACAGTCTGGGGTGATCGAGATGGCCCCCGGTCGTGCTCTGTATTGGGTTGTAAGACGAACAATTGGAACATTCTGAGGCCAACTCTGTGCCAGCTCGGGTCGATTCACGCTTGTCAAGCGACGATGCAAGTACAGCCGGCCGACGAACCATGGCTTTGTCCCTGGCTTGCTATATTTACCCAGAGGCTTTGTATTGGCTTGTATTGGCTCTGCTGACTGGCGCTACTCACTCACCATGACATATTGGCGCAAGACTCGGGTAGCAGTTGTTATACCCCCCCTCCTTCATCGTGGCAGCTCGCAGCTCGGCGTAAGCATAAAAAACAATAGCGGTTAACACCACCAGCTCATCCATCTCGTTAGATGGAGAAAAGTGCGGCCATGGACCATGTTAAAATCCACACTGGCGCTCGGCGAAGCCATAATGGGAATGAGATGGCGGAAATGTCTCGCTAGCAATGGTCCGGATCTCTCAACCCCCCCAGACCGCTTTGCCAGCACGCGGGCTTGGCTTCCTTCGTTTCTCGTGTTCAGCTCTACCAATCCATGGCACGAGATGGATCGTGGCAGTTTATGCTTTTCTTTTAAGTCTGTCGAGTTAAATGCAGCCTAACGTGTGCCCCACGTAAATATAGAGTCTCTTGTCCTCCTCCGGGATGCTTCCATCACCCTCGCTCTATCCTTTCATCGTTGTCATTCGTTTCTCTGCTTTCTCTAGGATCTGTTCAAAGTCGTAGCTGTCCAAGATGAAGGCATTTGCGTCAACCACTCTCGCTTACCTGCTGCTCAACGCCGGCACGACCCAGGCGGGTCCTGCCGGGGGTTTGCTCGCGGCGAGAAGCGCTCTGCTGCAAGGCCGCGCTGCCGGTAACGAGTGTGGTGCTGGAATTGGGTCGTGCCCGTCCGGCTCCTGCTGCTCTGAGAGCGGCTACTGTGGTACTGGGGGTGATTACTGCGGAGGATCGAGCTGTCAGTTGGAATACAGCGACTCCTGTGACACTTTGTAAGGCTGACCCGGAGCATTCTTTCATCATCCCGCATCGCGGCTCGCATGGGGAGGGGGCGTGTATCAGCTAACAGTGCCTGGAAAAAATGCAGCTTTGGCCCCAGCGGCAGCAGCACCGAGAGCATCGCGCGGCCCAAGATTGGCAGCGTTCCATATGGTGCGTTTTTACCAACCCCAGATGCTGTGATTCCCTGACTACTGCAGGTTGGAGCTGACGTGAAGACCCAAAATATGACAGGCAGCATCATCACAAAGTGCACTAAGTCTGGCGTCATTGCTCTCACCTTTGACGACGGGCCGTACACTTACACCAACGAGGTCCTGGATGTCTTGGATGAATACGGGGTCAAGGCGACCTTCTTCATCGCAGGCAACAACAGGGGCAAGGGTCACATTGACGACTCGTCACTGAGCTGGAAGGCTATGCTGCAGCGCATGTACGCTGCTAATCACCATATTGCCAGCCACACTTGGACGCACCGTGACCTGAACCAGGTCAACAGCACCATCAAGAGGTCAGAGATGATCAACAATGAAATGGCTTTCCGCAACATTTTTGGCTGGTTCCCCACCTATATGCGACCCCCTTACCTCGAGTGCAGCTCCAGCTCGGGGTGCCTGGCGCTCATGAGCGAGCTGGGCTACCATGTCATCAATACCAACCTTGATACCAAGGACTGGGAGAACGACTCTCCCCAGCTGATCCAAGACTCCAAGGACAAGTTCTCGGCCGGCGTCTCCGACACGGCCTCGAGCAACTCGTATATTGTGCTGGCGCACGATGTCCACGCCCAGACTGTCCGCAACCTGACTGCCTACATGATCCAGACGGCTAAGGACCGCGGCTACACCCTCACCACGGTGGGTGACTGCCTAGGCGATCCTGTGGCGAACTGGTACCGCTCGGCATCTGGAAGCGGCTCCGGCTCGTCGACAACTGCGCCCACCAGCACCAGCACAAAGGCCTCGACCACAACGAGCAAGACGGCATCTTCCACATCTGCCACGTCGACGGGCGTCACCATCTCGCCCAACCAGCTGTGCGGCGGCAGCACGGGCTACACCTGCAAGGGATCCAGCTTCGGAAACTGCTGCTCCCACTACGGCTATTGGTGAGTTTTCGTCAGCCTCGTGCATGCATACACTACGAAGGCCCTTTCATTTTGTGCCTGTTTTGTTTCCCCACCACCATCACCACTACCACCACTAACACGCACTCGCACTCACACACACGCATGCTCACACACACACACACACACACTACCCCCTTTTTTCCCCCTTGGGTTCCTGTTCCATTAGACGCTCATCATGTTGGCTAACGTTTGATTCTTTCTTTTAATAACTTTCAGCGGCAAAAGTGATTCTTACTGTGGCACCGGCTGCGACCCAAACTTTGGCGAGTGCAACCCAACTTCGGATGGAGTCTCCGACACGACAAACGGCCTCTGCGGGTCCGCGTTCAGGGCCACTTGCGCCAACTACGGCACTAAGACGTGCTGCTCGCAATCCGGATTCTGGTAAGTGCAATAAAAAAAGCAACCGTTGACATTAAAGACAAAGACAGACGCTAACTAATCGACACCTGCAGCGGCAGCACCAGCGCATACTGTGGCACCGGCTGCCAATCGGGCTTCGGGACGTGCAACTGAGACTTGCGGGTTCCCTAGCGGCTGGCGGTGGGCGTTGGCGGCCTTCTAATTAGCTGCTTTGCGAGCACACGGGTGGGTATGGCTTGCGGGAGCCATCTGCTGTGGCGTATTTTTTTCTTTATTCCTTTTACCCTTTTCAATCTAAATTAATCGGGTCGGCCGCCACTCGTGGGTCGTGGACGGGATGATTGTTTTAGGAAAGAACACGGAGAAATGATGGAGCGAACTTCCCCCAACCAACCGTAGTTTTAATTTTCTAATTAGGGGTGTCCTGCACTCGTCGTATATGAAGGGGACGCCAAGGCGAGGTGGAAGAGAATGATGTGATTTGGATATATATGACAGATAAAACTCTCAGTTGTGGAATCTTTGATATTGTTTCTCCTCCCGAGTTTGGTATTGATTAGCTATCGTGGATTATAGATAAGACAACAAAGGACCGGATGATTTATTAGCCTTGGCGCAACATTACTTTTTTCTGGCCTTCACTTTTTTTTTCCGTTTGAGTTTCAGATTACAAGATTTCCTTTTCGCTTAGCGATCTGTCAGCTCCTCACCTTTTTTTTTTCCCCGCTCCGGGGGGGACACACGAGCCAAGCGGACACTAAAAAAGGCAATCGCCGCTATTGACTGTCATTGTCAACGGGGCAAGGGCCACCCACGCGCCTGCGCTCTTACCCTATTACCTGTGCTCGTTCATCGTTATTCCCGCCGGGTGCGCCGCCCGGTTCCCCCATGATGGAGCCCCAAAGTGGGCGGGCTCCAGTTCCCGCCTTCCAACCGTCGTTGGGGAAAAAAGCCCCGATGGGGACGGCAAGCGGTTTGTTGCTTGTGATTGATTTTCTCATTTTTTTTCTTCTTTCTTTTCCGTTTTTTGCTGCTGCCGCACGCACGCAGGAGACGAGCGGCCCGCTCTTCAGCTCGCTGGGACAAGAGCTTGACCGAATTCAGCTCCACGTACATGGTCGCAGTGCTTTTCTGAGTCAAGGGCTAGGCCTGACAAGGCAAAAAGAAAAGGCAACTTCCGAGACGAGGGGTGGAGGGGTGGTAGCTGGTAAACATGTCTCCGATGCCAATGGGACGAGGCGGGAGTTGCACGCTTTCTACGAATCGAATGAACGATGCATAATGCTAACCTGCAATACACTCGCTAGTCACATCGGATATAGTGACGGCGAGCAGTAAATAGCGTCACACACACACAGAAAGAGAGTCATCGGAAATATCCAAAGGGGAGAGAACCAGGGGTGGCCTTTCAAGCCATTTCATCCCCCCTCGTCCTGTTCCCCGGCCCACGTCCGCAGTCCACGTCGTCGTCCTCGTCTAACGCTGACCAACCATGGCATGGTTTCTTCTGACCCCTCAGAAGGCGCAAACACGCCATCCCGCCTTCAAAACGCTTGGCTCTTGGCGCTCGTAAAAAGGTCGACATTGTGCTGCCCGTATTTTCCACGTGTGTTGCAGTCACTGTCTTGGCTCATCTGCCCACGGTTCCCAAAATAGGGCTCGAGCGCAGATCGGTGTGGAGTTGTCGCCATCTTTCCCGCTCCACCAGGAGACAACCCGTGGGATTTGTTCCCCCCTCTCGTTGACCCTTGTTGCTTGTTATTCCCACGCTCACTAGCTTCTCCCCCCGCAGCGTGCGTTCAGTATACGCGCACGCGCATTTCACGAGCCCTCCCTTCTGGCGCATCCGCGCACACATACACGCCATGAATGACGAGGGGACGGGCAAGAGACCAGGAACACAGCCAACCGCATCGTCGGAATGTCACTGGGGTGGGTGGGGGTGGGTGCGAGGAAGGAGAGGGAAAAATTCTGTGCAAGGGCAGCCGCCTCGTCCGGGTCCCGGGTGATTGCGAAGGATCGAGCATGCGTGTACAGCACGCATGTACATTCTAGATGAGTGTATGTATGCGTGTATTGCGGTGTGCGCGTGCGCATGTGCGGTACGGTGCGGTGCGGTGCGGTGGGCGTATGTCAGCCAAAACCTGCGCACAAAAACAGCACACATGTAGGAACGGGACCTGCAATGGATGGCACGGCTCGGCCAATGGTGCAACAAGGGTGTCTCGCTGGTAAAATGGAGGGAGGGAAACAGGCGAGGGAATAAGCCGAGTGCCACGCTGCGGGATGCCTTTTCCCGACTCGCCGCTCGATGGCATAACTCCCTTGCTTGAGCACCCAAGCCGTCATTGTGCAGACATGCAACTACAATAGCAGACCGATGGGTGGTGTATGCAGCAAGCCGGCGAAGCTTCAACAAAGGCGCCATGGCCCTTTGTCGATGCCGTCGACCGCCCTGGTCTTTGCGTCTTGGCTGACGCCAATCGTTGCCGTCTACGCTTCCTCTCTCGGAAGCGAGCTGCTGCCCACCGCACTCTGTAACATGCAACTCCCATCTGCCGGTGGAGAGCCTCAACCAGTCTCCATCTGTTCACGATGCCTGAGCCCCGGGATGGATGGGTGGGTGGGCTCTAGTCCGGGGTGGCGCGCGGGTGGCCATTGGGACCTGAGAATGTCCTCCATCAAGCCCAAGCTGACGCCTTGGAGGACCGTGGTGGTACCGGTACATGGCCGACACGAACCCTCGTGCATGCCCGCCCTGCAGGCCCCAGGGATCCCATGCGCTCGCCCATCCATCTCGGGCGCGGACGCCACAACTAGAATACTAGATGCTGACGACAGGTCAGGGCCGTTTATAGATCCACCATCCAGCTTTTCTGGCCAACGACAACCTCACCGGCCTCGCTGCTGGTGGGCTGTCGTCTGCATCCTCGGCCGAGTTGTCACCTCTTGGCGATAGCTGCCTTGCATCTCGCATCTGCCATCCTAGCCACCAGCCGATGTCACCGTCTTAGTTTGTTCTCTGTAGTCAGCAGTAAACTGTCACTGGTATAGTGGTCATTCGTCGTGGGTAAACACACACAACCCCGTACGCCGCTTCGGATTGAGGAGCCGACAGGCACCGCAGCCAACCTCCCCCCTCCCAGACATTGTCAACGTTCCGCCGATGCGGCACTGTACAACCTCCAACCACCGTGACATCGTCTCGAAGCCCTCGGTCTCTGATGCGATGTGCCCGCCCCCCTCTCTGGAGATGGAGCTAACAGGGGAAGCAAAAGCTGGAGTTGGCTTTTTTCAGTCCCGCTCACATGCTTCTTCACACGCCCCCAACAGGACCCTGCCAACGGCATGATCAGTCATGGGATTCTAGACCTCCCAGTTGCATCTTTCAATGTTTGGTTTGGCCCAAATGAATATTGGCAAGCTGAATCAACTATCAAATCGCGACATCCACTTAGCGCCCAGCCACAAGCTCAGACAATCAACTGCTGGGCGCACGCGGAAGCAAGACCGCCTTGAAGTCGAACAGTTCGGATCCGGACATCGAGATCGGAAACCCCACTGGGCTGAAAGAGAACGCGTATGCGTATGCCGTATTGCCGCTTGCTCGTTCGATAAACTCCGCTGAGGCGTGAATAGCAGTAAGCCTATTTTAGGCTAAGGGGAAAAAAGAAATCGAACTTTCGAGGCTTGTTCTCTATTCGGACTTTTGCGAGACGTAGCTTAGAGGCGAGGACGAACGGGACCAGAGTATTGAAACGGGATAGTTGCACAAGCTCCGGTGGCGATCCCTGCTCATTCGGCCAAACAAATTCGCGAGGCCCAAATGTTTTCTCTCTCTCTCTTCTCTGATCGACAGAAAAGGGCCAGGGTTCCTAGTACTGTGCGGTCAAAAAGGCGTTGCGGCTGGGGAGCGCCTTGACCTAGTCCACGTTGTCTGGACCACACTGGTGATTAGCACAACGCACAGCACCTTTGGATACCCGCCTGTCATTCTCATGCTGGCTTGGTGCACATCCCCCATGCCCGGAAATGGACTTGCTGGCTTAATTGTCCATACGGACCCGCTGAATAAACCCATGCTGTCCAACAGAGTGAATCACCACTGCCCGATCCCTGTCCCCACGTCGGTAGCTGAGCGAGAAAAACAAAATGAACCTGGCTGACCGCAGGACCAAGGGGGCGTGTGGTTCATTTTTTTTTCATCTCTTGCCGCGGAGGCTACAGTACCAAATGTACTTCTTGGTAGTATTCGTTTTTCATTTTTTCGCCCCTTCCAGGATCGCCTGTAAGTGGCGCGGGGGACAGCAGTGTGCGGCATTAGCCCCCTCCATCTTCCCATGGCAATCTGGACCCGTACCCCCCTGCCTTAGGAAGGGCTGTTCGTATTAGGCGGCGGCCAAGAGATGATGGGATGGGTGGGATGCGCTGTCGTGCTATGTGCCGGGGCCAATGCCCTGAGAGGATGGCCTCTGCTCAGGTCAAGATAGAATGGTTCTCGTTGAGGCGCCGCCGAAGCGGGGGCTGGGACCTAGGATGTGCTTTTTGCAAGGACCTGGCCTTGCATCAGCATCGCGAGCTCTTTGGGGCGAGAGGGAATGCCTGAGTTCCCCGGAGAACGAGGTCGCTCCGCGCGCTTCCCAGATCCTGCTATAGCTTCCCTCTCCCCCGGGCTCACTTCCCTTTCCTTTTAGCTCTTCCCTGTGCCGCTCAACCCCTTGTTGATCAGAGTAAGAGTCGACCCTCGTCTCGCCTGAGGGCATCACCTTTCTCCCCCAGTCGTATATTGCGACCCTGCCCATCGTTTGTTGATATTGTCTGTCATTATCGCCGCCCGTCGTTTGCTGTTGCGTCCCGCTTCCGTCTGGCGCACACAAGGAAATATATCCCACTCGCTTCTATTTTCTCGACGCCCACTGTGTCCACTCTCGCTTCGACATAGCTTCTTCATCGTTGCTGTGTCTCGAGGGGGTCGGTCCTCAACTTGCGGTTGATCCTGTTTCCTGTCAAGCATCTGACACTTCGACCGTCTGGTCGACGCCGTTGTCGCCATGAACACTCCCCGGGCTCGTACTCCCCCCAATGGGGCCTCAGCTTCGTCTTCGTCTGAACGGGTCAATGGCCATTCGTTTCCATTCCGTCCCAGTGGACACACTTCTCGAGACTCGGTGAATATTCCTTCCTTTCCTAGTCGGCCTTGCTTGCAGTTGAACTCTTCAATATGTCTGAGCTGTTGCTAACGTTAAAAAGTCTGTTATTCGAGGCATCAATGGCAGCTTTGCGCCAGGAGCGCAGACGCCGCGCTCCGGCTACACCCATGCCTCATGGTTGTCCCAAGGCGTCGACTCGAACCTGTCCTTCACTTCGTCGATCCAACAAGAGGAAGCCAAACTGCGATGGGACTCAGACGAGGAGCTCAAGAAAATGTCCAAGGAGGTTCTCCGTCTCCAAAAATGGGCGCTAGTTAGCGGTCTGGCCATGATCAATGCTGCCCTCATCTATGTCGGATATGTGTACAGCGCCCAGGCTCACTACTTCTTCCTGGTGCTGCTGAGCTCCAACACCATGCTTCAGGCCCTCATGTGTATCGCAATCTTTTGTCACTGGTTTGTCACCCATGTGCTGCTGTTCTGGTGGAGGCCCAAGGAAAACATCCCGGAGCAGCCAGAGCGCATGGTGATGCTGCTCCCCTGCTACAACGAGACCCTTGAGGAACTGACCCGCTCTCTCGACTCCCTGGTTGCGCAAAAGAACATTGATGACCACCCCCGAGTCATCTTCATTGTGGTTGACGGCAACGTTCGTGGACCTGGTATGGAGAAGACGACGCAGGGCTACCTCCTCGAGGACATTCTGGAGCCGGGCCCATCGCGAAACTTTGAAAATGCGTACCGTGCACGCGATGGCCTCTTCATGCCCGTCAAGACGCAGACCGGTTTCTATAAGGGCATTCCCTACATCTTTGTTGGTAAGCGGTATAACCAGGGCAAGCGCGACAGCTTGTGCTTTGCTCGTTCTTTCATGTATCACTTCCGCCAGCGAACCGAAAACATGGTCACCATGTTCAACAACGACATGTTTGAGTACCTTGGCAACAACTTCGTCCAGGCCGGTGTTGACAATGTCGACTACCTCGTCGGCATGGATGCCGATACCGTTTTTGACGACTACTGCGTCTGGGAAATGCTCCGTGAGATTCGAAAGAATCCCAAGCTCGTCGGTGTCTGCGGTCACGTCTGTGTCGATTACGATGGCCACAACTGGGGCTATTGGTCACTTTACCAGTCCGTTGAGTACTCCCAGACCCAGGGTCTCCGTCGCATGTTCCAGTCGCGCATTACCGGCAAGGTCAACTGTCTTCCGGGTTGTTGCCAACTTATTCGGGTCGATGAAGCCACGTTTGGCGATGCCGTTCTCCGCGAGCGATTCGGTTACTGCCCCAAGCCCAACGACGTCATGACGCAGCACATCATGGGTAACTACTCCGAGGACAGTATCCATGCGTCCATCATCTTCAGTCTCTTCCCTCACAAGCAAACCGCCCAGGCCCTCCGCGCCAAGGCGTTTACCATCGTTCCCCAGGATTGGAAGGTGTTCCTATCGCAGCGAAAGCGCTGGGCCCTCGGCAGCATCTCCAACGAGTTCGTCATGATTTTCCGACCTGGCATCATCCTCATCGAGCGCCTGCAATCCATCATTGCCTGCATCACGTGGGCCATCACGCCCTTCATCATCGCCGCGTTCGTGCAGCTCATCATTGCCTTTGCAAAGAGAGGCAAGGAGCTGATGACCGACCCTCTTTTCCTGGGGCTGATCTGTGTTTTATTCTTCCGCTACGTGAGTGTTGTCCCTCCTTCCCATTCGTGTCTGAGCGTCCCGCTAGAGTCCAGACTCAGCCGTGGCTGTGGGCCACGCTTTGCCAAGGCGTTTTGTGGCTGACCTGAAAATAACTAGGTTTACTCGTTCTGCATTGGCTTCTGGCTGCCACGCAACAACCTCGAGCGAATGCAGTACTTTGTGGGATTTTTCATGCACCTTTTCACCTCTCCTTTTATGAACATCATCATCCTGATCTACTCTCTCTTCCACTCCGACGACTTCAAGTGGGGAAAGACGCGCGAGGTCATCCGAGACGGCAACGAAAAGGACGGCGACGACGTCGGTGGCCGAGGCACCCATTAATGCACACAAGTGGCTGCTGGCTAGGGGGGCCACCCTTACGACAGCTTGGCCTTGGTCTTTGATCTTGGCCCATAATTTCTTTTGGATGTCTAATTTTTTTTTGGTTTAATAGAGGGGTATGAGAACGAAAATTGAGGACTTGCTTTGTTTCTTTTTTGGATATATGTAACGCATGGAATATTACCTATTACGTATTGTTAAATACTGAATTTTGTGCGGTGTATGCCACCGCCAGCTCTCGTCAATAGAGAAACTTATGAGCTCAGATGCGCATCTCCATTCTGCTTTTGCATTCCCCGGAGAGTTTTGCCCAGTGGCTTGAGACCTGTCAGCTTGGCGCCTGGCTGACCATGCAGCTGGAAGTCCACTCTCCACCAACAACCAGCCAGCTGGCATGGCACGCATAGCCGGGGCTTTCCAATCACCACGCTGGATTCTTGCGAATTTTCCACGCATTGCTCCGCAGCTGCTTGCGCCCCATGAGTCTATTGAAAATTGGTATCATTTCACCTCCAGTTTGGGTTAAACCGCCCGCCCATTGCCGGCTGAAACAACATCCAACGCCCAAGCAAACCCATCAGAGCACGCTGGGACACCTTACCGCCAGACTGGTGGCAACGGCTCAGTGGGCCTCATCAGGTCTTTTCCAGCGCCTCGCCCAAGTGATGGGCAGCTAATTGGATCATCGGCGCATAAGCTTAAAGCCAGTCAGCGGGGGCTGGGACTTGGGATGGCTAGCAAACTCAGAGTCTGCCCATCAACGCCAGACAAACTTTTTTTTTCTCACCAGCTGCCCGCCAAGCCAATAACGTGCGGCAGCCAAGAGAACAAACAAATCCTAAGGTGCAAAATGGGGACGCGATTTTGGTAGCGCCATGAAGGAGTCGCCGAATTGGGCCTTGTGCACATTATGCTGGGCAAGGCCCTCCCAATGCCTGCCAAGGCCATTAATGCCTGAGCCTTTTTCCGGCATCAAAAACCTCCTGCGCCGCGGCAACAAACCAGCTTACAGTATAGAAACGCAGTTGCCGCCATTCCCTAGCTCTGAGCGGGACAACGCACCTTTCGCCAAATATCCCTCGATCGGCAGTGATGTGCAAACCATGCTACCTCAACCACCAAGTTTGTCGGTGGGACACTCGGTGACTTGTTAGCACAAAGATCGTCATCCAAGAAAAATCGGGCGGCCCTGTCGACTTCCTTCTTGCGTACATGCAAGGCCGATCGCAACTTCTCAGCAATCAAGAATCCGAAAAAGGTTCCATGTTCATCACTTGGGGTTGCGTCGAGTCCTGCCCCTGCTCCCATATGGAGAAGTTCATGTCCGTGAATGCAGGCGTGGGTCATCAACACTTTAACTAGCCACGAGATATCCACTTGGATGGCAAAGCAAGCAACCCGTGAGTAATTATATGGTCGAGCATCGCAGTGTCAGCGGAGTTGGGTGCAAGGGGTTGTCTCGAGACCTTGTTGCGGCCAAGAAAAAGGGCAGGATCAAGGTCCAGTTTTTTTATTTCGTCTGTTGACGTACCCCAAGCCGTGAAAGCTTCAAAAGTACCAAATAGGCACTATGTGATGGAATTTTTGCGTATTTTTCCCAGGTTATCAGATTCGCTGGCAGTGCCACACCATGTCTTGGCATCGACGTTGTGAACACAGTGGTCATGTGAATTCAGGGCGCTGCATGGCTCAGCCATGTCTCAAGCCATGTTGCACTTCTCAGGAATAGGCTAGCCATTTCATTCTGGCAGCATCTGCCAATCCCAACTGGGAAATGGTTGGCTGTTGAATTGTGCGCATCTTTTGTTCTTAATAGAACAGCTGCTTACTCATGAGCTGGATAACGTGCATGCCCATTTCCGGATCTTATCAAGGGTGGGCGCTAAAACGCCCCGACGCCATCTTCCCGCGACAACGGCGTGGATCAATTAGAATTGATCGGACGAACGATCAACGTTTAGCGGCTCTCCAAGTCCACTGTCCAAGCTCCACGGTAGATTGACTTTCTTAGCACCCGTCAATTAAGAAAAGTTTCATTCTTTGAAACAAGACAGATAGACTTCCGATCCGGCACAAACCATGGTCCCGGCGCACCCCACTTGCCTCGGCTCCGCCCGTGAGAAACGCCCAATGAGTTGGTTTGTAGCGGGATGACTCTCTATCCAAGTTAGTCACCCGGCAAACATTTCGTGAGTGTTCAAGGAGCCCGAGCTGGGCGATGACAGCGCCGGCGCAACATTTCGCGTGCTGGGGACAAGCTTACATGTCGCATCAGTCCGGTGTTGCTGTGAGCTGACTGAAGACGTAACAATCCCCTCACACCCCCCACTACTGGAAAAGTCTTGGTAGCGACGGTGGTGGTTGCCCATATCCCCGGGAATCACCATCGATCCCACGGCTAGATCGCACTAGCTTTGTTGCGCTGGCAAGGCAATGTCGCCGGATAATTTCCTTTTCCCCTGGTCCTGTGGGCTGTTGTCGGCTATTGATTCTGAAATGGTCTTGATGCTGACCTCGTGGAAAACCGGCACAAAGCTCGTCGAGGTGGGACAGAAACAGGTCGCAACACCACGCTGATAGCCTCGCGATGCACCTGACCGCATGCATGCATGGCATCTGGGCCCCCCCGCAATGCGACCAACGAGGCAGCTCCCCTCCCCCTCAGCCCTGGGAGCCTAGTCCAGGCTGCAAAGAATCCGTGTGCACTAGAGGCCATCGCCATTGGTCCTTTGGTGTGCCGATGGCAATGCTGACCTCTTACACTGGCCCAGCCCACAGCCCATTGGCCGTTTGGGAGCCATGTCCGACCGCAGCACCCCCCGAGCTAACCCTATCGCTCGTGGGAGTCATGACGTTCGCATGCACGCCGAGAAACAATGCCACTGCTCTGAGCCCTCCCCGCATCAGAAAAAAAAATGTGCCCGGCGGCCCCCATTCGCGCCCTTTTGCCTTCAGAGTTACAGCAGACGGGATTGGGTATCAGATGACGAGCTGGTGCGCGCAACGGCTGCCTCCCATCAGACAGAGTGGGACGAGCCGCCCCGCGCCGCACGCAGAAGATTCACAAAAGGCAACGCCCTCGCCCAGGCCTAGATGCACGCCCAGGTTTCCCTCTTTGCACATTCCGCTCTCCCTCTCCCTCTCTCAAACGACGTTGTATTTCGTCCCATCAGATCAGCGCCCCCCTTGTTGACCCCAGAAAAGCGCTACCGGCCAGACTATCGACGAGAATGGGGTCAGTTACAGATGAGCCGCTTCCCCACTCGCTGGCCATTCGTCAGGATGTCCATGTCATCACACAAACCCTGTCGAGGGAACATACCACCTTTGTAACGTACGTTACGCTAGGGGGTGCCGCTCCGACCGATTCCACGCAAACTACCACGGCCACCGATCACCACCAGGGCCCCGGGGGGTTGACGAACGCCCAGATTGGCGCCATAGTAGGCTCCGTCGTGGGCGTCTTCGTCCTAGCCGTCCTCGTCGTCTGGTGCTGCTGCTGCCAGCGCCGACGGCCCCCGCCCAGGGACTACAACGACCGGCGCAGCTATTCCAGTTACAGCAGCTCCTATATCGTGGATGAGGTCGTCGAGGTCGTCGAGCCATCTTCTCCGAAGAGCCACAAGCGCAGGTCAAGACCGCCTCCCACCGTGCTCCAGCCGAACCCTCCCCCGACTGGCTGGCCGCCCCGGCCGCCCCCGGTCGTCGAGCGCGTGCCTGGAGGTCCCAAGTTCCCTACCTACCGCGCAATCCCGATTCCAAACCCTCGCCGGCCAAAGATTCCACATGTGCACTAAGGGTGTTGATCCTTTGAGCTCGATGCAGACCCGGTGTTTACATAGCACTGGCTCCGCAAAGCTGGGTCCTCCAGGACGGGGTTTCTGGGAGATGTAGTCAGTTCCAGGATACAGGGTGCAGCACCTTGTTGGGTTCTATGTCTCGTCTCCTTTTTCTATGGGACTGCTGGGTCCCCGGTGCGAGGGACAGTTGGCGAGTGCATCTGCAGCTGCATCCTGGCACGTAACTGCTTACGCGTTTTCAAAGGCAGAAAATTCTGCCAAACTGACCCTTCTGGGGAGCGGTTGGATTTCCTTGAGTAATGAATGAAACGTTTACGAAGTCATGACGCGAAAACTTGAAATGAAGGAGATGAAATTTTATCAACATCAATTGGGGAATCTCGACTTGACCGCTTTGGTCGATTGAGAACTTTCCTGCAGTCCCTATCAATCCATTAGCTTTTATATTCCAAGATACCAATATAATTAATAATTATCATTACATAAAATCGGTGTCCTCAAGATTGATCAAAGCTGCCAAGTCCAAATGACCTTGTTGGACCATACGTTGTCAACCAAGATATGCGCCAACTGCAATAAGCATCAAGCATATATTTTTATCCAATTCTCTAAACAATATGGAAGTTAAATTGGCATTCAATTGCCGGTTTCTTGAATTACTTGCGTTGCTGTGGTTGTCTGGCCATGCAGCCAACACCCGCATATTGCAGGATGTTGTGGCACTTACACCGAAGGGATATCAAGTTTCCCAAGTCTTGACAAGTACTGAATAAAGAACTCATGCAAGTCAAACAGTTTTTAACTTTTTTTAAAAGAAATATCGTGAGATTACTCTCCTCTTAGCAATGTCATGAGCATATTCTACCTCTCAAACGAGATGACAGCTCAACCAAAAGCGTGAGTTCTAGTAGCTGCTTTCCGAGTATAGTCTCTCAGCCCTTCCGCCAGCGACATCTATAACGGTATCAATTACAGCGACTATGTCTACTAGGTGGTATTTTTACATAACGTGCGTATTGCTGTCAGGCACAATGTACTTGTTGCCTGCACGCTTGCATAAATACGTAACTCACACCCAACCACAATTTTTCCCGAACGCCATGATGACACTAGGCGCCTCCAACATCGCAAAACCTCGCCGATGGCGCCTTTTATGCGTACACGCCCTTTACCTTGCCATTCAATCCATGCTAGGCTAATACAATTAGAATATTTCAGCCATTAGTGATGAGCGTTTGAAGAGATCCTGCAGCAGGTTGAAGCCACCATCTTACATCCCGGCGGATTGGAACCGCATCACACCCACAGTCAGCGCGCAGGACCTGGTGGATACTATGCGTGTCGTATTCTATCTTTGCGATTGACTAGTTGGGTTCTCGGTCGCTCCCGCAATGCGACGGATGGGGTTGCCATTTGGTCAGCAGAGAACGTGCTTGCTTGCCATTCCCCCAACTGCACGTATATCATATCAGGCCATTGATTCTAATATTCACACACCCAAAGATCAAAACGTCTGGATTAAAGTGAGACTATTGTATATGTGCGCTTACGGTCGCAGGAGTGAATGCCACCCAACCGTGACTCGGGACATTATCTATCAGACAAGACGGAGGCAACGATTACTTTGAATGGATTCTGTGTACTTATTTCCCAATGATCAATCGTATTAATTAGAGAGGGGAAAACCTCTTGTTTTCGACGCAATTGATGGTCCTAGATTGATCAGCACAGCTATCCGCATGGTTGACGTCACAGCAGCACAGGAGTGTTGGAGTTAGACAACAGCGTGAACTTCAGTGCTTCAATCATCAATTTAAATAAGCCTTGTTGGATTTTATAGTTTCCTGCTCCTAATAACCACAATAACCCGTCAAAATCCAGTTATCCATTCACCCACCGATTCAAACGCCACGCCTAGTTATTTTACAGGCTGCCCAACCACTCGATCACTAAACAACAATCTTTCCACTCGCAGCGCAGCTGTGCTCCTTTTCGGCAACCTGGCGGATCGTCTCCCATTGCTCAAACCTTCGAGCCATGCCTCGCTTGCTCGTCGGGTTAGCCGTGGTTGTGGATCGTGCAGGAACCCCTTCCAAGCTCAGGGCAAATTGAGCAGCTGCTCTGCCGGCAGCCTTCGTGTTGAGCGTAATAGCAGGCCAGTTGATGTTGTTGATGTCATCGCAGGCTCGGTGGTAGCAAGGGTCCGTGGTTGCATTGGCGCCAGTGAAAATTCCGGAAGAGGGGATTCCAAGCTCAATGAAAGCGACATAGTCAGAGGAAGTACCAAAAGCGCTTGCAGTCTGTTAGCCATCATATCGGTGCCATAAACGGTTTACTCACCGGTATTCGGCGGGGGCTCCCTGCGACTCAAGCCAATTGAAAAGGACGTCTCCGCCAACCTTATCTCCATCAGTAGTTGCTTGCACTGCATAGATAGGGCTTGGCGATCCAATCATGTCGTAGTTAAAGTAGAATCGGATCTTATCGGCTTCAGAAGAAGCCAAGTTCTGTCCATAGTAAAGGGATCCAATAAGGCCACTCCTATGTTCTCATTAGTCATGTATACTCAAACACAAGTTTCAATTGTCCTTACTCCTCGGCTCCCCACCAAGCAAATCGGACTTTGTTAGCGTATCCATCGTACTTGCTAATGGATTTAGCAATCTCCAGGAGGCCTGCGGTGCCGCTGCCATCATCGTTGACGCCTGCTCCAGCCTGCACGCTGTCCAGATGGGCACCGAGCATGACCACATTGTTGGCGTCGCCCGTCTTTGTCTCAGAAATAATGTTCCAGGATTCCCTCTGCTCATTGATAGCATCGACCAGCAAGGTCACTTGAAGGGTCTCGTTGTTTGCAAGGCGCTCTTGCCAAGCCGTGCCTTGGGCGAGGCGAATGACGCCAACTGGGACTAGCAAGCCCAGGTTCTCGGCTGAGAGGGTAGCACCGGGGATAGTATCTCCGGGCTGGCCGTGAATCAACACGGCTGCGGATGCTCCATGGTTCTTGGCAAGCTTCAGCTTGTCGGAGACGGAGCATACGCCTCGCTTGACCAGGACAATCTTTCCAGTGACATCAATCCCTGTCCACTGATCATCGTGGCAGCCAGCGCCGCGTGTATCATCGTTGGGAATGGCAACAAGCTCCGCAGTCACACCGTTCGGCGTGGGCGTGGCATGATTGTACAAGAGAGTTGCCACAAAGACATCTTCTCCATCTGGTCCACGAAGTGAAATGTTTCGAGTCTGGCCGAAGGTATGGTTGAATGGTTGGACAAAGGTATCGAAATATTGACCGTATTCGCCTTGGATCGTATTTAGGACGTAGTCGAGGGAGGCCTTGTATCCAGGGAGGCCATAAGCTCGGTTGCCGCCGTTGTCAATAGCGATTTGGTTCAGGTCGACAAGGGTCTTGTTGAGACTGTTATGATCAGCAACGATATTGCTCAGGACGGCAAGCTGATAAACTTACTTTGACTGGAGAATGTCAGCTTCTACCAGACTGGGGGTCAATTGGACACATGCTGCCTCAGTGGCAAGCAATGCCCAGTAGAGCAAAGGGGCAGGTAGCTTCATGGTGCAACGATGTTAATCTGACAAAGGCAGTAGATGTATTGCCAAAACCAAGGAAAAGATTGGATTTTATTATTGAAACATTGCCTCCATTTTATACCAAAGGCAACATGCAATCCTAGAAATCTCGTATAGTTACGACCATCGGAGTCGACGGCAACGCAAAGCATGATGACTACATCTCAGGGCTTAATCTTGGAAGTTTATTCCACATCGGGCAGCTCAACATCACCTTCTCGCTATGGGTACACAAGGTGGGAACGACAGTTCAGATGGTACGACCATATTGACGAACGGTTGCTTGCAAATCACTGTCATGGCGCAGCAGACTAGAGCCCTGATTGGCTAATGCTAGATGATGTAACACTGATTCAACCAAACACGGCGGGCGAATAGGAACTATCTGTCAAAGGAAGTGTTTATTTTTAATGGTAGTTGTTACCCAAATAGGAATTCACGGAGCAACAAGCCGGAGATTCAGGGATCGTGATAGGTGGTCAACTGAAGTGGGGAGTGAACTATTGTTCGGAGTCTGGATGGGTCTGGACTTTTGATACGACTTGGCGAGTCTATTTCTTTGCATAACGTACGAGATATTGGATGGAATGTTGCCTCCATTGAACCAACCAGTCAGAGATAAAATAGAGCACCACGCTTCATATGTTGCAAAATACGATGGATTCCATCATCGCACAGCCGAATGGGCAGATCCTACCCTGGAGAACACCATGCAATAGATTGGAACCTTTGGTGAAGATGGAAAATATGCAGATTGCAATAAATTAGACTTGTGGGACTATTTAAAGTTAGTTGGGCTAGTTTGTTTTACTGTTTGTCATGAGGATAGATCCGTCGTCTCCTTTTGGGTCGATGGCGCTACTCGTTCCGTTGGTGCACTTACCAGATGCATCTGGAGGATGGCTTGTGCTTCCTTATCTCTGATAAGCTCTGATAAGATAGGGGATAAAATCAGTGACCCACAATGTTCGATTCGGCGTCTCGGGGTTCTAGCCTCTGATGACTATTACCTAATAAACAGTGGGTTTTTTCTCTTCATAACCCGAAATCCGACCATATTTTCAAAGACATGTTATTCCACTTTGGGTAGTCATTGTACCATGCTATGGGAGGGTTTGACACGCGCACGGCTACTGTAGTAAGAATGCCGCCACTCGTTGAGCGGTGTCTCGGCTTGTAAGCCTCGGCAACAAAGTCCAAGAAACAATGCTCAAGAAGATGCAGTATGCGAAATACTGGAACAAGATCGTTTTCGGTTTTCGGCTTCAATGCGATAATGCATTCAGGGTCCAACTTTATTCTCCATCATGATGTCGGTTCTCGGTTTTGGTGTCAAAAAATGGTCGATTGCACGCTCCCTATTTGTCGGATCCGGATAGTCTCGGCATTGGCGGGGTAGAAGTGGTACTGCGGCGCCAAAGCTTGTGCTTGTCCCGCCAAAACGTCACAAGCTGATTGATGGATCATGGCGGCGATTACACAACAGACTCCGCCGTGGCGTGCTCTCTGCGACACCTGACACCTTTAAATATTGCAGCATTGCCTCGCGTCTTCACCTCCAACTTTTTCTGTTGGGTTGCGGTTCGCCTGCTTTGCTCGTTCACCCGTCTTAGATCGCAACAATGGCGTCCCAGATCCCCCATAACCCTCCTCGCGCCGCCACCGTGCTCTCGGCCACCGAGCTCATTGGCAACACGCCTCTCGTACGACTCAACAAGGTGCCTCAGTCCCTTGGAATCGAGTGCGATGTCTACGTCAAGCCTGAGCTGTTCAGTGCCGGTGGCAGCGTCAAGGACCGAATTGCCCTGCGCATGATTGAGGAGGCCGAGAAGAGCGGCAGGATCAAGCCCGGCGATACCCTGATTGAGCCTACCAGTGGCAATACGTGAGACTACCCACCCAACACCTTGAGTGATGCCCACGATAGACTAACTTTTTTTGCGCAGCGGTATTGGTCTTGCCCTCGTTGGCGCCATCAAGGGCTACAAGACCATCATCACCCTCCCCGAGAAGATGTCGGCCGAAAAGGTCTCCGTCCTCCGCGCCCTCGGCGCCACCATCATCCGTACCCCCACCCAGGCCGCCTGGGACAGCCCCGAGTCTCACATTGGTGTTGCTCGTCGCCTGGAGAAGGAGATCCCCAACGCCCACATTCTCGACCAGTACAGCAATGTCGACAACCCGTGCGCCCACGAGTTGGGCACCGCCGAGGAGATCTGGGAGCAGACGGGCGGCAAGATCGAGGCCATTGTCGCCGGCGCTGGCACGGGCGGCACCATCACTGGTCTCGCCCGCGGGTTGAAGAAGCACAACAAGGACATCAAGGTCATTGCTGCCGATCCCCAGGGCAGTATCCTGGCTCTGCCCGAAATCCTCAACAAGGAGCACGAGAACGAGCCCTACAAGGTGGAGGGTATTGGCTACGACTTCATCCCTGATGTTCTCGACCGCGAAATCGTCGACAAGTGGTACAAGACCGATGACCAGCAGTCTTTCTACCTTGCCAGAAGGCTGATTGCCGAAGAGGGTCTCCTCGTCGGAGGCAGCTCCGGTTCCGCCATGGCTGCCATGCTGCTCGCGGTCAAGGACTACGGCTTCAAGAAGGGCGATGTCGTCGTCGTCGTTCTCCCCGACAGCATTCGAAGCTACCTGTCCAAGTTTGCCGATGACGACTGGCTTGATGCCAACAACCTCTTGCCCGTCAACGGTCTGGAGTCGACGGTCAAGGAGACCAAGTCATCCGACCCCTACGCCGGTGCCACCATTGCGGATCTGCGCCTGAAGCCCGTCACCTCGGTCGGCGCGACCGCCACCTGCTCCGAGGCCATTGAGACGATGCGCGACAAGGGCTTTGACCAGCTGCCCGTCCTCTCCGACACTGGCAGCAAGCTGGTCGGTCTCGTCACTCTCGGCAACCTTCTGAGCTACATTTCCCGCGGGCGCGCCACTGCTCAGAGCCCCGTCAAGGACGTCATGTTCGACTTTGCGCGCTGCGACGAGATCATCACGGACCCCCGCGAGGTTGGCGCCGCCCACGTCGGCAAGAAGAGGAACTTTGTCGAAATCACCATCGACACTCCCCTCACCACTCTCAGCAAGTTCTTTGAGTGGAACAGCGCCGCCGTCGTCACGGAGAGGACCGGAGACAAGTCTCTGTCCAAGCCCGTTGCGGTCGTGACCAAGGTGGACCTGCTCACCTGGATGGTCAACAAGAAGCTGTAGATGAGCCTCGCACGAGGACGGAACGAGTACTCATGTGTTCAACGACATTAACGTCTGGCGTTCCTAGGGTTTAGATAGAGAATACGGAGACTTCACGGCAGTTGGGTATAGAATGGAACCAACCAAGCAAGATTATAGGTAGACTCAACATCTACAGGACAGTCCACGGATCATTATATATTTGAAAGAATTAAGTTTCATAATTAATAACAACATATCAACTCAAGCCCCAGTATTTTTTTATTCCCCCAACGTGAGTCGTGCCGCGCCATCATGATGCATGTCATTAAACTCTCTGGGCAATCCACCACCACCACTTGTCGGGGCCGGGGCCCTCGTTGGAAACGCTTCCGGGAATAACGTCGACGTCAATGTCAAACTCCTGGAGCTGGCTGAAGGCAAACTTGTCCGAGCCGTACTCTCCCAGCCACGAATCCTGCTCCTCGGAGCCAATGTCGTCGGTGCCCACGCCAGAGTCCAAGAGACCCTTGCTCTTGGAAGCCCGGATCCTTGTAAGCTCCGCTTCGAGGCTGGACTTGACCATGGTGGAGGGGAGAGCGGTGAACAGATCCATCTTGTTGGCGGCGATGAGGAGGGGGATCGCGACCTTGGCCTTGCTGTTGGTGGCCTTCTTCTGGAGGTAGAGAAGGACGTCGTAGAGGTAAGCGGCAGTGGAGGCCAGGATTTCTTGCTCGCCGAGAGCGGCGGCATCGGCCATGAAGACAACAGCCTTGAGCTTCTCGGTCTCGTTCAGCTTCTCCGTGGCCGAGTTGCGGAGCTTGGCGTGGCCAGGAGTGTCGATGAGCAGGAACTTGGTGTAGGTGCCATCGGTCTCTTCGTGGTTGCGGTAGGAATGCTTATTGGCCGAGTCGGTTGAGGCGTTAAGCTCGATGGAATGAGAGACTTGGGAGGTGTGAGTCTCGGCACCGGTGTCGCCGCGCTCGAAAAGTGTGAGGAGGGACGTTTTTCCCACGTTGGAGGGGCCGACGAGGAGGACGGAGGGGGCGACAGTGTATGTGCGCGACGAGGAGAGGATAATGTGGAGGAGAATTGGCATGCCGAGAATAATCAGGGCGCCAATGACGATGGTCGGCACGGAGGGCGTCATGATGGCCTCGACGATTTCGATAAACGACCCCATGATGGCTTGATGTGGCGGCTGCTGGTGCGCGCGCCGGACGAGACCAGTGGTTGTTGGTGACTTGCAGAGTCCCGAAGAGACTGCGAGGAGACGGGTTCTAGAAAGAAGCCGCAGTCAAGCCCGTCAATGTCGTGCGGTGAGCCGGGGTTGTTCGCTTGAGAATCACCCAATTTCTCAAACGGTCGGAAGTTTGCGATGCCGTGCAGGACGATTATCTGTCCAGCCCACCCAGGCCAGAGTTCCTGGCTCCTGGACCGGCCCAAACTCAAGCGCGCGCCACAGCAGGCCGCGCGCCACGCAGTCTCAGCCACGGCGCACGTGAGCGTTCCACCGCTTCTTCAAGTGGTCGCGCCGTAGACAAGTTGCAAGCCACAGGGGTCCCCTGAGATGGCAGTTGGGATCTGGGCTGCTGCTAACCTCGTTTGGAAAGGGCAGTGCTCAGCCGCGCTCGGCATCACGGCTTCGATAATACGTAGACTACTCCACGCGCCTCCTCTGCAAAATTGCCAATTATTCGGGTCAGCATTTTGCGATTTCCTGCTCAGCCCCTGCGTTTGTGGCTTCGACATGATAGCGCTGTAGGCGGCATATTTTATGCTTCACATCCTTCCAACCCCCCTTACCAGTGTTTCTCGACATTCTTCCCGCCCGCTCGCCCACGATCTAGTACGTCTCGCTTCGACGATCCTCGACCCCTGGCCCATCCGTTGTCGTGATGGGAAGCATTACTCCCGCCAGCAGCATGTCGGCTGCCTCGGGAGCGCCGAATCAACCCTCGACCAAAGCGACCACTGCCGCGCCGAAGCTCAACAGCGAGCTGGAGATGGGCAGCCTCCCCGCCGATGCGTCGGCTCCGCAGGATGATATCATGCAGATTGCCCGGATAGGAGACGTCCCAGCTATGGAGAAGCTGTTCGAGTCCGGCGAGTATGACGCTACGTATACCGATGATGAAGGAATCACACCGCTGCACGTAAGCGATCCTGCCCGTTCGATGCAGGATGGAAGCTGCTATTAAGAATTCCAGACTAACCCGGCTTCATCTAGTGGGCTGCCATCAATAACCAGTATGCTATGTGCAAGTTCTTGATTGAACACGGCGCCGAGATCAACAGAAAGGGTGGCGACTCTATTGCGACGCCGCTCCAATGGGCTGCCCAGCGATGCCACTACTACACAGTCAACCTCCTGCTGCAGAACGGTGCCGATCCTCTTATCACTGATGCACAAGGCTACAACACGCTTCACATCTCGACCTTCAATGGCAACGTTCTCCTGATCGTCCTGCTGCTCCACCAAGGGATCCCGGTCGACGTTCTCGATAACTTTGGACACACCGCGCTGATGTGGTCCGCGTACAAGGGTTTCCCCCAATGCGTTGACATTTTCTTGCGATGGGGCGCAAGTGTCCATGCCACCGATGAGCAAGGCTTCACAGCTCTGCACTGGGCTTTGGTCAAGGGCAACCCGGGATGCATCCTCAAACTTATCGAGTATGGAGCCGACCGATTTGCAAAGACTGAGACTGGCAAGACACCCGCTGTCACTGCAAGCGAGCTCAACACCCAAGGTGCATGGCATCGTGCGCTCAGGGAATGTGGCTTTGACGAGGATGGCCACGCTGCAGTTCCTGGCTGGCCGGGCGCAAGCTATTTCTTGAAGGACAAGAGAGCTTTCGTGACGAGATTTTTGTTCCTATGGCCCTTCTTTCTCGTGTGGTCAGCACTGATGGTATTGTCGCATATGCCCGTGTTCCTTGGTGCGCCATTGGCGTTGGCATGTGTCTACGGTATTCAATGGACTGCGCAACAAGTTCTGGAGTATGCGCCTTCGGATATGCGACACTTTCACAAGACGGTTAGTGTACTTGCGCCTCTCAATGCTGATGTATAACTGACCTGATTACTAGCCCTGGTTGGCCGGAATCTTCTCCGCCACTCTCTTCTTCACTGGCGCTAACTGGCTGACGAACGTCTTCTGGGCTACGTCAATGTATGCTGGAGAAGGACAGTCTCATACTTTTCTCAACATTATTTTTGCTACATTCTTTGGTCTTACCGCGTATTTCTATATTGCTAGCATGCGATACGACCCTGGATTTGTCCCCAAGATGAATGGCATTGCGGAACAAAAGGCTGTCATTGATGATCTGCTTTCTGAGTGGAAGTTTGACGAGTCTAACTTTTGTGTTACTTGCATGATTCGCACGCCTCTGCGAAGTAAGCACTGCCGCAGATGCCAGCGATGTGTGGCAAAGCATGACCAGTGAGTTTTCTAACCTGAATTATGACGGGATTGTACTGACATGAGCCAGCCACTGCCCCTGGGTTCACAACTGTGTTGGCATCAACAACCACCGCCACTTCTTCTTCTACATTGTCTGCCTCTCTTTCGGCATTATTTCTTACGACGGCTTGCTTTACTACTGTAAGTTGCCAGCAATCCGTTGATGCTATTTCCTCGTCTAACAGTGGTTCTAGACTTCCAGGGCGTTTCTCAGAATGCCTCGGATGAGTGCAGCCTTTTGAGCCCCAACCTCTGCAAAATTGTCAACGCCGATGCGTACACAGCACTCCTGGGTGTCTGGATTACGCTCCAGCTCCTTTGGGTTACCATGCTTTTGTTTACGCAATTCTTCCAGGTGTCCCAGGCCATGACAACTTATGAGAACATGTACGGCGTTCGGGACAGCACTACCGCTACTGCATTTACTTCTACGGGAACTCCTCTTGACCCCAACCACCCATCCTTGGCTGCACCAGCTGGCCAGGGCGGCCACAACCACAAGCATAAGCAAGGTTTGCTCAAGTCGTGGAGCCGTCTCCTCGGCGTTGACCCCTTCATTGAGACCATCACCGGCCGGGGAGCTGCATCTACCAAGAACAAGCGCAAGAAGAAGAACCCCTACAGCAGAGGCTGCGTTTCTAACTGCAAAGACTTCTGGTGCGACCCTGCTCCTGTCTTTGGCCCCAGGGAGAACGGAGCAGCGGTTCTCGGTGGCGAGAAGGTTGACTACACTGCAATGTACGAAAGCCCGACACTGATGCAACTTACCGGGAGACGCGAGCGTGGTGGCTACGAAGCTGTGGGCACCGAGGATGTTTAAGAAGCTGCTCTTTGTCAGTAAAGGTAAATGACAAGCGAACGGAGAATGACGGCTCCGATGAATATGACGGCCGGTATGAAACTGGATTTGATAATACGAAAGACGTCTGAATGGGCATCAGAAAAAGCGTTGCGAAGGCGAAAGCTTGTGAATGCATTTGGCGTGAGTGACTGGGTAGATGACGGTACAGATGGGGGATGGGATGACTGTACAACGACGCGCCATGTAATATTAATCTTATGACCTCGACAAGGAGCAATGGTTGCTGTTTGAGTGTGACTTGGGATACATAAATGCAAACAGTATGTGATTGATCATATACCACCTTGTGCTCTTATCGACGTGAACTACCACCTTAAGCATGCAGGCCTGCGGGAACCCATCCGTTATTAATTCCGCTCAATGCAAAGTTTACCACGGACTGCGCCGGCTTGCAACCTCCACTCTCGAGCGTGGAAGCGATGCTCCGCTCGGAATGATATATCACACTTGGGCTGCGACTCCTTCCATCGGGTCACGGGTGCGTTGGGCATGCAAGTCATGGCGATTCGGTCTGTGTCTGCTCCGTCCGGCAGTTTTACCAGAAGAATCTTTTCCGGTGGCAGTGAGATTATAGCTGCCTCGGAGATTGTCATGGAATGATTGTGAGCGATTATGGAGGTGTGCTGGTGTGGTGAAACGCCAACGGTCATTGGAGGCAGACGTTTCATGAAAGAAGCAATGTGCAAAAAAGCGATACGCCACTAGGAACACTGAAAACTTTTTAGCAAGCATTCGGTGACTCGGCTAGAAAGCTGGCGTTGGGCTAATTTTTCCAACGGCCTCAATGATCTGATCTGATTTCCTCCCCCGACGGCCGGGTCAAAGGCCCATGGTTCGGGTGGCTTTTTTTATTTTAAATGGCGTTTGTCAAACGTCAACTCTTGGACCAAGCGTCTTTTTTACACACAGCACTGTACATGAACTATGATCTGTATGTAGATGGAGGCATGCGGTCTAGTCTTACATGTCGTCCATCTATCGCGCAGAGCACCCCTGCTCAAATTAGCTACGGGGGGGGTTCGGTATCCGAGAATGAAAGGACTGACCCGCGTTAGGGATTTTCCCAAAGCTTCGGCAATCATATACAAGGGGATCTGATCCCGCAATCCCACGGCTGAGAGCTTGATTAACCAAAGGCAAGGGGCCGGAGTTGCCCTCGAGGACCACAGCGGGGGCACCCAAGAGCCAGGGACACAGACGAAAGGGCATGGGGGGTCAAGATGACCTCTCACATGGGAGGATTTGGCTCTACGGGTTGGGCTGAAAATAGGTACATAGATGTCGACAATGTAACCCTTAGAGTCTTCAGCGCAAGGGGGCATGTCGACTTGGGTGTTGGTGTTGTTGGTGTGGAAATACCACTGTGGCTTTGCGTATCGTCGGATATTGGCTGAATTCGCGGCAATGCCCTCGCTTGCGCACTATGAGGCGCTTCCCACCCACGTCACGGGACCGCAGCACACCCGCCAACGCCATTCCCGACGCCTCCGAGCGTGAAATTGCTCACTAAAAAAAAAAAAAAAAAAAAAAAAAAGAAGCGTAAAGTGCCGATGTACCTTGCATTGCGTATGTGTGCGTGCGTGTATTGCGGAAGGGTGTGCTCATCTGGGGCTCCGATCCAGTGACCGACGTCAAGGCGCACCTGAACTCTTTGGGGAAAGGTCTGGATGCACATTTTGCTTTTTAATCACGCCGTGGCTTGTCGCGCCTTCTAAATCGCCTGATCGTGGGGACGAAAGACGGCAGCCGAGGGAGCATTGAGCTTCTCACTGGTGCAGGGCAGAGAAAACAAGAGAGAAAAAAGCAAGCATGACCCGCCTTATCGCGATTGCTTCTGTGGTGGCTGTTTCGTCGAGCTGGGCCACGTTACAAACGCTCAGCTGGCGGCATCTGAGGCAGCAGTAAAACTTGAGATTTCATGCTCCCGGAGAGAGCCAGCCACTTACGACCGTCTGTCGTGTCAGCGGGCTGTTGCCGGCCGTCAAAGTTGGCTGGTCCCCTTCCGCTGGGTCAAGGTTGCTAATGGCATGCAGCACCGTTGGTTGATGTGCAGGCCAAGTTGCCGCTCTGAGCAACCTCACTCGTTAATTCCCGCCGGAGCACGCCTCAATTTGTGGGGAGGCTTTGCGGCCCAGGAACACGGCGCAGGAAGCCTCCACGTTGACCGGAATTGTGCAGATGTCGGCTGCGCTTCCCCGAGTCCAAGGCGAGCGAGAAACAGAGAGAGAGAGAGGCTGGCGGCTCCGAATACGTAACCGGCTGCCGTGGCCTCTTCCCGAATGGGAGCCGTTGCGAAATTTACTCGCTGACCGCCGCAGCGGACATGGCCGCATTCAGAAAGAGTTGACGGAAACCTGTAGTTGTGTGTCAATCGTGGTGTAGGCTGGCAGGGATGTGGTGCTCTCTTTCAGCCCCAGTCTGTCTGCAACTACTGGCCCTATTGAAGAATCACCAACCTTGCCGGGCCAGCCACGGCGCGCCGAATCGATTAAAAAGCAACAACAAGAGACAGAAAAAAAAGGGACCAACAACTCACAGAGGCCACGTTCGTGCCCTCGGAGCATTTGCCAGTTTGCACTTGGCATGTACTCATCGCGTCATGCTTACAGCGTACATTGCATCTCGGGAAAAGCATTGGGTCACGAAGCGAGCTTGTTGAAAGAGCCTCCGGTTGCACAGACGCACGAGTTCGTCCTCATCCAAGCGGATGCTGCAAGTGCGGAAGCCGGGCGTTTACGTTTCCCATCAAGCCGTCCCGGGAGACCCCGGATTCAATTTTTTAACATTTGAGCCAGGACCCCGGAACGCCATTTTTTTTCTTCTTTTCCTCTTTTGGTTGCTTTGATGAGGATGGGCTCTTTCTACATAGATCGGCGCTGTCTAAATCACACCATTTTCGGATTTCGGTCTCGGGCCGCAGCCAACGCGCTGGGTCTCGGAGGGGACAGAACAGACAAATATTTGCTCAAGGAGGGGCGTGAGAGAGAACGAGTAAGACGGGAAAAGAGAGAAAATAAGATTGAAAAGAAAGGAAAACCAAGAAAAAGACTCCGACGGCATAACGTATAAAGAGAGAAAAAGAAATTTCTGACGAGTAGCGCTTGTATCGTCGTTTCCGATAAGACACCCACGACTCCAGCCCGCGGACCCGGTGCAAGGCAGAAGGGCCAACCTGGCTTCGAGTTACCTAATTGGGCTGGCAGGCGAATGGGAATGCCGCGGCCGAAGACGTACATGACATGAATGACTTGTCCTCGGGTTTCCGTGTCGAGTCAATGCAAGGGAACCAAGACCATCCAGCGGAATTAATTACACGCAATGTATAACCCTCGTCGATCCTCCGCATTGACAAGACACTCTGATTTGACTCTCGCTCTGATGTGCCTGCAAAATGTGCACACTGATAGTCTAAATGAGGAACAAAATCTCTGAGAGAAGATATTTTTTTATTTCTCTTTATCCCGGTTGATATTCACTAGGATGACAGAGAGTACAGATCCAGAGTGCAACTCTCCACAGCCCGACAATCGACGTGCTTGATCAACCTGACCCCGGCCCCATCCCACTCTGATGGAACGTCGAGATAGCAATAGATGAAGAAGCCGAGCCTGATAAGTGACAGGTCTACCACACAGCCGTTGCAGAGTTACAATCCATTGAGCACTACACTCAAGCTGTAACGTCCTTGTCTGGGTATAATGGTGCCATGGGCACTTGCTTATTTTTTTCTTACCTTTTATTTTCTTTTGCCTCTCTCCCTCTCCCACTCGCACTCCCCCTTCGCCTCCCTCAATGCCATGTGAGATGTGACGCATACGCTCGCAAAGCACTTGCACACCCCCCTTCTTCATCCAATCCCCCTTGCGGAGCGGCGCCCCCCGGCTACCGGCGAGGGGCGGATACCCAGGACCGGGGTGCGAGGATCCCGAGACCAGCTGGTCTGCCGAACCTGCGTTCCGCCAAACGAGTCCCCAACCGCTCCGTCCCCACGCCACAGCCGTCTTTGCGTGTGTGTGCTGGAGAGAAGTTTCTTCTTCCCAGGGCCATCCCATTCCCCACGTATGCACGCACGCAGGGCATGGACTTGGCTGCTGCAGGGTCCCTGGGCGCAATGCTGATGGAGCGTCAGCCAAAAAACCCACTCCGCTGGGCATTGTGCGGCTTTGCTTTTTCGCCTTTTGCCCTTCCCACCCCTTCGTGTATGTACATTCGTGTCCGTGTAGTCTGTGAAAGAAAGCCGTCACTTCTCGTTCCTGGATGGACCCTCCCACCACCCCCGTTAAACGCGGGACCTGAAGTCGAACCATGTTTTCCTTTCCGGGTCTGGAGCCCCGGTCCTGGCCGAGCTCGTTGGCGGCCGCGGGCTGCATGTCGTCGCCGCGCTGCTGCTCGCTCTTCTGCGTCATGTTGGCCGAACCCCAGTTCCACGGGCTCGAGCACTTCGGCGACAGCAACACTGCCCTGAGCATGGGAGCGTAGATTGTGGAACCTGTATTTCGCCGTTTGTTCCCACGTCTCGTTTTCTTTTCTTTTCTTGTGGTTTTCATTCGTTTTTTTTAAGCAATAGGCTCCCCCCTCTACCCGACCTTGTCTCAACCGGCCCGCTCCATCAACCCGTCAATGTAAAAGCTATAATATCACACCCGAGTCCCATGCGAAAAGGGCCGCTTTGGAGAGAGGCTTGGCTACGTCCATCGATATCTAGAAGCAGTCGTTCTAGCGACGCCGATCCAACAATTCGTCGACGACGACGGCCCCGTCATCAACAGCAGCCATGGCTCCCGTGTACTTGATGGATGTGCCCGCTGGCGAGGCGCGAACCAAGGTCAACCCCCCGAGCAATGCTGGAGAAGTCATTCCAACCGGTGTGGCTTTGACTACCTTGGCCTTCATTGCCGTGTGCCTGCGACTTTTTACGAGGAAATATGTGGTTAAGAGTGTGCTTGGTCTTGATGATTGTTAGTGTGCTGGGTGTGGGATACTGGGTCAACACCGACTAACACTTTGCAGATATGTGTATATGCGCTCTGGTTTTTGCCATTGTTTTTCTCGGACTCAATATTCACAGTATGGTCGCTCAGAATCAACATCTTCCTCTATATTTTCTAACATTATTGCAGTGGTCAACCTTGGCGCCGGTTTACACGGGTGGGACATCTTGTGGGACGTGTTCACGCCTCACTTTTGGCAGGTGAGAACTCAACTCCTTATTATCCTTGGCCATAGGATTCTAACAACATCAGACATCTATTGGATCAATCATCATCTACGCTGTTTCTATCGCCTTCTCCAAGCTCTCGGTCCTCGGTTTCTTGCTCCGAATCTCGCCGGACCGAGGTATGCGACGCGCAATCTATTCTTTGTTCGCCCTCGTTTGTGTTTACACGTTGGTGTATACTTTCCTCATGGTATTTCGATGTCGGCCAGTTACGTCGGGCTGGGACCCGACCATCAAGGGTGAATGCGTCGACAGTCTCGTGCCAATGTTGACCCTCAGTATCGCCAACATTATCATTGATGTCCTCATTCTACTCCTGCCTATCAGGATTGTTATCCCGCTACAGATTCCTCTTCGGCAAAAGCTTTCTCTTGCATTGCTCTTTGCGACAGGTGGCTTGTACGTTCTTCCCACTCATCTTCCAAGAATTTACTGATTGTTATTAGTGTCTGTGTGGCGGCTATCAAACGAACTGTCATCGTCGTGCCCCTGCTCCATTCGCATGATTATACTTGGGAAGTACCGCACATGCTCATCTGGAGCTTTATCGAGGTCACATCGGGCATTATCTGTGCTTCCATTCCCGCCCTGAAGCCTTTTTGTATGCGATATATCCCTTTCATCATCTCCGCTCGACTTCGCCCCTCGCAGGACAAGTCCACCTCCGCAAAGCGACACTCTCACAGCACAGACAAGAAAATGCGGAGCCGAGTCCCCTATGGACATACATCTGGTATCCATAGCATCGATAAGATATCGGAGAGCACGCTTCAAGATGACGAAGCAAGATTGTGGACTCTGAAGAGCGGCGACAAGAGCTGTGAGCTCAAGGCAAAAGATAGACACGAGGTGCATGAAATGGTCAGCTTTGAGAGAGCAGCTGAAAACACTCAGCTACCCTCTGAGCCGGAGCCTGCAGTGGTTGGGTTTGGAACTAAGCGCACCGAAACCGCTTTTGGTGGTGGCATCCAGATCACGAAGGAAACCTTCATTTCCTATGGGCCGGCCTGAAGACACTTCAAGGACTAAGAGGAAGAGTAAATACTACGAAAAGGCACCGCTGTTTCAACCAACTGCAATCACGCAAGACTTCAATGTGGATGCGACCCCGACGCGGCGCCAAGATAATACAACAGTACGCAAGAAACGTCAGAAAGATGCTTGGCGAAGGCAGAGGCATACGCCACCAAAATATTCGCTGAGGAAAACAGTATCAGCAGCGATGCCTCTGGACAGGACAGACATGAGACGAAAAACCGGCTGGTACTGGGATAGAGCAGGGTAGAGCCCTTGACGCTTTAGGATAAGCAATTGTACATATTCACAAATCAAAAAGAACGAGGATACGACTAAAAAGGTTACGAGTAAATGAAAAATAGACAGAAGCATTCCACTTAGCTCTTACTTCCCGCCTTCTCGGGCCTCGTCACGTTCTACGGTGCAGATTGTTTCATTCCCCAGCAACGCTGGACCATACACTCGGTGGGGAAGATGTTTCACGTCTTTTCAGCTCCGTTGGGCAGCAGGCAGTTTGGGATACTGAATGAAGTTTCTGTGAGATGTGATGCCTAATATCGACCCAAATCCCACGCTGCACCGGCTGCGTCGTCTCAGCATGGTTTTACCCTAGCCGTAGTGGATGGGTGGTATTGCAAACTAGATCCTGCACTATAGAAAAAGTTATATCTGATTACACCAGAAAGTATCATGTAATCCAATCATTGAAGGATTGCGGCGGAAGTACTTCCCCACTGAACTAGCTGCATACGATGATATACAAAGAAAGAATAAGCCTGAAAAGTCCCAGGGCGTGTGCCCCATGCGGTAAAGTGTCGGATAGAAGGGTTGTATTGTACGTTCCTCGTTCAGGTAACATCTTACAAGTACATTTATTATTTCATTCACTGGCGATGGCCGAGCCAGCCGTCAGGAACCGCCATCGCGAAGGAATGCTCGCCCTGGCATCCGAGACATGCGGAAGGGGTAGCAATACAACGCATTCCAATGGTCTCCATGGCTCATATTAGCTAATTTGATAAATCTCCAACAAGTCCAGCGATACCCCTGAACATTTGGTCTTTTGAATACCCGATTGTTTGCACCATTGTTTCGTCTCCTTGACCACATATCAGCTTATTAACGTCCCAACGTCTACCATGGAGCACCCAGGTGGGATGACCGACGATAACGAAACGAATTGATTGCTCATGTGCTGACTAGATTAGTTACTGAAATTGCCGGAGTCATCAGGACTCTGACGGAGGGAAACTCTGATCAGCAGAGGATCACCCTGGCAGAGTACTTTTTACCAAATGCCTCCTTCTCCCACCACTCGAGGCTTGCTCCTTGTTCGAAAAGCTCCCCTCATCAAAACGGCGGTATAGAATCTCTGGGGCTAGCTATCGTCATGTACCAATGGTACCGGACGCTGAGCCCCCATCTCGATATCAAGGTCGATTCTGCAGGTAAGCATGTATATCCCACGGAGACTCTTTATCTGTAACTAATTATTTGTCATAGAATTTGATAAACGCAGTGGCTTTCTCTACGTATCCCTTCGACAAACCTTTTCCGTGTGGTCTATCCCGCTGTACAAAGCCCCTGTCCGACTCGTCTCCGTCCTGCAGCTCACCCAAAGGACCCCCTCCGCTCTCGATTCTACACCAGAAGCTACGAGAAAACCAGATGGAATGAAGCAGAGAAGAAAGCTTTGCGTCAAACCGAAGTACTACATCGCTAGCCAAGAGGACCTGTACCCCGTGACAGATCGAGTGCAGTTTTTGCTCCCAGGCTTGGGACCCCTTCTGCGGCTCGGGTGGAAGTGCTACTGCACGTGGTTCTTTCTGCTAGGCTCATTGATATTCTTTCCTCTGGTAATTTTCCTGAGAATGGTTAGGCTCACCAAGCGCAAGGTGAAGCCGCAGAAGTGGTTCCTGTGACGAGTTTTACGATTGAGGCGTTTGGGATTTTGTTATCTTGATGAGTGCCATGGGTTATGTTACGAAGTACATGTTAAGGATGGATGGATGATACGATTGATGATGTTTTGATGCGGGTTTGCTTTTTCTAGTCCTCAAACTCTTCTTGTTGGGGTCGACGCTCAACAAGACGGTGCAACTGGATGGCCCTTCAATCTTCCTTGAACTGAAGAAAGGCAGAAGGAGCTTTTATGACTGTGTTGGATTTGTTTATTGTTATTTAGGTGTTGAAATGAAAATAGGAATGTGTTTAATGGAAATCGGGGCGGTCATGCTCCTTTTGACGATGCTTATTGGGTCCAGTTCCATGCATAGGCGAAGAATATGTCAACACGACACGCAACATGCGATAGACAAAAGCGATGTGTGGGTTTTCTTTACCTTGAAAATGCCTTGGAATAAAAAGTACTCCGGCTCATGGAATAAGTTTATGGGCGGGTTGTCCCTTTTCTCTGTTATGGGAGAAATCCTTCCTATGATAGCACTCCTGCTCCAACTTGCAATCACATCGTTCAGGTCAACAACCATAGGACATCTCAAAGCCTGGGAATTTTTTTCTCTATCAGTGCATAGATAGAAACAGAAAGATTACTTCGATGGAATATTTCTAAATGCCTGCCGGCGCGCGTACTCAGACCGGTCAACGACACCAGCGCCTAACGGCTTTTCCGAGCAAATCAACAGACGCGGGGATTGGCCGAGGTGGCGATCAGTCTATTAAGGCCCGTTCCCCGGACTCGATGCAATTCAAAGCACGCGGGAAAGAGAATTTTCAAGCATCGTCGGGCCACGTCGCATCGTGCGTTGCTCATAGGCCTGGCCTAATTGAAGCTCAAGCCATCTGCAGCTATGCGGAACGAGGTAATTTGAGGCCCTCAAGCACGGAATGACGACCTGCATCGGGAATACGGGGTACACGAGACAATATTCCTTCTCTGCAAGATCGCTTATTGATCCCCAGGTACTCTTAATAACATGCATGTCTAAACCTGGGGGAATCCGCCTTGGCCAATGCGTCTCGCTTCATTACCAACTTCCGCCTCTAGGCCCGATCAACAGCTTCCTCATGACCGGTCCGGAACCGGGGTGGCGGCAATGATCTCCCATCCCCATATTCATTTGGCCAACAAGCACACGATGGGGATTTTCTGCTTCAGCGAATTGAATGCGTCGCGTCGTCGGGCGATGGCCCATATCTCGCATCGTCTGACTCGGTCCCTCCGCAGTGGACATGGGATATTATGTAAAATGGACCGACTACTTCGTAAGAGAATCCACAATACCAATTTATCTCCTGGACGAGAAAACTCCGCTTCGAGCTTGGCAAATCTGGAAATAAGGCACATTCTCGATTGAACAATTTTCTTCTTCTCTTTATTGTGGCTTTATTTTGCGTAGTGCAGTGTTGCGGGAGAGTGTTTGCAGATTTTGCGGATATGGTTCGCCCAAACTTACAGAATATTTTTTTTTCGACCTTTGCACGAACCACACCTCTTCATCGTGGGGCCCCAAGCTAATCGTCCCGTCTTTCAAACGACCAACCAGGGCTCTTGCAGAGCGGTTCCGTAGCTCACTTTTCTTTCTAGAATGAGCATCGAAAGCTCCACTTCCAGGATCAAGGAATGGTCCATGCTGGGTCGAAGCTAGACGACCATGTAAGTCGGATGGGGACCTTCGTACGACGGGCCATTATCGACAGACTTTGCAGCTCCCCAAAATTCTCAAAGGGTCCCAAGCTCTAGCTAGGTCCGACCTCGGTTGACAGGGGGAGTCATGTCCCGCACTCATAAGAGCTCACTCTCCCTGGCGTTCGCTGCGTCTGGCCGTTCTCGTTCGTCTCGATCGACTCATACGCAACGCCTTTTTGATCCTCTCGTGCGCGCTCAATTCGGCTTCCGCTGCCTCAAATCTCCCGAACCGCAGAGTTCTGGACCCAGAAACCGTCTGTGTGACAATGATAGACTAATAAACAACCTACAATGATCCCCACGACAACTACTCCTCCTGCGGTACAGACCGCCGACCACATCACCACGGACAAGGCCAGCAAGAAGAAGGGCGGCCAGAATGTCGCGACCAGGATGTTCGCTCCGGACGACGCCACCAGCGAGAACATGGTGGGCGACGTGACCGAGTTCGAGAAGCGCAAGATGATGGCTGGAAATGCCAAGTTTCATCGCCTCGGCTGGAAGCGCCTCACCATTGTCCTCATCGTCCAGGCCATCGCCCTGGGCTCGCTGTCCATCCCGGCCGCCTTTGCGACCCTCGGAATGGTCGCGGGCGTCATTTGCTCCGTTGGTATCGGTCTGATTGCCATCTACACAGCCTACATTGTCGGCCAGGTCAAGGTGACCTACCCACATGTGGAGCACTACCCTGCCGCAGGAGGGCTCATGTTTGGTCGGTTTGGATACGAAGCATTAGGCGTCATGTTGACGCTGCAGCTTCTGCTCCTCACGGCCTCGCATTGTTTAACGGGGACCATTGCGTTTCAAGTTCTCACTGAGAGCAACATTTGCTCCGTCATCTGGGGTGTCGTCTCCGCCGTCATTCTACTGATTCTTGCGATCCCTCCCAGTTTCGCCGAGATGGCGATCCTTGGCTACATCGATTTTGTCTCGATCATTCTGGCTATTGGAATCACAATTATCGCTACCGGAATTCAGAAGTCGGAGAGCAGTGTGCCGGTTGAGTGGTCGGCCTGGCCCAAGGAAGACATCAGCTTTTCCAAGGCATTCATCGCCGTGTGCAACATCTTCTTCGCCTACAGTTTCTCCATCTCTCAATTCTCCTTCATGGATGAAATGCACACCCCGACCGACTATATGAAGTCTATCTGGACTCTTGGAGGAATCGAAATCCTCATCTACACCCTTACCGGAGCTCTCATCTACTCCTTTGTCGGAGTCGATGTCAAGTCGCCTGCAATTCTCTCTGCATCCAGCACCGTAGCCAAGGTTGCTTTTGGAGTCGCTTTGCCTGTCATTTTCATCAGCGGCTCAATCAACACCGTTGTTGCAGCACGGTACATCCACGGTAGAATGTACAAGGACTCCATCACACGATACGTCAACACCAAGAAGGGCTGGGTTACTTGGTTGATCCTGATTACAATCATTACGTGGATTGGCTTTGTAATCGCCGAGTCGATCCCGTTCTTCAGTGATTTGATCGCCATCACCTCCAGTCTACTGAACTCTGGTTTCACTCTGTACATCCCAGCCGCCATGTACTTTACGCTTTTGCTGGAAGGCAAATGGTACGAAAAGAAGAACCTTTTCTGGAGCATCGTCAACGGGTTCGTGTTCATCATGGGCTTTGTTGTCTTGGTTGGTGGGACGTACGCCTCAATTTTGAGCATTGTAAGTCAATCACGTCTAATCAGAAATAAATAATAAACTAACCTGGAATAGAAAAATGAGTATGCCGCCGGTACTGTCAAGAATGCATTCTCGTGTGCTTCCTTGGTATAAATAGAGATTGGATCTTGATATGTTTGTCCAATATGGGTGGATAGATGCACACTATAGCACTAGACAAGATACTCAAATTCGACAAATAAAACATTTTTAACACTTATTTTGACCTGAGGCACGAGGGATTGCCTCATCTATTGTTCTGATTGATGCTCTGCGTTGATTTTCACTATTCCCATGATATGGGTGTATCTCAATAAAACATCTCAAATCGTTCCCACTGCACATTTCCTCTGTCAAACTATGATTAATTAATAAACAAAGACGTAGATAGGGTCACTGTACACCTCTAGTAATTCGAATCTAGGTACCATACAACTGCAGTGACAGCCTAAAAGCCACCCAACACTAGTCTATCTGAGCACAATTCCACCGCTAAGCTCGGAGAATAAACTTCCACGGGCCGATGCGATTGTCCAATGGACACAAAAGCACGCACAGCCATCCGAGCAGCTGGGACATTGGAATGAAGCTGGAAATGCATATTTGTGGCTCCTTCAAACTGCCAAGACTTTCTCAGCACACGAAACAATCGTAATCAAAGCTACTGCGCTTTTACTGGAGCATCTGAGAGTAATTACAAATGCTATTGGCTTCAGGAAATCCCAGCAGTTCGAAAATAAAGCAATCAAGGAACTGGAGAATCTCAACGAAAAACTGTTGGATGAATTAAAACATACTGGTCCGGGAATTTTATCAAATCTAATGGGCTTATACCAGATTCAACGTCGTCAGTGGTGTTGTAAGCTTGTGCAGTTTTCTCTGGAGCTACGGCGTCGAGATGCGGCACTCCAGCTCACAAACTTGCACCATACTTCAGTTAACGATGATTCCTGATATATCCATAAATTAAACATGAAGAAGGATGATACAAATGCCAGAGATATTCTCGATTGGACACCGCTACACTACGCAGCAGCGCATGGTTGGGACTCCATATCAGCCGAATTACTGCGTTACCGACCTGATGTTGACGCACAGGAAATCTATAAGCAAACGCCCTTGCATATCGCCTGCCAGCAAGGCAATGCCTTAATTGTACGACTTCCACTGCGAGCAAGTGCTGCCATTGGCATGCGAGATGGAAGTGGGCTTGCTCCGTTGCATCATGCAGCGGCACATGGCCACGAAGAGGTGGTTCAATCTTTGATTGAGGCAGGGGCGGATCCCAGCATTGTCGACGGCATAGGTAATACACCGTTGCTCTGGGCTGCAAACAATAAACACTTGGGTCTGGTTAAGACTCTCTGGAATGATGTGAACTCTAAAGTACGCGATCACAATGGCAGAACCCCACTGCATATCGCAGCGTTACGGAATGTGGACATGGTTGGTGTTGTGCTTGATCAGGGCGCGTACAAGGAGGCCAAGGATCGGTTCGCAAGGACACCATTGCATTTGGCCGCGATGGCAGGGCACAACAACGTAGTGAATCTGTTACTTGACCGAGGCGCTGATAAGGAGGCCACAGATACAGACAAACAAACGCCATTGCATTCAGCCGCTAGAGAAGGGAACTGCAGCGTAGTGAATCTACTACTTGATCGAGGCGCTGATAAGGAGGCCATGAATACAAATAAACAAACACCATTGCACTATGCAGTGATGCATAAACAAGAGGCTATAGCACAGCTCTTACTTAATTGAGGTGCTAATAAGGATGCCAAGGATAAAAGCAAATAAACACCACTACACCATGCAGTAATGCATGGGAAGAGGTTATAGCACAGCTCTTACTTGATTCCGGTGATAATAAGGATGCCTAGGATATAAAAACACAAACACCACTGCACTATGCGGTGATGCGTGAAAAAGAGGCTATAGCACAGCTCTCACTTGATTCCGGTGCTAATGAGGGGATCGAAGATGAAAATCACAAGAAGCCACTATATTTAGCCGAGGAGAACCAAAACGGCCCAGAGAGGTTGCTACGGGCTTACTAGTTACCTAACCTACCAAAACGTCAGAAGGTAAACTTTTTGAAGGTCGCCTAATTATATTTCTTAAATACCCAGACAATAAACCAGCATTCTTACTCGCAAGGTCTTCGAAATGACATTGCCAATGAGATTGAACCAAGGAGCTGTAGAGTTTCAGAGGTGTACCAGCCATGGAGCTTTTGAACGGGTGATGGCGTATTTCTGTAGGCTTTCTCGCCAGGAAGAAAGGACCGCTCATCTCGAAGCCAACAGAGATACATCCCTAGTCTAATAGATGCGCTAAGCAAGAACCATGCGAAGGGCTACTGAGAATATTGTATAACTCAATGGTGCTAACTAGATGGAGACATTATTCGACACTAAACAATGCACTGGAGATAACAAGTAATAGTGTCAAGGTAGCCATCAGCAATCCTGAAAACGGCCATATCCTTATGCAACTATCACTTAATAAGAAAGGCCATGAATTTAAGATAACGGTAAATTACCAAAGAAGTCATTGTTGAAAAGGAAGATGAGATGGCGATAACAACTAGTATTGCCAAGGCAGCGGCGGCTGATCGATGGGACAGGAATGATATGAGAGGCAAATTGTTTAAATATAGTGTGAAAAACGATACACTGTATCATAGATCCTTCCGCCTCTTCGGCTATCATCCAGCTAGTCTCAGATCTATCGCAGTGACCGAGGTCGCGGCTCATTCTGGGACGTGCACTCGCGGGGTTCGGAAAATGCGGGGCACCCGTGATCCATCCGCTTCCACGCCCATCGCCATCCACTCTATCAACGCACCTCATCTATCCCCGACCCGTGGCCCAGCGCATTCGGCCCAAACCTTGCGATACACTTGAAATACACACGTTTCTCTTCTCATTTCTCTCTCCGACCTTTCCTTTGAAGCCGCCATCCCCACAACACTGGCATGGTCACGTCCCATCAGCAACCCCACATCCGCCGTTAATCAACCCACCATGGCCCAGTCCCAGCTCAACGGCGTCGCAAAGCCCGATGTCGCTCGCCAACTCCCCGATATTTGCCATAAGCTGCGCGAAAAGGTGCTCGCTTTCCTAGACGAAAAGATTGAGGACGAGACGCTCCAGAAAGTCCAGAGCCAGGTCCGCATCGCAAACGGTGTCGTTGAGGATGCGCTGCGCCGATATGGGTGAGTAAATCCCCCCACGACGCTGATACGGGTGAGTGGTTCCCCAGGACGAACCGCCCTGATCCAGATGCCGCCTGTGGGAGTCTTGGTTCTAACTCCGGCTCGCAAACAGCACCGATCACGTCACCATCTCGTACAACGGCGGCAAAGACTGCCTCGTCCTCCTAATCCTCATCCTCGCCTGCCTACCGGCCGTCCACACCTCCTCCAGCACAACTTCCGAACCCTCCGAGCCTCAGCCTCTCAAGGCCCTGTACATTGTCTCGTCCAAACCCTTCCAGGAAGTGGAGGACTTTGTCGCGACCACGTGTGAAGAGTACCACTTGGACCTAGACCGCTATACATCAAAGATGCGCCCCGCTCTCGAGGATTACCTAGCCAAGCGGCCCGAGATCAAGGCCATCTTCATGGGCACGCGGCGCACCGATCCCCATTCCGAGCACCTGACGCATTTTGACATGACGGACAAGGACTGGCCGCAGTTCATGCGCGTGCATCCCGTGATTGATTGGCACTATGTTGAAATCTGGGCCGTAAGTTTTTCCCACTTGTCTTCCCACACCCATCTTCCCTTGGCATCAGCGCGCGCCATGTGAAACCATTCAGCCATAAGGCAACATACGATCGCCGCGTAAGCAAGTGAAAAAAAAAACCGATACACCAAAGGCGAAAATAAAGACACAGAAGAGAAGAAAGACACCGGCTAACAAACATTTTCATAGTTTATTCGCCATCTTGAGATTCCATTTTGCGAATTGTACAACCGGGGCTTTACGTCGCTGGGAGGTGTCACCGACACGCGGCCAAACCCGGCGCTGGCCGTGGGCAACGACTCCACCGAGTTCCGGCCCGCTTATGAGCTCCGCGACGATGACGAGGAGCGCCTCGGTCGCGATCGGTAGAGCCCTTTTCGCAGGTGAGGTGTCGGACAAGCGAGGTTGCGTTGCATAGGGTCAAGCAGCCGGGAGAAGAAGTATGGAGGGTTTGCCCAATGGTTTGTACGTCGTCTTCCTTGGAATAGATAGGGAAACGAACCATTGTCAGGATACACCAGGCAAAAAAAAAAGAAACCAAATCTGGCTCCCGAGCAGAGAATGACAGCAATGTCCAAATCGTCCAAGCTTTCCCGGGGTTCACACAAAAGTTTTAGCAAGCGTGATGGCTCCGAGCAGGCGGGAAAGCGGTAGAAGAGAAGAGAGCACGGAATTGTTGCAAACAAAGGCGTTTTATTTGCTCATGTAAAGATAGATGTGCGTTTGACTAGACCACTCCCACACACAATACAATACAAGGCGCATGCGATTTTTCATTTCAGTCCATCTTATTTCTTGCACATGTCTCCTAGATGTTGAGAAAACGTGAAATCCTCATCATGCCCAGCGCTTCACAAACTCCTCCTTCTTAGCGCTCTTGACGCCCTTCTTGACGTCGACGGCGTCGAGCTTCTCCCTGACCTTGTCCACCTCCTGGGCCAGCACGTGGATGGACCCTTCGATCTCCGGGTCCGCTAGCCTAACTTCGCCGAACGGGCTCTCGGCAAGCACGCTGTCGCGCAGGAGCTGGATTGCCAGCCGGACGTCGCCCAGCTTGCCCGTAGCGATGCTCTCGAACGTCTCCTGCGTGTTCCGCGCCATGTCGTCCGTCTTCTGCATGCGCTCGGCAAGCACCTGCGCCAGGTCGGCAGCCTGCTCGCTGCCGGTGGCGTTCTCTGCCGGCGGCAGCGTGATTGCCAGGTTGCGCAGCAGGGCTTCCATGGCGGGCTCATCCTGGAGGCCCGAGGAGCGGCGCCGCCCTATGCGGCGGGTGCCGCTCGTGGTATTGGCTCGCATTCGAATCGGAGACGGCTTGCGAACAGGCGAGGCGGGTACGGCCGGCTTTGCTGGTTTCCTGGGTGGAGAAACGGGCGCGTTGATCTCATGCTTGGCTGTAGAGACGACGGTGGATGTGGCATTCTGGTGCGAGTTGAGCGTCTCAACGCGGTCCGTGAGAAGGTCTATCCTGTCAAGCAGATAGTCGAGGCATTCATTAATCTAGACTCGTTAGTAGTGACCAATGGCATAAATGTAATGCAACTCACATATGAAACAGCCTTTACTGAACGGCGCAGGCTCTGTCCGCTTTGAGAGTCTGTGGCTTTCAAGGCCGGTTCGAGATACTCCTGCTCAGCCGACATTTGGGCGACAGGCAGAATTTCCGAATAGAGCGACTCGAGTTCCTCCTCGAGAGCCTTGACATCATGACTAGATGCAGATCTGCTCTCTCCTGCCTGCTCAGCAGCCATCAGAGCCTCGAGGTAGATCCTATCGAGTCTAGTGCGCAGTGTCTCGACAGTAATCTTGATGAAGCTGTCATAATTGTTAGTGGCAAATCAAAATCACCAGTGTAGCACAACTTACCGCATGCAAATCTCCCGGAGCTTATCTACCGACTTCTGCTCCTCTGGGTCCTGCTGGTCCAGCTCCCATCCCAGCTTTTGTAGGCTGGACAGGAGCTTGTCGTCGGAGTGGAAGATGTTGTCGACCGTCTCATTAAGAATAGTCCTAATATCCTTTGCCTGCTGCTCCAAGTCCATAATACGATAGCCCAGACTTTGTGCCATGTCTTCCACCTAGTATCCATGTCAGTTCTATTCTCAACTTCTCAAATCACAAGCATAAGTACCTGGGCACCAAGTCTCTTTCGGTCAGACTCGGACTTGCGCAGGCGAGCCGCCTCAAGGTTCTGTCGCTGTGCCTCATTCTCGCCTCGCTTCTTTACGAGGCGCGACAGAGCATCCTGCTGCTGGCGCAGTGTCTCGGTCTGCTTGGAGATGGTGGCGGTGGACCGGTTCAGCTCCTGTATGGCAGCCTTGATGTCCTCCTCGTTGACCGCCTGCACCTCGCCAAGGTCGTACGCGTCTGCCAGCTTGTCAACCTGTCCGCTCCTGTCAAGAGCCGTATAACTACAGGCAAACACACACAACAGTTAGCCACTGTTTTGTTTTTTTTAATACGAAAAAAAAAGTCCCCCAATTTTGTTCCCGAGACATGCTTACAGTGCCAGCTCATCAGCCGTCAGGAGGTTGTCGGATCCGAGGTGCGTGTTTGCCCACTCGATGAAGGTGGTGCCGCCATCCGGATCTGCCAGGGCTCGATGCACGTCGTCTCTGGCAACATTGACGCCGTACGTGCGCGCAGCCTTGAGCAGCAGGGCCTCGGCGCGGTCGCTGGGACTGCGGTCCATTGTGGCCCTGTCAAATAGCGAGGTGGCGTTTTTTACTTGCACCCTTGGGTGATGTGCTTGGTATATCTTTTTCCTTCTTCTTGAAGTTGCACGACGCCTTTACTCGATGCTTCCTTTGCTTCAGCCACTCTGGCCTGATGGAACGGGGTGGAATGAAGACGGAGGGGGGTTATCTGGGCTTGGCGATGCACGAGCACGATTTGGGCAGATGATGATGATCCCGATCCAGACGAAGCTGTAGGTGCCCGTCTGCCGGTGTCTGCTTTGAGGCTCAAGTCGCCGGGGTTCCTTCCAGAGGTTGGGACGGAGGAGAGAAGGGGAAACGCGAGCCAAATCCTCCCCCTGGCGTTTCAGTGCTTGCCACTCCAGCGAAAAACAAAAAAAAAAAAAAGTTCCCCTTTGACGAATCTTGAAACAAGAGATAAAATACGAAGTGGCGTCGGGGCGATGCTGCCTCAGATACGCAGGCCGAGATGTCGATTCTCCCGATCAGGTGAAAAAACACCCCCCAACCTTCAAAGGTTCGACAGCTTTGAGCGGTCAGTTGCCAAAGCGCCCCCATTGGTGCATGTGCTGGGGTGCAGTGACAGCAGTGGCCCGCCACAGCGCATGCAGGGGAGCCTGAGCCCCCCCGGCCACCAACGGCTGCAGTGTGGTTGCAGGGCACCCACCACCCGCTCTAGCATCCTGGGATAGTGAGATCTGCTCCACTCGGCAGCCAGGTACCGGGTAATTGACTAGGTCTACGGTATTATTGAGCATCAAGTGCAAGTGTTGATTCCAACCTCGAGTCTAGAAGTTTGAGTGTCTGGTAATTCCGTCGGTGATTTAGATAAATCGTTTAGTTCCCTTTCAAAATTCTGTCATCGATATCAGATGGTCAGGTTTCTCATCTGATATCTCGAAAAAACAAATATCGAAACCGCCCCATGCATCCGTAGCAGGCATCAGATAGAGGATGCTTGTTTCAACTATCAAAAACATGCTCCGGACCAATCACCCGCAACCTCCACCTACTCTCCGTTCTGCAACCTGTGCAACGTCTCTCGGCATTAGTCCCGTAACCTACGAAACAAGTCATATTTGAATCCACCTCTCGCGTACCCTTCAGATCTTTGCTTTGTTTCGCCTGACTTTGTTTTTGATATCCCTCTCGTTTCCCACTTCGCACCTCCGTCCTGCCTTGTAAATCGTGATACCTGTAACCCAAACTCGCGGGGAAAATAATTTTGCGCCTGTTGTGCCTGTTCTCTTCTTTCGTGTTCACCTGTTGGGTTACCATGAGGCCATGTTCAGCTTTCTTATTACGAGAATTTGCTATTGTTAGACGCTTGACCGGATGACGCTGTCAGGCTTCGCCCATCTCCCCTCCTCCCCCCCTTTCACTGCCCTGGGGTACCACCGAGCTTTGATCTTGCCAAGTCATCCGAGCAGGTGGTGATGCCATGCTCGATGTGCACTTCTGTAACGGACCGGGGGCCGGCTGGGAGCCTCGACACGGGTAACCGAGATCCCGTTCCCGGGAACCCGTCCCTGGCACGCAAACACTACCTCCCCAGGTATGGCGAGGTGGTCCCTTGGGCACCTCGCCTCGAAATGACCCTTGGCATCGCGGGGGTCTAATATCTCTACCCGTAGTTTCTGCACCTTGTCATGACGCTAGGGACGGCAGCGGCAGCGGCAGCATGTCTCATGGCGGGAGCGAGGCAGGATGCTGAACAAAGCGAGTGTTGCCGGCTGTCACTGATGCATGCCCTCATCCCCCCTTGAATATCTTAGGGTTCTCTGAAGTCCTCGTCATCCACATTATTACTTATGCCCCCTTCCGTCCATGACGTGTCAATTGTTCCTCTCGCGACTCCAAAAAACAAGATATAAAACCCGTCACCTCTCGCTCCTCCAGGGGGCACAAGTGCAACCGGCCTCTCACCCCCCAGACCAGGAGACACAAACGGAGTCGTCACCCCTCGAGAAGAAATCCGCTGTCCCGCCTCGCCCTCCCTTTTGGACCTGGTCCAGTGTAGCCAACCCGCTCAGCGTTACACAGGGGCCAAAAAATGGCTGCTCCCACCACCAGAGTCTCTGAAATGCTCCGCGGTCTTAGACACTTTTATGCGCCCCCTCGTCCCTTTCTCGCGAGCCTGGCCCGCCCGGGGCCAAGGCATGTTCCAGTCTGCCGAGACAATACAGAAATGAGTGAATCAGTTCTGACTGAATCAACAACACCACCCGTATGGAAGACACGGGCAGCGCATATTACTCGCAGCCTCGTGAACTTTGCATGGGTCTGCGTCGTCTACTTGGCCAGCGAGCTAGTTATATGGGGTCTTAGCCGAGCGCTTGCCCCCGCGCACCTCGAGTTCTTTTCGTCTATTTGCGGAATGGCCCTGACATTTGCTCTCATGGCGGCTCTTTGCGCATGCTTCCCCAACATGGACAACCTGTACCGACACCATGTCAAGCCAAAGGTACGAGACACGAATGTATGCTACTAAACGAATTAATGCTAATATTGCATGCAGATCGATTTCCTCAATTCCCATCTTGGACTCGGCTTTCCAATTCCCCTTGTCATGCTCAACAAGACGGAAATTTTGCCAGCCTGCGAGATTGGCCGAATCATTGCCAACTTCCGTGCGTATACCCCCTCAAGTATATATCTCCTTTGACTGGCAGCTAACAGCATGATTAGTCCTAACCAATATTGCTTCATGGCTTTTTGTGTTTGCATTATCTTTCCTCGTCATGACTACAGTGACAGGCACTTCATACCAACCCTCACAGGCATCATGTAATTCGAGCACTACGAATAGATCATCAACTCAAGAGGACGACGCCATCTGGTCATCTGAATCAGTATTGGATGAAGCATTGGATTATCCCAATACTGATTGCGAAAAGAGCATTCAAAATGAGATCGTTTCTATTCATCAGCCTTCTGAGCTTTCCCACAAACCGTCAAGAACTGCATTGAAGCCGTCCTTCTCTTCGCCATTGTGGAATATATATACATCATGCTTCAACCTTTCATTCTCATTTGTCTCTATATTTCTTATAGGTATCCCTATTGCCGCAACCACACGAGAGGAGCGCATTCTAGACGGCTGCGTCCTCTGGTTTGTCTGGGCTCTATCCATCACTCTTCAGCGCGGTGCCAAGTCGTCCAACTACGGCTCGCTCTCACCTGAGCTGAAGAACGCCTTGGTTACGCTCATGAACCCTGTGCTGATGGCAACGCTGCTCATGACGGCCTACGTCCGAGCCAAAGCTGCGGCGCACAATACAGAAACCCTCTCGGGCATCCTGAACACTTTCAGCAGCGGAACGCCTCTCTACGCGCTGTGGACATCCAGCGCGACCAACACGCCCCTCCCCCGCGGCGCCGCTCATTGGTTTGGCGCCGGCGACGCAGCCCTCTCCATTCTGGAATGCGGCATCCTCATCTGGGGCTTCAAGCTCTACGAGTGCCAAGCTCAACTGCTCAGCGCCGCTGGCGTGCTCACGGTCGTCGTCTCCATCGTTTCTGCAGCCGCCAACGTGTTCCTGTGCGTGCTCTCCGGGCGAGCCACGGGCCTGCGCAGCGAGGAGGCTCTTGCGTTTGCCGCCAGGAGCACCACTCTGGCCCTGGCCAAGCCGGCCGTCGAGGCCGTAGGCGGAAGCTTGGGTGCGAATGCAGCGCTAGTCGTGAGCAACGGCATCCTCGGTCAGCTGGTGTATCCCTTTGTCCTGGATAGGCTGGGGACCGGGCTAAGTGATGGCGAGGTGAAGGAGAACGTGCCCGCGAGTGACGTGGCAGAACCAACACCAGGAGAAGAAGAGAGTTCTGAAACAGGAGACAGCGCATCAACAATTGCGGCCGGAATCGCGATTGGCATCAACGGGGCCGCCATGGGGGTCTCTTATCTGTACGAGACCAAAAGTCGGTCAGCCCCGTACGCGGCTTTGGCAATGACCGTGTTTGGCATCATGACAGTCATTCTTACAACAGTAGAGCCATTTCAAAGTGTGGTGATAGAGTTGGCAAGTCGCTAATCTACAATTCATCATATGGGATGTTGATATTGGGCCGGCATTTATTCAAAATGGAAGATTTGATAAAAAAATGGCAAGCTAGTAGTGCTTGAAAGGCTAGACATACACGATACGATGGGTTACGACTAAAATAGAGGACAAAGAGCAGCACATTTAGGCATGACTTTTGCTATTTTTCTGGCGGCAAGATACCTTTGCTTTCATGATTCGTTGCTGGATGAGAGACGTTTTCAGATCAATCAAAATATACACTGAGTTTGAGGTGTCATTGATACAACATGATTCTGAATTCATATTCACACTCCGACATGGCGATTGAAATGCCCCGTCGGTCTTCATTTTCGAGATATTATCTTCTCCACTACCAGCTCTTTAATCGTGACATGTACCGTTCATCCCATCACCGTCATTTTTTATGCGATGCTAAAACAAATCAAGTAAGTATGACTACCACAATTAGGCAGAAGCTTGTGGGGGGCAATGTGGCGACAAACGTACCGTTCAATCAAGTGAAGACCGCTCGCAGTTGATACGACGCCGGTTATGTCACCAGGCTGGAGAGCAAAGGCGGCATCCTCGAATTCCTTCTGCATGTCTCCCTTGCCAAAGTAGCCCAAGTCGCCGTGCTTGCGGGCCGATGAGCAATCGGACTCTGTCAGGGCAAGCTCGCCGAGCCCAACCTCGTCAGCCTTGATTCTCCTCTCATACTCTTGGATGATCTCGCGGGCCTCGTCTTCGGTGCGTGTGATCTCGGCCTATAACGGGATAAACAAAACACGTCAATTACCAATCCCTGCGGGTCGCCGATTGTCGAATCATACCTCTCGCCAGCTGCTAGGCCGCCGGCTGCCACGGTGCTTGACCAAGAGGTGCGCAGCGCGGATCTTGCCCTCAGTGGAATTGGGTACGTCGCCGGGGCGTGTGCCAACGCTGTGGTACGTGGCCATGTAGTGCTTGAGCTTGTCCGTGTCGGTGCCCGCCGGGGGCTCCCATCGGGAAATCTTGTCGGCGGCGTTGAAGTAGTAGGGAAGGTTTTTGGAGTTGGAGTGTCGAACCTCCCAGCCGGAGGGAAGGCCGGTGTCAGCCTACGACATGATTGAGTCCCTGATTAGCTGGTGCATGCGGAAGCTGTGGAAGACGTGTGTCGTGATTTTGAAGCCCAATAACAACGGAAATGCACAATGCGAAGGTATCTTCCCCCCCCTCTTGTGCATTGCTGCCTTGTCTCGGATGTGAATGCGAAAGTTGAGGGGCTTACCATGGTTGCTATGGAGGCGCTTAGGTGGGAATGCAGGTAAACAATGATGCACGAGGCAACGGACAGCAGAGGTTGAGCGGAGCGCAGATTATCTGATTCTGTCTGCAGCAGTGGCGGTCGAGGGATATTAGATAGATGCAGATAAATATGCAGCAGGACCAAACAAGGCGACGTGGTGTTGTGGAGAGAAGAGGGAAGAGAGATGGAAGTGTGAGGTAGTCTTGCCTGGTTTGCTGTTGTGGAGAGCTTCACTGAAGCAGCCCAGTCAATGGGAGAGCAATGACGTGCCGGCCACCCACCCTCTTCGTCGCTAAGGCGCCGCGCTGCCTCGCCAAAGCCCCTCATGCGCCAGGTGGCGGGCGGGGTCCCCTAGCTACTTGGGTGGGATTGCGGGGGACCGTTGAGCGCTCGTGCAGCAATTTTCAGTGAGATAGCCGCCGCCAGCGCGGGAGCGTTACAAGGGTTACAGTGGACGGTTTGCCTAAACCGCAGGTATCGCCCGGCTCTGACAGGCGACCGGCGGGCGCCTCACGTTTCTGAGGCATTGGCTCTGCCACTCGCCAAACGGCCGTTTGGTTTCAACCAATTTGCCCCCAGCCGATTTTCCACTGGAATGAGAATCTGTTGGTGACAAATGGACCATTTCCTCTCAGCAGGATTCTCGCGCAGAAAGAGGGGAACCCCCGAATCCTCCGGAGTCCGAAAACTGGATTGCCAAGGTACACGCTACATGCTACCAGCTACAAGCTACACACATGCCTGGTCCTCTCAGCTCGCTCGCTGCTGGCGCCGATGGTCATGGGGTCTGGACTTTGCTTAGTGCATGCGGTACAGGGATCCCGATGACCTACGCCTGCTGCTGTGCGCTTTTGGTAAAGAGCGTGACGATGATGATGGCCAGACGGCCGGGATTTGTTGAGTTAATTGCTCGGAAAGCCGGGGGTGGACCCAGATGCTGCTGTCTCCAGGTTTGCAGGGTACAGAGAGAGTTGGCTGTGGGCAAGGCATGGGAACGGTGCGTGATGCTGGAGACGGAGTTGCATTGGCGTCAAAGTCAGTGTACTGGTGGTGCAGGTCCCCGTTTCTTCACCCGCGTACCCGGCTATAAGCATGCGCCGGATTATCTGGCAGAGAAGCGGCCCACACAACACACACACACCAACGAGGCACCCAATCCGTTGTTTGCTTCTTTCTCACGCAGGCTCTGCTCGGCCGCAAGGTCCCGTGAACTTTGCAACGTAGAGGCTATCGATAAGGTGGGCAGAGGTGGTGGCCTCGTGGACATTAGCCCATTCGCGTCACACCCTCTCTGCCTCGCAGTGTATGACGTAGACCAAGAAGTCATCCAATCTTGTGAACAGAAATATTCGTCTTCACGATTCCAGCAAATTCCGCAGGCACACACATCCTGCAGGTTTCGTAACGTACCAGACTGGTGTGCGGCTCTGACCTGGGTTGAGGGGTGAGAACGTAGACAGGATGAACAAGGGTGGCGCCTAACAATGCAGGTACCGGGGAAATTCTTGGGTAAATGAAAAGCTAACGCTGAACATCAGTCGCACACATGGTGGTGTTTTTGGCGGCGAGTCAGTCACGGCCACTTTTACGTCCAAAGCGTGTTACACTTGTGGTGGATGGGTTGCCAGTGTACGTCTGAACAAATGCAGGTGTGTTGGAGAAAGGCGGGGTGGATAGGGTTGGCGGGTATCGGACACTGGTTGACTAGGGATGCTAGGCACGCTGGGATAATGGATATTGAATTTGTGGTGCAAATACACCTTTATTGGCTTTGGAGATGCGTCTGTTCTCGACATAATTTGTACAATACTTTATTCATAGAACAAGAGAGAGAATCATCGGATCTTTTCCTGGCCAGTACTCTTGACCGCCCTCTCTTGTGACTTCCGCTCCCCACACGTCCGAGTGTATTCGCCGGCGCTTCTATGTTCTAGCAGCACACTACACCCAGTCGCCCAGCCCTCACCAGCGCTCAAGCCCCGACTCACCACGTCGCACAAAATAACGGCCTTGCGAATGAACAAGGCACCCAGGCCGTAATTCAGGGATGTTACGTTGATCCAGAATCGTGAGTCATCAACGTGCAAACGCCTATTGGTTGATGCGGTCGAAACGTGGACGTGGTGGCCGCCATGGCCGAGTCATCGCGCTGGCTTCGCCACCCGACGAACCCAACCGAAGCGTGCAGTGAGTGAGGGCCCCGTCTTCACCCGTGTGACCAACCACACGCGGCCAGCGAAACAATTGTCTTGACTGCTGTTTGAGGAAACCCTCTCTCTCGCCTTTAAGATAGCCTCTCCCTCTTTCTCTCGCCACTAAACATTTTATTCCTTTTCATCTTCTGTACAACTAGTACTCTCGCTCGCTTGCTACTAGAGCCCTTGTAATCCCACCACACAACCTACCTTTTCCTTTTCTGACTAAGGTGGCGGTGAATTTTACGCCCGCTAAAAGCAACCTGAGAAAAAAATCCGATAGTGGAGCCCCTCCCACTACCACTCTGCATTCGCGAACCGCTTTGACTGCTTTCGCGCTCCTCTTTAACACCAACACTCTGATTCAACACCGGCGTTGAACCATCACATCACACTTGCGTTCCAAGTCTGCACTTGCTCCTTGTAATCGCATTTATTCGCATTCATCTCCCCCATTCCCCATCATATCTTCCATTCACCGCTTTTCCGACCCCCGGTCCGCGAATTTCGAAGCAATGGCTACCCCCCAGTCCACCACCTCCCACGAGGCGATCGACGAGAAGAAGCTTGAGCAGATCACGTTCCGCTTCTGCTCCGAGTGCTCCAACATGCTCTACCCCAAGGAGGATGAGGATGCCCACAAGCTCCAGTTCACCTGCCGAACGTGCCAGTACACCGAGGAGGCCCAGTCCACCTGCGTCTTCCGCAACGTCCTCAACAACTCTGCCGGCGAGACTGCTGGTGTCACCCAGGACGTTGGATCCGATCCTACGGTTAGTGAACTCGCGCCTGTCCTTTGCCTCGCCTGTGGCGTGGTCGTTTATTGCAACACGTGCACCGAACCCAGCACCGATATCAAGGTTGCGCCCACCGAGGAGCAGCTGGAGAGCATGGACATGTGCCAATTTGTTTTGCCCTGGGAGGACCCCTTTGCCGAGTACGACGAGGAGATGATGGAAGACGAGCCCGCCGATTCTGACGCGACCGATTCCATTGCCGACTCGAGCGAGTTCTACTACGAAGACGCCATGATGATCGACGTATGAATTACGCTTGCCACTTGACCACGACGACACGCTTTAGACGACTATTTGTATAACGACACCATACGACATTTACGGCGGGCACATTATTCCATGGCTATGGCACATGCTCTCACGGCTCTTGCTAGTTTTGGTGGCGAGCAGCCGACAGCAGCCGACTGCGAGGAGGAATTTCCTTTTTCCTTTGTCTGAATCGCGAACCTCACCCAAAGCCTCAAGTGTTGCTCGTGTCCTTTGGATTTCGTTTGCCCCCACTAGAATGGCCTTTGGCTGACAGAGTTTGTTTCTTGCAACGTTACAGCTCCCGCGATCCAACAAGACCTGCCCCAGCTGCAAGCACGAGGAAGCCGTCTTCTTCCAGTCCCAGCAGCGAAGCGCCGAAACCGGCATGGTAAGTCGCCCATGCTCCTCAAGCAGTCGTCCCGGTCTCTAACTCGACTCAAGAAATTGTTCTACGTGTGCTGCGAATGCGGTCACATTTTCGATTAAGATAATCTTGTACCAATACCCCGACACCCAGGCGACATGTGTTAGTCCTATGATGGGAGAAGGGAAATTTACTTGTTCTACTACATGGCAAGGCGTTACGGAAAGAACGGAGGCTATTACAACGAGGCGCGAGAAGTTTAGACGCGTCACAGGAGTTGCGTATTAGGAAACCAAGAAAGTCGTGCTTTGACAATTGAAGCTGCTCAGCAGCCCACTTTACACATTACCATTCCTTTTGTAAATGTGCACTATTATAATAAAAAAGATGCGCAAATTATTCAATTAAAAATTCATGTCCAATAACTTAATGATCTTTGTCTACTTCTCTACGTGAAACCTAGTGGCGCCAGTGTCGTTTCTGATCTGCAACCTATTTCTCAGACTGACCCACTATCATATAATCACAACCTTGAATCACTTCCATGGTAGCTGCTCTTAAAAATGATTATCAACTCAATAAACTCTCCCAGTTAGAATCGTGTGGCAAATGCGAATTCTTCTTAGTTTGCAAACTGTCAAAATATTGGTCTCAGCTGCTCCGAGTGGCTGCCTACGTGGCGCACCTGCGCCCATGCTTGTTGTTCCGGGCTTCCATTGGCAATGGGTCAGCTCTATGTCAGCACAGCCTTGTTCTCAGCGTCGACGGGTTGCACCCTTTCCAAATCCCGCCCATCAAATGCTGCTTCTGAGGTTGACCACGCGCCATCGATTCCCCTGACTTCCAGAGATGTCCAACACCCGGCAACTTCCTGACCTGGTTCGCGACAACAAATTAGAGGCGCATATCAAGGGCGACTCCACCCGACATGTACTCTATCGTTCGGGCCTCTCAGCGCGTGATCGCCATGTTCGCACAGAAGAGCTATGGGTGCGCGAGGCCCCTCTCGGCCGGGGCGCCCACAGCACCGTTTACCGCGAGCGGTGCGACGATGGAGAGGTAAACAAGTTGAGGGCCGTTAAAGAGATGAAAAAGCGTGTTATTGCGGGCGAAGACTTGGATTACATGCGGGAGCTGGAAGCCATCTTCAAGTTTTCGCACCCCAAGGTATGTGTTCTGGAGACCTGGAGAGGTAGGTATGTATGTCAGTGCTAAATGTTTTATGGTACTCGCATTGCTTTGTGGCTGCCAATGGCTGGTTCGAGGATCAAGATTCTGTCTTTGTTTCCATGGAATATCTCAAGTTTGGTGATCTCCAGAAGAACCTTGACCAGGCACTGCCAGAAGTCGAGGCAAGGCAAATTGTGAGTCAAATCCTGGATGGTCTTGGATACATGCATGAGAATGGGTTTGTTCATCGGGATCTGAAACCCGGGGTAAGCTTCCATAATCAATCAGTTCACCTTCCAACCTAACTCCTTCAGAACATCATGGTTGTTGTCAAAGGTCCAGATTGGTTTGTAAAAATCGCCGATTTCGGCATTAGTAAACGGAGATACGAAGATATATCAACTCTAATGACTATGTATCGAGGAACTCTCGGCTTCGCAGCCCCAGAGGTTATTGGCTTCCAGTCGGGCTCCGATTCTACCAAAGCCTCCAAAGTCAATTTCTTCGCTGTTGACATGTGGTCTCTCGGCGCACTGGCATTTAAGCTACTAACGAACGCAGCGGCATTCCTCAATTTCATCGAGCTCTCGAAATACATCGAGGGGAGGATGAACTTTCCAGAACCGAAACTAGAATTGCACAATGTTTCTAAACAGGGTCGGGATTTCGTTGCCAGATTGATGTCTATCACTCCTGAAGCCAGACTATCGGTTAATCAAGCCAAAAACCATCCTTGGGCCTCTACGTTTCTAGCTCCTATTATAACACCTCTCGAACCTAGGTTAGTTTATTATGACAGTATGTTGATCCAATCACTGCTAACCGAACAGCTCTCCCGAAATCGGGACAAATGAGAAGATAGTTGACACCGAAACCGGCGTCTCAGTAGCGTCTGCTCTTTGGAGCTCTGATGTGACAGCCAGTACTGCATCGAAAAGGGCAACAAAAAATATCCGGTCGAAGTTACCTTCAAGCAATCATACACCAATCATTGACGCAGAAGATTCAACTGGGCCTGGAACTGATTCTTCGGACTCGGAGGAATTCATTGGCGCCCACGCTGGATCCGAACGGCGGCGCTCTACGGATGGGTACGGTCAGAGGAGATTTGAGGAAGACCCTAACCCCTACTCCGCTATATCGGAACAGCAGCGCCCTATAGTGTACGGTCAGAGGAGAGTTGAAGAAGACCCTAACCCCTACTCCGCTATATCGGAACAGCGGCGCCCTATAGTGTACGGTCAGAGGAGAGTTGAGGAAGACCCCAACCCCTACTCCACTATATTAAAACAGCGGCGCCCTATAGAGTACGGTCAGAGTAGGGTTGAGGTACCGAATAATTATGAGGTAGTGAATTACGGTAATTCGATTGGGTCCCGCGGGGCAGTACAGAGAAACAATCGCTATACGGGTGCGTACGATCAGGATGAGTTCCGCGGGCACGATGGAAGCAGTGGGGCCGCCAAACGGGTCATGGACTTTTTCAGGAGAAGAGGAAAAGTCAGGACCAGGGAGGGTTAGAAATGGCCTCTGCACACGAATCATATATATCTAGCTTCCTTGGGACTAGAAGTTCAAATATCTGAGATAGGATTCACGACAAATTAGGGCCTTTCAAGTACAAATAACAACATCAATTCACTTCAGACTTATCAATGCCTACCTCAGCTTGTAGCTCGTAATATTTGGTTTGATACTCACCATTGCATTCACAGTGAGCAGTGAGATAATATCATATACAGATAGGTGATAGTTCTATTAGTATTAGTGAGGGTATTTACATCGGAGTGACCTGGGCCTGGTTGTGCTTCTGTTCTGTTGAGCCTGGTTGCCAATTTCCCCGTAAAGTGTGTCGAAACGATAGTTTCTCGTCTTGCTCTTGTTTCAGCCTAAATTTACCATGCTACACATGCGAATATGAAACACGCCACTCACAAAGTTCAGCTCTCTACATGACGCGTCAGAAGCAGAAAACTTTCGGTTCCCTCCTTACACTAGCGCTATCAGGCAATGTGCGAATGAACCCAGACCACCACGGACAAAGGGAAGCGGCAGTTACTAGATGGAGACGCATTATGAAGGAGATCAAATATGGCAAACCCCGACGGCTTATGTTTCCTCCAAACAGGCAAGTTGCTGCGCCCCATGTTCCAATCGGCATATTTTGCCAGGAACCCGCCTCCATTAATCAGGTCATAAGGCAATCGATTGCCTCGTGTAATCCTTGCCATGCACTGTAGCAATTATGACGACGGCGATGGCAAAGTGCAGGGATGGCAGCCACTACATGCAAGCCCCGCTTCGGCATCAACAGTTCTGAAGGTTGGTCGATGGACTAAAAGGATCCAATATCCAGAGCTGCAAAGCGCCTTGGTCGTTCAGGAATCATATTTCAAAAATCAAACAGAAATATTTTGGGCTCAAAGTCCCAGAAATAACAACCATGTCGTCTCTACACATACTTTCATTCACTCTTCTAAACACCCGCAGCCTCAGCCTCGACCCAGATGGGCCGTTTCCAACCTTCTTTCGTTTGATGACTGTTCGATCACCATCCATCCACAAACTGGATCTTTCAGAGTTTTCTTGCCGTACTCTTCTTATAACAGGCGCTACTAGCGGGTGCGGCCTAGAATGTGCTCGGGCTCTTGGCCGTGTAGGATGCAACCTAGTCTTGACAGCGCGAAACCAACAACGAGGACAGCATGTTCTAGAGCAAGTTCAAAAAGATGCCAAAGATGCCGGTGTCGATACCGTTGTCAATCTAATAGAACTAGACATGTGCTCGTTTGAGTCTGTTAAGCTGCTGCCATCGCGACTCAAAGAGTTAGGTGTTGACAAGTTGGACATTGCCATTCTCAATGCCGGAGTATACCAGACCGACCTTTCAATCTGCCCAGAGACCGGCTGGGATGAAACCGTTCAGGTAAACTTGTTGTCAACAGCCGCCGTTAATGTTCTTCTCCGCCCATTCCTGTCTCGCGCCAGCCACGGCCGCCTCCTGTTTGTCTCTTCGGAAGCTCACGCCTGGGCGGACCCTTGTCACGACTCGACCGAGGAACTGCTCGAGCAACTCAACAAGACCGAAGCTTCGCCATATCCATGCTACCAGAAATACCACATCAGCAAGCTCCTCCTCAATATGTGGGCTTACGAAATCTCGAAGCGAGACGAATGGAATGAGATTTCCGTGGCGGTGGTCTCGCCCGGATTCACCCGCAGCGGCCTTTTTCGCGACTTCAATGGCATGGCCATGGCAAAAGCCATAGAGTTCATGATCTGCCGCAGCAGTGAGTCTGCCGCTACTCAGTACATGTATGCCCTGCAGGACATGGCTCGCGGGAAAGGAAATGGAGGCTTCTGGTCGGACGGGGGTTGGAGAGCGTCAGTATAGCCCCCAATTACACAATACATGTCTAGCTAACGATGCTTTCAGACCCTCCATAGCGGTATCGCGAGATAATGGGCAGGGTTTACAGAACACTGTCTATGCAGAGGTGATGAAAATCCTGGCGTCTGCTGGGGTACCAGAGGATGTTCAGCAAGTGAAGTAAGAGGACAAGCAAATGTATATTCTAGCCAGATTGATGCCATCAGCACCGAGATTGAGATTTCGTGCAGGATTTCTTCGTATTTTGTTGTAATATCAGTCGAAAATACATTCCCTATTTCCCTATTTGGAACCATTCCTTTTACAAGGTTGACCTTCCAGTGACCTAACGTTATATCACTCATTCTTTCGAGTTCATAATTTTTATTTAGCTGAAAGGTGTGTTTTTATCTCGCATCTCAACGCCTTCCATATGCCTAAATGTTCGTAGTTGTACAGTAGCCCACTCATACATGGATGGATGCCTCATCACGCCTTGTCTTTTATACACGTAGTTTCATACCCGTTTCCCAATCAGTTCCTTGATTCCGTCTATGCCTGCATGGGAGCCATGGAAAGGATCTTGCTCCACTTTTTGCGCTTGAGCTCAGCACCAACGGCGCCGTTGATGCGGGAGCCGACAGGGTCGCCAGACTTGTTCAGAAGGACGCAGGCGTTGTCGTCGAAGCGGACAACGCTACCGTCACGGCGCTGAGTAGGGTACTTGGTTCGGACGATGACGGCGTGGCGGATGTCACCGCGCTTGACCTTGTTGGCAGCAGACATACCAGCCATACCTCCGGAGGAAGCACCACGGTGCTCTTGGACGACGCAGACGATTCGATCACCTAGGCAGTGTTAGTAAGCATTCGGGGTTGTCTGTATCGATAATTGAGTCGGTAGAGGTTGTATAATCGGAATTGAGGCCGGACAGTGCAATCAGGGCATGTAGGTGTATATCGTACCAATTCTGGCATGTCGCTTCTGGCCGACAACGAGGACGCATTCGACAAGGGCAGCGCCCGAGTTGTCGATGCAGTTGAGTATCGTCTATAACAGAGTTAGAACAAGCGACCGGGGAGTCCATTGGCTCATCAAACCTTTAATTGAATCATCCTGGCGGTATTAGGACGTGGGGGGTCTGAATAGCTTCCTCTCGCCGCAAATCCGACTCACGACATGACCCAGCAAAGCATGGAAACTTTTGGCTCGAATCACGTGCATATGGTCCGTGCCCGGGATTGTCGTTGGCCCCTAGTCCCCCACCCGTGCAGCCACAGCCACAGCCACATAAGCCGCTGTAGCCGGGCGCAGGCTCGGATAGCCACACCGTCGCCGGGTCAGCCAGCGGGATGGGGCTTGGAATGCGACAAACTAAGGCAAGCCAAATCAATAGCCCCCTACGGCTCGGCTCAGCACCAAGATGTCATTCCACCTCACACATCGCTCTCCTTGAAACCCGTGAGGCATAGCTGAACCTGCCTCTTGGGCTACTTTCCTCTGTCGTCGTTTTCCCCTCCTTCGCTCTCCACGCCCACAGCGCTCGCCCTCGCTTCTGCCCCGTCTGAGTCCCCTGGTTCCCCCCAATCGTCCTCAAGACTATGACGTTGTGGGACTGAGATGAACCGAGTGCCCAACGCTTGCTCCCGCACCTCTCCTTTTTGCTCGAGTCTCTAGCGTTTGGATTGTTTACATTGTTGGTGTTTTGGGAAACACATTCCGAGACCTGCCTTTGAAGAACCTGTGTCGGCGCCCGCTCACTTGCCGTCTCGGTTCGCCAGCCTCTGCAGCATACGCACGCTCATTTACTGCGACTTCTGACCACGTTGGTGCGCTTCATAATTTCATCACGACCACACACGAGACCGGTGCCATGCCTCCTTCCAAGGATGCGGCTGCCAAAAGGCACCGTCTGACTTTTGCGCAATTGTCTGCTTACGACGACATTCTCACTGATGCTCTGGTTGACCACGTGAGTGCTTCTCAGCGAGGCTTTGGCCTCAACCTCCTGCTCTACTCGCTTGTGCACGTCTAACCCCCGAAAAGGTCTTTTACTGGACAACCGTCCCCAAGAACCGCACATCCTACCATCCCTCCCGTGGAGTGCGAGAGGAGGAAATTAGCAAGATCCTTCAGGAGGAACTTGCGATAAACAAAGACTTGGATGCTGCTGAAAAGAAGCTCCTGGCGACAGATGGCCTTCGGAGGTATGTCAACACCCTCAAGGCGGACAAAGAGAAGGACGACTTTCGCCGGCACCTCCGTCGCTATCTCCAGATTTACCTCCCCGACTGCCCTTGGGAGGTCAATTCGACCAACCGGTACACCATTGTCAGCCATGAAGCCGCCGTGACGGCCAGGCGATCAATCCGACGGAACGAATCGATCAAGTATCTCGCTGGCATTTCCGTCACGATTTCCCCCGAGGAGGAAACGGAGCTGTCCAAGCGCAAGAAGGACTTTAGCATTGTTGTCAGCTCCCGCAGCAAGTGCACCAGCCTGTTCATGGGGCCCGCCCGTTTTGCCAACCACGACTGTGATGCCAACGCTAAGCTGATGACGACGAGTGGGTCTGGAATTGAAATTATCGCTACTAAGCGAATCGAGCCCGGCGACGAAATCACGGTCACGTACGGAGAAAACTACTTTGGCGACGACAACTGCGAATGTCTGTGCAAGACATGTGAGGACGGATTAAGAAATGGCTGGGAACCTGAGGAGGGCTCCGCGGCGGTGAAAAGCATTGAGCAACTGAAGTCCGAGGGCTATTCGCTCCGCCGACGACGAAGAGATGACAGCCTGGGTGGTTCCAGGACGCCTTCAGTTACGCCAGATATCCGACCTCGCGTTTCCAAGGGCCTAGCAAAGAGCAGCCGATTCAGCCGAACCCGAGAGTCGCCAATTGCCAAATCTCCTCCACGGGATGAGTCGCCCCGAGGCCGAAAGCGCCCGCTGGACGCTCTGGCCACCCCGCCCAAGACACCGGCCAAGAAGCTCAAAATTTTAGCTGAGCCCCTGGTTCCGGAGCGATCGTCATCCCGTGGCAGCTCGGTGAGCGAGAGCGAGTCCTCGAGCAGTGGTGACGTGGTGGAGACCGATGTGACCTCGCCCGAAAAAGAAACGCCCGAACCGGTCTTGCGAACACCACCAAAGGCGTCAGCCCCCTCACTCAAGCGAGAGGATAGCAGTCAAAGCGGAAGCAGAGCCCAAACACAAGTCGCGCCATTTTCTCCACAGAGCACTGAAGGCGCAACATCTCCACGCTCGATTCAAAATGGCTGCGATTCCGCCAGAAATGGAATCCCCAGCGGCTTGTCCGCCATGTCTATTTCTGCAATTCTGAATGCGCCCACACCCTCAGAGGCAGATACCGAACCGGATCACGACCTCGGACAAGTCGAATCCGACTCCCAATCTCAATCCGGATCGGAAAATGGGCAGCCTGAACCCATGGTTATAGAGCCTGCGGCGCCCATTGCTACGAGCATTGAAACCACCGAAGAAGGTCAATCGGCCGAAGTGGAGGAGCCCCAAACGAGGCGGAAATACAAGAGACGTACATTTGTCAAGCAAAGCACGCCACCCGCAAGAGTGCGAATCGCCGGTGACTATCTACTGACGCCTCTGCTGCTTGCGGAGCCCGAAATGGCGTGGATCCAATGCACAAACTGCAACACATACTTTGTTCAAAAGGACGCCTATTACACGCGATCGTCTTGCCCAAGATGCGAACGGCATTCAAAGATTTACGGATACATTTGGCCAAAGACGGAGCCAGCAGGCCCGCGTGACAAGGAACCGAGAATCCTTGATCATCGAACCATCCACCGATTCCTCGACCACGAAGATGAGCGAAGGGTGAGAGGCAGAAAGGGCATGACATCTCAAAAATTAGAGTCTGAGGAGCCCGAGGAGCCCCAGCGGGGAAGAAAACTCAAGCGCCACGGCACAGGCAATTTGGCTAGCAAGCTGGCTTCACCCCCCGAGGACGATGATTCGGCAGTGCGACGCAGCGGAAGATTAAGAAGAGTCAGCAGCAAGCTAGCTGAACGGTGACAGGAATCTCAATGAGAATCTTGAAGGCTTGCATGTTGTTGGATTTGTATATTAACGGAGCTTACGAAACCATATTTGTGCGTTGAATTTCCCCATCCGCTGAGGCGGCTTGGTTTTATAGCTTGGGGACGGTATATGTCTGGAGTATAGTGGAGAACTAATATTCTCGGTAATTGACTTGCAAGTAAATATTGATACCAAAAGTCTATTCTTCAAAAACAATGAAGTTTTTCTAGCCGCGGCAACACCCAGCCGGGTTAGTGATGACCGTTAATTTCCTTTTGCCAGACCTGAGACTACCCTAGACCAGCCAGCACATTGATGACGGCACACCGACAGCTGGGTGTGCCAATAATTATGTATAAAGTAAACAAATAAAGATATGCCCCTGCATAGGATGGTCACATTCATGATGCAAGGCGCGCTCAGAGCTGATCCAATTGAAGGCGTAAGCTGATGTTGCAGACAAATTCAATGACAGTGGCTGTCACAGTACTGGACTTTCTCAAGGACAAGAACCAGCCATTTGATACTTCTCATGAGATTTTCTGGTTTGATGAACTACCACCATATGGCATCATCTCGGCGTACACGAAGGACAAACAAAATTGACCACCGGCGTGTCTGAGCAGGCTCATGCAAGGGGTACACCGCCACCTCGAAATTGCGATGCGGAATACTGATCATGATCTGGTGTTCTCTCAACAATATTTATATATTTATATTGTGCCAAAGGCATATTGGCCGCTAATTCTTTTGATCCGACCAGCTAATGGGGGGGCCTTGCTCTGGTTGGAGAGTTATTGAAGCCATGGGTTTTCTCCCCCATCTCCTTGTCTGAGGACCTGACAATTGTGTTCAGGCGCGGATCGAAGCCTGGAAACTAAGCTAATCCTTTTTTTTTTGCTTTTCTTGCAGATTGTGACGTGTTCAACCGAGTGCCCAAGGCGTAGTCTAGTTCTCGCGTAGCGACGGGCCAACAGCAACACCCAACAGTCTCTGATGAGCTAAAGACCAAGATGTGGATTGTCTCATGGCGACTACGGCGCTTCCATTCGGTAAACTGAGCCCTTTGTATCAATATATATTCTCCAAGACCCATGGCGAGGAAGAAGAAGCGGAAGAAACGACCGTTGTACAAAAACCGAGGGGTTTTCGCCCAGTGTGCTTTGGTGACATTTTTAATGGTCGGTACGAGGTCATCAACAAGATTAGGTACGGTGTTTATTCAACTGTTTAGCCAGTTAATACACAGGAAATAAGTAAGATAAAAAAAAATGTGTCTTATATATCACTACTGACACTTGAGCCCACAGATAGGGCTGGCCCCAGACTGTTTTCCGAGCCTCGAAATACTCAGTGTCGAGTGCTACGGCCAAAGCCATGATACGCCCCAAAAGGAAATATTGACACACCTGAGGGAAGTGGGGCCTAGAATGGGCTACGGTTGTGTTTGCCACTTGCTTGAAGCCTTTTGGCATCAAGGGCCCAAATAAGCATACGTACCTAAGGAAAATCTCTTGATACTTTTTAGGCTTATCATCTTTAGATATAATAATTTCCTCTACTAGAATTGGTCCCATGCAACAAAGTGTCGGGCCGAGAATCATTCAAGGGTTGTATTGCCTGGTTTGTCTTTGAACTTATGGGCGATGCCCTTCAAAGCTTTCGCTTCTGGTTCAAGGAGGAAAACCAAGTACGCTGCCTAGCCATGCAGAAGATGAGCATTTACCTTGTCATTGCGTTGTATTATACCAATTCTCATGGCTTATCTATATAGGTGATATGTCTTGCTGAGCACGGCATTACCTTAGTTGGCTCACTTCAAAATAATCACCTAGATACCAAGCCGGACAATATCTTCGTCAGAATCCGTGATCACTCCTTAATCGAGTCCGGTTATCTTGCCCACATCCCCAAACAAAAACAAGGTAGATCAGAGGAAAATCACACGCCAATTCTACCCTACACACCCCAGAGGCATTGTTTCCCGAAGCTCAGAGCGAGAATATGAGGGGGCCCAACTTTTCCTTGGGTGATGGGCGAGTAGCTAACTGGGAAACGAAACACCTCTCAGAGAAGTTTCAGCCTGTGCCCTTCCGTTCCCTAGAAACCCTTTGAAGCTCCATAGGACGAGAAGGCAGATTGGTGGAATCTTGGTGCTGTTATTCATAAGGTTTGCTCTTTTTTTACGGTGATTTGGCGGAATGGTCCCTCCCGATGGTGACTATGAGCTCGAGCAACACTTCCACAAAACGGTTATACATTTTGGCTATTTCCCAGAGAATCACTTGAGAAATAACTGCAAGACATTGTTGAGAAGTGTTTTGATCGCGGAGGGCGCATCAAGGATACAAAACCCATGGGACGGTCTCCTATGTCATCAGAGCTAGTGATACCTAGCCTTAGCGAAGAAGACAGGGAAGAGTCTGCTTCCCTTTTGCGACTCAGAATGAAGGTTGACCCCTCCGAGAGTCCAGGCTCTATTGCACCACCCTTGGTTGAGGTATTGGATTAGAGATTAGGCGGAGGAGGGCAGAATGAAATAAGGTGTTGCTGTTCATTAGTCTTTTGGCCTTTTTTTTGTGAAGAACATCACTTGAGAAGACATCGACACTCGTTGTAATTTCTTCACTAAGATTTATTTGGAAGTTTCGTATCCTTGAAAACATGACCAGGGAGGGAATGCCTGAGCATAAGCAAGGCGTGTGATTTGGGCACCGGGTGGTCGGATGTTGATCGTATTGGGCGTTGCTCGTCATGTCAGACCAAGGAGGCGGAGCTCAGCCCGGTTCCCTGCCGTTTTGGTTGGCGCCTGTTGGGAGACAGGGCTAAATGATGGGGTGAGACGGTTAGTAGAAACAAAACAGGTAATGCAACTATGCATCGACAGCGCTTAGCTGACATGGTGGGCATGTAAGCAAGCTAGATTGGGAACTTTGACAAAGTTGGTCAGACAATAAGAGACGGGGGACCCCAAGCCCTTGGACAATCTGCTTCACAGTTTGTATTCCGGAGAGGATGCGATTTATTTATTCATTGGTACGCACGCAGACGAAGAATCGAAATACCTTTGCCGTTGGAGTCTTCGTGATGAATCCCGCATACAGCTTATACATGGGCGTTGAGGCCAAGGTCTCAAAGTGGAAGTCGAGTGTAAGCAGCGCTGTGGACAAGACGTTTTTTGCCCGAGAGAAGATCCAAGAGCAGGTGAGTAGTATTTTGTCATTTGAAGATATTTATACTTTGATCATTCCTTTTGTCTTTGCTTTATTCTGGTCGAATCAAGTAGCTAACATAGTGGGCGTCAACAGGTGGCCGGGAGCAGTAGCCAAGCTAGAGCTGAGCGAGAGGCCGAAGAGGGCCGCCGTCGACGGGAACAAGAGTCATCGGATAATATGTTTGCGTTTTACGGAGCACGTCCCCCACCCGGACAATATCTAGAGAGTTCCTAAGAATGAGTGGTGGCCATGTTGATTTATTCTGGACTTGGTTTTGTTCATTCGAGAATGAATCAGGTCTGCTTGCCAACAGAGCTTAGCTGCCTTTTGATTTCATCAACAAACACGTCCGGTAGTTCCCAATGATAATTCAAATAATACGACTTTATTTTATGTTTCTTCCTGCACTGATTATGCCTCATTGCACCGGGAGGGAAAAAGAAGTGATGCCGGTTGTACCGAATTTTGTGTCTAGCATTGCAGCACACCAAAACCAAAAGCTAAGAGAAGAACACGATTTGTTAAGCTGAATGGAAGACCCTTCATAATTTGTTGTTGCATAGCGGCAGCAGTGATCCTGCAAGCTTATGCACGGCTAAAAACCAAGAAATTGACGGAGGAGTAATTGGGAGGGCCGGAGTTCCTTCAACAATGAACGTAGGCTCTTGTCGCGGTACGCGAGGAATAAACCAAAAGCGGCATAAGTGAAATCGAGCACGCGACACCTGAACTAAACTAACATTAGGTTCGCACGCAAGTGTTCCAGCGGAGAGATGGGGCAAACTAGAGTCGATGTCAGCAAATGGTGATCGGCCCCAATGCAATGAACTGCTAGTCTAGGACTCTTAGACACCTCGGCTCATGATTACTGACCCGTCTTGAGGTAAATATATGGACTCGCAGGCCCCCCAATCGTCATAGACGACTTGGATACCTGGTCGTGTGCTTGATGAGGAGCGTTGCTGCTAGCGCTAGTTCTTGTGGAGATCAATTGAGAGATTCGAGGGTCGCAGAGGCGGTCCAAAGTTTAGGTCAAAGCTAAGAATGAAACTCAATGCGGGACATGTTGCTCCATTCCGTCAGCCTCATTCCAACCTTTCCGCAGCTCCGTGCTTCAGCACTTTAGCCTCTTCGTCAGACCACTTAAGTCTAAAGGATGACGCTCTGCAGCAGGTCAAGGTGATACACTATATTTGCATTTGTATTAAACCGCTAGTTGCTAGTTGCTGTGGGTGGCGATAACAATTTTTTGTTCCGTTGCCTCCACTTGTTGCCAATAAAGGCATTATATTCCGTTGGGAAACTGTCAGCCGTGGTTGGTGAGAGTAGAAGAGTATGTTCTGATGACTGGCGGGAACGAAGTCCTGATCAAAGGTGAACGCACGAGGACATGTTTATACATATTAAAAAGTCCGGGCAGATATACGGGCAATGAAACCACCTTGATTATCTCATTTTCCACCTTCCCGGACGCAAAGAAAAGGCATGGAGCTGTATAAAAAAGCTTGGCGAGGGACGAGAGTAGAGTAAATAAGCAAGCAGAGAATATTTCCTGTAAAATGACTTATTAGGTCAAGGACTTTTATATGAACCTGGAAACAAATCTTCCAGCCTCAACTGATGAGTACAGTTCCAGTCTGGGTAGACATACGCTCATCCAACAGTTCCAATCTTTTGATAGCAAACAAATCATGTCGCGTTATATACTTCACTCTCATCAATCAACATGTTCGTTGAGACGATGTCGTTGTCGGAGAGGTCGAGGGAATGGACATGGCGGACAGCCTCTGAAAGTGCGCTAATACACATATCTTATCTATCGGCCCTTTATGACCTCGGAAATGTTGCTTCAGATCATTTCCGCATCTGTCCAGGATCAAGCCAGTGACGAAGCCTCTTTGCACACAGCACTCGTAGTAGTTAATAATGACTAGATGAGGATGCCTTGATACAGCCTCTAAAGTATTTGTCTCTTTGAGAAGTATAGCTGATACGATCAGTGTATCTGTATATTTAGGTAAGGTGATGTTGAGTTTGGGTTTAGATGGCCTAGTAGACGTTTTCGTCTCGCCCTATACGGGCAAATGCAATGGGCAAATATTTTATAGCTGTATTAAACGACTGAGAGAAAAATCCAAGCCATTGAAGTGTGTGATTTGAGGCGCCATGGCGACGTCAGTGGGATTATTGATTGAGAAAGCCTGTGAAGCTTAAGTGCATGATCGTTGCTGGTCCAGCACAGCACTCTAGTGGAGCCTGCATGTGACGGCTGAGTAGAACGATTGATAGGCATAAAAATCGTAGCTATGTGTGTGCCAGCACCTAATAGGTCGCTGGCTCTAGGCGGCCATCAGCCCAAATGCACTGCCAAGGTGCGCAAAGGTGGCGTAACTAGCTGGATCAAATTGTTGGAATCTAGAAGAAGCGATATATGCCAATCTATCTTTTTAGGCGTTTATGACGCCATAAGTGTTGAAACTCAACAATAAGCTAGCTCCCCAATACTGTGAACCCAGCATGGGTGGACTTGAAGTATTGCACTCCTCAGATGCATTGTTCACCAATAAACTAAAATGCGCTCGATTTGGACATCTTGTGCCTTCATCTACTCCCTTCTGCCTTGTATCTGGTGTTGAGAAATGACTGCAGAGAATTGAATCATCTTGCATTAAACTTTTGCGGAGGTGCCAAGCCGCTAGGCAGACCGCTGGCTGCACTACTGGCGCGAGTTCACAACATTGGCCAGCTAAAGGCACAGCGCAACAAAGAAAACAAACATTCAGCATACGACAAGCCTGAGTGATGCTCCCAGTCAATTGTCCCGTCAACAATGGCTGCCGCTTTTATACACATCAGGGACGGCAGATCGACGGTGTTACGTTATGCTGAACCAAATGATAGGTTGTGCTCAGCCAAGATTGGCTTTGTGGAGGCCACGCGTGACTCAGCCCCTGCCGCCCGCCCCCGTGCCCATGCCGTGCTCCCGATAAGATAAGGGACCAGTTCGAGAGCTCGGCAGTACCTGTACCTGCGTCCGACCGTCGGTCCCCAGCCCATTCGGAAGGCGCGAGACCTGGTCTGCCTGGCTACCCGCCCAGCCACTACGTCAGATAGCGCAAAGCCAAGCACCTCATCGCCCATTTGAATCGCAGCTTCGCTCCTCCCTTCTTCTCCTTCCCTCTTCCTCTTCCAAACCCATCACCACCTCCGCATAATCCCACCACCCCCAATGACTGTCCCCAAGAAGCTCCTCGTGGCCGCCACGGCGCTCTCGGGCGTTTCGGCCTTTAGCATCCCCCAGGCGCCTCTGGGCTCGCAGCAGCAGGAGCCGCTGCAGGTTCCCGAGGCAAAGGTTCATGCGTCATCCGGCACCGGTTCCAGCTCCAGCGACCTCCCCATCGTCGACTCCAAGGCTCTGCAGAACCTCGTCAGCGCCCAGCGCCTCGAGGCTCACGCCAATGAGTTCTACGAGATCGCTAAGCTCGGCGAGGCAGAGTACAACCACCCGACTCGCGTCATTGGTAGCAAGGGTATGTTTGGCCTCCATTCACTCCAATTCACCGGCTGCAGATAAGCGCCCATCGCATCTGCTACCCTCTCTGCATCCGAGACGCTAACATTGCAAATAGGCCATGCCGGCACTCTGTCCTACGTCCTCCGCAAACTAGACGAGCTCGGCGACTACTACAAGGTCTCTACCCAGGACTTTGGCGCCGTCTCTGGCAATGTCTTCGAGTCCCAGCTCATCCTTGGCAACTCTGTTGCCAAGAATGCTTCTCCCATGGGCTTGACCCCCCCTACTGCCAACAAGCAGCCCGTTCACGGCAACTTGGTGCTTGTTGACAACGAGGGCTGTGACCAGTCCGACTACCCCGAGACCCTCAAGGGCAACATTGCCCTCATTCTGCGAGGAACTTGTCCCTTTGGCACCAAGTCTGGCCATGCTGGCAAGGCTGGTGCTGTTGCCGCCATCGTCTACAACTACGAAGACGAGGAGGTCCACGGTACTCTGGGCACTCCCTCTCCCGACAACGTCGCCACCTTTGGCCTTGGTGGTGTTGAGGGCAAGCCCCTTGCTGAGAGACTCAAGAAGGGCGAGAAGATTAGCTCTATTGCCTACATTGATGCCGAGGTTAAGACCATCTCTACCACCAACATCATCGCTCAGACCCGAGATGGCGACCCCGAGAACTGTGTCATGCTTGGTGGCCACAGTGACAGTGTCGCTGAGGGCCCTGGTATCAACGATGATGGCTCTGGCAGCATTTCCGTTCTTGAGGTTGCTACTCACCTGAGCAACTTCAAGGTCAACAACTGTGTGCGATTTGCCTGGTGGGCTGGTAAGTGAAGACTAAACAATATCTTGAGAATGAATTGGCTTTAACTAACACACCGCTAGCTGAGGAGGAGGGTCTCTTGGGCAGCGACCACTACGTTGAGGTTTTGTCTGAGGAGGAGAACCAGAAGATCCGTCTCTTCATGGACTACGACATGATGGGCAGCCCCAACTTTGCTTACCAGATCTACAATGCCACCAATGCTGAGAGCCCTGCTGGTTCCGAGGAGCTCCGAGATCTTTACATCAACTGGTACAAGGAGCAGGGCCTGCCCTACACCTTCATTCCCTTTGATGGCCGCAGCGATTACGATGGTTTCATCCGCGGTGGTATCCCTGCTGGAGGTATTGCCACTGGTGCTGAGGGTGTCAAGACCGAGGAGGAGGCCAAGCAGTTCGGAGGCAAGGCTGGTGACTGGTACGACCCTTGCTACCACCAGCTTTGCGATGATCTCAGCAACGTCAACTACACTGCCTGGGTCGTCAACACCAAGGTAAGCACTAGATTGCAATCGTAAAATGAACAAGGCAGCTAACATGAATGCAGCTCATTGCCCACTCTGTGGCCACTTATGCGCTCTCCTTTGATGGTTTCCCTGAGCGTGTCAAGGACGCCTCCGTCAGCTCTTACAGCGACAAGGTCAAGTACCACGGCGACAAGCTCGTTCTGTAAAGTGTAGCAGTAGGAGTTGGGAGATCGCTGATGACGTAAGCGTGCATATTTGGATAGTTTGATTTGGGTTGGGCATGGTAATGGTACATGGGATAGGATAGAATGAATACAGATTTGATACATCTTGAAGATGCGAGCTATGTCCTGTGTCCTGTTGGAAAAGAGTAAAAATGCGTTTGCCATATGGGCAATCTCGTAATGTCGAGTTTAGCTATACACTAGAAATAAAAGAAAAACAAAACTCGTCGTCATCAGCCATCTAATACACCGTTGCCAACAAATGCTATGATATTTTCCCAAATTAAAACCAGAAGAGAAAAAAAGAACCCCAACCCCAGCGCAGACTACCCTGACTTAGTCGCGGACTTGGAAAAAAAAAAGCAGGCTTCAAATCAACATAAAAAAAAAAAACTCCCAACCATGTATCTGTTCATGTGCATCGCAAGGTCGTCTACCTGGCGACAGAGCCGGCAATCTGCGTGGTAACTGTAGTTATTTCTTTGGGCTCCCAGCTGGATCCGGGAGGGCTTGGGGTGAGGGAGATGGATCGGATGCTGGCCTGGTCCATCATGCTGCCCTCGAGGTCGTAGCCGTCCGAGGGCAGGTAGGTAATGGGGTAAAAGTCGCGGTCGTCCCTCATCTCGGCGATGCAGATGGGGAGGCGGACCAGGGCGAGGATGGCACCGTCAGCGAGGGTGTATCCGGACGAGGTGGGCCAGCCGGGCGTAGATCGGGGCACGCGACCCACATCGGCGGGCTTGGCGGGAACAATGCCGTGCTGCTGGATGTGGTGGGTGGAGGAAGGTAAGTTGCTTGGCGGGGGGGCCGAGGCAGCCGGAGCTGAGACTGATGAGGTGGACGATGTGGCTGAGATCGGGGGTGAGATGGCCGCCGTGTACGACGATGGGGAGAAGCCGCGCTGCATGCGGGATGAGAGTGAGACGTTGAAGGTTAGGAGGCGCGTGGTGCGGTGGACAAGTTCGTCGCGGCTGTTCTTGGCATCGGTTTCGGCCGGGCTAAGCAGCGTGTAAGTGGAAACAGGACCTCAAAGCAAGCAAGAATGGGTTGCAAGGGTGGCACCAAAAATAGACGCAGGGGAAAAAGAACTCACCAGTTGATAATGGTCATGATCATGGCAATCGAGAGGTTATGCCACTTGATACGGGCGCACAGTGCCCGCACGCGCTTCTCGTACTTGCGGCTAGCTCCAGCCGAGTTCGTCCTGGCGGCCTCTGCCTCGAGAGATCCGCAGAGAGCGTAGAGCTTGGAGAAGGCGAGCACCATGTCGGTGAGGAGGGCGATGACCTCGCCGACGCCGATCCAGGTGGCGCGGTTGGGGAAGGGGATCTGGCGAGTCTCGATGTTGCCGAGGGCCTTTGTGAGTGCGTGGATGGACGATCGACACTCCTTGACCTCGCGGAGGGCCAAGTTGATGACGGCCGTGCCGGCGAGAGGAGCCGTGTTGAGGTCCCAGAGGATGTCGATGACAGTGCCGCTGACGGCGAGGAGGCCGCTGATGGCCGTTGCTGGAGATAGGCGCTCCATGAGGGGAGGAGGGGGGTTGTTGAGGGTTAAGAGTAGTGGTTGTGGTTGATCTGCGGCGCAGGTAGGAATGTTGCTGTCTCTTCCTCCCGCTCGTTTTCTGACGTTGCTTCGTTTCTTCTTTCTTCTTTTTCCTTCTGTTCCAGTCTCTTTCCAAGATTGCTTCTTCTCAATTCATAGGCCGTTGACGACGTTGGTGATGTTGGTGATGGCGGCAGTGTTGACAACCAACTGCATTCTCACTCGAGACAAGAGGTGCTAAGTAGATGGGGGAGCGGCGGGCTTGGCGTCCCAGGGGGGTGACGCTGGGATTAAAAAAAGAAGAAGAGCCAAGCTGTCGAGGAGGACCCAGAAGCCGGCATGCGGCATGCCAGGGCGCGGCGAAACGGGGGAACCACCTAGGAGCTAGGAGGGGGGAAACGACGTAATGCAGAAACAAGAGGCCCAGAGGCGAGCAGAGGGCAGAGAAAGGCCAAACAGCGTCGGCGGCGGCGCCCAAAGCCCCCCCAAGCACGGCAGAGCGGCAAGATGCCCCTACCTTTTTAGTTACGTAGGGCCGGGCCAGGCGAGGGAAGGGCCAGACCTGGGGAGGGGCGCACGGGGAGTCTCCGTAGAACAGCAGTTCCCGCCAAGGGGAGCGAGATGGGTTCCCGCCCAAAGGGCCGCACCACGCGGAAAATGCTGAGTAGAGCGCAGTAAGGCACGCACAGAAAAATAATAAAAAAGAGGGCCAGAGCGCCAGAGGGCGTCAAAGAGGAGGAGGAAGCCGTACTTCCGAGACAGAGAGCGCACAAGCAAGCCGGGGGGTGTGTGTCGACGAAAAAGCGAAGCCGGGAGCCGAGCGAGCCACCAGATGGAAGAGAGGATGGCGAACCCGCGTATATTAAACCACGTCAGGTTTTAAAATTATTATTCGAAAGGGGGTGTGCGTCAAGGAAAAAAAAAAGTTAACAGACCGAGTGTGTGAGAAAGAGAGAGAGGAAGGGCGAGGGAGGAGAGGGAGCGAGAGAGAGTGAGGGAGAGGAACCAGGTGTCAAAGGTTAGGGGCCTTGCGCCTGGGCTGGGCCTGGCTGGGCTGTTGCACGAGCGCGCGGCGGAGATGGGGGGAGTGCGGGATGCGGCGAGAGGATGCCGAAGTGGGAAAAGTGGCCTGCGCTTGCGCTGCTGTGAGCGCCTGTGTGTGTGACACGACAACGTTTGGGCCACTCTATCTCTCTCTCACTTGATTGCTCTCTTGTTGTCTGGTGTTGGTTTTGTTCTGTTTTCGTTGTTGCTGGCTACGGGGGGGAGGGAAACGCGCGAGAGGAGCGAAGGGGGGGGCGTGGGTTGGTGGGAATGGAGGCAAAGATGAGACGGTTTGCGCCGCGAGGAGCACTCTATTTTCAGAAACCTGCAGGAAGAAGCAATTCTCGCTCCAAGACACGGCGAGATTAGATCAAGGAACATGTAGACGATGAGGCTAGAAGCAAGTGTGCAGCATTCACTATGCGCAAGCTACGTAGACAGAGAGCAAGAGAGAGAAAATCTACAGCGGATACAATTCAGGATGGGGGTGGGAGAGGGCCACTGCGGATTTTCGGGGGGGCGTGCGCGCGCGAAAGAGGAGTGGCGACGGGGAAAATCGAGACGAGAGCGAGAGAGAGAGAGAGAGAGAGAGAGAGAGAAAAGAACCCTGGGTTAATGAGGGACCGAATTATTGAATACAAGTCTGGGACCCCCTCTCAGTCGAGTCAAATCAAGTTCTAGTCAAATGTGCCAAAGAGAGCAAGGTGTGGATAGACGCCGTGCCGACTTGCCGGGGTCGATTGGGAGCGATCGGATACCGGCACCGTCGCGGTGAGATGCTATCCCCCACTTGGAACAGGAAGGACGAGGCACCAGCGAAACGAAAAGAGCTTTCCTCTCTGCATATTTTGTTTTACGGGTTTTCATTTTTATTTTTGGATACGTCTGGCATGTTGCGATTTTTTGGGGGAATGAGGGGGACAAGAGGGGGGGGGGTGGTTGTGAGGAGAGAAGCATGAGGAGGAAGAAGAAAAAGAAGAGGTGGTGGAAGACTAAGAAAAGAAAAGAAAAGGGAAGGGGGGTTGCCGTAGCAGTAGCAATGAGTTTGATTTGTACCTTAGTGGCCCTTTATTTTATTTTATTTTATTTAATTCTGGTGATTTATTTTAATGTTGCGTGTTCTGATGGATTCAATGCTTGTGTGCCGTATTCCGAGTTGCGAATTCCAGGTGTTATTTACAGTTTCCGGGGCTCGCGTATTTTGTATTTTTTTTATTTTATTTTTTTTGCTTGCACCATGATTGCATTGACGATCCGCCGTGTTAGTCGGCAAATGCTGGACTGGCTGCTGGGCTGGCGACCCTCTTCCTCGCTCTTCCTCTTCATGTACGTAAGAAAGCCGCCTCCCTCCCATGGCTGGCTCTCATGGCATGGGCCTTCAGCCAGGCAGGGGGGATACAATTGGGTGGAGCTGGGAAGGGCCGTCTTGGCCAGAGGGACGGGCGCGGCCAATCAGGGCGGAAGCAAGTGAAACGAGGGTGTTGCTCCAAGGTCGCGGCAGCACGGCGTGGCATGGGCGAGGACGGATACATGTCAAGCAGATGCCAAGAGTTCTTGGAGAGGGCCCCGACGCTCTTCTAGATTGATTCCCAAGTCTTGGGAGACGGCTTTTTTTTCGGGGGCGCGATGCCAAGCAAAAGCTGGGCGGCGATCCTGGCCGACGGGGTTTGCGGGCGATTGCTTCGGGCCGGGGCAGCAACAAGAGTCTTGGCTCTTTTTTTTTCGCCTTGGCTCCTTGGCTCGCGCACCTTGGGGTTTTTGGTTGGGGTCTGGTTGGGGCTCCGGAACCACCACCAGAGCCAGAACCAGAGGCCAGTGTCTGGCTCTGAGCCTAGGCCTGGTTGCTCCGCTCCGCCCGCCGCGGGCCCGACCACCTAGCTACCTACCCTCTACCCTCGTCATCCCCTCATTCCTGTTCGTTCCGCCCAGCGCGCGCACATCCCACCCCCGGACGAGGCAAACCTCGAGCGGGAAACACGGCGCCGCATGTGTTACGATGCTCCCAGTCACCAGTCGCGCCCTCTGCGGCATTCACGTCATTGGGCTGGGTTTAGGGGTGGTGGCTGGGTTTCGCAGCGCGCCGTGTGGCCCTGCAGCCTCGCAGCCACGGCTAAGACGGGATCCTTAGCGTCCCCGGCGTTGGAGGACCCCTGGTGTCCCCACGAAAAGCACGAAGCTCTGGGAAAGAAAATCAATCTGGCCCCATCTTTTTTTCTGCTCCTCCCTCTCACTCATGTACCTTTTGTGGTTGGAATTGGGGTGCATGGACAATTGGCGACGCTCCCACTTTCCGCCCGCTTTCTGGGGGGGGCCGGCGGGCGGGTTTCAGCTGCCGTGCACTCACTTCGGCCCATTGGACGGGTCCGCGGAACCCATGGTTGATCAGTGATGTCCGATGACAAACAATGCCTTGTGAGCCGAACGGCATGTTGGTTGGCCGCTGATGATGATGATGATAATGCATCCTGGGAAGCCTGACCCAGCATGACATGTTACAATCGACGTATTGCGTGCACATGTGCCCGATCAATCCCACCTGACCAGGCAATCGCAAGGCAAATTCGGCACCAATGGCTCTGGTATACGTAAATTCTCTCTTCGCCGATCTCGTCTACATGGGAACCACTGCTCCCGCGTGCAGGGATTCTCATCAAATTTTTATATTATTCCCGGCATTCAAAGCCATGATATCCACTTGCACTTGGTTATCCCCAGTATCATAGATTCCGAGTAAATTTTCGATTTTTCTTTCTCCGTCTTGCATAGTCTGTATGCACGGCATCCAGCGTTGTATCTCCGTTGCTACACGAACGCGACATGTACATTCTGATCCACCCCGGGTCCGGTTACACCCTCGTCCCGCTTACTCGTCATCATCCTACTGATACTTGACAAGTCGTCGTTCAATCCCCGATTTTCCCGTCGTCATCCTGCCGATGCAGCCGCATTATTCCCCGACTCTCCTCCTTCTCCCCTGCCCTCCCCTACCTAGTTTCAGTCCCCCTCTCAGACAACCCCCCGTCCGTGGCCACGACTCGTGAATGAACCTATGTGCTCGAACCATGGCGTCGCATCCGGCCGAGCACCCATCCTCTCTACAGTAGTCTTCAGATAACGGTCCCTCTGGGCCATGAGATTGGTAAACTCGGCCTCCATAACGGCCGCAAAGGCGTCCACCACCGCCCGGTACGTCACCACCTGGCCCCTGTGCACCTCCAGCTCGTGCGCCAGGTGGTATACAAACTCGACAAAGCCCGGCTCAATCTGACCCGCGCCCGACGGCCAATCGCCATCCGCGATCCGCTTCATCCACTGCGACAGCGCCGTGCACCGGGGACACACGAGCTCGAACGGCGGGAACGTGACCCGCAAGAGGTCGTCCCGGCCGCCGGGGAGCCTGGACGCCGGCCCCAGCTCCTCCTCCCCCGCGGGCGACCGCCGCCCGCCCGGAGCCCCGAGATGGAGCGTCTGCACGCCGCACTTGCTGCACCGCAAGCCCCGCCGGCACACGGGACAGTCGTGCTTTTCCCCCGCCTGGCCCAGCTTCAGCTCAACCGCGCACGCAGGACACACCATGTGCCCGCACGCCACGACGACGCAGTCCTTGGCTCTGTGCAACCCGTCTTCACCCTCACCCTCGTCTTCGTCTTCGTCTTCGTCTTCGTCCTGCCAAGGCCCCCTGCCAAGAACTTCAACCGGCTCGTAACAGATTGGGCACTCACCTCTGACAACTTGCCCGGCAGCGCCGTCCTGTTCAGCCATGCGACGACGTAGCGCAGGCCAATAGCTCCCTCCCGCAGCTGCCGGCGGAGCTACGGTTTCGCCCTCCTGCTGGGTTTCCTTTTTGGGCGAGTACAAGGTTGATGAGTCGCCGCATCGCACCGAGGCTTCCTGGGGCCCACTAGTTCGGGTGGCCATTGTTTTGCTGCTGATCTACCTGCCAATCTTTTTTTATAATGTACGTGATTTGTCGTAGGTTCCTCTTTTTTTTTTTTTTTAGAATTAGGTTTGCTTCACCCTTGGGTTGTCAGATGTCTCGCAGCTTTTGGCGCGTCCATCAAACGTTGTTGATACGACGAGTTATAAGTCGCTGACCAGGCTTGGCGCATGGTCTTTGACATTGGCAAACAACGACACATGTGAACAATGCACGCACGCGGCATTGTTTCGCTTGAGCGTGAACAATTGACTTTACGCTGAGCGAATAATTACTCGCCCCTTCAATCCTCGAGCTTCAAATATTATGCAGAACGCCTAGGCCAACCACAAAGGTCAACCATAAAGGTTAAAAAGGATCCTCGTCCGCCGCAACCCATCGTTTTCTTTATTAACACAATTCCTCTTAAGCGGGGTCGCGAGAGCCGCTGCTCTGGCGCGCGCGTTTTCGGTGGCTGCTCGACGAAGGGTGCATCTTGTCGTTGCGCTCCCTCTTGAGCTTGTCGTCCAAGACGCGGGCTTTTCATGGTTAGCACATAATGCTCAAATAGCAAAAAAGAACACATACTAAGAACATCGTAACCGAATTGAGGGTGCTCCAAGCAGAGTGCCTTGAATTCGTCCTCGGCCTCGGCCCGGAGGGTGTGCGAGCGCGTTGCCCAGAAGCTTGCGACGGGCGCGCGAATAGTCGTGTCGTTGGCCTCGGTGTAGGCATAAACGTAGCGGGCATAGGCAATTTCGCCCTTCGCCGTCGAGTTGACACAGTGAATCTTGGAGCTCGCGAGCGTCTTGAGCACCGCAACACCAAACTTTTCGGCCAAGGTGTAAACCCGAGCGTGCTTGAGCAGCTGGTCGCCGGTATCGTCGACCGAGGGGACTGAGGGGTCAGACTCGAGCACGCGCTGGCCCGGCAGCTTCTTGGGAAAGTATTCGCCTGTGTAAAGGTATTCGAGGAAAGAACCGACGGCTTCGATATCGTAATCGATGAGTTCAATCTGGCGAGGCTGCGCGGGAGGTGTTAGCGGAGAATGCGACGCGCAAGTTATGCGCAAGCGAGTGAAGAAGGAACCAAGGGGTACCAACACTTCCATCCTCGACAAATTGGTCGCAGATATCCTTGAAATATCGACTCTGGCACAGAAGACCCTGATGCGCCGAGAGGACGGCCTGCTCGGCGTCATTGGGTCCAACAATGAGGGACACAACTGGGCTTGTCAAGTAGCTGGCGAAAGAAATCCGAGAAGGGGGGGGCATTTCGGTCACGACAAGCGACTTGTCGTTGCCATTGGCATCAGGCCCATCCTCGCCAGTCTGGGTGTTCTCAGCAGTTTCGACCATCTCGACGTCGGCGTCGACCTCAGGCGCGATCTCCTCGGCAATGTTTTCGTGGGTCTCTTCGGTCGGCATGGTTGAAATATTAAACGGGAATGACTGGGTATTGTATAACGACGACAAATGAAAATCGATAAAAAGAGCGAATGGCGACGAGCAATCAGGTCTGGTTGGTCACGGACCTGGCTGGAGCTCTTGAGGATGTGTGGATCAGGACGGGGTGGATGCCGACGGGGTGGTGCCGCGCAAGTTGAGGGAGCTAGCTCTTCGCGTCGCATGAGTGATGTAACAACTTGGCGCTGATGCCTGACATCCAAGGCTGAGAGCCTTGTTCCACCACCACAACCAAAGCGCAACTTATACGCTCGGATTGTACGGCATTTTCGGATAATAAACATATCATTTATGTATGAATTGGCTTTTTTTATCTAAAATGCTGTAATCGTTATCTATATGATGCCAATACCTTGACTTGATGCGTTCGGACTCGCATTTCTGACCTGGTCAGAGCACCCCGGCGATAGTTAGTAGAATCCTTCCAACGCAGAATCGATCGCCATTGGACTAAATACTTTCCACCCGCCGATACACATCTCTTTGTGGGGGGTTTTACTGGCCTGGGCAAGGATATCGAGACCCACGTCATACAAAATGCGGATTAATTGAGTTACAGTACACCGTAAGGTGTGAACGCGCGTTGAAGTTAACGCTCCACCTGCTGCAATTGGGTTCCTGAGAAGTGACTCAGTTACGAAGCGAACCAATAGAGTGCGTGTATAATCCCACGAACATATGATGACATCTCAAAACCACCTATTAAAGCGCTCATATCGGAGCTATATATATGCGCAGATAAATGCGCACAGCAAATGCTAAGATCTAACAACATCATCTACATCAATCGCTCCTTGATATCCTACCCTACACCCTGCGCCTTCCGTTCCGAAGTGGGTCCAACTATTCTCGACCCCTCCCCCACCTTCCTCTTGTCTCAATTGAATTTCCTGTATCGGCGGGTGTATTACTCACCAGCTTGCCGGGGACTTATCGCTGTCTTTGTACTCGTCTCTTTTTTATATTTTTCAATTGGGCCCCAGATCTTGACAATCGTACGGCCTCGAAAACATGTACGGCTCAGCACAGGTTCGCATTCCCCAGCCGGTTTGGCGGTGACTCACCTCGTCTTTGTCTGAAGCTGACCGCTTGCTCCAGCTCGAGATACGGCCTTCGCTTGCCGGGGCTCGCGATGCCCTCAACCAAACCTGGTCTGATTCGAACCGACCGACCCTCCTCCCCATTTGCGCCTCGACGCCTACCGATCTCCTGACCCCTTCGTCTATCTACCTGAAGCTCTCGTCTGGGTAACCATTCCTCGTCGCATCGTTTCTGGACCAGCTCTGACTCTCTCGGTGTAGCGCGACCGCCGAATATTCGTTTCTGCTGGAAAGTGCTACCGGAAGCACGGAGACGGTTGGAAGATATAGTTTTATCGGCGCAAGTAAGAATAAGTCATGATCTACTACCTCTTTGACTATGTTGACCATCTCAGATCCCAGGAAGGTTATGAAAACCGGCCCTGGTTATGATCACACCGGCGACCCACTCCGTGTGCTTCAGGACGAACTTTCCAAAGACAAGGTCCTTGACATCCCTTCGCTCCGAATCCCTAAGCTCTCTGGCGGAGCTGTCGGATATGTCTCATATGACTGCATCAAGTATTTTGAGCCAAAGACGGAGCGCGCTCTCAAGGACAACCTTCAAATCCCCGAGGCCATGTTCATGCTTTTCAACACAGTCATTGCCCTTGATCATTTCCAATCTACCCTGACTATTGTCACTCATATGGTTATCCCGGAGAATCCTTCCGATGATATCCAGCAGGCCTACGAGGAAGCTTGCGCGACTCTGCGGTCAACCATGGATGTGATTAATCAGCCTGAGACTCCTCTTCCTAAGCAGAACCTCAAGTCTGACCCCAACGCCAACCTTGAGTACTCCTCAAATGTGGGTCGTCGGGGCTACGAGACATTTGTGACCAAGCTCAAGGAATATATTAAGCTTGGTGACATTATCCAGGCGGTGCCTTCTCAGCGCTTCTCCCGACACACTGACCTCCACCCTTTTAACATTTACCGAACTCTCCGTACCTTGAACCCTTCCCCATATGTATTTTTCCTCTCATGTGCCGACTTTTACATTGTCGGTGCTTCGCCCGAATGTCTCATGAAGACGGACGGTTATGCATCTCTTCCTGCAGACCCTCGATTCGGTTACACTGCAGCCGAGGCCCGCTCGCGACCTCGAATTATTAACCACGCTATTGCTGGCACCATCCACCGTGGCCGAAATGCCGCTGAAGACGATGCGCTTGCTGCTGAGCTCCTCGCCTCCAAGAAGGACAGGGCCGAGCACGTCATGTTGGTTGACTTGGCCCGAAATGATGTTAACCGCGTGTGCCACCCCAACACCGTCAAGGTTGATCGCTTGATGAAGATTGATCGTTTCTCTCACGTCCAGCACATTACTTCCGAGGTATCTGGAGTGCTGCGGCCCGAGTGCACACGCTGGGATGCTCTGCGATCCATCTTCCCGGCTGGAACCGTGTCAGGCGCCCCCAAAATCCGCGCAATGGAACTCATCTACGACCTGGAGCAAGAGAAGCGCGGTATCTACGCTGGTGCAGCCGGATGGTTTGGATACGATATCGTAAGAGTGGACGACTCTGGAAAGACCAGCCCCGAGGACCGAGTGTATGTTGACGAAGGCCCCATGGACACTTGCATTGCCATTCGAACCATGCTTGTAAAGGACGGTGTTGCGTACATGCAGGCTGGCGGAGGCATCGTGTTTGACAGTGACGAGACTGATGAATGGATGGAAACCATGAACAAACTATCGGCCAACCTTCGATGCGTGGAGTTGGCTGAACAGTACTTCGGAAACGGCGTTAGCACGAGGACAGTGCAACAGATCATCGCTGAAGAAAAGAGGAAGGCCGAAGAGGAAATGAAGGCTGCCGAAAAGTGATGTTCTTGATTAAAGAACAATTATACCGTAAATTGCAGTACATTGATAGACTTGTCAGTATCGCGGTTGATGAATATGTGCAAAGAAAATGATTGCACATACTTGGAACGTATTTTCTGACCATAAAAACGAGACTTTCTGAGGGCCGTCGTCGCATTTTCGGATTTACTGCCTTGTTTCACCTCCCTCAGCACCTCTCCATTCTACTACTTGTTTCGGATACTTCTTTTATGAAATTGATTACGATTGAGACAGAGTGTTCTTGGTTCACTCACGATAGCGATATGTTCTGCTTGGGACCCACCTATCATGGCATGAATCACTCACAAAGAATCAACAAAGGCGACCGGTTCAAATCATTATGAAATTCTTGGTTTTACATAATGGCTCCATGTAGATTGCAATACTACAGTTCACTTGAAGCCAGCACGCAGTTTGACACATGCAACTTGCGACCACCAACATGATATCCCATAGTAGTTGGGTGGCTGTGAAGGAGCAAGTTCTCCGACCCGAGTACGAAAAAACGGCGTCGGTTCACTGCACCTAGTGCCAAAAGTCGGTTATGGGAATGAATGATGCCCAGATCACCTTCTGCGGGCACATGTATCATGCTGGCTGCTTGATCAATCACATTGGACAAGTTGGTTCCTTTTACTGCACCGGATGTCCCCAGCGGAATCAGCACCCTGGCTGTGGATGCAACAATGTGACATTCCCAGTGCCCTGGGGTAAGCTTAGAAGTGAAAACGCGATGCCCAGAACTCTTCTCGAAGGAGGTGAGCTCTCAGACTGGTGTCAGTGGCACACGATGCGAAGGGTGGTGAGGGCCGTGGCTGACAGGCTGGCAGCTCATGATTTACTGGATCTTGCGCAAGCCGATGACACGGCAATCATATGGGTTTGGGCTGGCGACGTGGCGTGCTCCAAGAGCAAAAGGGGAGTGTGCTGGGAAGAGGGCGAGATCCAGCAGCCGCTCATTTACAACCGATTGGTACCTCCTCAGCCCGTCATTGAACAGGCAGCGGCTGAGTGGAGATCGGCCTGGGGTAAATGGATTGATATGCGTGTCAGCGCCGGAGATATCCCCAATTTACCGTTCGGTATATTGTCAGACATAATGTTCCTCATGATGGATGCCATAGCTGTGGCAGGAGACATGATGAAGGCCCCGATAGCTATGTTATCAGTGGACCTGAATAGATTCTACGGCAGGCTGGGCGGGACACGAATAAGTGCGCAGAGAAGCACTTTTAAGAGACAGAGAATTTGTCGATTAGAGCGGCATGGAAGAAAATTGATATGAAAAACCATTATGATGGATAGAATTTGACTATGTCTTGTTGAGATTTGGGTTGAGTCGTCTTCGAATCTTGATATGGACACAACCTAGACAACTGTTCAAACAATTGAGGGAGCTGCGTGAATCATATCGTAGTAGAATGACTACTAAAATAGGTATAGTGAGATGCAAAAGAGTTTTGCTGTGCCGGGATTGGGTTATTACTCATGCCAAAGAGACCATAGCTGTGAGAAAGGGGATAGTCGATTCCAAGGCATGATGCGTGGAATACCCTTTTTGAGAATTCTTGGGACGTGCTGTGGGAAGATGAATAAATTTCTCCAGCAACTACTTGCACGTCTTAGTATTTTAAAGATAAATATCTCTGGGTTGATCGACAGTGATTGCTCTTGCCATTTCCCTCTTGCCTCATCGTTTTTACTTGGTTGAGTCAACGTTGAGAATTGACAGGCGTCCGAGTGTAAAAGTACAGCATAAACAGGTGATAGCAATCCCCAATTACCAGAATTTTAATACGGCTTGTTTATTTCATGTAGAAACACTATTTTCGGGTGTTGTTCCTGCTGATTGGCGAAGCCTGCCTTGATAACTCTTAGTGAATGAGCGTTACCAGGCGGCATAGGTCGCACAAGTTTGCTCGTTAAATGAAATAGAACAAAGCATCCTATCGGATGATTTTTACGAAGGTAGACGTTCTGCGGGAATGATGCTGTGCACAAGAATCGGGTCTCCACTACTATCTAGTATAAGAAGAACCCAAGCCGATGCAGCACTGGAAGTTTCGCAGATACATCCATCATCCAGAGCCTGCAGAGATTGCTGTTGACAAAAAAGCAACAATGAGTGCTATCGCCCCTTCCAGTAACAGGTCACCTTCCAGTGATGGTCTCATCAGGGACGCATTCTGGCCGAACTTGAAGAGGAGGATCCAGCATGATCCATCGACACTCGAAAAACTGCGAATCGACTGCCCTATCTGTTATGACAAAATGGATACCGATGTCCACACGCAACCAGGCCATTTGCAGAGTTCTCAAGTTTTGCATTCGCCATATGTGGCCCCCTGTGGACATATTTTCGGCGCACAATGCTTTCGTCAACTTCTCTCTGGTCAAAACTACCGAGGCAAATGCCCCCTTTGCTCTCTTCCCTGGAAGCACAGCAACTGCAATCACCCGAACAAGGGATGCCGCCTGCAGACGCTGGTTAACAGGCTGGATGGAGGACCCCAAACCTTTCTTGAGGGAGGAAAGCTTCTCAAAGATTGCGCCAAGTGTACCGTCAAGATCTGGGCGGAGAGTCTGTTGCAGCAAGCCGAAACTATCCTGAACCAGCGGGAGTTGACGCCTGATGAGAAGTTCGAGGTGGCTGTGTACAACGGAGCCCAAGAAGTGTACAACTCGGCGAGAAGGTTGAATATTGGAGCGCAAGTCTTGAAGTGCAGGGATGTGGACATTGGCGAAACTGCTGAGAAAATGGTCAAGGCGGCATCGACGCAGCTGGCAGAGATATGCGAATCGAACTGGTGGGACATGGCTGCGGATGAACTTGTGGTCGAGATCAAGGCCTGCAAGTGGGTTGCTCCGTGGAGAGATCTCCAAATGGCGGTGCTTCAGGCTATCCGCGAGGATGGAGCTGGCCAGGCTGCCCCTGCTGGATCAGACGATTTCGGATTCAGTTTTTTTGACGATAGAAACAGCGAAGAGGAAAACGAAGATAACGAGGACACTGACGAAGACGATGAAATGGAAGAATGAAGAATTGGTAAAAGGGATGGGGACTTTTACTTTCTATCGGAGTTTCTGGATATGATGTCAAGAAATGAAGGACAATCCCCAAAGCGCAAAGTCGGAGTAGTTCTTCACATTTTCACTCGAGCACTGCTAAAATAGATACCGGTTGCCGACCAAAAAGGATTCTATGTGTATTGTGACGAGATGGGTTGGTCTAGATAATGTCAAAGTCCACGGTGAGACCGGGGAGAATCTCAATTGACTTGGGGCTCTCGCTGGTGCCTAGGAAAGTGAATCGGATTTCGGACTTGGCGTCCTTGTCCTCCAACACGGACAAAGAAACTCGGTGGCTCCCCTGGGTGGAACCGGAGTGAACATTGTATTTCCACCCTTCTTGCGTGCTGTCCTCTGCTTGTCCCGTCTTGTGAATGGCATCGTAGACCGGCTTGAACGCAGCGAGGTCTTTCTCAGAGACCAGAACAGAAAGCTTGGAAACTCCCTGCGCCTTTGATGGGTGGCTGGTGTGCGCAAGCAGTCCATTTTCGTCCTTGTAGGGGACTCGCAAGTGCCTTGGCGTTCTGTCCAGACACCAGAATGGAGCGTCTCCGGGCCAGCCATTGTCGCCAGCTTTGTCCTTTGTCCACGCCACAGCCCATTTCAGCACGGTATTGTCAGGGCGTGTTCGCCCGCCCGCCTGGGGATCCGTGTAAGTGATTCCATTGGCGCCGTCCGCAACTCGTTGCTGGACATGCTGAAAATCGGCCTCGTCAGGCAGCGTATAAGCCCAATCGATGACGCGGCCCTCTTCTAGCTTGCCCCATCGGGCGCTGTATCGCTGCTCTTGAGTGATGTTTTTGTTGAAGGAAATGAGCTCAAGGTACGTGCCGTCTGGAAGGATGACGAGCTTGTTTACTGTCAGCCCTCCAGCGTGCTCACCACCGTCGATAACAGTGAGGTCATTCTCGAGACGCTTTGGAAGCTCAGAGAGTGTATCATAGGGAACCAAAATGACAATATGGTCCAGAATTGGACGCGATGTAGATGCGCTGGCCATTTTATCCAGAGAACTGTGTATTTACGGTCTTGAGTTGATTCTCGCTTGGCGAGGGGAATTGCGGGGAGATAAGATGGTGCAAGCAGATCGCGTCATTGCAACATTGCGTGCTGGTGAGATGACAGCAGAAATAGCTCATGACTGACATAACTAACAAATTATGTAATACCAATGAGCTATGTAAAATTGTGAATGGCCTCAATTGATTCAAGTCAGCGCGAGTATTTTTGGCAATGGTTGGAAGTGATAAGCTTATTCATCAGTGGTGGTAATGTACGAAAGTGGTATCGGGAAGCACGTTGCCTTCAGGCTGAATTGACGGCACATGACCAGAATTAATTTCCTTTCCGCTCAGGAGAAAACCACCCTTAAATGATTATTCTGAAAAGAAACGTATGAAAGTGGTGATTTTGTCGGAAATGAGCACACCACAACAGCTTGAGAGAGGGCTCTTCGGTAATTTGGGTTCCCTTTCAGCGTCTATGCATAACAAGAGGGAGTCTGATCATGGGGCAGCATTAAATTGCTGAAGGAAAATATGCGGTTGTAAAATGGACTGAGTTTGGAAACTGCCAATGTGTTTTCATGCGCCGAAGCATATGGACAAGAACAGTCGAGCATGAAAACACCTCGCCACCTCTTGCATATACAATGTCACTGTTCAGTTGAACGGCGACCCGCCGCGAAGAATTTTGTCACATGTCTAAATATAAAGAATGCACGCGTAATGCTAATTGATACCTTTCTCACCGTCAAGAGGATTCAAACCCAGACTTTGTATGGACGGGTAACCCTGGCTCGGCCACGCAGCACCCAACTTCCCCGCATTCTCATCTTGCCGGGCTGAGAGCCAGGCCTGTGCCTTGCATCCCCGCTTAGGAGGGTCGGTCTTTGCCGTAAAGCTAAGGTTGATCTCGAATGGGGGCATCGGATCGTCGTGGTGGGCTTCCCTTGACAGCCGCACATCGTATTCGGCCGCCTCCCTGAATAGAGCCGTGCTATTTGGGTGCCTGGGCATGCTTCCCCATTTAGCCTGCGCCGAGGCCGAGAAAGTCTGGGGAAGATTGACATCTGATCGCCATCCCGGCCCGGGCGACAGGGGATATCATCCAGTGACGCTCGCCTCTGTCTTCTCGGCCACTCATACGTCGCCTGGGCCAAGACAATGCCATAAACAGGTAGTAAAAAAGGGCGCTAGTGATGATAATCGAAGGTAATATTCTATATGCCTTGTTTTCGCCCTACCAGGCTTTTTGACCAGAACCCCGCAGTGGCCAGCGGGATTAGCTTTGGGACCCTGTTGATGAGCAACATGTCCGGATCTCGGAGCCGTCCGGTGGAGCTTGGTTGTCATTTTGATCTGTACGAATCATTGGAATTATGCAAGAATTGATTTTGATGAATGTGATTCTGGTTGCTCTATGAATTTGCGAGGAGAGAGATCAAAAAAAGAAACGGAGTCACTCGGAAGTCGCGTTTCTCAAAGCAGTAAGGTATATGTCCTCTATTATTACTCCTATCACATCACTCCTCTGCATGAGCAGGGGCATCAATTTGGCGAGAACTCAGTTGTTGGTCACGAAAACACTCAAAGCGGTCGATCTCCGTACTGACTAGCCAATTGAACAAGTACCCTCCCCTCCTTCGTTTGTACATAGGTTCCTTCATCCGGGCCTTGGCCATTTCTGGAGGCTTGAGCTCGGGTCAGACTCTGAAGACGATGATATTGGAAGTGTAGAGTCACCTTGTTGGGATCTAGCAAACAATATGCCTCAGTAATTGCAGAAGCATACCCGGGGTGCAAGGGAGTTGGGCTGAAATCATGTGAATGACGGTCAAAGTGAACGCCGAGGCTTCATCTCCGCGAGCATCGAGCAATTACCCCTCTGCCCCCCAGTACTTCTTGATGTTATATAGACTGGTTAAACGGCCCGTATGAATAGACGTACTCTTTTGGTCTTCAGAGTTACCCCTCTCGTTCTCTCACCTGACTGCTACTTGGCTATACACTTGACCGTTAAGATTGGATAGGCTGGGACAGCCACTGGTACTCGACAAAATGAAGAAATCATTGTGCCCCGTCGGCTTATTGGCACTTCTCCATCTTGCTTCCGCGCAAAACGCTTGTCTAAGCCTGACAACTTTGTTTCCCGATTGTGCAGTATGTCATCTGGCTAATTGAGTCTGCAACGGCCACTAACTAGAATAGTTCCCATGTGTTACATCAGCTGGATCGGCAGTAGGATGCACTGTGGCTACAGATCTTGCGTGTAAGTGATGCGTGTGGCATTTTGTTTCATGTTTGCTCACACACCCAGGTCGCTGCGACCCAACAACTTCTAGATTGATCCAAAATAGTGCAGTAGCCTGTGTCATCGCCGCCTGCACAGGATCAGGCGAACTTGCCAGCGCCCTTGCGGCTGGCCCCTCAATTTGCGGATGTGTTGCTACAGCCGTACCAGACACCACAACAACGAGTGAAGTAGTAGTGACAACAACTGCCGAATCAACAACCTCGATTATTCCACCAGAGACCACGACCGAGCAACCACAAGAAACCACCACTGACTCTCCATCAACATATGATAACCCAACCAACACTATCACCTCTATAACTACTGTGACTGAGCCACCCAGCGGAGGTTGTGATACAGCAAGCCCCTGCCAAGCAAGCATTGACGCCGTTCCTGACTGCGCTGAGCCCTGTCTCTCTTCGGCTGCCGTGACCGCCGCCAGCTGCTCATTTGATGACTACGCCTGCCAATGTTCATCAACAGCTGTTATTCAAGAAGCAGCACAGGCCTGTGTGATCGCAGAGTGTGAGATCACTGGAGCCATTCAAGTCTTGAGCGCCGTGGGAGAAGTGTGCTCATGTGTCTCGGCCAACCCAACAACGCCATGCACTGAGACCGCAACACAACCTCCATCGGAGACTGAAACGGACGTTGAACCAACACCAACCGATACTGAGACTGGGGGCCAGACTGATACCCCCACGGAGAGCCCTACAGACACTCCTACAACAAAGTCTAGCGACCACTCAGAGGAACCAACCTGCACGGCTGGGACCACGGAGGATTGCGGCCCCGTGGCCTCGACCGCCATCCCCGAGTGCGCTCAGCCTTGCTTCACCAGCGCTGCACCTAGCATCAACTGTGGTGTCCACGACTATGCCTGCCAGTGCCAGGAAGACGCTCAAGCATCTCTCTCCCAGATCCTGCTACCGTGTGTTCTCACTGCTTGTGACTCTGGTGACCTTGCGGGCATCATTACAGGTGCGAGCTCCGTTTGTGCTTGTGCAACAGCCACACAGCCTGCAGATGAGTGCAGCACAACCGGGGATGTGACCGAAACTGGGTCTCACACTACCAAGCCGCATACTACTGAAAGCGACCACTCGGAAACCCGTCCAACCGTCACTACACCTCCGGAGACAACTTCGACTTGCGCAGATGCAACTACGCAGGATTGCGGTCCTGTGGCCACCACGGCCGTACCTAGCTGCGCGCATGCTTGCTTCTCCTCTGCCGCTCCCAATGTGGGCTGCGGTGTCGACGACTATGCTTGCCAGTGCGAGTCTGCAGCCCAGGCGAGCCTTTCCCAACTTCTAATCCCTTGCGTTGCCACAGCCTGTGACTCTGACCAACTCGCCGGGGTTATCACGGGGGCCAGTTCAGTCTGCGCTTGTGCCTCGGCCGCTCCCACCGGTGGATGCTCACCAGGAACCACTTCGCCGGGAGGAGTAGACACAACAACAGAGCCCAAGCCCACCACGACTAAGACTCCAGGCCAGACTGTCACAGCAAGCTGTGTTGATGCCACGACCTCTGACTGTGGTCCCGTAGCTACCACCGCAGTTCCGTCGTGCGCTCACGCATGCTTCTCGTCTGCAGCTCCCAATGTAGGATGCGGTGTTGATGACTACGCTTGCCAGTGCGAGTCTGCAGCCCAAGCGAGCCTTTCTCAGCTCCTAATCCCGTGTGTTGCCACGGCTTGTGACTCTGACCAACTGGCCGGCGTTATTACGGGGGCAAGCTCAGTGTGTGCTTGTGCTACTGCACCCGCTTCGGGTGGCAGCTGTGGAGGTGGTGATGATGGCGGCGACGGAGGAAGCCCAACGACAACCGGAGGTTCCTCAGAACCTACTGGAGGAGACGATGACAGCTCTACTTGCGTCCCAGCTTCCATCACCTCCGCGGACTGCGGGCCCGTAGCAACCTCGGCGGTTCCGTCTTGCGCTCATGCATGCTTCTCATCGGCAGCTCCAGATGTCGGATGTGCTGTTGATGATTACGCATGCCAGTGCGAGTCAGAAGCCCAAGCATCTCTTTCGCAACTTCTCATCCCGTGCGTTGCTACAGCCTGCGACTCTGACCAACTCGCCGGCGTTATCACAGGGGCAAGCTCTGTGTGTGCTTGTGCTACTGCTGCACCTGCTTCGGGCGATAGCTGCGGAGCATCAGGCGGTGGCGGCGACGGAAACCCAACAACGACAGGAGGCTCTTCAAAGCCAACGGGAGGAAATGACGGAAGTGGTGACGAATCTACTTGTGTCCCAACTTCCATCACCGCGGCAGACTGTGGTCCTGTCGCCACCTCCGCAGTCCCATCTTGCGCCCACGCATGCTTCTCGTCTGCAGCTCCCAATGTTGGATGTGCTGTTGACGACTACGCCTGCCAGTGCGAATCAGAAGCCCAAGAGTCCCTTTCGCAACTTCTTGTGCCATGTGTTGCTACTGCCTGCGACTCTAACGAGCTCGCTGCTGTAATCACTGGTGCCAGCTCGGTCTGCGCATGCGCTCAAGCTGAGCCGACAGGTGGGAGTGGCTGCGACTCTGGATCCGGTGGTTCTGGATCTGGCGGCTCTGGGGGCAACGGAAGTGGCAGCGGTGGTGGCAAGGGAGAAGCCAGTATCACAACTTGTGTTTCTGCGACCAAGACCGGAAGCAATGGTAGCGTGAGCACGTCCATCTCTTGCTACTGCGTTTCTGGTGGTCAAACCATCACAAAGGAGATCCCCAGTCCCACTGGAAAAGGGGGTTCCTCTGGTGGTGGCGGAAGCGAGGGATCAGCGCAGACCAAGTCTGGGTCAAAGTCGGAGTCCCCTTCAGAGACCGAACCTGCTGTGGTTGTTGGATCAGCAGCTCGCTTCGAGATTGGTGTTGTGGCTGCTATTTTCAGCACCTTCTGGCTTATCGCCGTGGCTCTATAGCCGGGGAACATTATGAGAGACGACTAGGGTTTTCTTATTCTCATTCTTTTCTTCTTCTTTTGCTGCACACTGCAGAGAGTGCAAGCAAATATGGCTTTTTTGGTTTCATTTTTATACCTACCATATCCCGCGGATGGTAGGTCAAATGATATATACGCGGAGGCACCCGATAATTGATAACTCACTCCTTATGAGGCTTGGTATTGATTAATAAGATGACAAATCCCTATTCCCCTGAATGACGTGGCGAGACCCGCATTCATCCGTTTTGTACGGGTAGTGAATGAAGCTGTGGAAAAAATACCCAGGATTAGCGCTGGCTATCCCTCACTTTCCTGAATTGATCTTAGTTGCTGCTGTCCGCCCTAGGGTGAGATCTAAGTGCTTACGAACTACACCCTTCCGGCCTTAAAACTATCCTTAGTGGCTGCCGATTTACCCTGGATCATGGAAAGTCAGGCTATGCTGATTGTTGCATTGAAAGCCAAGTGGGAAGTCTCCGCAAGTCACCTTGCCGAATGACCCGGGAGAAACGGGTGATCGCCTTGTTAGCTGTCGCCTTGTTGTTTGGCTTGTGGCTTGGAGTAAAACTCGGAGACTTTGGTGCCGCGGGCAATGATAAAAGAGAAGAATCACCGGCATCTACATGCAGATTTACTTCCTTCACATCCTCGTGCTTTTATCAAGTTCAACATTCAGCCAGCAAAATGACTTCGCTCTACCAGCAATCCGTGCCAGTCCTGGTCAAGTACCTCAGAAACCTTTCGCACATTGTGCAAAAGGGCACCAAGTTTGCCGAGGAGAAAGCAATCAAGCCGGATGAAATGATTTCGTATCGGCTGATTGCTGACATGAGGGGGTATGAGAGTCGTTCCAGGATCGCCAAATCCCCTGCTGATCGTTTGCTAGTCTCGCATACCAGGTGCAGTCGTGCTCCAACACAGCTAAATTTGCCATCTCGCGCCTCGGTGTCCCCGATGTCCCAACCTTTGAGGACAACGAGACTACGTTTGATGAGCTACAGGCGCGCATTCAGCGTACTATTGAGGTGCTGGAGAAAGCGGATGCCGACATCATCAACAGCAAGGTAGGCGAGGAGGTCATCATGGAGACCAAAATGGGCAACTTTCGGTTCGAGACGGGCCAGCAGTACATTTCCGAGTACATCATTCCCAATTTTCATTTTCACTTGACATCGGCATACTGCATCTTGCGAACTCAGGGGGTACCTATCGGAGCATTTGACTACTTGAAGGACGTTTTTGTCAAGGTTTGACTTGAAGTCGATGGGGCTGGGCGGGTCGATGCCCGAGGCTTATGCAAGATTTGAGGATATTCATGAAAGGGGGCCGGGTTTTGTCCGCCTCAACAATTCTACATATTAAAACCTCGCAGGTGTAGCCAAGATATATAAGATATTAACGGCCAACGTCTCTCGGTTTAAACCAATTTTTTTAATAAACAAAAATGGATGCTCAAAACCCCCCTAAACCTAAGGGGTCTTCCGAAGACCCTGCGACGGCCGAGGAGAGGACTGCCCACGTTCAAAAGGTCGTCGACCGCCTTCTCGCCAACAGCCCAATTTATTCCCTTTTGCTTCAATCCATTAAGCTTGTTAGCGCCAGCCGCGGCTCAGTCACAACATCCCTCGTCCTCGAAGCGAACCACGTCAACAGCCGAGGAACTCTCCACGGCGCCGTGTCCGCCACCATTATTGACTTCACCACCGGCCTGGCCGTTGCGTCCTGGGACCTGCGCGACACCACGGGCGCCAGCGTGGACATGCACATCAGCTACTTGAGCACGGCCAACATCGGGGACACCCTCGAGATTGTGGCTGCCACTGACAAGGTTGGAGGAAGCTTGTCGTTCTCCACAATTCGCATTTCCAAGGTTGAGGCGGATGGGTCTTCGACCTTGGTTACTCTTGGACAGCACACAAAGTATGGACGGAACACGGCGGCTCAGGCACCAAAGAAATAGACAAGATACCACTAGACATAGATAAAAGATTCATTTCTCGCTTCAATGAAGTTCTATTGTGGAGCCAATCCAATCTGACTAGGTTCTGCCAGTCGACGACGTTATGCCACCGTCCACCACAATTTTCTGGCCAGTTACGTACTTGGCCTCGTCCGAGACCAAGAATAGGGCTGCATTAGCCACATCCCACGCATCGCCCATCTTGCCCATCGGTACCTGTCCCGCCCTCATCTTGGCAAACTCCTCGTAGCCTCCGGGCAGCGGATACCGTTCCGATAGGCTGATGGTGTAAGGGGTTTCCATCAGTCCAGGTACAACCGTGTTGAGTCTCACACCCTTTGGAGCGTAGCTGACGGCCGTGGCCTTGACGAACTGCATGATGGCTGCCTTTGTCGTGTTGTATGCGATTTGGGGCTTTCCAATGTACCTCAGGCCCGCAATGCTGGAGATGCAGACGATGGAGCCGCCTGTGGCTTGCTTCTCCATGATTGGGAGCACATGGTGGCAGGCCAAAAAGACGCTCTTGAGGTTGATGTCCATCTGGGAGTCCCATGTCTCCTCGGACATTGTTGCGGCGTCTCCAGGTTGGGACTGGCCCACATTGGCTAGTAGAATATCGATCCGGCCATGCTTGGCAACGCACGCATCCACGAGAGCCTTGACAGACTCCGAATCAGTGGCATTGGTGGCAACAACATCGCACTGGCCCCCTTCAGCTTCAATGGTTTCTTTTGTCTTTTGGGTAGAAGCAACTGTCCTGTTGCCACCAAAGATGATTGCACCTTGCCTGGCAAAGAGGACGGCGCAAGCAGCTCCAATTCCCCACCCTTGGGATCCAGTCTGGCCTAGTCCGATGACCAGTGCGACTTTGCCTGTCAAGTCCAGCATGTTGGATGAGATGGTAGTAGGAAGGTAAAAGAAGCATACGATGAGAATGATATGCCTGGGCAATTGCGTCAGGCTGTATTGTTTTATTTCCCCATCATGTGGCCCGTTTCTTGCCTCGATTCATGTTGTCGAGCTAGCTGCAAGTCACTCTGGATGGTAGTGTCGGACAAGTCCGTCGGGGAAATCGCGCATCGCGGACATTATCCGTCTGGAGCGGCGCCGGCTTGTGATAGGCCGAGGATGACGACTTCCGAAGTAAGTAATACATAATCCATGATAGGCCAGCACCTGGAGTAGATAGCTGCACTCTTGACATGCGCCTTGTTGCAGGGAGAATCATTTACTTCAGACATCAATTATTCAATCAAAATGGCCGAAACGCAAGGCCAAGAGAAGGCTGTCAAGCCCAACTCCGACTATGATCTTGACAATCCCATCACGTCCAAGGTTGGCCTGCGCCAGGGTCTTGCTTCCTATGGCGACCCTCACTTTTCCCTTTTCCTCCGCAAGGTGTTCATCAAAGCGTTGGGATACAGTGAAGATGCCCTCTCACGTCCCATTATCGGCATCGTCAACACTTATTCAAGTTTCAACCCATGCCACGCCAACATCCCGCAGTTGATAGACGCCGTGAAACGCGGGGTTCAATTGAACGGGGGTCTCGCAATTGACTTTCCCACCATCAGCATCCACGAGTCTTTCTCTTCTCCTACCAGCATGTACCTCCGAAATCTCATGAGTATGGATACAGAAGAGATGATTAAAGCCCAGCCTTGCGATGCTGTGGTTCTCATTGGCGGTAGGTCCTGTGCACCCACTAATCATGATATTGCTAAATAGTTTCCAGGTTGTGATAAGACCACGCCCGCCCAGTTAATGGGAGGAATTTCTGCCAACAAGCCTATTCTTCACCTGGTGACGGGTCCTATGATGCCCGGAAGCCACCGTGGTGTTAGAATTGGAGCTTGCACGGATTGCAGAAATAACTGGGCAAAGTTTAGAGCCGGCACAATAGATATTGAGGATATTTCGGCCATCAACGATGAATTGGCCCCGACAGTAAGGCCCCGTTTAAATGCAAATTGAATGTCAGGATCTAAATCAATTCATTAGGGAGGTACCTGTGGTGTCATGGGTACGGCAAGCACCATGGCTTGCATCCTTGTTGGTCTTGGAATGATGCCCTTTGCTGGCGCTTCGGCACCCGCCGTTTCATCATCTCGACTCCGTATTGCAGAGGAGGCCGGAAAGAATGCAGTGGCTGCTACCAAGGAGCTTGAAAAACTGCGACCCCAGGCCCTTCTCACCCGCGAATCCTTCCTCAACGCCATTACAGTTCTCCAAGCCATCGGAGGATCAACAAATGCAGTGGTGCATCTGATGGCCATTATCGGGCGACACCCCAAAGTTGCTGGAACCATTGACTTGGACACGGTGGATGAGATTGGCCGCAAAACACCCCTAGTTGTTGATCTGAAGCCCAGTGGTGACAACTACATGACCGATTTCCACAATTCAGGTACGTCCCGGTCCTCTTGAATCAGTTTTGACATAGCTAATGCTTCTTAGGCGGAATGCTGGCTCTGTTCCACGAGATCAAGCCGTTGTTGTACCTGGATGCGCTCACAGTGACGGGATTAACCCTGGGCCAAGAGATGGCCAAGGCATCTTACACGGCTGTGCCAAGAGAACTGAGCGTAATTCAACCATTTGACAAGCCCCTCTACCCGGCATCGTCGCTAGTTGTGTTGAGGGGTAATCTAGCTCCTGGTGGAGCTGTCATGAAAGCCAGCGCATCAAAAGACAGGCGCTTGTTGAAGCATTCTGGTCCAGCCGTCGTCTTCACAAACTCGGCTGATCTCGCAGAGAGAGTCGACAGCCCAGACCTGGAGGTGACTCCGGACAGCGTGCTTGTTCTTCAGAATATTGGTCCTGTAGGCAACCCGGGCATGCCAGAAGCGGGCCTGATCCCCATTCCCAGAAAGATTGCTTCGCAAGGTGTCTTGGATATGCTTCGGCTATCAGATGGTCGAATGAGTGGTACTGCAGGAGGTACAATAGGCCTTCACATTTCTCCCGAGGCTGCGGACCCGACGTCAGTCTTTGGAATCATCAGAAATGGGGACATCATCACGTGTGACATTGAGACTCGAGTTCTCAGGGTGGAGATTTCGGATGAGGAGATCCAAAAGAGAATCGACGAGAGGGTGAAGCAGTTCCAGGGCAGTGAAATGCCGTGGGAGACGAGGAACACTACGAGAGGCTACAGGGGTCTTTACATGCGCCATGTTAACCAAGCCGAGGGCGGTGGCGACTTTGACTTTCTCACGGCAGAAGGCCCAAAGCGGGACATAAAGTCAGAGAATTAAATAGTTTTAAATTTAATCAATTGCCAACTATCTCACGTGAAACCTGGGTATATGGGAATCAAGTCTTGGAATAAATCGCGAACAATAACGTCAACGTTTGCAGACTCACTGGCCTCGAAATATTCCGCAAAGGAATCGTTGGCGAGGAAGTCTTCAAACGGATTCTGCATAAACCCATTCATATTGACATCGCCGTCCAGTCCCATTGTCGGGCCCGCGGTGAGAGCCGGCATGGTGTTGCCTGAGACCATCGGAGTACCCTGTGATGGGGAGGTGTTCATTGCCGGCATTGTCGCGGGTTGCATGCCAAGGTTGTTCATGCGATTTAGACCCGAGTCTCGTAGCCAACGTATTGTCGCCCGTCCAAGTCGATCCAAGATATCGCGGCTCCGTTTGGCTCCGGACCAGTGCTCTCCTGTAGCGCTTAGCACACTCAAAGCAATGCTGAGATCGCCCATGAGCACATCGATCTCTGTTTTGCGCGCAATCTCCGGCACGACTTTGATGCAGAAGAGCATGGTGATCGTGCTCAGCACCAAGGAATGGAACGTGATCCAGCTGTGCACAAGCATGTTTGACCTGTACAGGGTGTCAAACAGCCTCAGGCTTTCGCAAGCACTATCATGGCACTGGATGAGGGCCTCCGCCGAAGGCTTGAGGATTGCAGGACTTGGGCGCAGAAGTAGCATCTTCAAGCCATGGTAGCGCATCTGGCAAGTTATTCGGTGGTATTGATCAGATGGTTCATCGGCTGAACCTGGAATCTGGCTTGCCCACTCATCCAACCGAGTTAAGATGGACGCCTGCCAGCCATATATATCCCTAACTGGCGGATACGCGTAGCTCGGGGCATCTCGGTTGATGCTGTTTGCGACGTATTTGATCTCGGAGTTTATTTTAGATGCCCGGAATAGATGCATGGCAAATTTCATCTCCTTCGATTTTGGATGCGATGTAATTGGCAATGTCCTATCGGATATTAAATCTCGGTCACTTAATCCTTCCGGCATCTGCTTTTGTTAGTATTGCACTTCGCCAGGACCGAGCTGGACTTACACGAAGCTCACACGCTTCATCTCGGATACCGATTGGACGGCCCATCATGGTGCAGATGACTCGGTCGAAAGTAAAAATGACCCAAAATATCCGCGTCCTCATCTCTTGTTCCAACAGCGATATCCCAGATCGCGTGTTGATGTCCCGCTGCAGGCCAAGATCTAGGACAGCCGCCAAGCAGTGGTAGTTCAGATACCAAGCATTTAGTCTAACGTAAGGGTTGTGAATGGTAAACAAGAGTAGTAACAGCAGGCATTGGACACCTTGTATAGAGTTTTCGAGATTTAGCTTTTCAAAGTATTTGAGCGCTGACAAGCAGTAGGATTCTCCTGGGATTCGTGCTTTGAGACGAGAGGCAAGCACCATGGCACCAAGAGCTAGGACCATGAACACTTGGAAGCCCACCACAGGCTCCATTTCGTCCTGAGAGTATGCCTGCTCCAGCATCTTGCGAAAAGTTGGCTCGTGCAGGATTGGATACTGGAGGTGGATTACATCAAAGTACGCATCGTAGAGCTGTTTGGCCATATCTTTGGAAGGAAGTGGGAGAGGTGCTTGGATAGCTTCAACCAATTGGGTAGGGAAGGGAGCGTCGCGATTTGGTCTTCCAGCCCCACCGTCGAGTCTTAGAACTGAATCTAGCATTACTCGAGCGAGGAAGTAACCGCTAGAGGGCCCTATGTATCGCGGATCTTGGTTTGTCACCAACGATACCAAGCCAATCTCGTGGGTTAGAGCTCCAGCCTCGCCCGCCTGAGGCCCGGGCCCCGATCTGGTAGGTTGCAAGGGGGTTTCGGCCAGAGTTGTATTGATCCCCACTGTAGGCTCCTGTGTGCGAACAGAAGCTGGCGAGCATTGCGTCAGGCTGATGGTGCTATCTGTGAGTTCTTCAAGTTGACTCAGGGCTGCATCTGCGCCAAGATCCTGAGACAGATCGACATCCGGGCATCTTGCGCGAACGATGGACTCCAACCATGAAATCCGGCGCTTTAGATTTACAATGTATCTAGGCTCCCTGTCAGCGCGACATCAATTGAGTTCCCAGCGCAGAACCTACTCCCGGGGGAGGTCTCGCAGGCGCGCGCTCTCGCCGTCGGTGCAAGTAGCGCCGGCGTTGCGACAGTTCTTGCAAGACGGAAGCTCTCCGTCGCACTTCGAGGGTCGATCAGCAAGCCACTCTTCAACTCAAAACATGCGAGCGACAGCGATTGGCTGGGCTGGGTGGGAACGTTACCTTGATCTTGCGGCGCTGACAACGAAGGCACGCGAGCCGGAGGCGCGGGTTCCTCCGGCCCTGCTGAGCCTCTCTCGACTGGGAGCGGGAAACCTCCACGCTATCGCTGTCGGCCATTGTTCGAGTCTATGGAAACGCCGCTTGGGAATCCCCATCAATTGAATGGAGTCGCAAAATGTGGAGGCGGGGGGGCGCATCGTGGTAGGAGCAGAGGTTGTGGGCCGACGCAACCGGGAATTCGCCGGCCCCAACGCGGGGAAACGCCGAACCCCAGGCCACTGCAAAAAGAGCCATATTTCAGAGTCATGGTTTCATTGGCGAGCATTGCCACCAGTTCTCGGGATATGGCCTAGAATTACTCGGCTTAAAGGCGAACGATTACTCATTTAAAGACTGTCAAGTCTGCTGTGAGAGGGCCAAAGCATCTTATTCGAAATCTTTACAAACAAAACATCCCACCTTTTGACTTTAACAACCAATTGCTACCCCACTATTACCACTATGGCCGACGCTCAAGAACAACCGCAGGAGCGATTCCCCGTTGCCGCCTCGGAGGCGAAGCGCCTTGTGGAGGACATCCTCAAGGCAAACGGTGTGCCAGCCGAGAATGCGGCTATCGTGGCGCGCTGTCTCATCGCGGCAGATCTCCGTGGCGTGGATACGCACGGAATGAGCCGCATCCCGTCGTACATGGAACGCATCCGCCAAGGCGTCCTCGACGCTGGTGCTTCGCCCGTTGTGAACCAAATCACGCCAGTCGTCGCCCAGGTCGACGGCAAAAACGGGTTTGGCTTCCTTGCCGCTAATGCAGGCATGGCTGCGGCCATCGAGTCCGCCAAGGTCTACGGCATTGGCATGGCCAGCATCAAGCACTCCAATCACTTTGGCATGTCGGCCTGGATCGTGCAGCAGGCCCTGGACGCCGATCTGATGAGCTTGGTCTTTACCAACTCGAGCCCGGCTATGCCTGCTTGGGGAGCCCGCAACAAGCTGATTGGCGTGTCTCCCATGGCCTGCGGCGCCCCCGGCCGCCCGCCGTCGTCCAACTTCATCCTCGACATGGCCCCATCTGTGGCTGCGCGGGGCAAGATTTACAAGGCCAAGCGCCGAGGCGAAAAGATCCCATTGGACTGGGCTCTCGACAAAGAGGGGCGACCTACAGACGACCCTGCTTCTGCCCTTGAAGGTGTTATGCTGCCGATGGGGGGACCCAAGGGTTCCGCGCTAGCCATCATGATGGATGTCTTCTCCGGAGTGCTCTCAGGATCTGCCTTTGCTGGCCACGTTACCACCCCATATGACGCATCGAGGCCTGCCGATGTCGGTCACTTTGTCGTTGCCATCAAGCCGGACCTGTTCATGAACCTGGACGAATTCCGGGACCGAATGCAGTACCTCTATGAGCGTGTTGTTGGGTCAGAGCCCGCTGCCGGAGTGGAGCGCGTCTACTTCCCCGGAGAGAGGGAGCAGCTGGAGCAAGCTGAGAGAGAAAAGACTGGAATTCCTCTTGTCCAAGCCGAGATTGATGCATTGAATGAGGAAGCCAAGAAGGTATCGGTGAAGCCCATGTCTATTGCTTAACGTTGTCAATGGTGCAAGTAGACTTAATCAAACACTATTAATATAAGAATTAAATAATCTTCATTTCCACTCCCTACTGAATCTAGTGGCATTTTTTATGTCTTCCTCAAGTATTGTCGTTCACAGAATCGTTGATGTCCGGCTTTGTCGATCCCAGTTGTTTACAAAGGACATGACATGAGCATTAGTTAGGTCATCTCCAGTAGATAGATAAGCACAGCCATGCTAGAAATCCCGGGTGAACACCCGAGGCCAGTGTACCAGACGGCATTAACCCGAGCCGCGGAGGTTAGATATCGGAGTCATCAAACGCATGCCGCTCGAATAGACTAAACAAACACTAGGGAACCATCATTAGCCTAATGGACCATTCTGAATTACAGAGAGTAAAGGACAAATGTTTCAACTATCAATTAACACAGTAAAAACCCAACCACTCGCGATTTCATTACTCTAGTACTCGCATTACGTCCATCTACACCATGTCGATCGTGTGCATCATCACATGTAATGACCAACTAACACCGCACATTAAATCTCTCATTGAACCATCCGTCTACCCGGAACAGGCTCACAACCAAGGTCTAAATCGGTTCACTTGTGGGTCGAATAATTTCGCTTTGCTATGGGGACTTGTTGAATATTGTCCTCGTAACGGGCTCCGACGGAGAATGCCCGCCCCGCCACACCAGGCTGGGTCGGTGCTCGCGGGCTTTCTCCGCGCACGTACAATTAATTGATGCTTTACAGTTTTCATAATAAATGTCACAATTCCCGAGAGAAGAATTGTGAGAAAATTCAAACAAAATATTAAAAAATTCACAATGACCGTCGTTCACATCGGTGAGTGAAGCCTGCGAGGCAGTTTACTGTTCAGCGCTGATCCTTGTCGCAGTCTTGTTCAAGTTCCGGGAGGATGTCCCCCAAACTCACAGGGACACCTTTGCCAAAGAGCTCAAAACTCTTAAATCACTGTCTTGTGTCAAAGAGCAACGCTTGGTGGTTGGTGGCCCATCCATCACGGATCCAATTGCCCGCAGCAAAGGATATCAGGTGGCTCTTTTGAGCTTCCACCCCGATGCAGCCGCATTGGCCGAGTATCAAGCCAGCAGCGAACACCACCGGTAAGAAAAAGCTTGTAAATATTTTATCCCAGTGGAAGCTAATTATGTGCTACAGGGTGACAAGCCAATATTTGTGGCCATTTGCCGAGGATGTGACAAGGTACGATTTTGAGGTGTCTCCTGAGGACGAGCACATGTGGAATTTTGCACCGATTCAAAAGCTGTGACGGGAAATGGTCTGTAAATTTATACCAATAGACTTGAATATTTAAATTTGTCTCTAAATTTATACCTCTGCTCTTATAGGCTCCGCCAGTGAAGCAGGAGTCGGGGGACCAGTGTCGTCGTGTAGCCCATCATCGGCCGCAGCCACCAACGGCGGTTCGCTCATCCTTTCCATGCGCCGCCTCCATGGCCTATATACAACTACAGATGCCAGTCCAACGACAACAAAAACTCCGCAGATGCTGCCACCGATAATGTCGAAATGATCACCAATGGCCGACACGCCGTCCCAAAAGCGACCCTTGGGGTCCGACACGTTCTGGATGAGGGATAGGAGCTGAACAATGCCGATAAATGCTGCAACAAATACTGTGATTCCGGTGAGAACAATTGAATAATACAAAATGGCCACGGTATCTCGCGCAAACGCCTTGGACGTGTACAATGCCATCATCAACGCGCCGTCGGTAGTATCCAAAAGACACATTCCGGCTATGGCCTATTAGCAAACCGCGTGGGAGAATCTTTCAACAATATGGAGTACCTACCGGTAAATAAAATGGGGAATATCAAAATCAGCCAGATGCTCGTGCCTTGGACAGCCTGGATGCTCGCAATGCCCAAAATAGCAATCTCCGAACTGGTATCAAATCCGAGTCCAAAGACTACCCCCAGCGGATACATCTTCCAAGGTCGATCAATGATACGAAACAGGCGCTTAAATACCCTGGCGAGAAAACCGGCCCCTTCGAGAGCAAACTGGTCCTGGGTTTCGGGGCTCTCCTCCACGCCCCGGAGCCGGCGATCCCGCTGCTCGGCCAGAACCTCTTTGAGGCGCTGGATCAGCTTGTAAAGCACCCATCCGTTTCCCAGGCAGAGGATTATCAGGAACGCAGCGCTGACGCTAGTGCCGATGATGTTTCCCACGCGGCTAAAGTTGTCGAAGCGGTCCCGCAGCGCACCGCTCGTGGCCGCCACCACGATGCACGTCACAACGACAATGGTGCTGTGGCCAAGCGAAAAGTAGGTCCCCACGGTGGCCGGCCTTTGCCCCGAGGCTATGAGCCTCCTGGTCATCAGGTCGATTGCGGAAATGTGGTCCGCGTCGAGAGCGTGCCGCATGCCCAGCGTGTAAGACAGCGCTGCGGGCGAGATGAGAGCGGGGTGAAAGTGCAGCACGACAGCGGCGACGGCCCATACCAGGAGGTTGACGGCGATGAGCACAATGATCATGACCAAGCTGTTGGTGGGGACCCCGCGGAGGAATTTGGGCTTGGAAACGGCCCGCAGCCGCGAAAAGTTGAACCCCGACATGGTGAGTGCGGGTGCTGCTGTGCGGGGGCTATCGCGATGGTGTAGTTGGCAACTGAACTGAATCCTAGGACCATGGCACAACCCAACAAGCAAATATTAGGAAACCGTGAAACTGTGACACACAAGAAACCAAAGAAAGAGAAGGAAAAAACCAGAGAAGCTTCTTTTTTGTATTAGACCTAAAATATCACGAGGAGCATGAGCAAGTTTAACCCCGCCCTGAGCCGCCCCCCCACACTAGAGAGCTCTCCCGCATGTGAGGATGCAAGGCGTCAATGACTTGATCTAGACAATCAAGCATTGATATCAATTGGATCAGGTCATGATTCTACATTTCTGCAAATAAAAACTTTCGTTTACCAGTATATCATCACGACTTCTTCGCTTCCTCATTCTAATACTTCTCCGGCTGCTATATTCTCTCCTTGAGCTTTCCAACAAGCAGCAAAAACAAGCAATTTGGTGGCGCTAACTATACTGAATATGCGACGAAATGGCCTTTTTTTTAGTATTGGCCGCCGGCCGCCGGCGCGCCTACGGGCGGGACATGTGGGAGAACGGCGGGGCAGATCAGCTCCTTATCGTAGACGTGAGCAAATAAATGGAGACAATTGGTTCGCAAGAACGCACACTGATTTGTGAGTTTATTGATGCCCACTATGGATATACTTGCAAGCAAACTGAATCTATCTTATTAAGGCCTGCTATGCCCAGCCTTTGTCCTCGCCACTACAATGTTACTCCCTCTCCCTAACCTCCTCAGGTGGCTCCATTTATTCATCCAAAGGCTGTCGCGATTCTAATACCTGAGTTGAAGCTTCAGGTTTTGGCTCAGAAGAATTGAACGAGTGGCAAAACTGCTCCACCCCACAACAAGCGCATTTCCTCCGACCAAGTGACGTCTCTGGTGTTTGTGTAAATGGAGGGCAAATTCCCACCAGTTGATGCAAATCTTCTAGCACATCTTTTATATCGTCTGGCGGGTTTTCTTGATTCAGGTATCTTTCGCAGTGAGAGCAGAGCCATACTCCAGCTTCGGTCCTAACTTCTCTTCTCCATGAGCGATTCCACGTGTGTTCATCTTTCGGCTTTGGGGGCGAGATTGATGATGGCCCAGATTCAGAAGCCCCGAGCTCATATTTGTGAAACGCGTCCTCTCGTCTCAAATGGCTGGTTTGTTGTGTTTCTTTCTGTTCATTCGTGTCATTATTCGTAGCGCTCGAGTTCTATTCCCAGAAAGCATGTCAGCAAACCTCGGGGATTCTTTCGAAGAGATACGGTCTTGATGCTCACATAGTCGCCTTTCACGCCAGAATTTCCTCGGCACTTGGTTTCAACCGCAGACATGATTTGTTCTTGCTTATCCATAGGCTCCGGATTCCCTTGGACGCCAAGTGATCTTTTGGGCACGCAACTTGGGAGGATCTCGTTCACCATAATCCGACTGAAGCTTGGCGCATAGGAGTATCCGGTTGCGTTCAATGGAGCATTAGGTGGCCGGCCTTGGGAACTCGGTGCAGATAAGGGAGATTGGCCGCGAGCAGGAGTGTCCGCCTTGAGATTTGTACCATCGAGGAGTTTTGCCAATGGGTCCTTCTCAAGTAGCATATATGAGCGAGGTGATGGTGCTTTTGAGTTGCTGGTTACCGTAGCTTCGCTGTCACTGCTTGAAGAACTGTCCGAACCAACCAAGTTTAAAGGCTCTCGAAAATCCTGTGGGTCCGCAAATGACCTTGGCCGTAATTTATCATCTTCTGGGTCATCCCCTTGATTACCCAAACCTTCAGCCTGTTCGATCGTAAGTTGTCCTTCGCCCATTGGCGGATGCACACTGTGGAGGTTATCGGGGCCCTTCTGGGTCCCGCCAAAGGATGTTTCATTCTCAACCAGAGATACGCCAGTCATCAACACATCCTCTTGTTGGCGAGGAGCCGTTTTGCTCTGGTTGTTTTCGGGACTTTTAATAGAGTCAAGTTGGTTTTGAGACAGCGCATCGCAGCCGGAAATGCTGGGAGTGCAGCTTTGCCCTTCACTCCAGCCACTATCACGACGAGGCTGAAGAGTAGATGGCGCAGGTTCTTCCTCAGCAGGATGCTCCTAAGCGGCCCTGGATCCTTGGGAGTCTTGAGCTGCAGACCGCCTGCGTTGCCGTTTAGCCTTCGAGCGATCAAAACGTCGTGGAGTCATTTCGAAAAACTGTAATACAAGTAGTGGGTGATGATCTAATAGACAAGTCAATGGTTCCGATACCAGAGATAAGTACTGGAGTGTATATTGGAGCGAATAGCATACGGCGTTGGTTTGGTGTTGGTTGAGGAGAAGAAAACAAACGATGGGAGTTGAAAGTCATGGCGACTTGACGTGCAAGCACATCAAATTGGAAGGAGCGGTTGGTCGCCTCCAACAAGCAAATTCTGCTGTTGGACAAGGATATTAGATTCACCATGACTAATTTCCACTATTTCATCTTGGCAATTTTTTAAATACTTCAGGTATGTGATATGTGTTACAGTCTTGAAAACACCACCTCAAAGTCCCTGATTAGGAGCATCTCAGCATTTCATTTGGCGGAGAAGTTCCGGGCCCGGAGTAGCTTTTGCCCGCGCATGAGGGGAAGCTTAATTCTCAGTATTGAGCAGAAGACCAAAAATCATCAAAATTTGAGTTCAATCGTCCAAAATACCATACCGGAAGGCGATACTAGAGAGTTTAACCCCAAGTCAATGGCCATTGGTGTAATCTCTGTACTAACAATATCCTAACTCCCCACTCCACTGATTGCAATACATCAACATGCCGGACACGTCGAGAGTAGTTTCTGTTCAAGAGTTGGTGAGTATTCGGTGAAAATAAATAACTCTGGGGGACTAACAGTGTTGCAGAATAACGCGGATGCCAAATGGCTGAGCCTAGTCAAGTAGGTTGCCCTATGTCGCCATGTTCAAAAATGTCTCAAGTCAGCCAGTTAGCTTACACGTGCTTTAAAAGGATAAATTACGAAGATTCGCAAGGAAAACCTCGAACATGGGAGGGAATGAAGAGGAAAGGTCGCCCGAAGAACAACATCGTCGATGCCGTTCAGGTTGTAGCCGTTCTGCAGCGACCCAGTGGCCCTGAAGTGCTCCTGGAGAAACAATTCCGACCGCCAACTGACAAGGTTTGCATTGAGTTCCCAGCCGGCTTGATGGATGAGGGCGAAAGCCCCGAAGAGTGTGCCCTTCGAGAACTAAAGGAAGAAACTGGCTACATCGGCGAAGTGATTCCAGACCGCACCGGCACACGGCCCATTTTGATGAGTGGTAAGACGCGAGTTACTTTAACTGATATGCAATGACACTACTGACACTATTTTACAGCACCCGCATCGTCTAGGTACTTATTTGTACAAGTTATTATCGGTCTGTTTTTCTGCTTACACTTTTACAGCTCCAAGACATTCATGATCAACGTCAAGATCGATCCTGGACGACCTGAGAACCAAAACCCGAAGACGGCATTGGAGGATGGAGAATTCATCGAATGTTTCTGGGTTCCGCTGAGGGATCTCTACGAGGCATGCAGGAAGCTGCAGGCTGAAGGATTTGCGATTGACGGCAAAGTCGGTGCATTCGCCGAGGGAATTGAGGCGTCCAAGATATGGCAATAGCCATTCTTCTAGTTTCCATACACCAGCAAAGACAGTTACATGAATCCTATTCACAACTCTGCAAATTCATATCGTAGTGCAACTCGATAGTGGTGGCTGGGTGCAGATCACCTATGCAGTCAGCCCAACAAGGATAGCATCTCGCCTCGGATCAGCACCAAAAGCTCAGCCGTGTCTCGGACAAACCAGGGTCATGAGGATACGCGGAAGTGACGAATATGCTGTAACCTATGCTGTGATATCGGCTTTGTAGACGCATCTAAGCGCTAACGGAGCGCGTCCATGCACATTCACACGGTACCACGTCTCGCCTTGTTCCACTGCAGTGCCAAGCATGCACAAAACACGAACCGATCACAACATGGCATGCAAAACAAAAAAAACGGGAGTAAAAAGAAACCTGGCCACAGAGAATTTACGAGAAAGCACACATGGTCGGCAAATCGGCTTTTTTGGGGGCTTCGATTCGTTGGTGCAGGGTAACGAGGCGGAGGGTCACGAGGATGCCTACATTAGGGCCAAGCAGGCCATGATTATCACCAACTTCCCATGCCCGCTGAGTGATCCCCCTGGCATGTTGGTTGGCCTATCTCTTGGCCTTCGTGTTGAGGCCGGAAAAGTGTCCCCCACGAGAAGGCGAAATGGGCAAACCTTTTCCTCATATCGCAGGCTGTGTGCATGCATTCGACCACGGCCGAGGCCCCCAACATACGTCACAGCTGTTCAGAGGGAATTTTTTGACAGGTAGAGAAACGAGCCATCTGCAGCCAGCTGAAATGTGTTTTCTTCTTCTTCTTGATTACAGTCACGACAGTGACATCGTCATTAGGTCATGGCCTCAAAAAAAGAAGGGTGGGAAAACAGCGCGCAACATCTACAACTAGCGATACCAATCATACACAATCACGTTGTTGCCGTTACACCCACCACTATTTTATTGGCACCTTTTTCTCCCTTTTGGCTTTGGTGTGTGCCACGGGTAGTAGGGAGGGGTGCCATTCTCACCAGCCCTTCAATCGTCTCGACGTCAATCTACCTGGTACTGCCATGTGCGTGGGCGTGCGTGCGTGTGCGTGTATTAATGTGATGAAAGGAGAGGTGGGTGGCAAAGGCGTGCTTGCACGTGCCGAGAGACAATGGGTTCAGTCTTTCAATACCTTCATTCTCAGCTGGCCCTCAGCGGACGGGAAGTGATCTGCTGTGGACGGGCGTTCGGGCGTTGCTCAGCGGGAGGCGAAAAAAAAGATGGAGGGTTGTCGGAGACGCTTTTGAAGCACGCAACAGGTTCGCTCAGCGATCGACCGAGTCAGTGAGCACAAGCAGCCTTTGGAAGGCCACGATGTGTGGCCGACGAGACCCTGCATTGGTGCCAAGGGCCGCCGATCCAGGGTCCGGTCGGCCCTCCACAAACAGAGACCGCCGGTTCCGCTAGCTTTGTCACATTTTAGTAGCGCCAATCGAGCTGCTGACTTGAAGCCGACGATGGCGAAGCCTTTGCTGGCACCGCGCAAAGTTGCATCGCGCCTCTGTCAAGTGGACCAGATGAGGCTCTGCTTGAGGAGTTTGTCCAGCTCTGTGGAGCAATAATAGGCGACAGCTGACGGATATCAGCCTTGGTGGGTGCGAGGTTGCCAGTATGGGGGGAAGCTGATGTCCACTCGCTTGGTCGCCTTGAATTTTGTTGCTAACTACGGCCGACGAGTCGCGCGATGGTGTGTGCGTGCGGGTTGCAACGACGACTGGGAACAAGGCTGGAAGGGATGGGCGAGGGTGGGCAGAAAGTCAGATACTGGTTGGGGTTACGAGCGGTGACACCGTCCCGCCACAGTATTGCTTATCAGGAGAAAGGGGAGGGAGGTCTAGACTGGGGGCCAACACTGTGTTTTTGGCCCTCCCGCAGGATCAGCATGGGCCGGCGCTGGAGAAGTGTGGCAGGAACATTCTTTGCCGGTTCATCGCCAATGCCAGGACCGAAGTTCCTTTCTCGATGAGCTGGATCCAGGGCTCCTTTTTACATTTTGACATGTTGTATTTGGCCCTGCTGCCTCGTAATAAGCACGCTTCGATTGATCCGGACGAATACGCCACGCCCCCAAGTTTCTGGGTCGACCTGTCTGGACCGGTATATCCACAATGGTCAACCACCGAAGGAACCAGGGTCCTCCAGGTCCCACCTGGCCCGAGGGCGGCACCCCCGCACTGTCCGCCTCGTCCTCGCTCGCCGCCTCATCCAGGCACTCTTGCTCCTACTCGCCGCTTCGCTGGACCCCTAAACCCACGCGCGGCACAATGCCTCGACCCCACTGGCTGTTGGCTTGGACATGTATCTTTGTGTTACTCTGCACTGTGCATTGGTGGCTACAGTTTTGGCGGCTGGGCCGACGAATAGGAATACTTGGGCCGGTGTGGGAAAAGCGCCATCGTCGAGGCGTTGGCCGTCGCAATTGAGATGGAAAAGATGGGGAAGATATTGATTTAATCCAGACGAAACAAGAGGGGGAGTCCGCGATGAGCGAGAACTCGTCAAACCCCTTGTATCTGCACTTTCAAGGCTGTTGTTGGTTCACCGCGCGCATGTGCGCCTGCATGTCTGAGTGTGTTACCTTTCCAATCACATATCATCATCCCGTACCATTCCATACCACCCACATCTCTGTTATATCCCTACCAAATACCCTGCACAGTTGCAGTTTTCTCACCATCCCAGTATGAGGCACGAGGCTGAAGGATGACTGTTGAAGTGTGCTGCCTTGTAGTTGTGGAGAGCCATGCTTTTCAGCTCCGAGCGATCGAGTTAGGCAGAAGGCGGCGGAGGCTGGCCAGTACGGAGCACCGTTAGGTTTGGCTTTTGAGTACTCCTCGCCTCAGCACCGCTGCCCCGGTCCCCGGCCCTGGCCCTGGCTTTGTTCGCTGCGACGGATACGGCCGGACACAGATATAGATGCTGGGAGAGCCTATGGCGGATACAGCGGAGACGCAGCAGCGGCTCAGCCCAAACTCTGGCATCCGCATGGGGAATTGGAAAAAGAATGCACCGATGCTGCCTGCGCCCGTCAACCGTCCATCTGCATCATGTGTCCCGGGACTACACAAAGCTAACAAGTGACAATTCCCCTGCATTGGACATCAACAAAGCACTGTGTACTTGAGAGACCTCTCGAATGCTGTTACTTTCTGGGGTGGTGTGGAACGGTGGTGGAGTAGGGACAAGGCCGCTTAAGCCCCGGGCGCTACCCGCGCCATCCTTTCACACCCCCGTCCAGCGCTGCGATGGACACACAAGAGCCTCCTGTTCTCTCCATCATGACAGTGTCGGTGTGTAGATTGCGTTGGCTAACTGTGCCTGGTCTTTCGATCCAGCGTGGATCCCGTGTGGCGGCCGAAATCCCGGCTCAGCTGTGTCCTCGTGGACCATTGTACCTTGACGGGTTGTCTCCTGTCTATTATATATTGACGATCACCCCTCCCAGCGCGCGCCTTTCCATTCCTTTCTTCGTGACCGCCTTTGCTTCGTCGCTTGGCTCTATTCCAATCGTTTGGCCAGCCCAGCGAATTCCCACCCAATTGCAGCTGCCACTGTCGCCCTTCCCGCATTCCGACTTTTGGCTGTCCTCTTCAATTGACCACTTTCCTTTTATCCAAAAAAGAAGGCGACTCAATTTGACAATCCACTCTCCCCCCGCCTATCTGACCCGATTTCCCCAGACGCCGCTGTGACCAATCTCCAACATGCACGGGTACAGTTCATCCGAGGAGTCGGACGACCCACGCCGGCCCCGCGCCCCGCCGCCGAGCAGCAGCAACAATAACGACCAGAAGAAAAAGAAGAAGAAGAAGCTCCCTCCCCAAAAATCAATCAATCGCATTTGGAAGAAATTTTCAAAGCGCAAATTCCACAAGGCTCTTGCTGTTCTCCCATTTGATCCAGTCCAGCCCCCGGCCATTCTAGACAAGCCCAATGAACTGCTGTCGGCGGGATACGACCGCGCCGCCGAGGAGTGCCGGCGCAAGGTCCAAAAAATCATCAAGGAGTGCAGGCGAGTGAATATGCGCTACCGCGACCCTGGCTTCGATCTTGTACGTTTTTTTATCCTTTCCAATTGATCAATTGCATAGAACGCGACACTGACAGCCTTTTCAGGATTGGGATCTCAAGTATGAAAAGGGAAACTGCTTGAACAGCCTTGGTTTCCAAAAGTTTGAAATTTCAAGATCCACGCTACTGGGCTCTAGAGCTGTCGTGCCCAAGGCCGTTAAGCGTGTACACGAGATTTACGAGAACCCTACATTTTTAAAGGATATTGATGGCGGCGACATTAAGCAGGGAGGTCTGGGTGATTGCTGGATAATCGCAGGTCTCTCAGCACTTTGCAATGTGCAAGACGGCATTAAACGGGTCTGCGTGGCCTATGACACAAGTAAGTGCACACCCATTCCCAACAACCATTGGCGAATTGTTTCTAACCGTCAACAGAGGTGGGAATTTATGGGTTCGTTTTCTATCGTGACGGCGAATGGATCTATTCCATCATCGACGACAAGCTCTATCTCAAGTCGCCGACATGGGATTCCCCTAGTATGCAGCGCGATCTCCTCCAGCAAATCGACCGCGAAGACGTTGAGAGTGTATACAGAAAAACGTACCAGACTGGCTCCAAGGCTCTTTTCTTCGGCCAGTGCAAAGATCAGAACGAGACTTGGGTCCCTCTGATCGAGAAGGCTTATGCCAAGGCGCACGGCGACTACGCGTGTCTGGCTGGCGGCTGGATCGGCGAGGGTCTGGAGGATCTTTCTGGCGGTGTGACAACGGAGCTCCTGACATCCGATATCTTGGACACTGATGAGTTCTGGGAGAATGAGATGTCCAGGGTGAATGAAGAGTTTCTGTTTGGTGCCTCCACTGGTCTTCTTGAGCACGGTTATGGTGATCGCAATGGTATCGCCGAGGGCCACGCCTACGTCGTCATGGAGGCCAGAACGCTCAAGAGCGGTCAGCGCCTTGTAAAGCTCCGAAACCCTTGGGGTAAGGTGCGCAAGGGTATCTGGGAGGGTGCCTGGAGTGATGGCTCCAAGGAGTGGACTAGGGATATCCAGGAGGAGCTCGACCACAAGTTTGGCAACGACTCCGTCTTTTGGATTTCCTACGAAGATCTCATCCGCAAGTACTCGCACCTGGACCGAACTCGCCTCTTCCGGGACCCCGATTGGCGATGCTGCCAGCGATGGATCGGCGTCGATGTCCCCTGGAAGGCAGAGTACCACGAAAAGTTCCACATCAAGCTGACCAAGGACTCGCCCCTTGTGATGGTGCTTTCTCAGCTTGACAAGCGATACTTTAAGGGTCTCCAGGGCCAGTACACCTTCCGGCTGCATTTCCGACTCCACGACCTGGACCGACCTGATGCGGAAGACTACATTGTGCGATCGCACGGCAACTACCTGATGAACCGCGCTGTCTCAGTTGAGCTTCCCGACATGCCCGCCGGCACATACGTTGTCTACCTCAAGGTGACGGGCGAGCGAGACTCGTCCGCGTCGTCAGTCGAGGAGGTGGTCAAGCGCGAGTGCTCGGATCGAGTGGAAAACGAGAAGCTTGCCCAGGTCGGTTACGCTTACGACCTGGCCCACAGCAAGGCCTGGGACCACATGGACAAGGTCGCCAAGCTGCGCAACAAGAAGGACCAGCAGAAGGCCTCTGGGTGCCGCCAGAAGGAGCGTCGCCGCATGTGGGAGAAGCGCCACGTGAACCGCGAGGTCACCAAGAAGCAGGGCGAAAAGAACGCGGAGAAGAAGAAGCTGCGACGCGAGAAGTGGGAGGCGGAACAAGACGCCAAGGAGAAGGTCGAGCGTGAAGCTAAAGAACAGGCCGAGAAGGAGGCTCAAGAGCTTGCTGAAAATGAGGCCAAAGAGAAGGCCGAGCAGGAAGCCGAGGAGAAAGCTGAGCAAGATGCTAAGGAGAAGACTACTGCTGAAGAGAAAACCGACGAGGAGAAGCCTGCTGAGGAGAAGACTGAAGAAAAGACCGAGCAAGACAAGCCTGCCGAAGAGTCTGAGGAGAACAAGGACTCCACTGAGCAGTCAACCGAGGACGCCAAGGTTGTAGATGACAGCAATGCATCCGTCTCTACAACCTCTCCTCAGGATACTCCCAAGTCTGAGGATTCCTCAGTTAGTGCTTCGACTGAGAAGAAGCAGGAGGTGCCCCCAGTGAGCGGTGCCCCACCACCGCTTGCGCCGCCCGCGGAACCCGTTGTCGAGAAGCCTGAGGCTGCTCGACCAGTATATGATTCCGCCAACGACTCGTCTGATTCCCCCATTTCAGACTGGGAAGAGCTCTACAGCAGTGATGACATGGCTCGCAAGCCGCGCGTTACTCAGCACACGCCAGCTCCCAAGGATGACTACGACACGGAGGAGGAGAAGATGCCGGATCCATGGAACGCCATTTGCGTTGTTGGCGTCCGCGTCTACTCCAAGGACGAGAACCTCGAGCTCCGCATCGTCATGGAGGGAGGCGAGCTGCTCGAGGACGGAATGGGAGAGAAGGGAGCTCCTGATCTGGACGACGCCCAGGGCAATGCCGCTGGCCATCGGGCAGACGAGAAGGAGGCTACGGACAAGAAGGTTGAGGGCGAGCTTGAGCCATACCCTCCAATGATCCGCAAGGACGGTGGCGAGGTTGAGGATGAGAATGACACCCAGGAGAGACACTCCACAATCAAAAGCTTGATTCACATCGACTCGGCCGACACAACACGAATGAACACGCCTGAGCCAACGCCGTTGGAGATGGACAAGCGCCTGGAGCGGGTAAGATCACGATAATTATAGAATGAAACCTTTGTATACGAATTAGTGGAGCTATTAGATGCCACGGAAAGCTGTTTGTTTGCGGCATTGAAAGGGTGTGTTTTGGGTTTTTTGTTTGTGCGGTAACGGCATAAAATACGCGAGGTTATCGCATGACATATCACTGGAGAGAGGGTGCAAATAAAAACCACTTATTACTGTCTTTTTTCACAACTGAGTCCATCATTGTTTTGTTTTTCCGTTGCCACTGGGAAGAAAGAAAAAAAGCAAGTGAATATCACCGAGATGCAGGCTTGGATGCTCAAAACAAAGAAGAAGCAAAACCAGCAGCAATCAATGTGACACTGGGCGCTCCCGACTGGACGGCTCCATTAATGCGGCTGTCTCGTCACGTCCGGAAGTGGAGGGCAGTGCTCACGCAGAGACATCAGGGTCCCGCCCAGAGTCGCCACGGCGGACCACCCGCGAGCTGCAGAGTGCGACAGCGCGCCACCCAAGGGCCCTACCCACGTGCCCCTGCCAGGCGCTAGCTCCAGGCGCTAACTGCGAGGGGGTAGCGCTGTGGGCTGCGGTGCACCACTGTAGGTACCCCGGGTCCAGGACATGGAGCTCCCGGCCATCATCTGCCTGGCGATAACGGACTCAGCAATGGCGCCTTATCGTCGTCATCGCTGCCTCTGGCTCTCTTCCTCCTAGTAGTCCTACAGAGCCGCTTCGACCCCGGGGGTAGTCACCTTTTTTTCAACCTTCAACCATCATCAACCATCATCCCCATCGCACCCCGTCGTATCTGTATTTGCGCAATGTAGCCGTGAGAACAGCCCACGCATCACTCTAACCACCCACCCACCACATCCTATTACATCCTACAGCCCTACGTCACGCTCTCGCTTTATCAGCTCTTATCCTACGGACCTTTTCCCACCTGTTCTAGCCGCCGCCGTCATCATGGCCGCCGCGTCGCCAGCCGCATCGTTGCGTCGCAGCCACGGCTCCTCCAACGCATCGTCTCGCCACTCCAACTCGTACTCCAGCTCGCTGCCCCGGTCCCGTCAGGACGATGCCGACGCCCCGGGCGGCATCTCCATCGACACCCTCGTCAACCATCTGCTCGTCGCCAAGCGCTCGCTCTCATCCATGACCCTCGTGCTGCGCGCCAACGAGATCGCCAATGTCGCCCGCCAATCGCACGAAGATGTTGCGGTGCTCGCGGCGCAGGCCGGCTTCCTGCGAATGTCCATCCTCGACCAGGCTGCCATCCTCGTTCGCATGAGGAGGAGCCTGCAATCGACCTACGATTGGGGCAAAAAGGACTTCAAATCGCTTGTTAGGACAATGGATATGGTCGATAACGAGCTCGAAGGCACAATGGAGATGCTTAGGAGCACCAGCGTTCAGGGCGTCTTCCGTCCCAAAGGCGAGGAGCGGAGAAGCCTGTTAGACTTTGTCGATGAGTCAAGCGTCCACGCCATGCGCAATGCCATGAAGAAGAGCATCGAGGACCTGCAGGTACGCAGCCAATTCTCACGTGCCCGCCTGCTTACATGCGATTGACTAACTTGACCTCGCAGGGCATCCAGCAATCCTTCGACGGCGATCTGCTACGGTTCGACACGGACATTCGAAACCTCAAAAAAATAATTGTCGAAGCGCCGGCGCCACTCCTTCGCGACAATGCCGACGCATCACACTCCCCATCAACGGAACTGCTGGTCAACCTGTTTGAGCATTCAGGCATGATGGCGCAGCTCCTCACCTCTCTCACAACCCATTTCGACATGTGCGTTACGGCTGTCCGAACGACCGATGGCGCAGTGGCTCTGGCTCGACGTAGGGTCGCCGAAGTTACACAGTCACAGGGAAGCGATGGCGTCTCCATCTCCGGCGTCATTGCGGAGCAGGAATCAAACGTCTCGGATCTCGAACCCAAGACATTGAAGGACCGTGCCGAAATGCTCAAAGTGGTAGTCCAGGATGCCGAAGAAGTGGACGATGTCGTCCAAGAAATTCAAGAACGCCTTGCTTTAATGGAGCAGGACTTCGCCGTGCTCCAAGAGCAGACGGATCAAACCAAAAAGGCATACGCATGCATGCTTGAAGCCTACACAGTTCTGGGCGAGATTGGCGACCGGCTCGGGGACTACCTGGCCGCAGAGGGAGATTTCAAGACCAGATGGGAACTGGAGAAGGAATCTGTCTTCAGCAAGCTTGATGAGATGAGGCAGATGAGAGACTTCTACGAAGGTTATGGCAGTGCCTACGACAGCTTGATTCTCGAAGCTGAGCGACGACGCGCCGCCGACGATCGCGTTCGCAGCATCTGGCGCAAGGCCCAGAAGGAAGTTGACAGGATCTTCGAAGCCGATCGTCAAGCACGAGAAGCGTTTCGCCAAGATGTCGGCGAATACCTGCCAACAGACCTCTGGGCTGGAATGCAGGGCGCAGCTAAGCGCTGGGAAGTACTGCCGATCAAGGATGACGGCGATGTCGTCATGGACAGGGAAGAGGGCGGTGAGTCGGAACAGGCACTGCGACGAAGCGTCGTGGATGCAGCGCGACTACGATTGGCAAAGACCACACCTACCGAACACAGGTAAAATAAGCGGGAAATTTTCCATATGGGCATGAATATTGGCTCAATCTTTTGATTACACGATTGGTTCTGGAGTGGCGTTTGGGGGGCTGCGGACGGCGTCGGGAACTTTACCTTCAAATCTGTATGATCCGTTTGGTTGTAAGTTATTTTTACGTTGATTTTATTTGCTAGATCTTGGCACAGGCCAGACGCAAGCGAGCAATCAGAGCCTCTCTACTTGATATAAAACTGCAGAGTTGCATTTCGTTTTACCCGCGCCGTAACATGTTTGTGATGCCATTCCTCCGGAGCCTGTCGAACCTGGGCGTGATCGCGTGCCACATCGCAATAGGGTGCAGGGGTAACACATTCCAAGGGACCACACCAGAACCCCTGCCTAGCCTTATACCGGTAGGTTTATGCATGTTGTCAATCTCCTTCCCCGAATCCTTCTGGCGTCCCCTTCAGCTCTCCCCTTAGGCCTCCTTGGAGGTGTTGGAGGTGTGCCAACATTACAGCGCCCATCCCGGCTTCAGCACCAGCGACGAGCCCTCTCCGCCGGCTTTATGTGGCCTGTCTCATTCCGAGGAAGGGGCGCCGGCGCCGGCTCTAGCACAGAATGAGACGAAAGTCTGAAGCACACCCCGGTCTAGCAGCTCAGCAGGGCAAGAAAAAAACGGTCCGTGTGCCCCTCGTCCACGCGATTGGGTGTTTAAGGTGCTAGGCCACGAGAGAATCAACGCTTCTGCGGCTGAAGATGAGGGAAATGGGATGAAGCTGTTGGTGCCTTGGTAATTGATAAAGAGCAGGAAGCGTCCCGGGTCAATGGGGAGGGAGGGATTTGCTTCTTTTCCCCCCCCTGTTTTCCGCGCTTTGGTTTCTGCTGAGCTAGACGAAACAAGACGATAAAACGTTCGCACTATATGTACATGGAGAGACATATACATCACCACAACAACGAACAAGGCTTCTACTGCGCAAGATTAAATCTCTCAAAACGCTGCAAGTTTTGAGACGAGACTTCATCCGAGCCAGCAAACCTTTGTGCGCGTCCAAGCAATTTCGCATACAAACGCCGCAAACATGTCCAACCACTCTAGCACTGACCGCGTCATCGCCTTTCTCAACTCGCTCATCCTCGCGGGCATCCTCGTCATCCTGGCCATGTTCCTCGTCGAGCTGAAGCGCTTCACAAACTCGGACCAGGGCCTCTACATCCGCCAGGCTTCGGGCGAAGACATTGTTGTGAGGAGCAGGTTCGGGTCCCCTGTCTATGTCAAGGCCGAGCAGTAAGCACCCCTCCGCAGTGCGCCGTGGGGAGGCAAAGAATGCGAATTGGTGTATTGAGGAGGCTTTATGGCATTGGGGGAAACTGATTATTTGAAATGGGAAAGGGTGGAAGGAGTTGGTGGTGTCAGGTGGTTTTGGGAGATATCCAATGATTTTGTCAATTTTTCTGTTAATCTGAATTCAATTTGCGCTGTTCAATAAACTGCCCGAAACGTCGTTTCGAAGCAATTGCAGGCCACCTTTTCTTAATCATGTTCAAAAGCAAGTGATTGCGAGCATGTATTGATTCCACATGCTCTTGACGAGATGGCTTCGCAGAGTCGCACCTATTGTTATACCATTGCAATACACCGTTGCATGTGGAACCTTGGTCATGGTGCGCCTGTTACCACGCAACCCGACATATCTCGTGTATAGTAGCCCAATTGGCCGATATAGTAGCGAGACAAGAGACCCGGAAGTCCTACTCGGTACGACCAGCTGGGTATATCTCCTGGTGTTTCTCGACGAGTTTCATCTAGTGGAGCCTATGTTCCCGACACGGGCAGGATGGACGAAAATTCAAATCGGTGTAAAGGAACCGGAAGTCGTACGAAAAGAAAGAATTGTATGATGCGCCACAGGATGAGAGGGTTCTGCTATTAGCAACCTTGTGTTTGCTGAGGCGTGCGTCTCCGTGGCATTCCATACAAGTGCCGCTGTTGTCTCTGGGTGCAAGAAGGATGAATCGATTGAGGCGTTTGTGCCAATAAATACCAAGAACTATTGACATCTGCCAAGATCTCTCATTCCTTGGCACTGTTCGCCATGTCTGGGCTTCGCTAAGCCTCTCGGCCCTATTTGCAAAGAAAACGAATGCAATTGTGATCTAGGAACGTGCCAAGGAAGTAACGAAAGGGGATACGAAATTCATATCGTAAAATACGTATTGTATTTAACCTTTGTCGGCCAAACGAAGACATGGTGCAGATGAGCAGCTGACAGTCTTTAATGTAATCGACTTTGACTAATCATTACAACCCAGCAGTACGTCTGCACCCACACCAATGCCGAATTCTCCCTGACGAAACGCGTGGTGTCTGAGACGTTCTCCCGTTGAATCGTTTTATGGCTCATTAATGGGGTGTCTGAAATCTCGGCAGTGATTCGAATATCCACCGCATCACCAAGTGTGCTTGTGGAATTCCGGACAGATGCGTGGATAGCACCCCGCGAAGAGCTGCATTTGGCAATTTGGTATGACGCGTGAGTCAACCATAACAAGCACGAGTCAATATGAATGCAGCCAGAAATCATAGAGTCCTTATTATCGGCGAAATGTGACAAGAGCTGGTCATTAATATCACGCTGCGGTAGCATCACATCTGCCAGAGCCAAGGCCTTGGCCCTTGGCAGTCTCGGTTTTTCGGCATCGCATGTGCGGTCCAGACCTCTGCAAGCAGCCAAATCTCAGCTCTGCATGCCCTGGCCCAGCTCTGAACCAGCTGGAGATGAAGCGCACATCGACCCACTAGCGCACATCGGCCCCCCTGGAGCTACCCTGATGCACCTCTGATTCGACGAGCTCGGCACTTGGGTGCCCACTAGACCTCAGAGCCTGGCGTTGCCGATGGCCCTAAACCCAATCTCGCTACAGTGGCGCCGGCTGGTGGTGCTGTCCGTCACTCAATGACCTCAACGAGGATGGACGGGAGGGAGGCCCAACGCGAACTTGTGCGCTTTCATTTCAATTTGCCAACCCCGCTTCCTCGGTCACTGGTTTCTTTTTTGTTTCTTGCACCATCGCAGGTGTTCCTCATTGCAATACTCGCCGAGTGCTGATATTCGATTGACGAGACATCCTCGGTTCCTGGTCGCGCAAACCCTTCGAGTGCTCTTCTACGGAGGGCCCCTCCAACCCCCACCATGGGCGAAGCCGACAATTACTACAACCCTAACCAGGGCCAAAATCAACAACCAACGCCCGCATACAACGATGGAGGCTATCAACAGAACCCGATGAGCTACCAGGCTCAGCCGGCGCAAACCCAGCCTGCGCAGTACCATGCGCCGCCGAATGCGAACGGTTACATGCCCGCGGAGAATTACGACAACAAGGGCTCTTTCAATGAGGCCTTCAAGATCCCAGAGCCCAAATACAACGATTTATGGGCGGGAATATTGGTAATTGAAGCCAGCGATTGCGCAGATATTGTCAGCTAATCATTCCACTATCAGTTGATCCTCTGCTTTCTTGGCTATGCAGCCGTCTCTGGCATTGCCCTCCAGGGCTTCGCGCCCAACCGCAAGGGCAAGAGCGGCGGCATCTACGATGATTCCAACGACTTTTCTCTCAACAAGAACACCATCATTCTCTTCATGTTCTGCCTCGTCGTCTCCCTCGTTCTCGGCTATGCCTACGTCTGGCTGGCGCGCGTCTTTACCAAGCAGTTCATCTGGGTCACGGGCATTCTCAACGTCACCCTCGCGATAGGCACCGGCATCTTCTACCTCTACAAACGCTACTGGTCGGCAGGCATCGTCTTTCTGGTGTTCGGGCTGTTCATGGCCTTTTGCTTCTACACCTGGATTTCTCGCATTCCCTTTTCGGCCCTGATGCTCAAAACAGCTATTGACGTGAGCAAGAAGTACGGGCACGTTTACCTGGTGAGCTTCATCGGCGGTCTGATTGCCACTGCCTTCGCCGCTTGGTATGCCATCACGCTAGTCGCCATTTACGTCAAGTACCAGCCTTCGGTCAACAATCCTTCGTGTAAAGATGGCGGGTGCAGCAAGGGGAAAGTGATTGGTCTGATTGCCTTTGTCACGTTTGCCATGTACTGGATCTCCGAGTGGCTCAAGAACACCATCCACACCATTATTGCTGGTGTCTACGGCTCTTGGTACTTTTGCGTCAACAACTTCCCCAAGGATGCCACCCGCGCTTCTTCTCGACGTGCTCTGACTTACAGCTTCGGCTCCATCAGCCTGGGCAGCTTGTTCATTGCCATTGTTCAATTCCTGCGCCAGATCTGCTCGGCCGTTAGAAACCAGGAGGCGAGCGAAGGCGACTGGATTGGATGCTTCATCGCGTGCTGTCTTGGTTTCGTCCTGTCCATTCTCGAGTGGGTCATTGAGTTTCTCAACAGATATGCCTTCTGCCACATTGCGCTCTACGGCAAGTCCTACTTCCCAGCTGCCAAGGACACGTGGACCATGATCAAGGACCGTGGTATTGATGCCCTCATCAACGTAAGTAACTCGTCTCCCTGTTGTCTGCAAATGCTGATAAACAACAGGAATGCTTGATTGGTCCCGTTCTTTCTTTTGGTGGTGTCTTTGTCGGATACGTCTGCGCGCTCCTTGCCTATCTATATCTGCTTTTCACGGACCCTGCGTACAACAAAGACGGTGGCTTCACACCCGTTGTCATCGCATTTTCCTTCATCATCGGTGTCCAGATCACCAACATTTTTACGACCCCCCTTTCCAGCGGTATTGATACCATCTTTGTCGCCGCTGGCTGGGATCCCCAGGTTATGTGGCGCGACCACCCCGAGCTATATGCCGAGATGGTCAGGACTTATCCTCATGTCCAGCAGGTTATCCCCGACCGGTAAATGTGCTGAGTGGAGAAAATTCATGGGGTCCGACTTGTTCAAATAGCTGGCAGATTAGTGCTTAATATCTGTAACCTTCCTATTCCCAATTAGTCCTTGGTTTCACATTCCTCGTCTTCCATCGCATGAATGGTTCAAAACTGGTTTGCGTTTGTCTTGATAGACTTTAATACAAACTCTTTGGTCATTGTCTTCCCATTGCCTTTTCTCGGGTCCGAAGCCAAGTTCCTCGCCTCGGCAAAGCATTCCGTCATATTCATCGACATGCCATTACTCTCGAGTTTCACATCCATATCACCATATTGCATTACGTGTGCGCTACAGTCATTTTGCGCAATATCAGAATGAGAAAGTCGAGAAGAAATTGCTGGGTCAGTGCCAGTCAGTTGATCAGGATATTTGCGGGGCGAGCCAAATACGAGAGGATCTTGTAGGAAGGAAACTATATTCATGGAAAATTGCCGAGGGTTTATAGTCCAAGTAGTAGTGAAGAAGTGCTTTCGGAGACTGACGCTTTTGCCTCCTAGGCGATATACAGCTGTAACCTCGACCTCGCACCTAACTTCTAAACGTTCATCGGCTTGGATTCGCTTAGAAATATGGTTGGATGATCGCCATGCTGAGCGGCAAGCATACATCAATGGGGAAATCACGGAGAAAAGCACCAATATTGCCAAAATGCCAGGGTGTGGAACTTTATTCGAATCATGATGAGCGAAAATTCATGCCCAATTGGTGGATAGGCTTTCTGATCAAAAAGGTAAGCAGCTCACTTGACTATGGGCGAGATTGATAGGCCATTAAAAGTTTGCCAACTACGGATTAATAAACCTCACATGGCAAGCGGGTCGCAAAATAAATGGCACACCAACAGAGGCTGACATAAATTTCCAAACAGATATGGTATAGGTCAGTATTGGCATTTGCAGAGTTTATTCTGTCTGCGCTCTCTCACTTGTGCCATTTATTTTGCGACCCGCTTGCATGGCTGCCTCCGCTACGCTAAAAATGCAGTGCTACTCAAATGTTTACTCACTTCTACCTCTACCGTTTATTTCCACCTCCCTTATCCCGTACATATTTGCCTCCGTTACGCTAAAAATGCAGTGCTCCTCTCGCAATTGGGTGTGCAGTGCAGTGAGTGATGTACCACACTAATTTTAGGCTAATAAGGATATCTGCATATTATTAGCAGCTATGATGGAAGCGCCAGCATAAGTAAAGTGTGGCGATATGGAGCACAGTACCTCGCTGCTCCCTCCGCACATTCAAAGAGATAGGTTCAGCGCAATTGGCGCTTCTTTCGATTGGGCTTACATGGGGCATCTGGCCACAAAAAGGGATTGTACACCCAGTACCATACTACGAATCAGGCCAGCATCATCATGGTGCCTAGGCATCACTACGTAGGGTGCTCATGAAGTGCACATCTGACACCTGCGACCTGCAGCTCTGTGCCAAGCCTCATGCCGCTCCATTGAAGTCGCAATGCCGGTTGTTAGGAAGCTTTCGGTTTCGTTTTTTGTCAAGAGTCAGTCATTGACAAGCACAACCAGTCGCGGTAATTCATAACCACAAACATTTGTCAAGCCGAGATGGATCCCGTTCCTATTCAAGGTGTGATGGACATTGCCTCCGAATAACGCGACATTTGTGGAACGATGGGGGAAATCGAGCATTAGCATTTCCCCAGAGACCCGCCGCGGTCTGACGACGCTCATGGGGGGAACTTGGCCCGACGACATTGGTCCGTGGTTTACGAAGGTCATTCCTTTTTGTCAGTGTTGGGAAACACTTCAATGTTTTTCCACCCCGACGGTATTTCTGACGTGACCGGGCCGGGGTCAAGCTGCAACTTTGGGGAGCGGGTCACCAGATGCCGGGGTGTGCTTCCTCCTCCGTCGTATCCCCGTGGGTTTAAGGTGTCCCGACAGTGTCGGCATAGATTATACAAGCTGCATAGCAGCAGGCGGAAAAATGAGCGCACATGCTAATTCTCATCCCAGAGCTTCGAGAAGGTGTATTTGACTCATATATCGCTGCACCAAGGCTTCTGTGCAGCGGGAGCTAGTGGGAGGTTGTCGGAACTAGCAGGGAATGGCCAAGCTCCGAAGCCGGTCTGATCCGAGTCAGCACTCTCTCCATACGAGATGAGGAGAGTCCGATGGATCAATCTGTGACTGTTTTTTCGTTTTTAACTCGGATCGTCAGTCCGAACTTATGCCTTGGTTGGACTGTGCCGCAGTCCTAAAACAAGCCCAGAATATGACCTCTCGCTCTCAACCAAACGCTCCAGTACACACTGCCTGCATATAACCGCTATTGACTAGCTCAAGTGACGATGCATCTCAATGTCGAAAAAGGGACGTGGACCAGAGCTGTGGCAATGGCCCCAACACGCAACCGAGCCTGTGGTAGATCGCTGTGCACAGATGGGACGTTGCATACTCCATAGGATGAATGCATGGATGGGTTATGGAAGCATGTTCGCTGCAAAATTTTGCTGCAGTTGGCCACCAGCTCCCCAAAACAGCGAGGTCGCCGAAGCTGATTGGCCCGCGCGAGGGCCTCTGCCAGCTTCCAACGGGCTTCTAGCGGACACGCCGCGAACGCTTCTGCGCCTTTACGCCGCAGCAGCGCCGTAGTGGCGGCCCAGAGGAGCGCGGCAGTGGGCCTTGGGGTCGCTCGATTTTTTTTTTCTGCGGGCCGCTGCGTGGATTCCACCGCGGCTAAGCTACAGAGAGTACGAGAGAGCATCAAGGTCGACGAAAAGGAAAAATCTCCCCACGTCATGCATGGTGTTGACTTTTTTGACTACTTGGGCTAAAAAAAAAAAAACCGTTTGAAAGCGACTGCTCCATTTGGAACCATAGCCTGATTTGACTGGGAAATCTCTTCACGGCGTGCGTGCGTGGTTCGCCGTCTCTGGAACCCCGGGCGCCTCCGCCGGTCCCCTTTGAGGCCATCCCCGGGGGTGGGCACCGTGGGAGCCACCCGAGCTTCTTCTTTCTCGATGGCATCGACTAAGAGCTATGACTGCAGCAAACGCTGGGGCAAATAGGGTTGGCGGGTGACGACCGTTAGATAGCATGGGATGAGCAATCTCGTGGAGAAAGAAATTTTGCGCAGAGCGAATGGGCCCATCGTGATGGAGCCCTGCTTGACGAGATTCTTGTTACATAACAACCTGCCTTCGCTACCCACTTGGCTCGATCCTCCCCATTGTATATTCAATACCCGTCCCGCTCTCTTCTGGTCTCAAGAGGCTTCCCTCCCGCTCTGCTGGTATAGTTCCCCAGTGTGTTGTCGTCCGCGGTCATCTATTGGATACCGAGACGTTGCATTTTATTGTTACCAGTCGCATCTCTCGCTTGATCTCGATCTACATATACGCCCCAACTTATCCTTGGTCCCTCTGAACCTTTTTTTCCCGCCAGCATTCGTTACGGTTCCTGGAATTACCTCGTATAGTCGGACCTCGCAAAACGCTCAAAATGCTCGTCCCTGAATCTGCGGACGAAAAGACCCCGAGGGGCAGCAAGGAAAAGGCCGTCGAGCCCTCTCACGATGATGTTGAGACGGGTAGCACGGGACTGGACCGTACCATGAGCTCCCGCCACTTGCAGTTCATTGCTGTAGGTGCCACCATCGGAACCGGTCTGTTCCTCGGTGTTGGTTCCGCGCTCGCCAAAGCCGGTCCCGTCTCTCTCCTCATCGCCTTCATCTTCATGGGCAGCGTCGTCTACTCGGTCATGGCCAGCTTGGGTGAAATGGCAGCATTCATCCCCGTTGCCGGTTCTTTCACAGCCTACGCCAGTCGCTTCGTCGATCCCACTCTCGGATTCGCCATGGGTTGGCTTTACTGGTTTAGCTGGGCTACAACTTTCGCCCTCGAACTGACAGCTGCCGGTCTCATCATCCAGTACTGGAACGCATCTCTCAGCGTTGGTATCTGGATTGCCGTCTTCTGGGTCATCTTTACGGCTCTCAACTTCCTCCCCGTCCGCTGGTTTGGTGAAGTTGAGATGTGGTTCTCCATGATCAAGGTCATCACTATTATCGGCTTCATCATCTTTTCCATCTGCATCAACGCCGGTGTTGGAAAGGAAGGTTACATTGGATTTGAGTACTGGAAGAACCCAGGCCCATTCGCCGCGCACATTGTCGACGGCGCTTCTGGCAAGTTTGTGGGTTTCTGGTCCGTCATGGTCACTGCCGGTTTCAGCTACCAGGGCACCGAGCTCGTTGGTGTCGGTGCTGGTGAGACTGCCAACCCTCGCAAGGCCATTCCCGAGGCTATTCGCTGGACTTTCTGGGGCATCTTCAGCCTGTTTGTTTCCACCATATTCTTTGTTGGTCTCAACCTGCCCTCCAACGCCGACGGCCTCGGAAGCGACAAGACCGATGCTTCGGCGTCGCCCCTCGTCATGATTGTTGTCCGCGCCGGCATCTCCACCCTCCCCGATATTCTCAATGCTGTGCTTCTCACAGCTGTGCTCACTGCTGGAAACTCCAACATCTACTCCAGCAGTCGTCTCATGGTTGCCCTCGCCGAGGAGGGACTCGCCCCTCGCTTCCTGAAGCGCACCAACCGATACGGAACCCCCTACTATGCTGTTGGCGCCTGCTCTGCCGTTGGCCTCCTGGCGTTCCTCAACCTGTCTTCGGGCGGCACTACCGTTTTCAACTGGCTGCTCAACATCTGTGCGGTTTCTGCCTTCATCACCTGGGCCCTTGTCAGCGTGTGCCACCTTCGATTCCGACAGATTATGAATGCCCAGGGCGTCGACCAGTCGGAGCTCCCATATGTTGCTCCTCTGTTCCCGTACCTCACCTGGTACGGTCTCTTTTTCAACACTCTCATCACCCTTACCAGCGGGTTCACCACTTTTATCGAGTGGAACACCAGCGACTTCTTCTCGGCTTACGTTAGTCTGATTCTCTTCGTTGTACTTTACATCGGGCACAAGCTCATCTACCGCACCAAAATTGTTCCGTTGGCTGAGGCGGATATTACAAAGGGGCGTATACATGAATGATAGAAGATGTCTAAAAGTTTTGTTATTATTTTGCGTTTATCTTAGGTTAATATTAATGATACCCTATCACATATTACTGTACAAGATTATTTGTAAATCTCAGAATCCTATTTTCATAATGCCGAATGTGTAAAAGCATATTACTGGTTAATAAGCCTTACATGACTGCCTCCGCCACGCTAAAAATGCAGTGCTGTCCCCGCACGAAGACCACAAAGGTCGCACATAAATAGAGTTGAACAATAGGTTGGTAGTGAAAATCTTATTGTCCTGGGGATGGTCTCTACAACTGATAGTCTTTTATTTATAGAAGCGAAGATCGCAGGCATGGGATTCTAGCATTTGCCTCGTTCAGCAAAAAGGAGTCGACGTGGAAATGTGAAGAAGAGATAGTACAATGACGCCATGTGGACACCAATTCAGACCACTTGGTGTTGAATAGTGATGAAACGCGCAAGGATGAGAGTTATATCATTTATGACTCGTTCAAAAATGTCCAGGCAGCCATTAAGCGTATTCACAATGTTTTAACAAACAAAAGCAATAGCTACGTTTAAGATATTTGAGTAGAATTTATGACGTACTACCGTGCAATGGATATCCCAACTCCCAGGTACCTAGCGCTATTGCGACCCTCCCAACAGAATCCCTGAACTGAGAGGATATCCTATGGAAATAAACACAGGTACTCACTAATCAAGTCAATTACGTGCACGAGATACAATCCATCTAGACTATCTTTTCCCGGGTTCTCGCTCTATCTGTACGGCTCCCCGCTGACGCCTACGTCAAGCCGCAGTTCTATCCACAATATGGTGCACGTGTTGATAGCACTTTCACGCAAACCAATCCTCGATGTCACTTGATGCCCGTGCTTCGATAACTATCCGGCTTCAACGCCCCGGATTCCAGATTTCCCCCCACGTTGCCTTCCCTGGAGGCTAACGGGATAAAACTTGGCCTACTGCATGGCGGGAGGTCGTATTTACGCAATAAACCCTGTCCGCAGCACCAACCAGGATCATCCGGCGGACAATTCACGCAAGGGAAGCTGCAAGATGATGAAAGAGGCAATGCCCTTGCGGTTCCTGGGCACGCGACATCTAGGGTACTTCGGTACGTCGGGGGTAACTGCCAACCAAGCTCGCAGAGCTGCGAATGAGAGAGCTTGAGCACAGGCTCTTCCACATGGCAGCTGCGTCGATAGCTGCCAACCAAAGCCAGTTGAGCTAGTGTTTTTGGTGTTTAAAATGGCTGTGCTAGGTACGATTAAACATTTGCGAGATCCGAAGTCAATGTATCTACGTACAGCCAAGATGCTGCGACGATCGCGCGTGGCACATTACTCCTCAATCACGCAATCGCTATCCCGCGGACCACCCACGAAAAAAGGGAACCAGTACGTGGCAGCTGATGGCTCTATCAGGATGGAAGGTTAGGCAGCGTCTCAGCGGCGTTTTCTAGGGCCAATCAGGCGATATACTTGACCACATGGAATCACGGTTGGATTCTCGACTTGACCTTTGGCCACAAGCCATGATTCATGGTGTTGCAAAAACCTGCTGCTGGAAAAATACCCTACACTCCGGAATACCTGAGCGAGCCTGCCCCGCTGCAGAGCACAGATGCTTTACCAAATCCAACACCGGATGACTCCGATCCTCAGGGGTCTAGCCGCACTAGCGATGGATACGGGCTAGCTGGTGCGCTCAGGAGCCCTGTCTTTTGCACGTGAAAGTGGCCCAGCAGTTTGGTTGGGAACGCCTCCAGGCTACAGCAGAGCAGCATCGTCGGTCAGCATCGTGTCCTTTTTTCTGGGTGCCATTAAGCCAAGGTTTACACCAGCGACGGGAAACTCGGGCTGGCGGATGAAATTGACATGCTGCGTGCCTAAATCGAAACAAAACCTGACTCTTACACACGCACTCGGCCCCGCGGGAGTGGCAGCCCATTACTCCGGAGTACCGTGTGTTGGGCCCCGGATTAAGATGACTAGACGATCCCTGTCTCGGAGCTAGAACCTAGCGGTATAGTTCAAGTGGCGGTCATCGCACAACCCAATCACTGAATGCCAATTCATGTTACGTGGGGTGCTCGTAACTCAACATTGCCCTGAGAAATGCGCGAGAGCAGGCTTGCAGCAAAATATTTCGGGTCCCTGTGACCGTGGAGAGGTGGCAACATCTGGGGGAATGCTCGCGGCATTGTCATGGCTGTTTTTCATTAAGTGCCCGCGGACCCCGTTGCAGCTCTTCTCACGTCAATTCCCCTGGGACAAAGCTCCCAGCTCTCGTAGCAGTGACCCCGCGAAACAGCTGTTCAAGGCCGTTTGAAACGATTGGACCCCGTTTCAGACGCTCCCAAGACAAGACACGGCGATCCAAGACCACGAGGGTACACAGCACGGCAATTTAAAAATGCTGTCCTTTCACTTTTCAGCCTCCAATTAACGGCTCCCCGGTGCTTGCAGCCACCCCCGAAATCCTCCGCCCACCCGCGCCTTGTTGGGGATTTTCAGGGATCCATCGTCATAATCCCTAGAGTAACGGCGTGCTCTCAGGTCGCGTGACCCACCAGCCCGTCCTATACATAACTGCTGTCCTCCCGCCCATCTGCCACCTCACCTTTGGATACCAGAGCACACCTGAAAATGACTGTCCTCGATATCAACAAGGACCTGGTGGCTCTGTTTGAGCAGCAGGCTGCTGCAACCCCCGATGCTGTCGCCCTCGAGGACGAGAGCAGAACCCTCACCTATGCTGAGCTCGACAGCGAAACATGGGCCCTGGCTGACCGCCTCCGAGACCACGGCGTAGGTCGTGATGACCTCGTAGGTGTCCTGATGGGCCGGAGCGCCGACTACGTCATTGCCTCCCTCGCTGCGCTGCGAGCTGGTGGTGCGTTCCTGGTGCTGGAGCTGGCCTACCCCCCGGGCCTGCTGCGCGATGTCATTGACGATGCCAAACCCACTGTCGTCATAACCCAGGTGGCCCACGCTGCCCAAATCAAGTCGGATGTCCCAGTAATCGTCATTGACCACCCGGACAAGGAGGCCAAGCGGGCATCCACTCCAGAGCTTGATGCCAGACGCCCAATCCCCTCCGAGGATGACATTGAGAGGCTCGCCTTTGTCTCGTACTCTTCCGGCACCACGGGCAAGCCCAAGGGCATCATGAACCCTCACAGAGCTGCTGTGCGCTCATATGATTTGAGATTTGGCGTCAGCGATCTCGGGCCCGGCGACAGGGTCGCATGCAACGTCTTTTTCGTTTGGGAAATCCTCCGGCCCCTGCTGCGTGGAGCTACCGTTGTTGCGGTCCCTGACCGGGTCAGCTACGACCCCACCGCCCTCGTGGATCTGCTCGCCGCTAAGCGCATTACCGATACCCTCATGACACCTACCCTGCTCGCGACTGTGCTTTCACGACACCCCAAGCTCGAAGACCGCCTGCCAGAGCTGCGCTCACTGTGGCTCAATGGCGAAGTCGTCACCACCGATCTCTGCCGCCGTGCGATCAGTGCACTCCCCACTACCCGCCTGCTCAACGTCTACTCCGCTAGCGAGACCCACGAGGTTGCCGCTGGAGATATCAAGACATTTATCAACCATGACGACAACGTCTGCCCCGTCGGTCCGCCTACGGACCCGGAACACACCTACATTCTGGATGAAGCTGGCAACAGGGTTGGCCCTGGCGTGAGCGGCGAGCTCTATGTCGGCGGTGACCTCCTCGCAAGAGGTTACCTGAACCTCCCAGAGACTACTGCCAAGGCGTTCCAGATGGACCCCTTTGAGAAGATGCCGGGTGCTCGCATGTACAGGACGGGCGATTTGGCTCGTCTGCTGCCCTCTGGTCTATTGGAAATCACTGGTAGAGTTGGCGGTATGATCAAGACCCGTGGGTACACTGTCCAGCCTGGAGCTGTCGAGACTGCCATTGTCAAGCACTTGGCTGTCCGCGACTGTGCGGTTATTGCGCATGGCGAAGGACTGCAGAGGCAATTGGTGGCATACTATGTGCGAGACGGTGGCGAGCATCGAGACCGCACAATCCCCATTGTCGATGAATATGGCTACAGTCCTGTGTCTCGACGTGCCCTTGCCGATCACCTCGCTCATTACATGATTCCTTCCATCTGGGTGGAGCTGGACGAGCTTCCCACTCACGGTGTATCGGGTAAGACAGATCTCAAGGCTCTACCCCCACCACCAGCTCCCAAGTCGCCCATAAGGGCCCCCAAGAAGGAGCACAACATCAAGGTCAAGATGGATACAATCGTCATGTTGTGGGCCGCTTCTCTAAACATGCCGCCCAACGCTATTACCGACAAGCACGACTTTTTCGATCTGGGTGGACACTCATTAGCCCTTGCCGACCTCGCCAGCCGAATGTCCAAAACGTTTGGCTTCCCTGTGCCTCTCGCTCCTCTTGCTGGAAACCCAACGCTTGAGGGACATATTTCAGCTGTCAAGGCTGCGCGAGATGGTCACACAGCTGCCGTTCAAGCCGATCTGCCCGCAGTCCTCCGTGCCGACTCTGTCCTCCCTGATGATATCCAGTCCAACGGTACCCCGATGTGCCAGCTCAAGGACGCAGAGACTATTCTGTTGACCGGTGCTACTGGTTATCTTGGTGCATTCCTGCTCAAGTCGTTGGTTGAAAAGACTGATGCTCACATCATCTGTCTTGTGCGATTCCCCGAGCCTGTCGAGAACTGTGCGCCTGCGGGTATGGCCCGCATCCGCAAGAATCTCATTGATCTGGGTTTGTGGGATGATTCAATCCTCGAGCGTATGGAAATCCTTCCCGGTAACCTGGCTAGGAAGCGTCTGGGCCTGTCCCCTGATGTCTTTGACGAGCTGGCAACCCGAGTTCAGGTTATTATACACGCTGCTGCTACCGTTAACTTGGTTTACCCCTATGCTGCCCTTCGAAACGCCAACGTTGGCGGCACGAGGGAAGTTTTGCGCCTGGCAGGCAAGGGAGGTGCTACTGTCCACCACATCTCGACCAATGGTGTCCTCCAGCCTTCGACTGAGGGTTGGTCTGAAGATGAGGTGACTAATGTTGACGATGTTCCAACGAAGCTTCTAGATGGATATGGCCAAACAAAATGGGTTGCTGAAAAATTGGTCGACGAGGCTGGCAAGCGTGGCATCCCAGTCCGCGTCTACCGTCCTGGTACGATTACCGGCCATAGTATTTCCGGTTCTACCAACACATACGATCTGATGAATGCTATAATTGTCGAGTCGCTGCAGCTCGGCTACGCTCCCGATGTCGAGGGGTGGTTTTTGGAGATGACGCCTGTGGACTTTGTCAGCGACGCCATTGTGGCTTTGGCTAGCCATGTGGATGAGCAGAAGCTCTACCACCTGGGCGACCCCAGCCCTGTTTCCTCCAAAGAGCTGTTTGCATCACTCGGCGAGATTGGATACCCTACCCAGCCACTTTCATGGGATGACTGGGTGACGTTGTGGAACGAGAAGCGTGGCAGTAGGAAAGCCAGCAGCGATGCCTTCACCGTAGACATCCTCCGCGGTGGTATGCCCAACGTCGAGGTTCTCCAGTCAGTTATTGTGCTCAAGGACGGCAAGACCCAGCCAACTTTGGACAAGTACAGTGTCAACCGACCCAAGGTTGATGGCGGTCTGCTCGAGATTTACACTCGCCACTTTTACGCTCGAGGTTGGCTCCCTCGACCTCCTCGACGAACCCAGGTCAATGGAGTCAAACCCGAGGCTCGAAAGGGCAGACTTGCCGGAAAGGTGGCCGTTATCACGGGTGCCTCGTCCGGCATCGGTGCCGCTGTGGCTGCTGGTTTGGCCAAAGAAGGCGCCCACATTGCCATCGGTGCTCGTCGACTCGATGCCCTTGAGGATGTGAAGAAGAAGATTTCTGTCTACGGAGGCAAGGTGTTGACGCACAAGACTGACGTAACCAAGAAGGCCGATGTTGAGTCGTTTATGAAAGCTGCCAGCGAGCAGCTTGGCCCGATTGACATCCTGGTCAGCGTTGCGGGTGTCATGTACTTTACCATGATGGCCAACAACCAGACAGACGAGTGGGAGCGCACTGTCGACGTCAACTGCAAGGGTCTCCTGCACTGCCTTTCCTCAACAGTTCCCGACATGCTGTCCCGAGGAGCTGGCCACATTGTTGCCATCTCGTCCGACGCTGGCCGAAAGGTCTTCCCTGGTCTTGGTGTCTACTCGGCCAGCAAGTTCTTTGTCGAGGCGACGCTTCAGAGTCTACGTCTTGAGACGGCCGGCACAGGCCTGCGTGTCACGTCCATCCAGCCCGGCAACGTGGCCACGGATCTGCTGGGCATGTCCACCGATGCCGAGGCCCTCAAGAAGTACGGCGAGCCTTCAGGAGCCAAGGTGCTGGACGCGGAAGATGTAGCTGGATCTATTGTGTACGCTGTTTGCCAGCCCGCCCACGTGGCTGTTAATGAGGTGCTCATCGAGCCCCGGGATGAACCCATCTAAGCGAGAGGTTATTTCGTTTGAGGGAATCGAGGTTGGATGGTAATGTCCGGAGATAATGACTGCGTGCTCGGGATAATGGGGTTCAAATGCAGGAAGCGCCTAGATTGTCTTGGCCCTTGCGGGCTGACTTGTTTTTTCTTGCCACGACCAGATGATGATATTTAGCGACTCAACAGCGTTGATTGACCGCGGGGGCCTAGATCTGCCTGTTTCAACACACTCCAGATGAAGACACACACACACACACACACACACACACACACACACGTATACCATGCCCTTCTATATAGCAAGGGCAAGCCAATTAGTTTTAATCAAAAAATTATCTGATGCATTTTTCATCACAACGTAATTGCTTAGGGTAGATCACAGGGTGCTGGTTGGATAGGTTGTAAAGCAAGCCACGCGGACTGCTGCGACGCTCGCGTTTCATGGTCGCGGAGTTTCTTGGGCCTTCTGCCAAGAATTAATTGACCAGCGGGTGCGAAAGAAGCGAGAGAGCCAAACGGCTTTATGGCCAAGATGACGAAATTTCCGTCCCGACCCTTGCCTTGCTCCACGACGAAAACTTAGGGCGGCCTGAAACAACGAGATCATCCAGGGCCGCTGTGGACGGGTTTTACTCCGACGCCAAGGGGGGGAAAATGGTCTGCTCGTCTTCCTTCTTCCTCCCCGCCAAGATCAAGAAAAATAAGCGTAGGCGCCTCGCCCTGTGCCGCCTATCCCGATTTAAACCCCTCCTAAGCTTAACAAGCGAGCCATGCTGCATCTTCGCGGGACCTACTGGCGTTTGGCGAGCGGTGAGTGAGGGTCCCGGCCGAGATTGACTGCGTCCTACTGGGTCCCCACCTCCACCGGCGCCGAGCAGGGGGGGCAAGGGAATGGCCCCGTTTGCTACAACGGTATTATATGGGGAAGAGCTGGAGGGCATCGTGAGTGCATGACGATGGTAGAAATTAGTGACACCGTAGCATTGGGTGAGGAGCTATTGCGAGGAAAACCCAGCGGCAGTTATGTCAAGTTTCGTAAACGCGGGCGCCATTGGGTCAGTTTGGCAGTTTTCTCGCTGACAGGCTTTCAAGCCATCAATCACCATTCTTCCTTGCCGTTTCCCGAGTCAAGGACCAAGGATGAAGGAAAAAGAAGAAAGAACACTAAGGCAAGGACGACGAGCAATCTCTCATGACCTCGTCTCATTGTCGCATCTTGAGGCTCAAACGTGACGGGGCGATAATCCACCAATGGCGGCTGCGCCCCTTGCGCTGGCCCAAACACGGGGGACCCAGGGTGCGGACCCACGCGGTCGCATATAGCAGGGGCGTGATATAGGCGCCAGGAACAAGAGAGAGAAAGCGCGCGCGAGAGAGAGAGGACGATGGAAGGAAAATCGCAGGAAAAGGATGTCGTGTGGACTGAGTTCCAGAATCCGGTGGGCTTCGGGCCTGGGTTGCTGCTTTGGGTCATCTCGTCTCAGGTCTTGGGGCTGTCATTGCCCATGGATGGTGGGAATCGGGGTGGGTGATTGACAGGTACCATCTTGGCGATCGAAATTGTTTGCATCTTATGCGCCCTACTGAGGTTACATTTTTGTGCTGTTGACAGGAGATGTGCCGTTGCGTTGTGGTGGGCTTGGTGGTTGGTATTGGGGTCTGGCTTGTCAAGTACACGATGGTGATGATGATACCGAGATGAGGAGTCTACACATGGCATTGCCGACCCAAGGTCTGGAGTTGATGGCTTGATTAGATGGCGCATGGAATTTCTAAATCCCTTCCGCTAGACGCAGGTGTCAATTGGCGGACTATTACCTTCAACCCAACCCTGGGATCGTGGGCCCATTCCTCGGCCGGCGCTTGTCATCCCAACACCTGTCGACCCCGGCCTGCCGCCGCCCAAGCTTCGGGTTCTAGTCTCCAGTCGGACCAATAAACGTCGCGCAAATTCACGAAGAGGGCCATGGTATGGTCCAGCTGCGAGGTACGGTCCACCGGCTCCCAACCCTTCCCCCTGCAAGCACAGCATGGCCATACGAGTATCAGAAAGTCCGGCTGGGTTGCCGTGAGATGCGAGGAGAGGGGAGGCGACGAGGGTAGGGATTGCGAGCCTCCTATACCAGATCCAGGAACCGTCTCCCGAGAGCCAAGCCTGTCAAACGAGCTCATATATCAACTCGACAGAGCCCTCACACTCTCCTTCTCTTCAGCCTCTTTTTCTCAACGGACCTCGAAGGACCAGATTTCGCCATTCTTTTCTTGTACACTTGTACTTCACTTTCCTTGCAACACCCTGCCTTTCTTTTCCAGCCTTGACGGCCCCATTCAAACAACTTTTTTTGCCCATTTTTCGTGCTCACCGAGCTTCATTCGCCCGCTCTCTTGATATCTGGTCCCAGAGACTCTCCCAACAACCAAACTTTCCTCATACAAAAAAGCTACCTAGCTCTCTTTTTTAAAAGAAACAATCTAGAAAACCGCCAAAATGCAGAAGTTCGCCGCTCTCGCTTCCCTCCTCCCCCTCGTGGCCGGCCACGGCTTCATCTCCTCGCCCACCCCCCGCAAGCCCGGTTCCGCCTTCGAGGCCGCCTGTGGCCAGCAGCCCTACTACCAGCAGAGCTCCGACATCAACGGAAACGTCCAGGGCATCCTCCAGGTCGTCGGCACCGACTTTGACGCCTCCAAGTGCAACCTGTGGCTGTGCAAGGGCTTCCAGCTCGCCGACAACACGGCCAACGTCGAGAGCTACACGGCCGGCCAGACGGTCGACTTCAAGATCAACATTGCCGCCCCCCACACGGGATACGCCAACGTGTCTGTCGTCAAGACTAGCTCCAACTCCATCATCGGATCTCCCCTGATCGAGTTCAGCAACTACGCCTCCAACTCGGGCATCCCCGCCAACAACACCGCCTTCAGCGTCACCATCCCCAGCGACCTCGGCAGCGAGTGCTCCACTGCTGGTGACTGTGTTCTCCAGTGGTACTGGGACGCTCCCGATATCGACCAGACCTACGAGTCCTGCGTTGATTTCACCGTCGGCGGCTCCGGCTCCGGCTCTGGCTCCGGCTCGGCCTCCTCTACCCCGGCTGTCACCTCCGCCGCCGCCGCTGTCTCCTCCGCTGCCCCCGTCTCCTCCGCTGCTGCTGCTACCTCCGCCGCCGCTGTTGCTACCACTCCCCTGGCCCAGGAGATCAGCAGCCAGAGCGAGGCTACCGGCGTCGCCACCACTCCTGCCGCCCCCGCCACTACCCCTTCCGGCTCTGCTGAAGATGACGGCGAGGACTGCGATGACGAGGGCGAGACCGAGTCCACTGCCGTCGCCAGCGCTGCCACTCCTTCCGCTACCGACGCCGCTGATGATGAGGACTGTGATGACGAGGGTGAGGCCGACTCTACCGCTGTTTCCAGCGCGGCCGCTCCTTCTGCTACTGACTCCGCTGACGATGAGGACTGCGACGACGAGGAGACCGTCACCACCACCGTTGCTGCTGCTTCCGAGCCCACTGTCGCTAGCGCCGGCTCTTCCAACTCTGGATCCTCTGGTTCCTCCAACTCTGGATCTTCCAACTCTGGCTCTTCCAGCTCTGGATCTTCCGGCTCCAACTCTGGCTCTTCTGGATCCTCCGGCTCTGGCAGCGCTGTCACTTCCTACATCACCGTGACACCCGATGTTCAGACTGTCACCGTTAGCGCCGCTGCCGAGACCCAGTACGTTACCGTCACTGTTTCTGGCAACGCTGCTGCTTGCACTTAAATGGACGGATAGAGGAGGATAGGCAAAAAAACGCGGGAGGGGGTATACACCGACTCCTTGAGCGGAGAGGGCCCCTGTGTTTCCCGTGTGGAAGGACTTTTGTTTGTCAATTGTAGATATTTCTTCTGGGTAGCCTCCTGTGGAGGTAGATCAATTGTGACATATTTGAGGAAATCATTTGATGTGCCATGAAACGTGAAATGGAATAAGAGCAGATGTGAGATTATGTGAATGTTGTAAAAGATGAACAGGACATAGATTTTGGCGTCTTGCTCACGTAGTCTTGTGCAAATGGTAAGTGTAGGATGCTGGGGTGGTGTGCCGGACTTTGCAATATCCCTTCCCAGCCGTTAGTTAGGCCAGAAAAAAAGAATTAATTCAGTTAGCTTCGCTGCACTAAATACCATCACACAATAGCTCATACGGATATAGGGCCCGCCTAGTGCACGTTGGCGGCTGGCATCTTGCACTTATATCCTCTTGGCACATAATAATATAAACCAACTGTTTCCGGTTCATTTATGTCATCTGCAGGCTTTCTAAATTCATTATTATTGTGCTTGTTTTATGCCAAGCCATCATGCAAGTATTACTACTTATGTTATGTATTTCCCAGGCCCAGATCATCCTCGCCCCATCCTGCCTGCTGTTACAGGCTCACGTTCAGATCGGCCTAGCTACTGAAGGTCGGCTTAGCCAGACTCGGCGCAGCGGTACCGTGACAAGTGGAGCTGCTTTTACTAACCATTGGGAGTCGGGTTGATCAGGTGAGTTGGCAGTCGTTATCCATTCAAGTGCGTCGAGGCTACTGCACCCACGGCTCGGCAGACACAAGGTGACCTCAAGTGACATCAGTGGCTTTCAGAATCAACATTGCTGTCAACAGTGATATATGGTTAGCTCTATGTAGATCTGGCAACCGTCGGAACTTGTACCATAGTCCAAATTAGGCGAAGGTTGATGTATCTTTAATTTGGGACAGCACGGTTGGCCAAACGCCCTTAGTATCCAGTCCCCCGCGCACTTTTTGTATGTGGTGCTCATAGCCATTTCAGCAACGCAAATAGGATACACGTATTGGATGAGCACGATCGAGCCGTCATCGAGCCGTCATCGTCGTGTCTCAGACTATGGCCCACCGCATACATATCAATAAATCGGACCGATGGAATTGAATCGCCATGCCTCAAGCCAAAACTCACCGCTGTCTCGGTGCATCGCCCTCGGTCAAAGAGGCAAGGCCAAACAACTGAAGCCTAGGCGTCTTATAAAACTGTGAGAATATCCTTACGTCGAGAGTCAACTTTCAATTCCAGTTCCACACCTTCAAGTCCCATACTGCTTCCAACTCAGTTCTACTCAAACTATCCTCCGCAACATTTTACCCTGTGTTTGATATTGTTACCAATAGCAATTCCCACCTTTTGTGCACATTGCATACTTGCTGAATTTCCGGTTGCTCAAAATGAAGGCTGTTTATTCCTTTTTGGTGTTTGCTCTGGCATTGGGTTCATTGGCCGACGAAGCGTGCACCTTCGTAGGAACAGCTTGTGGGAAAGATTTAAACCTCAACTGTATGTGCCTATATTCTACATATATTTTCGGTCGGTTATTAATCTTTTCAAAGTTCCAAACTTGGGCCTTGAGCCCAACACCATATATGAGTGCGAAACCAAAGAGGGGGATCTCACTGAGAAGCTCAAGTGTCAAGGGGACACTCCGCACTGTATCTTTAACGGTGCCGCTGGGGAATGTTCCGCAGATGACTTTTGATCCTCATTTCTTGCGTCTGTTGTCACATTGGCAAATGTGAGTAAACAAATGAACATTTATCAAACGAGACGATGTTGATAACGTCGTTAGATCTTCGATCGCCGTTGATGAGGCTGAATGATGTTGTTATCTACCTATTTGAAGGTGCAGATATTATTGAGTACGGCGCTAGAACAAAGGGGGCCTTGGAAGCGGCATGGCCGCATGTGGGTGCAACAGCATGATGGTATGCTTGTGTCGTGGGACAGCTGGGGGTTATTTAGACCAATGCATTCGGTTGCGTTGCACACAACCTACCCAGATTTCAAAGGCGTAATGAAGAGAGTGACACAACTGATAACCCAAATGCGCTCGTTCATGCCCCGACGGATCACTGAAATGTTGACTTGTCTGTGATTACCGTGCCAGAGCGCTTATGAGGTCTCCATACAATGCCCGTTCATTTTTATTCCGTACTTGTCAAACCCTAGCCTGGTTTATAAAACTATTTGCTCTTTCTTTGTTTCTTACCGTTTGTATGTAACCGGCATATTCAAAAAAAATTGTTTATTTATATTTACTAGCACTTCTTTTTAAAAGGGAAATCAGAGTGGAAGACTCTTGATGTTTTATCTAGCGAGTATCGGTCTGTATATCCATCTAATTCCTAACTAGTATGGCTCAGCAGTCGCTTAAATTGGTATATTTGGGTTAACTTGCATCTGTACCGTCGCATACACCCAATTCGTGTAACTGGACTGATTGACCCGATGTGCGAGATAGTTATTCTCGGTACGTTTCGGATTGGTACTCGCGACTAGATAGAACTCAGAGCGGCAGCTTTAATGCCCCTCCCAACACCTCATTCGCCCACTTGGCAACCCATTGGTTCACCTCATTAGGAGTGTGAACCAACACCCAGTGGGAGCTGTTGCTTAGCTTAGCTCTGGTTAGGTTGACAAAGTGCTTCTCTGTTCCCAGTGATATCCCTGGCGGCAAGGCTGTATTATCTGTTGCTGAGATAAAAAGTGCTGGTATTTGGAACTTGTGCTCTTTGCTGGTAAGTGGTAGTTTGTCTTGGAAGTTGGCCTGGTGCGTGCGATATTAATTTAGCGGAGCTTGGAGTTCTGGAGGCCTGTGGGCTGGTGCCTGCTTAGTGTAATAATCTAGCTCTTCTGTAGCTCGAACTGGATCAACTCTGTGAGGTTGACGTGTGAGATGGTCCAAGAAGGGTTGAACCGACGGCGGCCCAGAGGGTGTAGAAGAAGCCCAGTTCTCTCGCAAGTTAAAATCGACGTTGTTGAGACCAACAGGAGCAGGAGGCTTCCGGATCTATCAAGGGAGAGAACACATAGAGCCCGAATCCCATCATGATATGGCGCACCGTGTTTTTAGAGATGACTCGGGGTAACTAGAAGCTAAATTTGGGGCTACGTCCGAAGTTTATGGGGGTCTGTAGCAGAATTTAATGACAAGAAGATAGGAGTCCAGCAGAGTCTGAATCGCACCTGAATCGTCGGACTTTGGTGTCGACGGGGTGTCTCCCACAGGATATTGGTCCAAGGAAGCCGGCGTAACGAACAGTCAGCTCACCTCGACCTCCGTGCTTGTAGACGTCAGTCAACAAGCTGATGGTGCTCACGCACGTGTCAATCTGGTCGGCAATATACCTCGTCCTGAAGTTGCCGTTTTTTACGTTGTCAACATTGTTCCAGCTGTGGTGACAAATCTTGTTGCTCTAGATAAGCATCTTAGGGTTGGGCGTTGCAAAGGCCAGCAGAGGCAGTGACTCGGCGAGCGTCTTGACGCTAAAGTTGAAGCGGCGCTCGACAGAGTCTTGCATGTCGCGCAGGCTGTCAACCAGCTACTTGCCAGCGGTAGCCAACTCCAGCGTGCATCGCGATATGGTCAACCCGGTTGTTTCGAGATCGCCACTCGAACATGTGATAAGCTCTACCTAATCGTCGGCCGCTGACTTGGTCGAGACGCTGTGGTGCTAAGCCTGTTCGACCTAGGTCTTGATAACATGCTCCTTTTGCTGTGCGTTTCCAAACTCTTTGATGACGTTCTCAACGACTTGAAAACTTGCAACAAGGGAATCGACCCGGTTCTTGTAGAAATTGAATGACGGGAGCGGCACCTAAAACGACAACATGCAGAACATGTTCTAGCCTAGCATAATCTTGTTTGACGAAGATGTCACCTCGCCGTAAATGCGCCGGGGTTGCGTCACAGCTTCCGTAGTGAGCCCGCAATCGAACTGTAACTGCTGGAAGGCTTCATCCAGGGGCAACAGTGTGCTCCCATTGCCACAGTTTCACTTGACTGTTGCCATCACCTCAACAAACGACGCCCAGTGACCAAGGCGCTCGCAGTATAGCCTGGTCCAGGGCAGATTGTCCCGGTTGCTTGGGGAGAACAAAGGCGTTGACTCCTTCGTTGGGCTTCCGGGGTCAGCAATGCTGGTTGATGATAGATGAGGCCGTTTTCATGCTCGAGCAGTGCCAGATGCTGCTCGACAAGGCAGACCAGCCGAATGTTTACACGGTTGGTCGCCGCCTCGCTTCCCGCGGCCTCCTGGTCCGTCCTGGCCTGTGGACGGGACGCTTGGCGAGAAGTCTGGGCCAACTGACTTCGGCATGCCTTTTAAAGCGAGCCGCCTTTAAGCGGACTTGTAAAAACAAAGTGAAGAAATTACTAGTTAAGGGTCTCTGCTTTTTTGTTTGTTTGTTTCTGGGTTTTTTTTTTTTTGCCGGGGAATAAATAACGTAACAAAGTATGCCTTTTTTCCGTGAACCCGCATATAGGAGTCGGAAAATCTCCATAGTTCTCTCACAGCGAGAAGCGATCCCAGCCTTTACTACACAGCCAATATCGGGTTTTCACGAAGTGTTGAGATATTGACTCTGGCGCTAATTTTTAATCAATTATTAATGCAGGTATAGCACCAAGGCAGTGGTTGTTCAATTGGTTGTGCTGAGTTGAAATCATCATCACCTACCCTATATCCACATTCAATATCATGAGCGCGAAGGGATGATGATCCTGCCACCTCACAAATCTTGTTTTGTATCGCCTTGCTGCATCCCCACGGAAGGATGGGTAGACGATTGGCCGTTTAATTGTTTAGGGCACTTCAAAACCGTTATGCCTGCGGGTCTGTCAGCCGATCGTCGCGCCCCTCTTGGCGATATCATGATTGTCCTTGGCAAAGGACCGTGCGGTTACATGAAAGGTGAAACGAGAGGTCGATCGAAACTAAGGAACAAAGAGAGAATTCATCCGATGGCAGGAAATTTGACGGAGCACCAATTCAGAGCACCCCGACCCACCTATGTGAGAGATTGACTGGGCGCCGGACGAGTCAGTCTGCGTGAATGGCTACGGCGGCCTCGACAGTTAAGCTTAGTCGGTACACGTTTTTCGCCTCGCTCGGCCGCCCTGGCGTCGACCTAGGGTGCATGAAATCAAGATCGAATACGTGTATATATGACGAAGGTGGTGTGGTGAAAAAAAAAAAAAAAAAAGCACAATTGATGCTTGATTCCGCCGTCGTACGCGCTTTGGAGATGTTGCTTTGCGGGCAGCCCACCGAGACCCGGTAGTATGGCCAAGGTTTTTGGGCTGCCAAGACCACCGAGACCCGTCGCCGGGCCCGGGATGTCGGGAATCGCGGAGAATTTCTCCAGTCCAGGGGAAGAAGTTTGGCAGGGCGGCGGCAGTCGTAAGACTGCAAGGCGCATGTTTTGAGTTCCCCACCCGCTTTGCTTGCAGGCGCCCCCAACCCGGTCAGGGGCACCGTTTGTAGGCGCTACGACCCCTGCAGATTTGCGGGCAGCAGCTCACTCCGCTACAGTGTGGGCAGTATGGGGCTTCGGGGTGTGGTGCGTTGATCCCTGCTCGGCCCGTCGATTCGGTATCGCTGTGCCCTCTGCAACATGAATCTGAGGCTAAGCGCAGAGTCTCGCCGTCGGATGTCGGTGGGCTCGGTTACAGCACCTCCCCCCGTCTCCTGGCGCCCTGGCCGGTGATAGGTGGGACGTCATTGTTTGGACACTTCTGAAACCGGGGGAATCTTTTTCGCGACAAGACGAAAAGGCTAGAAAGAAGAAAAGAAACGAGAAGGAATAAAGGTAGAGATGGCCCAAGGGGAGGAAGGCCATGTAAAAAAAAGGGCCTTTTGGCTTGGCAGAGAGGCAAACTAATAAATTGCCATAAGGGAGACAATGGGCCTTGCTGGAATGCTATTGGGGCCCTAGCTATCCCTTTGCATAAAGGGCCGGTGGTGGACGTCGGAGCCTCGGCGCTCCAACTGGACAAGGGCGAAACATGTCCATCACATCTCGTCGCCTATCCCCCTTGGGCTGCCTCGAAAGCCGCGTAATCAAGAGAATGGGCTTTCTTGCTTATTCTTTCTTTAATTCTTCGTCCCCTGTCGCGCATCCGCACCAGTGCTCTCTTCTTGTTTCCGGTGTTCCCGCCCACGTCTCCACGTCCCGGACTGTGACTGGGGGCGTCGTGTCAGAACGCGCGTATACGGGTGGATACTCTTCTCCCTCGGTCTGGCACCCCCATGGTTGAAAGGATTGAGACAAAATCGATTGTCCTCGACTCGCTGTTTCCTGTGCCTCTCCGGACCGTCGGGGGGTCGGGGGTTGGAGAGAGACCCTTGGCCATCGGAGGAGACGGGAAGTTCATGACCCAGCGTGCTGGAGGAATGCGCTCGAGTCTAGTACGGAACTCGAAGCGACTGCGAGACTGTGAAGTCATCCGATGTGGGTTTCCCTGTTGGTCCCAATGTATGCCTTAGTGCCTTGGCGGCATATCAACACCCGTTTGGATGCAAATATGGTTGGGGCGGCGGAATAGAAGGGGTTCGTTGAGCGTCTGCAGCCTCTATCCCAGAAGCCAAGTGCAAATCCCGGGTCCTTGTTTCAACGAACAAGGGCTTCCGCCGTCTCCGCGAAGTTGGCCAAGACTATGCCCCCATGAGGTAAAAGATGAGCAAGGGATTGGAGAAATATTTTGGTGGATTACTGTAATTCCGATTAACTAGGACGAAACACATTAAGCGAGCACAGACGAAGGACCACAGGCGAAGGGGACAAGACACACATGTTTCTCGTTTATCCTTCTTCCTGCTGCGCGTATAGCAAGGTCAAGGCCAAAAGCTTGAGCCCGCGGATGCGCCCCGTTGGGTGGTTCGCCTTGGTTTACCGACCACTGTATAAACAGAAAAAAGTCTATCGTGGGATATCGTCTTTGGCGCGCTCCTCACTTCTGTTGCCAAGTTTGGCATGGAGACGTACGTACGCAAGCCCACTTAAAGACAATCCACGCGGCGGCACACACACACAAAAATCACTGGCCTGACACCCCCCTTCCCGGGGAGGGGGCCAAGGAATCAGCGCGTCTTGATCTCCCACATTGGCGGCCACTTTATTGGGAACCAACGGGCGACCGCCCGATCCGTGGGCAGGGCTTGCGTCAACCGATGGAGTCGATGGTGCAGGGGCCCGGGGCTTGTCTTTTTCTGGCTTGGCCGCCGCTTTTAGTTGGCCCCAGCCAGCACGCACCTGTGGCTGAACAGAGGCGTGGCTTTGTGGGCTGGGCAAAGGAAGAGAGCGGTTGTGCGTGTGGCTGGATTGCATTTGATTGTCTTGCGTGGCGGCGAGGCATTGATTCATGGGCCGGATATACACGCATCCGTCACTGATCTATAGATGAGATTGGAAACGTGATTGTTTGCGCAATGGCTCGGGCTGGGCCGGCGGTGGCAGACAGAGAAAGAGTGGACTGGGCCAATTAAAGAGGTTGCGAATCCTACGCACATCACCTCGGCAAGGGAAGTAATATGAGGAGAATAGGTTACGGACTATCGATTGATATTGCGGCACTAGCTCTGGGCGATAGGAGGGTCAGTCGAGATTACAATAGGACTATGGTGGTATTCCAGCGTGTGAATTCTCCGCCGTGGCTGGATGGAACATGCGCAAGTGCAGCGGCGTTTTGAGGTGAGGCTGAGCGAGCACGCAGCAGCCCGGAACGGGCAAGCACAATGCTGTTGAATGTAGACAATGAATGGCCTCTTTATTTTTTTAACCTTATACCGCATTCTTAACCTCTTGTGGCCGTTCTTGGCCAAGCTGGGCCGTTTCAAGTGTGCGCATCTATCCGCGCGAAGGCCCATCTGGCCGCTCAGCAACAGGTCAACCGGCCAGCGGTAGCAGTAGCAGCAGCAGCAGCAGCAGCAGCAGCTGCCAGGCTGTCTTACGTCACGCCAGGCGCTACAGCGTGATTCCGGCGGGTGCTTCCCAGTGGGGTCGTGCAGGGGCGAGGGGGAGCGGCAATATAGCAGCGACACCCACTAGCCCCAATTGGGGTACCCTGCCAGCGACAGACATCCAATACATTGAGTTGCAAGGGCATGGCAGTGGCAGCGGCAACGGCCACCAGAGTGCCACCGTACACGCACCACCCGGCATACGTATACGCCGCACCACGCGGTAATGCCCTGCCAGGGCCGGGTGCCAGTTAGAGACACCCTCTTTGGCGATACACCTCTGCTGTAGTGGTTATATCAGTATGCTGGGCCCTCGGTGCTAGGTCAAACGTCTCAACTGCTGCATTCCTGTTGTTGACTCTCCCTCCATTCTCCCCTTCCACTAAATCCTTCCTCTTTCTTCTCTCTCATCCGTCTTTCTTTTTTTATTTTTATTCCTCTCTCCGCAAAAGCTAAACGCGGATCGCATTTGCATTTTACTCCTCCACCTCGTTCTTACTTCTTGGGTTGGTGCTGCGCTGGTGCTTCACCTCCCAACACACACCCCCCCCCGCTGCCAACTGCTTCGACTAGCATTGCGCCTGTGAAGCGTCCAATCTTTGCCGATTTCGTCATTGTTTAACCGTTGTATACACTGGGTGTTCCTGCTTTCGATTTTGCTTTGAACGATACCAAGCTTGCGCTTCCCGAACAATCGCCTCCCGAATTGGACTCGACTACTCACCTCGAAACACTACTACTTCACACCGGACTTCGCCTAGGATTTCTACATATACCACGACCAACCTAGACTTATAGAAGCATACTCATCACATCACACAATGGCTTCTCGTTGGAGGAACACGGCCAAGGCCGCACTATCTGTGCTAGCCTACGCAGGCACATCAGTGGCTGACCTAGTCATGTACAACAACGTCAACGAGTTTACAGGTCTAGCAGACGCCCACAACGGCTTCCCCAGCCAGACCTTCAAGTCATCAGATATTGTGGCGCCTGTTTTCAACGTGGAAAATTACGACCGCAGCGCTGTCGATGAAGCCCCCTACATCTTCATCGGTTCCGTCTACGGCGAGATGCGGGCTGGTCCCATGATCATCGACGCCAGGGATATGAGCCTTGTCTACGCCGACCAGCACTACGACAACTCTTACACATCCCAGGTTCAGGAGATCAACGGCACGCGCTACCTAGTCTTCTGGGAGGGCATCCACAACCGCGGCCACGCCAACGGCTGGGGTCTCGTCTTTGACGAAAACTACGAGCTCAAGTGGAACGTCACTGCCACTGGCTTCAAGGAGGATGCCCGCGCTGACATGCACGAGATGCGCATCACCCCTGAGGGCTCCGCTCTCTTCACAGTCTACTGGAGCATCCCCTGGGACTGCACCCAGTTTGGTGGCCCCGTCGACGGTCTTCTGATGGACAGCGGTTTCCAGGAGGTCGACCTCGAGACCAACGAGGTGCTCTTCACATGGTCTGCTACTGAGCACTTCGACGTCGGCGACACAAAGGCCCGCTACGGCCAGGGCTTCGGCGTTGGCGATGACTCTGGCTTCGACTTCTTCCACATTAACTCGGTTGACAAGACCGACGACGGCAACTACCTCATCTCTGCCCGCCACATGTCTACTGTTGCTCTCATCGACGGCACTGACGGCCATGTCATCTGGGCCATCGGCGGTGCTCGCAACCAGTTCCTCGACCTCAGCAACGGCAAGGCCACCGACTTTGGCTGGCAGCACGATGCTCGCTTCTACAAGAACCAGAGCCACATCACCATGTTTGACAACCACGCAGAGTACACCGGCCCTTGTGAGGAGGGTGGCTGCAAGTCCCGCGGCCTGCACATTGAGATTGATACCACCGCCATGACGGCTCGCGTTGTCCAGGAATACTACCACCCAGGCAAGTTCGACTCGGGCGCCATGGGTGGCATGACTGCTCTGGACAACGGAAACATGCTTGTCGGCTGGGGCTACAACCCAGGCTTCGTTGAGTACAAGCCCGACGGCACACCCGTGATGGAGGTGCAGCGCGGCAAGATGGGTGCCAGCTTCCAGGCCGACATGTTCGCTTACCGCGTCGCCAAGCACGACTGGGTCGGCCGCCCGCGATGGCTCCCCAGCGCCGCCATCGACGCCCCTCACCGCACCACCGAGAATGCCACTGTCTGGGTGTCATGGAACGGCGCCACCGACATCGCGTCGTGGGTTGTGGTAGGTCTCCCCGAACCCGTCAGCCCCGTTAGCATCTTTCCCGCTAACATGATACAGCTCGCTTCCGACTTTGCCAACATGCTCAACGGCCACGAGAACATTGTCGCCGTCGCCAACCGCACCGGCTTCGAGACGGAGATCTTCCTCGGAAACGCCTCCAGCCACCGATACATGGCCGCCGCCGCCCTCACCGCCGAGGGCACCATCCTGGGCTCTACCTTTGTCATTGACATGGGCACCGGCCAGCCCTGCCTGATGCCCAGCAACGTCACCAACCTCTGGCCCGACGCCGACTCCACCATGACCAAGTTTATCATCTTCGGCATGATTCTGGGCGTTGCCGTCGCCGTCTCTACGCTGGGCCGCTGGTTCTGGCGCCGCCGCTACAACTTCCCCGGCTGGGAGAACATGAACAAGTACGAGCGACTTGACATGGAGGAGCGACGAATTGATTAAACTACTAAACTATAAAACAAACCGAAAAAGAAGGGGGGGAGAAAACAGTGGTGGAAAACAAAACAGGGAAATTCAAGGCCTCCCTCAATTGGCCTTTGTTGTCTTGATATTAGCTGCATGGACGGCGTTTATACCTCGGGAAATGATATGAAAGGCGAAACCGGCGTTGGAGTTGGGATAACCACACAGCCTACAATATGGCTCACATTGCATCTGCATCCTCTGTACTTACATCAAAATCATGAACTATTTATTATGTCTATTAAATGCGTTTCTCAACTGGTGAACAATGCTCTGTGACTTCAAATCTACCGACCAAAATACTGACAGTCAACTATCACCAGCAACCAACCCGCAACCCGCAACCCACATCCCGCAGCTAGCAACTCCTTGTTAGCAACCAGTCATCCGCACTCTGACGCAAAACTATTCGAGACCTGGTGATCGTCGCCAAGAACCAAGATACAGCGTTGGCATCCCGGCCGATGATTGCTTCTTTTCCCAACCGTCATGCATGGCACACGGATCAAAGCAACCCATGTTTCACTCCTGACAGTCGGTCCGCGACTGACACACACACGCCCCCCTTCCTCTGGCTCCCTCTCTCGCCCCCTGGTCCCAACACTGACCGACAGCCCGTGCCCCCCAACGAAGCTAAGGAAAAAAGTACAGAAAAATAAAAATAAAAAATAGCCCTTCCGCGTAATCGAGACGTGGGACCTCCAAGCCACACACTGCGGGGATGGAAACAAGATGGGAACAAAACGTTGCACACGCCCCCCCGAATGACGACGCTTCTGCGCTAGGTGGGCCGAGTAAGCTGCACATAGTATGTAGGTTTTTTTTTTTAGGCCCTGTCTTGCGCGTAGACAGCGTATGAGCGCGCGGGACGCCGGCATGCGATGGGGCTAACAGGGCCAAGCTTTTTTGTATTTCGGTAGGAGAAAGGGCGCAAAAAGTGGTATCCACTTGATTGCCCGGGCTTGGCGAGATAATGGGGGTGGTGAAGAGACGGTGATGTGGAGAGCGAAAAGTGTCACTGTGAGAGGGTTGGTTGGCTGTGGGCATTACGCACGACTGGCAAGGCCTGTCCGTTAGAAGTCGGGCTTCATGATAGTGGTGGCGGGCTAGCAAGCGTACGTACGTCTGGCTCCTTGAATCCAGGAGCGTTTGTGTGAGCATCTTGCGAGACGCTACATGAAATCGAGCACGACAATCACATTGGCCGGCGGTAGGTTTCGTTGTCGGGCCCGCGCGTGCCGAACGTCGACCAATTGCTCGGGTGACATACAGAATGGATAGATAATTGTGCAACGTGGAGCGGCATGTAGACTGCCGGGAAATAGGCTCTACATGGGTGCTCGAGATACCCTTGCCCAGGTGCTCAATGGCCTCGGCGAACGGTTTCTGCCCCTGGCCACAACCGAAGGTCTGTCCTATGTCGCAAGGAAACGGCCGACTGTGTCGCCCGAAGGGGTTGTTTTGTATCTCCTGTTCATGTTGCTGACCCCGAGACAGTCTTGCGGGAGTTCTGCCAAGGTTTCGCCCCGGGTTGATCGTCACACGAGCAAAGATGAGACTCGTCGTCTACCCGTTCAACACCAGCGTTAGAATTGCGACTCTGAATCGAAACCTGCGCAGACTAGGATGCTGATGGACAATCGTGTCTAGAGTTGCAGTTGTCCATACTGCCATCCAGAAATCACTGCTGACAACTCATAGAATCGACTTCTGCCGAAACGACCTGTGCAACCCGAAGCCACACAGGGACTCCTTTCCGGTGGAAGCTTCAGCGTTTCTCGTGCTAAAACTACAACACAAATTGTCCACAAACACGTGCCGACTTGAGATGTTTGTTTGTCATCACAAATCATTTATCGTCTATCCTCTACCTGCATTTGTACCTCCAAACCATTTCCATCCATCATAACCCGGGTATCCTCAAACATCCAATCGCTGAATAAACAGAAAATGCGAACGGTAACGGACCGTATCACCAACTTCGCAGCCGATCGCCAAACCAATACTGGTCCAGTTTGCAGACACGTTAGGAGCACATGTGCTGCACAGGGCTCTTCCAATCCCATCATAGCGAGCCAATAGCCTGCAGCAAAAAAAAAAAAAAAAAAGAGAAACTAGACATCATCAAGTGGAATGCCTTCCTCATCGTAATCCATCGTCTCTTCGATGGCTCCGATACTTTCATTATCCTCACGCCTGTTGGCGAGCATCTTGATCCGAACCGCGTCTGGCTTGAGAACGCTCCACATCCCTGAAGTAACAGCAACTGCACTCTGGCCTGTTTTGGCACGAGATGCCATGGCCTTCATCCAGCAGAGCTGTTGGCCCGCCAGTCTCCACATCATCTTGATCCGGGGGTGGTACTTGTAGAAGAAGGTCGATGCTTTGAGTAAATTCCATTTGTTCAGAGCCGGATCTCCGTTCCAGCTGTCGAGGTACATTTGAACGACTCGAGACTTCTCCACAAGCTCACCTGGTGGTTCAATCGAAACCCATGCATCAAAAAGACTCTTTAATCTCAGCTTGTAGTTGTCATCATTGTTACCCCCCATGGTTTTGCTCCAGGATTCCGCAAGATTTTCCAGCTCTGAATCGAGATGTGCCAATAGTGTGGTTATTGTCTTGGATATCTCATCATGTTGCTTGAACTCACGGTAGAGCTGTGTCAAATCGTCATCCCAGTGGGGCATCTTTTTGGGGTTCATGATGTGAAATAAGTCGCTGAGGCTGTTCTCAATGGTGTTGTTAGCCACCTCGAATTTTAAAAAATCGAGAATGTGAACGGAGTTGTCAAATCTTCTATAGCCTCTGCTTCTTTCCTTGAGATATTCCGGTTCCCTTGCTTGCATCTTCATATCTCGCCTTAACCGACTGAAATCCTCGTTGGTGAATACCAGACCTTGTTTACTTTGATCGACGAGCAGTCCAACCAAGGTACTCAGAGCGACAGCACGTTCGCTGCTCACGCTGTTCTCGTAGTAACAGAGCCGGTCTTTGTAATTAGTGCAAACACCTAAAAGTGGTGGTTGCATGCTGAAGATTATGGCTGATCGTAGGAAGGCAGCAGCAGCATCGTCCATATTGTCATGGCTGTCAATCATAGACTGGAACGTCTCCTTCTTCTTTTCCAGATATCCAAGTTTGATTAGATCTGGCTGATCAGGTACAGGTGCATTGGCAAAATTTCGCACAACTTCGGGATCCCAGCATACCCAGGCTCTGTCACCGTCGTAGTCACCTCCGGACAACAAGTCGGCTAGAGGTGTATTTCCCTTGGAGGAAAATACGATAACATCCTTTAGCTTTCGTAGTGCAGGTTTGAAAACAGCCTTGACCTTTTGAATATCGCTCACGAAGTGAGCAGGAGATCTGGCCACGAGGACATCAATCCCATCCAGAAGCGTCTCAGAATCCTCTTCGACTTGAAACTTGGAAGAAAACGCCAGCTGAACCTCTCCCTCTTCCAGCGTGCCAGTAAAGTCGATAACCATGAGTGCATATGTAGAGCGAGGAATCTTGATGTTCATCTTAGACTTGAGCAGTTCTGTATGTCTTTTACGAGACTCCCAAGCAAGGTCGGCAAGAAATTGGTTGTTGTCAACTGTAAACCCGGCATCAAGTAGATAGGCCATGACATCCTCTTCTCTATCAGGTAGACCACCCGAGAACTGGACATTCTCTTGGGGAAAGCTGTCCTTAGAAGATCCGCTATTCCGCTTTACCCACGCACGAAAATCGAGGGGGTGTTTCATGGCATCCTTCTGCTCATCAATTTCTTTGCGCAACCCATCAACCAGGTACTTCTCCATCGTTTGGCGCATCGACAAGCGGTTCAGTGATTGTTGCTCAAGGACCGGGATGAATTGTTGGTTCAAAGATGCTGATCTGAGTTCTCTCGGCCAATCTCGGACTTCAAAGGTTCTATGGTGAATGTCTTGGAAATCACACTCCCACTTTCGCTGAGACGGGTATGTTTCGATCCAGTCCGCGGTATTATCGAGGCCATCATCGTTTACATCGACAATCCACATCCCCTTGGCACTCCCAATTCGGGCTTGATAGCCACAAGGTGTATCCGAGAGTCCAAGCTGGGTTGCCACCTTTCGGGCGAGACTGCGTGACATCCTTCCAACGCCATCATTCATGACTTTTGCTTCTTCTCCTTGAACAAGGCCATTTAATTCGCCAAGCAAGTCATGCTCACGATGAAAAATCTGATCCCTTTCGAGAATGACAGTCGGGCATGTGTTGCTGACGTCTAGAGAAATGGTCAGCAACTCGCCGAACAAGAGGATTAGGTACTCACTGAGGGCGAGGCGAGAAAACAGCTTGGGTATGGGTTGCTTGGCATTTCTTGTATCGTCCAAGTTTAATGCCCAGCCAAGAAGATCTGAGCGCTTCATCTTGGTGCGGAGAGAAGCATTCAAAGCTTCCTCAAGGGGTGGGAATTTGGACTTGGGCATGCGGAAGTTGATGCCGTCAATTGCAAAGAAGTAGGCACGTTCTCTGACGATATTGATCACCTTCCCAGGGTTCATTGGATCCTTGGGATCTTTCTTCTTCACCTTAGTACCTTCGTTTGTGAAAAAGGGCACCCAAGTGCGGCCCAAAAAGTAATGCGACTTTTCGGACAGCCATTGGACAATTTGTTCGTGGTCTTGAGCCTTTTGACCCCTCCCCGACGGAAGTAAAACCTCCAAAAAGCGGTCAGCACCAAAACGACGACTTAGTCGATATCCAAGCTTGAGGTAGGGCGGCTTCAATCTGAGTTGAAACGTGGAATTCGATGACTGTTCGGATAAATCCAAGTCGGCAGACAAGGCAACAATCTTGGGGCCGACGGCAAATGAAGTCAAAGCCGCCTTCCAGATTTGAGAAACGCATGATGGGGGAAGGCCTTTTCCGAGAAAAATCGGGTGTGTTATCATCTTGAATCTGAACTTGGCTTGGTCATGCCAGCTATCGTCTGGCTGGTATTCCAAGTCCCAGCCAGCCAAGTCCACCCCACAATGCGCCGCGGCTCTCGCCAACTCCCAGACAATGATGACTGGAGCTCGGTTCAAGTATGGGGCAGGAAATTTTGCTGTTCCAGGATCAGACAGGTATCCAACGCAAGTTGAATAAAAAATATTTGCACTTACGCCAGATGTTGGCCAAGGGATCTGAGGCTGCAGCCGGTTGCAGCTCATCTCGAAAGGATGCAGGTTTGCCAATCGGTGTGGAGATTCGCGAAAAGCTAGGAAGACGCTCACACGGCGGAGCAGAGCTGCCGGGCAAAGAATTTTGCCATAATCTTTCGGCACGAGGACGATCATTTACGATGTTGGGAGTGGTCTGCGACTGAAATGGCTGTGTGCTCTGAGAAGACCCGTTGAAACTGGACTGCGCCGTGACTTGACTTGATGAGTTATCGTGCCGGGAGGTGGCAGAAAAAACTGATGACGCTACGAATGATGTCTTTGAGGATGTCACCGACCGGGTTGAAAAGGACGTTCTCGATTGGCTGAAAGAGGCCGAATAAACATTACCGTTGGTGGTACCTGCATCAGCATCAGCACTTTGGGGCTGCGCCGCAGGGGCTACACGAATCGAACTTCTAGTCCGCACTGGGATGTCGTCGATGCTGTCAGCTGTGAGAGAGGTGTTGTGTCCGGTGGCCTTAGCTCTAGGGCGCTTCGGGACAGGGCCCGGAAACTCTGGAGACATCCGCTTCGACGGGTTCGGACAGTTCGGCGTCGGACGGTGTCGACTGGGACCGTCGTTCCGGAGCAGGTCCAATAGAAGCTTTTGGAGGGCGGCCCGTTCCTCAAAGCCCGGACTAGCGCGAAGTGGGTCGAGGTATTCACTCGTCGGAGTGTCGGCATGTTTGTGCTTTTGTCTTTGCTTTTGGGTGACCCATTGCCTAAGGAACTGATCGGCCTCGGTGCGGAACCGGCCAATGCTGGTCGAGAGGCGGCCGGGGTTGTTGAGGCTCAGAAACAGGGCCCTTTTGTATATGGTACCAACGCGGACCTCTTCCTCGGTGCGGCGAAGCTGGGGGTGCTTATCCGGGGATATGTTGGCATCGGGAATGGCGAGGCCGAGCTGGAAATCAGAGTTGAGAGAGCGAATGGTGCGGTGAAGCTCCTGCTTCTCCCTCGGGAGGGGAGGCTGCGCCACCATGGCGAGCGATTGTCCAAGTAAACAGCCAGTGGCGGTAAAGTGTATGCAAAACTAGCAATAATGGTGTGTGGGATCGGATACCAATACCAAAGTGGGCAATATAGTCGGGATGGCGGGGTCAGCGAGTAGCTCCCTGAGCATCGGGCAAGCTTCCGACGAGGACGCGCCGTCCAAAAACCAAAACAGCGGGATGTAGGAGAGCGGAGGACGATTGGGGATGTAGGCTGTGGAGTAGATTGCGAGGCCGACAACAGAGTCCGCTCTGTCGAAGAGCTGCTGGGTTGTTTTTGCCTGGTTCTCTTGGGTCTCAGCAGTGAATCCCTCACATCCCACTTCAGACTGCAGAGGGAGTGGACTCGCTCACGTGAGCGGGCCGCCATTACGACGGCCTTGTTTCTTTTGATGTTGGTTCCTATAACCACCGTTGCTGTGCTCTCCCGTATCGCGCACAGCATTTGCAACCAGCCGCAGAGCACTGGTACCCAACTGGAACTATTTCTGCGGCCAGGCATGCACAGCTGGAGTCTAAACGATGCTGCAGCGGGATCCAGAATGGGTTTGCACCTGCGACCCAGTAATTTGGCACTATGCTCCAAGATCCGATCCATCTTCCCCAAGCTTGCCGTGGATGTCAAGCTAGCGGTGAGATGCGGCATCTGGGGCGGCCACTGCGGCGAACCCAAGACCTGCCCGAATCGTCGCATTTGATGCTCTCCCGTGGCGGGGGGCTGCATTAGGCAATACTCGGCACAGGGTTAGTCCGGACTCCGAGCCCGAGAGGCCCCACTATAGCTTGCGCCCTTGGCGAATCACGTCGCGGGAATTCGCCAAGGTAAATCCCATATTCACACAGTGCTCTGAAAGCCGAGCGGCCCCGCCCCAAACGGCCCTCCGCCCGATCTCTTCCCCTCGCCGCCGCATGGAGCTGCTCGGTGTTCGGCATTTGTGATCCCCTCGTCTTGCACTTGCAGCAAAAGCATCCGCTCGCATCGCCTTTGCTGTGTGGCTACTATCTGGAGCCACGCACCCGCTTGGTACCTGAATCATGGCCGAGAACCCCAGTCCAGACGACCGGGTCGCCATTGATGAGCTGACGCCCGAGGAAGCAAGTCGCATCATTCATTCTCACCGCAAGGTCCGCTATGGTAAGAACCCCGATCCTGTCGCTCCCCTCTGCGCTACGTCTGCCGCACCAGTCGCGATGCCCTCTCACCACCTCCCATACCGTCTGCTCACCCCGACACAGGAACCGCCTGCTGGCCATGCCGTCAGCGCAAGGTAAAGTGCGACAACAAGCAGCCCTGTGAGAATTGCGTCAAGAGGGAACATCCTCGGTTATGTTCCTATAAGCCAAACCGCTCCTCCACGTCCAAGAACGCGTCCACAGGCTCCGAGGCGAGCCAGCCCAACCGCAAGAGGACGCACTCATTCTCGGATGCGCGAGAGGAGGTTCGCAAAGTCGAGCGCCAGGACAGTTGGCCTCGTACCATAGGCAAGCTTCGCGTCGGCCTGCTCGGATCACACCACCGCTAACAACACCACAGCCAGCATTGAGGAGCAAGAAATTGCGGGAGATCGCTACCTCGGAAAGAACAGTATTCCTGCTCTCCTTCGAGAGCAGTCATCACCAATGAACAAGAGTGACAATGTCGACATCCGCCAGGATATGCGCTCCATCCTCGGCCTGGATACCTCAGCCCCCTTCCCGCTCATGTCGGCTCAGCATCTGCAGAAATTGACTCAGGACATTTCAACCGAGCTGCCGTCCGACAGAGAGGTTGTCAAGTAAGTTCAGCTCCGCGAAAGAGGGCGCGAAAGGCGGCTTCCTTGCTGCGCCTGCTAATCATCAAATCGTCAGACTTTTCCGCGCCTACAAGGAAATACCGCAGCCCTTCTGGGGATTTGTGATGGATGTGGATGATCTAGAGGCAAAGCTCATGATCTACCTCGAAGATCGCTCCCGCAGCGCGACCAATGGTGCGAGGTCCTCAAAACCCGTTACTGCATCGTGGTTGGCTATTCTGTTCGCAGTCTTGGCAGTGGGTTCACAATACCATGAGTCGCCGTACCACATCCGCACCAGAGACTCACAAAAATATATCCAAATTTCATTTCACTTTCTCCGGCTTGGAAATTTCCTTCTCAGGTACGATTTTAGCTTCACTTGGCCAACATGCGACCGCGGGCGACGCAGCTAACTTTGAGAAGGCCCTCATTCGACTCAATCCAGGCTCTGCTACTAACCAGTTTTGTCCTTCTCAATGACATGAAGGCTGAGGCCTCTTGGGCCTTGATGGGCCTGACATGTCGCCTTGCTCAATCGCTCGGATTACATAGACCAACCCCGAGCGAGAGCCGCGACAGCACTCCTCACAACACGCTATCCAAGGAGATGATTCGGCGACGACTGTGGTGGAGCTGCGTTTGGCACGACACCCTCACGTCGCTCTCTTTTGACAGGTAGTTCATGTTGGTCGCAAACACACTTATCCCAGTGCTCACTCCATTTTAGGTCACCCATGACCAGTTTTCCCTGCTGCCCGATCCCTGTCAGCTCGACCAGCCCCAACGGCAATTATTCCTATCTTGAGACCATGTATCACCTCATGGACATCATCTCCCGCCGATTGACCCCGGATATGGTCGCCACCGTCACATACGCTCAGATTGTCGACAACTGTGAAGCCGTCGAGTCCCTTCGCTCCCGTGCGTGCGCCCAACTGCGGTTTAAAGAAAGTTGCAAGACGGCCCTGGATAGACTTCAGCACTACGCGATTCGCCTCCATACCTCATTTGTAATATCTGTTGCTTGCCGCCCAGCCCTGCGCAGAGACTGCGAAATGGAGCCGGAACAGAAGAAAGAGCTGGCCGACAGATGCAAAACGAACCTGACCGAAACGGTCCGGATGTTCCTCGCAATGCACCAGCTGTCTGCTATCCCAACCCGAAGCTGGGCCTTTACATACCACGGCCTATCATCTGCCCTGCTGCTAGGCATCCTGTCCGAGAGCAAGGCCGACCCCGAAGTGCGACAACTCCAAGGAGACCTGATTGCTGCCCTTTCAGCGACGGCGGCCAAGGATGCTAGCTCTCCGGAACCTCACGTCATGACCACTGACAAGGATATCGAGCTGTCTGGTCCACTCTGGAGAGCTCTCACGGCCCTCAAGAACATTTATGACCACGGCTCACTTGTTGGTTCCAACCTGAAAAAGGAAGGGGAATCATCTGCCAGCGGCAGCGGGACCAGAACCCCACTGCTTCCTTTTGGGCCCGGAGGTCAGGTTATCGCCCAGCATAATGGACAGTTCCGGAGCGTGCCGCCGGGAGGCGACCCACGGGAAGACGCCGCCCTTGCCATGGCCGAGATGCAAAACGGAGGCCCTGCAATGCAGGACTTCTCCGGGTAAGCACTGCGCCATCATGTCCCGCCGCCCGATATTCGTATTTCTAACGTGATTATTTTTTTCTTGCATCAGGATGCCCTACAGCCAGCAGATGCAGCCCAATAACCTCCAGCTCGACAACATGGGCGCGATCAGCGTCGATCCCACGCAGTACATGGCGCCAATGGACCTCTACGAATCGATTTGGGGTGGTATGTGCTTCCACCCGCAACTACTCTTCATCTCAGGCCTCGCTGACTTGTCAGAATCGCCTGACCCCTGGAACTCGGGAATGGACTCGTTGAACTTTGACTTCTTGGCTCAACCGCCTCCTGGACAGCCCCAGCAGCAGTTTTATTTCTAGGTCTCTCCTTGCTACCCGTCCCCCCTTTCTTTGCATATAATACAACAACACATACGATACCGACGACACCGGGTTTTTGATCGGACCGCCGCGACCCAAAAAAAAAGAGAAATTGAGAAGAGGAAAAAAGAGCCCAGCGCTCCCAGGGGGGTGGGCAAGGAGGACTGCTATTTGATATTAGGAACATTGTGTAGATTGAACCTTTAACGGCAAGGCATGGCATGGCGTGAAGGTTGAGGTGTTTTCGAAACGACTAATGAAATGACGTTGAGTCTCTTTTAACTGCTTTTTTTCATTCTTCTGTTCATGACGTCGTGTTTCATCATGGCTGTCTCTACAAGCCTAATGCTAAGAATCTGGTGCCTCCCGATGGGAGACACGTCCCAGCCAGCATCATAAAGCATGAGTGCCTCATTGCTTGATGATTCCACAGCACAATCGTAACCACTTCCCACATTTTTGTTTTGTCCTCAATCGTCAGCGCTCTCTTTGATCGTCCACGCCCCCAGAGGATGGGGGTATTCGGATCGCACCCAGCAGTCCAGGCAGGAGGTTACACACTGTGAAGCAGCGATAAACCGTCTCTGCTCAAACGCCTCGGCGACGTATCAGGGCTCATCATCCGATTGCAAAGTTCATATGCGCTACGAGCGCGCTTTTCGACTTTGTTTTCTTTCCTTTCCCTCTTTTTCTCTTCCGTAACTTGACGTGGGCCCTTTTTAGCTTTTTTTTAAATGAGTCAGTTCACCGGGAGACGACGCGTTTCATCTACTTCTTTCGACGGGACGTGCTCGCGACAATCTTCTTCTTCATGTGCTTGGGCATCTTCTCCTTTCGCTTCTCGCGCTTAGCTTCCTTGACGGCCTGCTTGTGTTGCTGGGGTCTGTTAGCGAGATAAGATCCGGTTGGGCGGGAGAATGGATACGTACCTTCTTCTCATCCTTGTCTTCGAACTTGCGTCCACGGGGTGTTCCCTTTTCAAACCGGCTCTCATCGCCAGAGTCGTCGCTGTCATCAGACCCGCCCGAGCCATCTTCATCACCTGATCCTTCCTCGTCGTTTTCGTTTGCGTTCTCCTCTCCCTCCTTCTTGGGCATCACTACCTGGTCTGCCAGCAGATTGCTGTAGACGAGCTCGTTACCCTCGCCCTTGCCAACTCTTTGCGCATCCTTTTCGATGTCGTAGACCTGCTCAAGCGTCTGAGGAATGTACTGGTTTCGGAAGACTTCATTATCCACCTCGAGGGCAGCCTGGTCCTCATCGGCGGTGGCAGTTCGCGTCTCGTAGAGAATCTCAATGGCCTGCGCCATTCCAGGCTCCTCAACAGCACCTGCAGGAGCGGTGATGAAGTTGAAGATGGCGCGGTCAGCGAGTGTGTCAACACCCTTTCTACGGAAGAAGTCACCGACGTTCTTGATATCCATTCGAAGAAACTCGAGGGATCGGGGGTGGTCGGGCTCGACACTCTGAGAGACATCGATGATGTAGAGCTTCTCCTTGTGGTACAGGATGTTGTACTCGCTCAGATCAGCGTGGACAAGTCTGCAGATCTGGTAGATTCGTCGCATAAGACCCAGCAGCTGGACGTAGAGCCTTTGCCACTGCTGGTCGACGTCGTCGCCGGTTAGGACGGCGTCGCGCAGGCGAGGGTAGGCCCAGCCCTTGCGGTCACCGAGGAATCCCATGACCAGGACGTGCAGCTTAAGGCTGATGGGCTCTGGGCAGGGAATATCGGCATTGTAGATTCGCCTCAAGTTTCGGAACTCCTTCTCGGCCCACAGCTGGACCATCTTGCGGTTGTTTCCCTTGTCGAAGCCGCTCTTGAAGCGGTGCTCGCCGGTGATGTAGCGCTCTCGGTCCTTGAAACTGAGAATAGCCGTCTTGTAGACCTTGATGGCGCGCTGGATGGTCTCGCCCGTCTTGTCGTCGTGGAGGACGGAGCCGTAGACGTTGGCCTCCTTTCCGGTGCTGATGGCGCCGTGGACCTCGCTGACGGTGCCGCGGTTGATCATCTGCAGCAGAATCATGCGGGTGCGCTGGTCCAGGACCTGGTCGCTGGTGGCGCGGTCGGCCTTGTCCTTCTCCTTGTCCTTGTCGGCATCCTGCTTGACGGAGTCGAGGCGGATCTTGGCGGCGTGCTTGGAGAGGGCCGAAACCTGGTCGTCAATGCTCGCAAAGGTGTTGGCCGTGGGTTTTTGCTGGTTGGACCGGGGCGCGGCGCCGGGGCCGTCGCCGTGGGCTTGTCGCTGGCGGTTGTACGACTTTGTCAGATCGCCCGAGGACGGGTCCCATTCCTGCTCGTCGAGGTCGGCGTCGTCGAAAATGTCGTCCAAATCATTTTCGTCGTCCTGGCCCGGGGTGTCGGCATCGGGATGCGGGGCACCGCGAGGCATGCGCAGCTCGGCCGGGATGTCTTGCGTCTGCTCGTAGCCTTGGTTCGCCGTGTAAGTGAATGGCGGCTGGTGAGGAGCCGCGGGGTCTCCGGCGGGGGCTTCCATGATGGCTTGTGGTGTTGGAGATTTTGCTTTGTCCAAGCCCGCGGGATGGAATTTTTACTTCCCACCTTGAGAGTTATCGCGGGGTTTGCGTCGTTATCTTATCGGTGTGCGCGTGGTGGGTGGTGCAGTAATTTTTTTTAGGGTGGGGTTAAATATTTTTGCTGCTAGTGACTCATGCCAACACCTGGAAATTGTTAAACACCAGCATTCGCCAAGCGCGTGGTGCTCGGTGAGAGGGATAGTCATAGTTTAGGCTGCAATTCTTCCATGGCTACGGATTCCAGTCACACCTTGGCAGCCAAGCGCGGCCATCATAGGTCTGCGAGCCATCATCCTTGCATGGCCTGTCATTTTCATCATCGTCCATCATCGTACATCATCAGGAAATAATGCGTTGCCCATCACCACGTCATACATTCGAGTCAAGCCGAGAACCCTCACGTACATCTCCGCAATCATGTAAGCCATTATGACGATCATCTCTCAGCCGCCCATCGAAATCATGTTCCCGGCAAGGATAGATGCATCAGTGCGGCGGAGAATCCGGGGTCAAGTCTTGAGCCGCCAAGCCGCCGGAATCATCCAAACACCAGCTCGGCACCTCACGATGCCGAACCCTACACTAGGTTAACGTTGCGCCGAAGGCAATGTTTCCCTCGTGGACTTCCGAGCCCGCAACCATCCCGAACCCGGACACTGTGGCGCGCCCGTTTGCTGGAATGCCAGCACGTTAAGCATATCCATGCTGTTCCCACGCTCGACCGCACATTCCTGGCATTCCTGGCGCCTCTCTCCATTCCAGCCGTCACGTAGCTTTGAAGATCCAAGCTAGCAAACGCATGCGTAGCTATTTTCGAATTAAATCTAGAACCGTTGACAAGGGCAGAAGAGGCTTTGTCCACGACTCGCGTGAAATTGTAATATCTTTTCCGGGACTGGGAATTGACTCTCTATCCCTGCTGGTTTAAAATATGCAGCTTCACCCTTCAGCTCCCTATCAACTCTCCTTTCCAGTCTCTTCAGACACCTACAGTCCTTCCAGACATTATGAAGTTCTTTGTTATTGCCGTGGCCGCTGCTCAGTTGGGGAGTTACGTCAGAGCCTCCCCGATTCCAGAGGACGCCAACGATGTCGCCAACGATGTTACTCATATTGCCAACGTTGACGGGTGGTGGGAGAATGAGATGCCAAAACACCATGAGTCGCGCAGAGTGAAGAAGAAGGGGAAGAAGTTCAGCCTCGAACAAGTCCAAAACACCAACTACCAACCCGCCGGCGCACCCCTAGACATGCTCAAGGCATACGCCAAGTATAATGCGATACCTCCGAAAAACCTCCGAAAAGCCTTCAAAACAAATACCAAGCTCGTCGGTTAGTTAGGTCTTTGCATTATGCCACTGTCCCTTTCGGCTGACACTCGCAGCCCAACTGGGTAACCAATCCGGCACTGCGGCATCGATCCCAGCCAACTCATACGATTCCGAATATGTGATACCGGTATACATAGGGACTCCAGGCCAAGCTACGTATCTAAACCTCGACACTGGCTCAGCCGATCTGTAAGACTATCTGAATAGCCTGCCCCATGTGCCCAGCTAACAACCCTTAGCTGGACCTTTTCGACCGATACCTATCTTTCAGCACAGCCAGGCCACGTTCTCTACAGGCCAAAGAGGTCAACAACAAGTCAGTTGATGACAGGCCAAACTTGGATGATTCAATATGGAGATGGTTCAGGAGCCAATGGCATTGTGTACCAGGACAAGGTCAAGATTGGAAACACCTGGGTGGACAAACAAGCTGTAGAGTCTGCTCTCTCTGTCTCCAAGGAGATGATCGCCGACACCTTCTCCTCGGGCCTCATCGGCATGGCGTTCAGCACCATCAACAGCGTGCTTCCGAGCCCGCAGAAGACGTACTTTGAAAACGTCAAAGACAACCTGTCCATGCCCGTCTTTACCGCTGACCTGAGAAAGGGAAAGATTGGGGCCTACAACTTTGGATACATTGACAAGTCGGCATACAACGGCCAGCTCTACTACACGACAAGCATCAGCCCAAAGTTCTGGGAAGTGAAGCTCACTGGGTACCGAGTTGGCCAGCAGCCCTTTGTTGCCCTGGACTGGCCCACCATTGTCGACACGGGCACAACGCTGGCTTTGGCCCCCCAGCAGATTGTGACTGACTACTACAAGCAAGTCAAGGGCTCGGCCTATGATTCATCCTGGGGAGTCATGACGTTCCCCTGCAGCGCTGCACTGCCCAACTTTGTGTTTGGCCTGGGGCAGTACAGAGGTATTGTGCCTGGCAAATACATGAACTACGGCCCGATTGGCAACGGAAAATGCTACGGAGGCCTTCAGATCTCAACTGGGCTGCCCTTTTCTGTCATGGGCGATATATTGCTCAAGGCTCAGTTTGTCGTCTTCAACGCCAATACTAAGGCTATTGGGTTCGCGAACAAGAATTTATAGGGAAGGAAAACCGGCGGTAGCCTGCACATAGATCTCTTATGTATAGCGATGATAATTGCGATTTACTTTATTTTTCTCATAAAATCACAAGACATGTGTACTAGTCTTCCAAGGCCGACGGACTTCTGGAAGACTTTAAGCCGCGCGACAGCGGGCTCTAGTCCTATTCGACCGTAGAGATAATAGTGTGCTTTCGGTGTAAGACTTGATGGAGATGCTGACCCCGCTAAGCGTCTAAAGGCGCCGCCAAGTTTCCATTTCTGTTCGCTATAGATCTAACAAGTGGGACAGATGACAAATCCAGGCGCAGCATCGGCACAACTCCTGTACAAGATATGTAAGAATCAAGAGGCCAACTGTCCGGAGTTTGCGGAGTCGTCACGTCCAGACCGAAGTGGCCCAATAATACGGGGTAGTCGGGTTCGGTGTGCAGTTATAGTGTGGCGAAAATGCGGGCATGCGGTTGAGCGCCACCGCAGATGGCCAGTGACATCAGCGGATCCCCAACACGACGGACCAAGTCACCCCACAGAACAAATGCTTCGGATGAGGAAATGGAGGAGCAAAGGTAATGGTGTGAATTCAAGCCACCGGCGCGCGGGGGGCGAAGAAATGGCTATAAGCGAGAGGCTCACCACGCGCAACACAGGGACGACATGCCGCCGCCGGATCAGCAGCAGCCACTCGAACTCTCGGTCGAAAACCTGCAAGCCTTGGAGCGCCTCAACAACCCGTCGCTGAAAATGGCAGACAAGGTGCTGGTGCTCGGCGCGGGCGAGCTGGGCCTCAGCGTGCTCGAGGCTCTGGCGAGGAGCCCCCACCGCCGCCCGACAACTCGCATCTCGGTGCTGCTGAGACAGGCGACGCTCGACTCGGCCGCCCCGGACAAGAAGCGGCTGACGCAGCGCATCCGCGCCCTGGGCGCCGACTTTGAAGCCGCCGACGTTGTCGCCGCCGCCGTGCCTGATCTGGCTGCCGTCTTTGCCAACTACGACACGATCGTGTCTTGCAACGGCATGGGCCTGCCCGGGGGCACCCAGCTGAAGCTGCTGGACGCCGTGCTTGAAGCAAAGGTGAAGCGCTACTTTCCCTGGCAGTTCGGCATGGACTACGATGCGATTGGCGAGGGCAGCTCGCAGGACCTATTCGACGAGCAGCTCGAGGTGAGGCGGCGGCTGCGGGCGCAGACGGACCTCAACTGGATCATTGTCTCGACGGGGCTCTTCATGAGCTTCCTATTTCTGCCCGCCTTTGGCGTCGTCGACCTCGAGCAGCGCACCGTCCGAGGCCTGGGCAGCTGGGACAACCGCATCACGCTGACTACGCCGACGGACATTGGTCGGGCCACTGCGGATGTGGTCCTGGGCCCGCAGGGCATTGAGAGCCGCGTGGTTTACACGGCGGGCGACACCATCTCGTACGGCGCGCTGGCGGACCTGCTCGATCAGCACTTCCAAACCGGGTTCCGGCGCGAGCTGTGGGATCTGCAGGCGCTGCGGAAGCAGATGGACGAGAACCCAGACACCATGGTCAAGTACCGCGATACATTTGCGCAGGGCCGCGGGGTGGCGTGGGACAAGGAGAGCACCGTGAACGCGCAGAGGGGCATCGAAACAACCGACGTAAAAAGTTACCTGGAACAGTTGGTTCCGAAGCAGTGAAGGATGCCTTGGCCAACCCCCCAACCTCCAACCCCCTTCTTGCCTTCGGAAGGAAGGAGGAACATGCCGTGGTGATGTGATGTGATTATACGGGGGGACCGCCCGCGCCGCGCCAGACGAGGCAGAAGCGTGGGGTGAGATGGAGCCAACGACTGGATGATGCCTGGAGGGAGCTTTGCAGGATTGAAACGTAAAAAAGCGACGGTAGCATAGCGAAATTCACTGATCGCGATCGATGATTTGGTGCCCGAGCACGGCGCAGGGCGTAGGCATGATTGACGAGCATGTTGGTTGGTGCGATGCGTCTACGCGGGCGTGCAATCCCTGGCTCTTTCGTTTGCCATGTGCAGCGAGAGCGTGCAATGGGACACCAAGGTGCTATTCACATGTGTGGACAAAAGGAGACTATTGTTGCGTAGCAGTTGGCGGCCTGTCTCGGCCTGGGCATAGGCACGTTGGATGTCATGTAGACGTCGATAGCCTTGGTGTTATTGGGGGCCGGGACCCGGGACCCATCTTGAGGCCTTCCCCAAAGTGTATACGCCGGGTCCCCGATAGAGGCCGAGGCTTATAGCTCGGGGCTTATCGGATTCCCATCTATCCTCCTTTTGGCGTCTTGTATCGCGTATCGCTGCCTATCAGTCACCACGGGGCTATCAGTGGGTTCTGGTTGGGAGGGATGGATGGATGGGATGGGGTACGTGTGCGCATATGTGAAGCGACTTGAGAGTTTAGAGAACGGGGTGTAACATGGGGAAAGTCACCGGCTCGGGTCACAGGCTGGGCAGGCAATTCTCGTCCCGGGGGGGATTGATAAGGTGATTGCCGATGATTTTTGTCAAACGTGAACCCTGTCTCTCTATGCGTCCCCATGATCACGATCCATGTGGCTGGTAGAGGCTTTTCAACCCCCCCTTCAATCACATCCCAAGGTGCAGTCAGGTGTCTGAGACAGATTGATGCCTCAGGTAGCGTTGGTTGAGGTGGAAACGCGGCATAATTGGAAACAAAGCACTTGATGCAAAGCAAAAAAAAGGTTTAAAAAAATAACAATTAATGATAACAACAAAGGTTGTTTGAGGTTGGGCCTTTGGGTTCTGCGGTACCGGGGCTCCGTTTCTTTGTTAGTGAGAAAGAGATGAGTGTGACTCCCGCACAGCCCGGACAGTGACTCTTTTCGGCCGGGGCGCGAACCGAGCTGACAGGTCTACCGACTAACAGGAACAGAGGTAGCTTCCAAAGCAGGAGGGCCCTGTCCCTAAAAAGGGAAATATTTGGTAATAGCCTAGGCAGATGCAGCGCCTCTCTTCGCTCCCGTCTCCTTTTTTTTCTTGGTGTTGGCCTTGGCCTTGGCTGCTCGCGCAAACGAGGTCATAGTAGCAGGCGATAGCACATAAGCCTGGCCAACAAACCACCAATGACGACACCCTCTTTTGTATTGCGCGCTGGCGCGTGGACAACAATCTCGATGCGACACCCGGCCTGAGTAGCCAATCGCAGCGGGACAAACCCCGGAACCGTCACATGGGCCAGAGAAAGATGCCCTGCAGGCTTTCCCGCGGGACGGTGGGGTACAGCGCAGGTTTCGGTGCGTCGCAGGGCGTCTTCCAGGGCATCTTACAGGGCACGAAGCAGCTGCAGAAGCACACAGGGTGCAGTGGAGGCAGCGGCAAGGCGTAGGACTGCCCACTCACCCACCCCTGCTCGCCCCAAATGTCATCATGGATCGTCACCAGGAGAAGCAGGGAAGACAAGCGGAAGGCCAGAGAGCCAGCGAGTGGGCTCTCTTCCCCCGGAATTCCTCACCCATCGCCCATCATGCGGTTGCTTATCGCCGCCGTATCAGGGCCTCTCCAGTTCCCGCGTGGTCATGCATGTCTCAAGCGTGCTGCGCTCCACGGGCGAAACCGACTAGAGCCGGAAGCCGGGATCATGGCCGCTGCGCCACCAGCAGCAGCCTGGATGGAGGCCTTTCTTTATTCACGTTGTGCCACAGCTTGCCGCGCGCTGGTTGCTATTCCCGTCCTCCCCGGATGTTAATTAGTGAGTGAGCCAGAACGAGAGCGAAAGCCTGGGAGGGCGCCAGGGTCCCCCAATATCTCCGTGACTCACGGCGCCGAAGTGGCAGAGCAACCGGCGGCTCCAGCCAATGGCGTGGCGAACCAACGCAGTCATTCAGCCACAGAGATAGACACACCCACACCCCGGGAGGCCGATGGTGGCCTAGCTTTAGCTTGTATGACGCCTTGCAATCTTGTATCAGTGCGCTACCTCAGCTTAGCCCAGCTCTCCCCCAGGTACCGAAGAGACCCTGTGTGTGCCCCGTTGACACCATCCTGGTTCAGATGACTCCTTCGGCCGCTCGCCCAATCACCCACATGCCCCGTAGCCATGATATAATGCCGTGCCCTCTCTTCGTGATTCCAGACGCCTCCCCAAGCTTCCTTCCAGCCCTCCGGACTCTTGTCCTGCGCCCTTTAGTGCCGAGCACGCAACATAGTGTCATTGTCCTGACGAGCCTTGCGCCATAGCTGACGCCTTTTCGACAACAAGGACATACCAGCCTAGCCCTTCCCTTCTTTCCTTTACCATCTGCCCTTCTATTAAAGAATCCAACCGGCCACCCCCAATCATGGATGTCGATACCCTTCCAGCCAGCACTGGGGATCTCCCATCGTCTCTCAGTCAACACCGTCACATTCCTCCCGGCCGTAGCCTGAACCGCCCTCATGCCCATCGCTCCCGCAACTACATAGTCCGCGCCGCAGCCAAACGCTACGCCAACACTCCAGGCACTTACTTGTGCCAGGAACTAGGGCTTCCTTGCTCGCCCAGCTGCTCGCGGTGCAGCGACTCAAACCCGGTGACCCGAAGAGCCCGCATCGAGCGGGACCTCCGCGCGGAGGCACTGCTTGCCATCCGCTACCGCAGTCCCCGAACCCGCACCAGATGGAGCGGCGATGAGTCTGAGGGATGCGATCTGGCCCGAAGCGCCGTTCCGCTCCCCAGCGACCGCTTTCGCCTCACAAGGACCCCTTCTCTCGAGAGGGAAGATGCCTTCCGTGACGCCGCCACTGCCAAGGGCAATGTGCGTGTCCAACGCAACCAGTCTGTGAATGACGAGGCCGAGGTTGCTGAGCTCTACCGCATGGGACTGCTCTACGACGACGAGCAGGACCGCAGCGAGAGCTTCAACCTCAACTGCATCGAGCACCAAGAGCCCACCTTTACAATTCGTCCCGCTAAGCGGTCACGAAAGAACAAGGCCCGCCGCTACTCTGATCTAGACCAGCCTCCTCTTCACCTCAACCTGTCCTTCACCGACCTCGGTGGGGACGAGACCATTGCCCAGTACCTCTCCAGCCACAATAACGGTACCGACTCGGAGCCATCAGACGATGGCTCCCTTGATCAATCGCCGGGGCGCTCGTTTGCGCCCCTGAGGGTTATCTACGAGCTCGACGGCTCACAGCCAGACTTTGACGTCGACACCTCGCAGCCGCCCGACTTGGTTTCCGATCTGCTTTCCGACTACGACTGCTTCTCTGACAGCGACCTCGACGACCTCCCCTCGCAGCGGGAGGTCCAAGACAGTGCAGCTGCCCCGGCCTCGGAGGCCTGGGTCGTGCTAGGTGACGACTCGTAGCAGGTCCGCCTCAGAAACCCCCCGTGTTCCGCCGGGATTCTGAGCAACACGACGACCGGTGGGAGAGCCCCACCGCGGACTGGTCCTCACAAAACCTAGCCTTCCCGGGCCTCGCGAATAAGCTGAGGGTGTAACAAAAGGTTATCTAATTTTTAGTGCATGTGGAAATGAAATGGGATGAGGGATTGGTCTGGCTTCGTGCTGCTTTGGGTGCCTGGTGCTCGCGACGAGATTCGCTTGAGCATCGCTCCGAAGCGAGCCGAGCTGATTTGTTCTTTGCTGTACTACCCTGTACACCATTGTGTCCATAGACAGACCTGCTAGCATAGTCTTGTTGGAGAGCGTTGTCATTGACTGTCTTATTTTATGATGATTATTATTAGCTGGCCAGCTACATGGTTTTGAACAGACATGTTTATATATTTATGACGAAAAAAATTACTTTGGGCTTCATCCTTCTTCTCCGTTCCCGTGAACATGCTCAAACTTGTTTTCCTCTCCCTTGAATCATGCTGTGCCTGTGCCTGGAATGCGTGCCTTGGAAGTGTTGCGTGGCCTGTAAGCTAACATGCAACACTCTACCGTCAAAAGTGGGCTAGCTCCGGACGACAATGTCTCCGAGGACCCACCCCGGACCCGAGCTAGTGGGTCAAAGTCTCCGGGCGGACAGTTTTCGGACACGAGAAGGAAGTTGAGACGGAGTATAAAGCCGGCTGCTGGACGCAGAGCCTCATCTTAAACAGACAACAACAACAGCTTTACAAGATTTAATACATACGACATCACAATAACAATCATGGCTGCAAAGATTTACGACGTTCTCATCATCGGCGGCGGGCCCGCGGGCCTGGCCATGGCTTCTGCTCTGGCTCGCCAGCTGTATACTGCCGTGGTGCTGGATTCGGGATCGTACCGCAACGAGCGCGCAAAGCACATGCACAACGTTCTCGGGTTCGACCACGTCGACCCAGCCGAGTTCCGGGCCAAGGCCAAGGCCGATGTGCTGAAGCGCTACGACACCATCGAGTTCAAGTCTGCCACCGTCGAGACGGTGCGGAAGCTCGACAATGGCATCTTCGAAGCCGTAGACACCACAGGCGCAGTCTACAAGGGGAAGAAGCTGGGCCTCGGAACAGGAATAAGGGACATTTCAGACGATCAGCCCCAGGGCTACGAAGAATGCTGGGGGCGTGGCATGTGAGTAACTTTATTCTTACTTTTCTTCTTTCACGGCTTGAAGCTAACAAGCGTCACAGTTTTCACTGCTTGTTCTGCCACGGATACGAAGAGCGCGGTGCTGAATCAGCAGGGGTGCTGGCCGGCGGCTTCATGACCTCTTCCGACATGATCGCGCACGTCACGCCCATGGCCAAGCGCCTGAGCGACAGCGTGACCGTCTACAGCAACGGCAACGACCAGATCCACGCCGAGGTGCAGGCCAAGCTCAAGAGCAGCAAGATCAAGTACGACAACCGCAAGATTGTGCGCTTCCAGCTCGAGGGCGAGGGCCCGCGGGTGACGATTCACTTTGAGGACGGCACGTCCAAGACGGAGGGGTTCGTGGCCAACCACCCCTCGGTGAGGCAGAAGGCTACCTTCCTCGACCAGCTCGGGCTCGAGATGACGCCCACAGGCGAGATCAAGGCCGAGGCGCCCTTTGGGGAAACGAGCGTCAAGGGGTGCTTCGCCGCGGGCGACGCGGCAACCCTGTTCAGGAGCGTTCCGCAGGCTGCAAACACGGGGACTTTTTCTGTGGTGGGTATGGCTGGCCAGCTGCAGGTAGAGTTGGATGCTAGCGACGAGCTGTGATTGGGAGGGTGCAGAGTAATTTGGTGTTGCATAATTTAGAGCAAGCCTTTGGTTGCTAAAACCAACAGGCCAGCAAGTGTCTTTCATCCATAGAGTGGGGGCCTGAGTTGGGCCCCTTGAAAAGGTGTACAGTTACCCTATTGTCAACGAATTTTTGCCTAATTGCGAGCCAACATAATCATAGTCCTTTGGTATCATGACTCGTTCTAAATTCATGTCTTTCTGTGTAGACTTTTCTCCTTGGTGTTTTGATTTTGTTTGTTTTTAGTTGCGCATGCTTAGAATGATAGTTTGCTGAATAATAAAATATTGGCCAGGTCAATGTGGAACGAACCAAACTCAACGCGAATACAACCCACCAAATTCTCTATTTCCAGCGGTTCTTGTAGCTTGAGTCCGAAACGGCCGATAGTTCCGGCGATCCATACTAGTGTACTATATTATCGTGCAGCTTTAGAATAGTGCTAGCTCAGTCTCGGCCCCTTAGCTCTGAATGCCTTGATTCCTCACTTGTGGGGAGTGACGACAGCCTCGGCTTCCATACCCTGCAACTCCTTTCAAGATCGAGGCCAACGGCGATGAGAATCACCAGGATCGCAGACCAAGGCACCGTCCATAGTCGTCACGCGCTAACTGCCAAGCCACCTGAGCAAGGTCCCGATGCCGATTACATCCGCTGCTCTTTCTCATTCGGGAAGTGTACGGTAGTGGAGTGACGAATATTTTGTGATGCGATGCTAGTGCGGATGAGATCGGCAGTCAGTTGGAGCGCGCATAGACTGGCGTCTCCTGAGAAAACTGCTAGGAGCCGCATTAGTCTACGAACCCGTGCTCAATAACTACAGATTTAAAGTGGCCTGCCAATTTCGCAACCTGCATTGCCATGCAGTTCAACTCCTATAGCATGAGAATTTTCTACGCCCATGTTGTTGGTGCCCAATCCTGAGGCAATGTCATCCTGAGAACTTTAGCCTAGTAAGCGAGGTTTGAAGGAATTCGGCCCGTGAGGTGCGTTAGCGTCCTCGGGTATCGTAGTTGGTCAAGCCTTCAGGAGACGACAGAGGGCCGGTGGAAGGAGCGGACGAACCGGCTCCCTGTCATCCGCTCGCCTGTCGGTAATGCATATAGACGACAGGCCATTCAGCATCTCTGGGCTAGATCAATTCGATTCTGCGCGAACTGAGACACAGCTGGGAGGCACGAAGCGTGAGACCTCTGGGCGACGCTATTAACGCGTTGGTGCGCGGTGGCATGCCCATCTCAATGACACCATCGATGCTACGCTGCCGTTGGCCGATGGCATGGACCTGGTAACGTCGCACGCGAAAGGGAAGAATGCATTCTTTTAGGGTTCCGAAAGGTTGCAGAGAGGACACTCAAATATTTTGAATCAAATGCTTGCTGAGAAACCTATTGGCTCCTAGAAATGTTCTAGGTTCTGGGCCTATAGTATTTGTCGCACCGTGAAACCCATTGGAAAATGCTGCCCTTCTGGCCTCTCCCAGGTATTTGGGAAATCAGTATCCTAAAATATCGTTTTTTTTTCTGTGACAAAGAAACATTGCGTTACACAATTCACCACCGTCGACCCCTTGCAGTGATCGGCGGACCAACACAAGGGAGCCGCAACAATATGGTCCAAATGTCTATGCGCGGTCGGCGGGCCCTTTTCGCTCTCTCTCTCTCTCTCTCTTTCCGCACCCAAGGCTATGGGTGGGCTCCATCCTCTGACTGAGCCCGGTTTCACTCAATTTTCTCCGGGAGAGAAGTCTCAAGTTGTCTCTTTCTGCCGGGCGGGAATGATGGGAGAGAGAATGCCATTTCTGCACCGTCAAGGGATAGCTCAACCCCGGCAATCTGGGGTGGGCCGCCCAACCCACAGGGCTGGAGCCTCTTTCCCCCAAGAGGCTACCAACTCGGCTCTGCAGGATATGGGGAAAAGCACAATGAACCTTTGTCAGCCAGGGGAGGGAACTTTTGGAGTCTGAATACCCTCTTGCAGCTTAGCCGCGCGATGCTCGACGCCAGAAAAAGTGTGGCTCTGTTTTGGCCAAGGGCAGATCTCAATTAGTAGAGCGGGCGCTAGAGTCATGTCTCACACTGCCCGTTGGTTCCTGTCAATCAGATCCTCTTTGGCTCGAATACAAAGCATCTTCTTGTCTCACTATCGACGCATCCGTCCTCTGCCCGGCAGGGGTCCTCGGCAGCATTGCTCGAGCCGCTGCCCCCAGTGCCCATCGTGACCCGCTACTCCTCCTCATCCTGGGGCGTGTCCCAGCAAGGCGGGGAGATGCAGATGCGGGCCGGCCTATTGCATATTCTCCTCTGCCCTGGCCGTGACGGGCGGCGTCATTGTTCGCTGCGAGGCTTCGCTCGGAGGGTTCCACCTGCTCCGGAGCCCTGGACCAGCCACCCCTAGGATCGAGTGGGGGGTGCGATCCCATGTCCGGTTCTCGTCCGCGGGTGTCAGTAGCCTCCCATCTAGAAGACGAGTGCAGTGTAGACAGGGCTGAGACGCAAATTTGATGTGGAAGGTCGCACGAGGGGCACTGTTATAAGTATCAAGCCATCTGCTGTTGGTGTTGTGGCTGAGAGTTGAATCACCCTCGTCGCACTCGTTTCTTTCCTTGCATCCTTCTATTCTACACCTTCGTTCACCTCTGTGCTCCCTCAGAAACCATGTTAAGGATAACGGCCTTCCTTGGCCTCCTCGCTGTTGCTTCGGCGAGGAAGTGCACAGAGCTTGTTGTTCCCGTCTCGTTGAAAGCCGAAAATGCCGTCTTCGATATCAAGCCGCCCACCACCAAGATGGAAGTGACGAACCTCTTCTTGAATATGGCCCAGCAAGGCCGAAATTATCCTAACCTTATGCAAAACGGTGTTAGTGGTTGTCCTTGAGCTGGCTTTCACCTTTGAGCACGCTGACAGAGTCTGCAGACCAAGCATATTTCTGGCGACTATAAGCTCGCGGCAACATATTGCGAACCCGACAACGGACCCGGCCGCGAACTACAGATCATGACGCACGGCGTTGGCTTTGACCGCAGATACTGGGACCACCCGTACAACGACTTCAACTACAGCTACGTTGCCGAGGCGGTTGACCAGCACGGCTACTCGACTCTTACATGGGACCGACTTGGCATTGGCGCTTCCACCAAGGGCCACCCAATCAACGAGATCCAGGTCTTTTTAGAAATTGCCGCGCTTCGTGAGCTCACACACCTGGCGACGAGCAGCAAGATCCCCGGAGTGCACGGCAAATACGAGCGAGTCATCCACGTTGGGCACTCGTTCGGGTCCGTCATGACGTACGCGCTTTCCAACATGCACCCGAGCTTGACCGACACCATCATCCTCACCGGCTTTTCGCACGTCTTCTCCTTCATCCCCATGTTTCTCCTCGGAAACAACTTTGCGCCAGTCATGGAGTCGCCCATCCTGGCCGGCCAATACCCGGAGGGCTATGTCGCATCGGCATCGACCAGCAGCATGCAAATTAACTTCTTTGGTGAGGGCGACTTTGACCCAGCCATGCTGGAACTGTCGTACAAACTCGGCCAGCCCGCAGCCCCAGCTGAGCTTCTCACCGTGGGAGCACCGGTCAGCAAGAAGAGCACATTCAAAGGACCTGTCTTGGTCATAACTGGCGGTGAGTCTGCATGTGTCTGTTGTGCATTGCATAAAGCTGACGATCGACAGAGCGTGATCTGCCCTTCTGCGGCAGCGACTGCAAGGCGACCAAGGGCGTCGCTGACGGCCTTGACTCAATACTCGACGTGTCACGAGCCTACTTTCCTCATGCCTCGCAGTTCAACACGACGGTCGTGCCCGGCGCGGGACATGGCTTGAACTATGGCTACTCGCACACCTACACTTACAACAGCATGTTCCAGTTTCTCTATGAGACACAAAAGCCACTCTACCCAGTTCAGAATTAGACGCGCAGACAATGCGCGCACGTACACGAGAAATGAGACTGTTTTTAGAGGCATATCATTATCGGGGAGCGGAAGAAGAAGTAGAAGTAAGAGAGCTCATTAGCTCACACTAACACATTGCGCAGAGCAAGCATCTCGCGCCATCACTCGTTGGATATGATTTAGCTTTGTTTTTATTCTTTATTCTTTTGAGCAGGATTGCGTTGTGGACTCGGATGAAACTTGCTACCTCTGCGAAGTAGCAAATTGTCTTAATCGTATTTAATTAATACCCTCCTTATAGAGCTGGCAATTTCAGTAATTAGTCCTAAGCCTGGTTTATTTTCTTCTTCAGTGAAGCATGTCTTGCATAAAGTTTACGGTTTCCGCGTCTATCTGGATGCACCACTTGTACAAAATTTTTGAGTCACGCGCAATTTTCTCTTTTTCCTATCCATTGCGACATCGAACATCTCAGAAATTAAAGCAGCTGAAGAAGAAAAAAATGAAACGGCATTCCTTGAGAGGCATCCTAATCATTTGCCTCGCTTGCTTTGTGCACTTGGTCTCGGCGAAACTTGGACTGATTCAAGAATACAATTTAACAACTGGAGAACAGGGAAAACCCTTGAGGGAGAGGTTGAAATACACCGACTCGAAGCCAATGCCAAATGACTACAACTACGACAATCAAAAGAAAGAGGGGGTTAAAATTCCACTACGGGTCGACGCGCGATGCCGATTCCAGAAAATTACTTGGCGCCAGGAACCAGATCACTACTTTTACAAAATATTTATGGCGCCAAACGGCCAGCATATTGATCAATGGTGCGAAAGACTGGAGGACATCGTCAAGATGACATGTCGAGACGAACAAGGGGATCTGCTGAGGGCGAAGGATATCATTTTCAGACGGTGCGACTTGGACTCGTACGATGAGCTCTCCGGGCAATGGGGCTATACAGTTGGAATTGAGCTAGCCAAGTGGAACGGAATTGAGCTGACTAGGTGGAGCAATGGTAAGGACAATGGGAAAAGTGACTTTGCCAACAGGAGATGCATCGAGAACTCGATCCATCGCAGCGTGAAGGAGTCGTTTGTCGATTGGGCAGTCTATGGAGAAAAGTGCCAGGAGATTAAAGGGAGAAGGTATCGATTGACATATAGGTAGCTCAGCGGCTCCGGAAATACGAGGAACTTTTGGTGTTTTTTTTGTATGGACCTGGGAACTTTTGAAGCGGCCCAGCCAATGCTTGACGAGGGACAGCGCCAATGACGATACCCGCGTAGTAACATGGCCACACTTTGTCCCCCGGCAGCCCATCAGAAGCCGTCGACAGCCGCGGTGGGGGGTTCTTCAGAAGGTCCCAGCAAGCAGAGGTCCCCACCAGAGCACGCGCCCCCCCTGTGGGCCCCACCGGCCAGCGAGCTCTTCCAGTGAGCTTCCTCTTCGGTCGGGCCTGTGCTGCCCCGCAGCGTCTTCCGTCATCCTCATGGCTTCTGGTCCCGTTATCAAGCTGGCGGCGGCGGGCGCGGCCGCTCCCACCATGGCGGGGTCACGTCTCACAGTCTCCCGGGCTCTCTCCTCCCATTTAACATCGTCAACCTCGATCTCGGCACCGAATTCGCTCTCGCGGTTCCCCTTCTCTGCCACTCAATCTCGATCCTTCCTATCGCTTCCAGCTTCTTCCCCTCGTCGCTGGATTCCTTATCGACCTGCTCCTCGCGTGCAGCTATCGCTACCCCGACGTCACATCACCACCGCTACGAACGCCTCCAACATGGTTGCCGAAGACTACGAGACAGTCCTCAAGGGCAAATACCCCGGCAAGGCGCACGCCAAGCGCGTCGTCGAGCTCATCGGCGAGAAGAACCCCGCCACAAACGGAGTTCTCTACCTCGAGGGTCGCATGACCAAGCTCATCGAGGACAACGACGAGCCCGAGCACTTTCGGTATGTCTCAGTTCCCCTCAACACGCCGCGCTGTTAGCTGACAAGAGGGCACCGTAGCCAGCGCCGATACTTTTACTACCTCACCGGTTGCAACCTAGCCGACTGCCACTTTATCTACGACATCCAAGCCCAGAAGTCGACTCTCTTTATCCCCCCCATCGATCCCGATAGCGTCATTTGGTCTGGTCTCCCGGTTAGCATCGAGGAGGCTCTTAAGACATACGATGTAGACGAGGTCAAGTACACCACTGATGTCAATGCTACCCTCGCCAACCTGGGCGCTCGCGACTCAGGCTCGACTGTCTTTGCAATTGCGAACCAGGTCTCGGACCACGTCACATTCCTAGAGTTCGGGTCCAAGGACTTCGCCCTTCTCAAGCCGGCAATTGAGGTGGCCCGAGTGGTAAAGGACGAGTTCGAGGTTGCCTTGATCCGCAAGGCGAACTACGTCTCTGACCTTGCCCACCAGGCTGCTGTCAAGGGCACGCGAACCGCCAAGAGCGAGCAGGAGCTTGAGGCCATCTTCATTGAGCGATGCGTTGCCCACGGTGCCAAGGAGATGGCTTACAGCCCCATCTTTGCCAGTGGACGTGCTGCAGCTACCCTTCACTACGTAAAGAATGATCAGCCCCTCGAGGGCAAGCAGAACCTCTTGCTGGACGGAGGTGCTGAGTGGAACAACTACGCGGCCGACATTGTAAGCAGAACCACACGCCTGTCTTTGCCCACGCGACTGACACATATGCTAGACTAGGACCTTTCCCCTCTCGGGCAAGTTTACTAAGGAGTCTCGAGACATTTATGACATTGTCCTGAGGATGCAAAAGGAATGCACCGAGGTGTTGAAGGAGGGCGTGCTCTGGGACGACGTTCATCTGCTTGCCCACAAGATTGCCATTGAGGGTCTTATATCCGTTGGCATCCTCAAGGGCGACAAGGATGAGATTCTCGAGGCCCGCACCAGCGTTGCCTTCTTCCCCCACGGCCTGGGTCACTACCTTGGCATGGACACCCACGATACCGGTGGTAACCCCAACTACAGTGATTCGGATAAGCTGTTTCGCTACCTCCGAGTCCGTGGCAAGCTGCCCAGCGGAAGCGTGGTGACTGTCGAACCTGGCGTAAGTAGATTGCGATTGCCGACAAGATGGGGAGCGCTAGTATGCTAATGGTTTGCAGATTTACTTTTGCGATTTTATTATCGACCCTTACCTCAAGGACCCCGCTCACAGCAAGTATATCGATGCCGCTGTCCTAGAAAAGTACAAGGATGTTGGTGGAGTCCGGTGAGTATTCTGATGCAACAAGGCTCGCTGCGAAGACTGTCTGACAATTGAGTTTACAGAATCGAGGACAACATCCTCATCACCAAGACTGGCTATGAGAACCTGACAACAGCACCCAAGGAGGCTGCCGAGATGGAGGCCTTGGTGTTGGGAAATTAAAAAAAAGTAATTAGGAAAAAAAGAAAGTAGCAGGGATGGATTCTGATCAACATGGCGTCGCAACAGAAGAAGCAATCTAGATCAGAACACCATAGAAACGGATAATAAAGACAGAGAATGCGGCAACTGCGTGCCGCCACGAGACTTTGGTTCATGACATAGTCGTTCAATGTCTGATAAACGGGCCGCGTGTGGTGTGATATCTTTGTACCGTGCGATCGGAGCAGCAACCCCTGAAGGCACACGGTGCCCTTTTGCTTGGCCATTCTTGGCCATTCTTGGCTCTGGGATGCATGGGTCGTGTCTCATTTTAGCAGTCGCAGGCGGCCTCTATCAACACGACAGAAAGGGAGATGAAAAAAATGAACTCGTAACTCGCTGACCTTGCATCGCGCTTTTTGACTTTCTGCACGACTCACGCAAAACATGGGCACCCGTGCAGATTGGGCGGCCAGATACCAGGAGGCTCTCCCGTCGCCTCCGCTGCCGCCTCCACCTCCAGCAGCACCAGCAGCACCAGCAGCGTATGCACCACCACTGGCTGCGCCCATTTCTCCTCCGCCAGCGTACTCCCCCTACGGAGCTTCCTACGGAGCTCCCAGCGCATCCCTGGCTCCGCCTGAGCCGGTGCGTCCGCTCCGGCCCGTGAGATCTGCTACAAATCTTAGCGGAGCGCATCCCCGGCAGGAGTCGGGCTTCGCGGATGGCCACGGCAGCCTGCAGGTCGACTTCGTCGTCGATGCGCTGCCCCGCCAGTCGTCGCTGAGCCCGCAGCCCGAGCACGAGATCCGCCGCGTCAAGAGCTCGTCGGCCCTGTCCGCCGCCACGTCCCAGGACCAGGCGCCCAAGGACCAGTCCAAGTGGAAGGCCGCCCTGGGAGAGGCTCAGTACTTTGCCGGCGGGCTCATCAGCCATCCCGCAGAGTCGACAAAGCACTTCACCATCATCCGCCACTCGCATGCCTTGGTGTGGTACCGCGGCCCGGCCACGTCGGTGCCCATCACCATCCTCTCGGATGAGCCGCTGCCGCCTGCCAGGACCGTGTGGCTGCAGCAGAAGGGGTACTCGGGAAACATGGGCATGTCGCTCAAGGCCATGATGGGCAGCAACGGGAGCTGGATCAACGTCACCCCTGCTTCTCAGGCGTCCCCTGAGAACATCCCGCCAAACGATGAGCGCGGCATCCAGCGGGACTTGAAGAGGTTTATCAAAAAGGCTGGCGGGAGAGCCAGGAAGCATGTGGCGAGGGAGACTCACATTGTTCGGATCCCTGCTGCTGCGACGGATGGGTACTTTCGTCTTGTCATGACGGAGAATGAAGAGTCCAAAAAGGTGCTCTGCGGAAGCCCAGTCTTTCGCATAGCCAGCACATCCACCGATGTAAGCTCTGTCCGGGGCTCGAGCCTCAGCACAATACCGCTGGAGCTTGGCGTCAAGGTGGCAACCACCATTGGGCAGCAGGTTGTCAACAAGTACACGGGCGTAGCGGGGGCCGTCATTGAAAAGGGGACAAAGAGGATCCCGACCAAGGCCATCACCAAGGCCGCCCGTACCGCGTACAAGACCACAGGGCTCAGCGATGCCGTCAATGAGAGCTGGAAGAACGGAAAGGCAGGCCGCTACGATCCCATCGCTGGGGTAGGAGGACAGATGCCTGATGGGCCGCTCGAGGTGATCGGCGCTGATACGGGGCCGGAGCCTCCGTTCCCTATGAAATTCGCAGGCAAGGTTGTGCGGGGGACGGGCATCTCGGTCCGCGAGCTTGGCATCCCAACTGCAAACCTTAGTGAGGTCCCGGATGAGTACAAGATGCGCATGTCTGGCGTCTTCGCCGCGTGGGCGTGTATCCAGCCGCAGCCGGGTCTGGAAGAGATCTCTGGCGACTGGTACGAGGCCATTGTGACGATTGCCCCCCTGCGCAACGCCGCCCCTGGCGTTGTGCAGAAGAACAAGGTTGCGGTGCACATCATCAACGATTTCGAGGATGTTGTCTTCTACGAGGCGCGGCTCAAGGTCATCATGATGGGGTACCTACACCCGTGGGCTCCAGACCTCGGAAGCGAAGCTCTTATCCAGGAGCACGGCCGAGATGTCATGACCACTGTGGCCAGCTTGGGACGCGAAGCCTGGGCACCGCAGGAGGCCAGAGCAACCATGCAGATAGTCAAGGGCGAAAAGACCTTTTCAGATCGTCTGAACGACGTGACGGGCATGGTGCAGAACCGTGTGGATAGACTCCCGCTGCACCTGGCCGGTGTGAGATCGGAATCGAGCTTGATGCGGGATCAGGCGTATGGCAATGGTGGGCTTTGGGTTCCTAGGTGAGGAGCCAAGGGGATGAATGATTGCATCTGAATATTTGTAACAACAGGGGCACATTAGATGTATAAACTTGAGCTTGAGGAATTTGTACTATTTATAATCCTAATTTAATTTACCCGACTTATAATTCTTACACTTGAGCATGCACATCTCATTGATTCATATGACTAGATCTTACCCCTCGCAAGGAACTTGTCGGGGATATCCACGTACTTGCAGCGGATGTACTCGCACAAGTTCTTGCCCAAGCTATCAAAGCTCGATGTCGAGTTGAAGCCGCGGTCGAGGTGATCCTTGAGCAGGAAGTGCACGGCGCGGATGTTTGGCATCTCGCAGCGGTCAATCTGGCGGCCAACATCATCCTTGCCCAGCAGCTCGCGCAGCTTTCCCGTGGAGAGCACGGTCCGGAGCCAGTCCCACTCGTCGTCGTGGCGCACAAACAGGCCCAGGTTGGCGTTGCTCGACTTGTCGCCGGAGCGGCCCATGACGACCCAACCCAGGGGTCCGCGGGTGGTGGGGCCGAACGCCGCCAGGTCCGCCGGCGCCTCCGTCTCGGCCCGCGACGGCTGCTCGCGCGGGTACTCCTGCGTGACGGCCGGAGGAGAAATCTTCTTGACGGTGCCGTCGGGCAGGTGGGCCGTCTCCTCGACGAAGGACTGCGGCATCAGCGACACCCAGTACTCGAAGAAGGGGCGGCCGACGGCGGTGCGCATGTCGGGCGCCATGGTGCCGCCGGGGTACGACTGCAGCAGGTTCTCGATGCAGAAGCGCGCAAAGGACCCGCGGTCCGAGTCGACGAAGCTGCTGCCGGCGAGGAGCTCGTCGTCGCGCGTCTGCGCAAAGATGCGCAGGTCCACCGTCGCCTCGTCCTGCGTCTGCGGCTCCGACGGGACCCCGCCCGCCGTGGTGAACTTGAGGCACGAGAACTTGTCCAGGTACTTGCCCATGCGCGCCTTGGTCTGGCGCTCGATCATGGCGGCCTTTTCCTCAATGTCGAGGCCGGTAAGGTAGAAGTGGAACTCGGCCTGCCAGCCGCCCTTGGCCGTGATTCCAACTGGAAAAACAGAATCAGTTAGCAAGAGTGTGCAAGTGGTGAGATATCGTTGGCTTACCCTTTGTTGTTGGAGGAGCGGGAAGGCCCTTGATTCCGGACACTCGGACGGCGTTCTTGCCGACCTGCTCCAGCTTGACGTCCTCGATGGAGGCCGTCACGTCCGAGTTGTAGTAGAGCGGGCCCTGGATCTCGTAGAGGAGCTGGCTGGCAATGGTGGCCGTGTTGACGAGGCCGTCTCTGCCCTTCTCCATGGTGATGACGGACTCGCCGCTCTCCTCGATCGAGGCAATGGGGTATCCCATGTCGAGGTCGGCGACGCCCAGGTCCTTGAAGCCCGAGTAGTAGCCGCCGGTGGCGTAGGTTGAGCACTCGATGATGTGGCCCACCATCAGGGCGGCTGCGAGCTCGTCGACGTGCTCCTCGCGGTTCCATCCCCACCACCACATGGCGGCGCCCACCGTGACGGACGCGTCGGCGACTCGGCCGCAGAGCACAATGTCGGCGCCGCCGCGGAAGCACTCGGCAATGCCCGTGCCGCCGAGGTAGCATTGAGCGCAGAAGGGCTCATAGCCCCATTCTTGGATGGGCTTGTTGGCGGGGAGGTTCAAGAATGGCTCGCCTTGGATCTGGTTAGCTGTAATCACCTTCATTGATTGTAATGTGAGAAGACAAACCCTTCTTGTAGAGGTTCAAGACCGCATCCGTGACGTCGTCGCCATCGACCACGCCGACCTTGAGGTCTACGCCGTGCTTCTTGATCAGCTCCTTGACGGCTTCCGCTAGGCCATGGACATCAGAGGCACCGGCGTTGACGGCCACCTTGGTGCCCTTCTTTGCGAGCCAGGGGATGGCAGGATCAAACTCTTCTAAAAAGTAGGGCTCGTATCCCTTGGCGACGACGGTAGATCCCGTTGCCATTTTGCGGTTGGCAAGCCTGTCCCGCTTGTCTGATCCTCGGAGCGTCATGTTGCACTCGCTCATCCAATCGCCAGTTATTACGTCGACTTCCTCATTCTTCGCCATGTCCTCCATGGCCCGCTTTCGGTCATAAACACCTAACATATGTTAGTTCATGGCTATGTCTGATTACTTGGGGACTTGCCTCCGGAACATCCTGCGATACGAATGGGGCGCTGCGAAGGCACACCAAGTCGCAGGCTCGTGCCGTTTGAGGCGGGATCATTCGTTGCAGAAGGAGCCATCCTGGATAACTCTGTAGCTGGTGATTCAATTCTAAAGGAAATGAAGTCAATGGATTTAAAGTTCTTGGCTAAGATCAAGATAATTATATACCATACGCTCTAAAGCACCCAAAAGACCCAACAACTACAAAGAGATACTGCAGTATACAATTTCTGCATGCTTTGTCACAGGTTCGGCACTGCGCCGCGTTGCTTACAGCCTCTGGTCGCCTCCAGAGATGACGCTAATGATTCAGTAGAGGGTCAGGCACATTCCCACCTTGGATTGTGGGGTCTAAGAACGAGCTGCCCCTCGTTTCAAGGGCCCTGCAGGCTTGGGAAAAGGATACACGAGGAGGGTGTCACTTGGCAGCGCATCTAACCGACGGTAGTGCGCAGAGCCGACGATCCGTCCAGGGTCAGGGTGGCGGAATCTTGGTCATCAGCATGTAGAATCGGAACTAGGGAGAACCCATGCTTCGGTATTTGGTTGTCAGACCGGGGCATCATCGATGCGCATGCCGAACTTTCGGGGAAAGGTGACTTTTGAATCATCGTCACTTTCGTTATCCAGTGACTAGGGGAGACAAAAGGCGTGGCCATTTCGATGCTCTAATGTTTACAAGCGATTTGAAGCAATTTTAGGGACGAAAAGATTTATCGCATGTACTTTCATCGAATTATTTTTCAATCATGAAATGTGTATGGATTTTGCGTATGCCACCGGAATAGATATGTCACTTCCCATGCAAGTAGTAAAACATGCCCTATTTGGCTCTTAGACACATAATCCTGTTTCCCGTAGAGATGGCTCATATATTCTATTAGATACTGCGTCCTACTCCTTGTACAAAAAGCCATTCACCTTTCGAAGCGCATGGTGCTTCAGCCCCGTCCTCAAATGCTTCGTGTTTCCAATGCTTTCCTGGATGGCCTTGCTTGGAACGTGAACATTTTGCAAGTAGTCGGGGCTCTCATAAGCCTCAATAGCACACAGCCGGTTCTCCTTTTTCGGATCCCTCGAAATCCCATACATCAAGGTTCCCGTCTCGCCACGGCTTGTCTCTACCACTGCCTTCCAATACGGGATTGACGTCTCAACGCCTCCAGGGACGTAATCGAGCTCAGCAAAGAGTATGTGCGGGTCTGGATGCGCCAGCACCTCCTTCCGGGCAATTCGGAAGTCTGGGATATACTCCAGTATGTGGAGTTCAGGCTGTGATTCAGGCGATAGCACTTCTTCATCCGCAAACCACTGGTTGACTGCCTTGACTCCAATGGCAGACATGTGGAGGTCGAATGCCGCTTGGTCGGTGTACCTAGTTGTGTCAACAAGCTTCTTCGGAGCAGGTTTCTCACTTACTCCTCAATCGCGTAAATTGTCGTCTCGTCCTCCTCACGCGGAACAAGCGCTGCGTATTTCAAAGTTCCCGGCTCATTCTCTCGAGCAATCTCTCCAACAACTCGCAGTTTATCGAGCAGCTGTTCATGAGGTTAGCAGCTATATCTGACGATGGTTGATGGACACACCTCGTCACGGCGAGTCTTATTGACCGTGGATAGTCGAGCTACGACCAAAACTTTTCCGACCATCGTAAAATTATTGTAAATTAAAACTTTGCTGAAGTTTAAAGAAGTTGATATCACGATGCACCTTTTCGGGTTGAAATGGTGTTGGTAGGACAGTCGATTGCATGTTGGTGCGGTTACCCCTCATATAACACGCAATACCTTACCCGAAAAGACCGCAAAAGTACAGGGCTAATGCACCAACCGCGGTAGCTGAACTTCTTTTGATTTCCAAAGTCCAAGCCAATTGCTGCACTCAGAAGTTCAAGCTAGGAGACGTGTTCGGGCATCAAGGCATGCATCGCTACCCTACAGAGAGACATCAATCAGGTCCATTTCATGGCCAATGCCTCTACACCATAGTTTTTAGATGTTTTGAAGATGAACATGTTGTATTTGCGTAAGCAAAACTTAGAGCTTCGCGGGAAATCTTTGGTCTAACGAACACAACCCGTCTCTCATTTCTGCCATTTCCTTGCGCAATATTTTGCCTGTTCCATTTCTTGGTAGTCTGTCCACTTCCCAGACTCCACCACGGAGCTTCTTGTAGCCACTGACCTGCTCATCGATCCACTTTTGAACAGCCTTGAGGCAGTCTCTTCTATCCTTTGCATTTCGGTCTCTTAAATGAGGTTTCAAGATTACCCAGGCTGTGGGTAGCTCGGTCAGCTGGTTCTCGTCCCAGAGTGCCGCGACTCCACTCTCGGCCACGTCTGGGTGAGAGTTGATGTACGATTCCAGCTCGGATGGTGATACTTGGAACCCTTTGTATTTTATGAGGTCCTTGGTGCGACCTACGATGGAGAGCCGACCTTTATCATCGATGATGCACACATCACCTGTATTATACCATCCTTCCTGAGGGAACCCCTTTTGGTTTGCCTCATCGTTGAACGCGTACCCGCTGGTGATATTTGGTCCTCGTAGCCATAGCTCACCAGGCCCGCCCAATGGCGCGTCCTTGCCTGTACCTTCAGTAACAAGACGCGCTTCAATTCCCGGGAGCAGGCGTCCCGTACAACCTTCAGGAACAGACTCATCCAGATGCTGATAGGCGACGTACCCTGCGGCTTCGGTCATGCCATAGGCTTGAATCATCTTCCATGGAGCTCGAGACATTAGCGTCTTCAAGTCGCCTTTTTTGAGGGGCGCCCCTCCGACGTTGAGGATTGCTGCTCGCGAAAAGTCAAAGCGGGTCGTTACATCTGACTTGGCGAGCGACAACACAACTGAGGGGACTCCTTGGAAGGATGTGGCCTGGTTAGATCCGACCAATTTCGCAAACGCCTCAAGATTGTACGAGGGCATCGCATGATGAAACATGCCGGTGTAAGGACCAAGGAACATGGGCATTGTTGTCATTGCAATGTGTGCCCATGGTGTAAATGCCACGGTTTTTGATGCAGGATGGAACTGTGATGCATCGTGGGACATTAGCTGGTACACGTTTGCGACGAAATTGAAGTGTGTAAGGCGAACGCCCTTTGGCTTTCCGGTTGTTCCGGACGACAGATGAATAGTGGCAAGTCGCTTCGTCGTATCAGGCCAATGTGGTATTTCTAACTTCTCCAAAGCCATAAAGCTATCAGGAACGTGTAGATGATGCGGGGACTTGGTGAGGACGGTAAGAATCGTAGGGCGCTGCCACTCAACGCCCTCTTTGCTCAGTTCATCAGCCGCAACCTGGATGGCTTCCGTGATTGCAGGTAGAATATTTCCATAAGCAACCACATAATGAGGACGGCAGACTGCAATGCCGTGCCCGATTTCGGTTGCTTTCAAGGCGTGGTTTATGGGACACACCACACTTCCATTCCACAAGATGGAATGAAATAGCTCCAGAAATTCAACACTGTTGGGAAGGATAATTGCCCATCGCGCCTGGTCTGGCGGATTCAGCTTTTGTTTGAACCCATTGGCAATGTGGCCGGCTCGATCTCGCAGTTCACCCAGGGTGATACTGCGATTTGTGAGACTGTCGGCGGCAATTATGTGAGATTCTGGTAGGTCATAGGCGGAAGTATGTAGTAGTTGAGTGAGATTCTGGTCTCGAGGGATATCAATCCTTCGATCCAGATTGTAAATTGTCATGATTGTAAGTTGTCTAGAAAATGGTGGGTCAGGAGAGTCAACCGCATTGGAATCGAAAGTATCGCCACAGCTCTGCTAACCATGCGATTTTACATGGAATTGCGATAGGCTCGAGTTTTTTCGAACAATATGGGAGATGACTTCCGTGACCCCTGCTCACATAGCTAAAACCGTGACAATTTAGGATACACCAAGATCTCGGTAAAGTGACACACTGAGGCGCATTGAGTTGGTGGTGTGGACGCTGAGACCAATGAATCATTAGCTCGATGCATCTCCCCCCCCGCTGCTGGCCGGCAGGTTGCACGGAGCGGGGTGGGGATGAATGGAGAAATGAGGGGATTCAAGATCGGATAGGCCGAAGCGAAAACTAGCCTTTACTGCTAATGTTTGCCGAAAGCATGCCGGTTGGGTATCGTGGTGGAGGTTTCGAGTGAAGCCACGCGAGCAAGACGTGCCTGTTTGTAGGACTGCGCAACATTGACACCTTTTTTACTGTGTATCACGATTTGGAAAGAATCGCCCAATATTTGAAAATGCCAGCTACCAAAACTCAATCAAAGACAAGACGTCCGATCCGGATCGGAAATGCATCTGGTGCCATCGGCGACGGTATCGACCAGGTATACCGCCTCGCGACTTCTGGCGCCGTGGACGCTATCACGGCCGACTACCTCGCAGAATTCAATATTGCATGGAAAGCGATTGAGCTTCAAACAAGACCCGACCTTGGCTACGAGCCCAATTTTCTCGAGCAATTGGCGTGGAACAATGGCGACGCCGCTCGCGCGGTGGCCAACAATCACATCAAGATTGTTCACGATGGGGGTGCTCTTAATCCCCGAGGCCTAGCGGAAAAAGTTGAATCATATTTTATTAGCCTGGGAATAAGGAAATTGAAGATTGCTTGGGTTGAGGGCGACAACGTTACCGAGCTCGTCAAGAACAATCGGCTTGGACCTCTGAACCACCTTGATCAGAAAGGCCGAATTTTTGAGGCTCGTGGCAACCAAACCCTCGCTGTGAACGTATATACGGGACAACGCGGCATAGTTAAAGCCCTTGAAGAGGGCGCAGATATTGTTATTTGTGGCCGGTGCTGCGATGCTTCTCCAGTTATGGCTTTGGCAAGCTACTGGCATGGGTGGTCGGAAGATGACTACAACCAACTCGCCGGGAGTTTAATGGCTGGGCATCTCACAGAATGCGGCGCTTACGTGACCGGAGGCAACTATTGCGGCGCAAAAGAGATTGCCCAGATGCATCACGCCGGCTACCCAATCGCCGAGATTGCGGCCGACGGAGCATCGATAATCACCAAACCCGAGGGAACCAACGGAGCGGTCACTGTAGATACATGCAAAGGCCAACTTCTATACGAAATCCAAGGGACAAAATATCTAAACCCGGACGTTGTGGCTCAGATTGACGGCGCTGTTTTGGAGCAAGTTGGCAAAGACCGGGTCAAGCTGTCTGGAATCGTGGGGTTGCCCCCGCCCCCCATGGACAAGGTCGCCATTTGCGTTTTAGGCGGGTATCAAGCTGAGGTATCCGCTTACGCGGCGGGCCCAGACATTGACTACAAGTTTAACCTTTTGAAGGACCAAGTCACGGGGCAGATAAACAAGGATGACTTCACAACATTCAGCATCGAAAAGTACGGTTCTCAGGTCAGCGATCCACGGTCGCAAAAAGAATGCACCGTTCAATTTCGGCTGTTCGCGCAAAGCACAAAGAAGGAGGCGTTTACGCAGTTCAAAAGGGCCATCTTTTACAATGGAATGCAAGGATACTGCGGGCTCCATCTCGCAATGGACTGGCGGACGATGGAACCGAAGCCTTTTGTGAACTACTTTCCTGCTCTCATTTCTCGCGAATCTCTTCCAGGACTTTCGGTTCATTTCGTTTCTGGGGAGAAATATGATGTGCCGCCTTCGGGCTTCAAGCACAGGGCACTACAGCCAGAGAAGCCATTGGAAATAACTACGTCGCAGACAAGAGCATCTCATCAAACTACAAAAACGGTCAAGCGACCTCTCGGCGACCTGTTCTTTGCTCGCAGCGGCGACAAAGGCGGAAATGCCAATGTGGGATTCTGGGTTCGAAACCCGAAGGCTTTTGCATTCGCGCAGTCCTTTTTAACTGTGCCGAAGCTGATTGAGCTGCTCGCTGATGATTGGGACCCCCAATACTCAATAGAGAGATGCGAATTCCCAAATCTCCACGCAATCCACTTTGTAATTAGGGGTATTTTGCAGGAGGGAGTGAGCAGCAGCAGTGTGCTGGACGGGTTCGGAAAGAGTGTCTCCGAGTTTCTGAGAGCTAGAGTTGTTGAGCTGCCGATAGATTTGGTCGAGGATGAGAACCGGCGGCGGAAAGCAGCCCAAAAGGCTGCCGCATCTATACGTGCCCGGATCTGAGGCCTTGAATAGGCTATCCTGGCGATGTATCAATTAATTACACTGATTAATTGACGACTAGTCTTATATAGCTAAATTAAATTAAGATACTTTCGAATTTCTATGGTTTTGCATGGTGCTGTTTTTGTACTAAGTGGGAGCGCCTAGTTGAACTAATTGAGTAACCGGCGATGTATCCATTATGGCCTCGCTTTTGAACGCGGCGGTGAAGGTCGAGCGAACGGTGACATTAATCTTTAAATTTAAAATAGCACATAATGACAACTGTCCTGTGAAGCACCTGTGCGTTCATGTCCATGCTTGGCAATTGCCCAAATGGGATACCCGTCCGAGGCTCTCTAAGCGTCGAGCCTCGGCAAAGCATGGCGGGGTAGACCGCATCGTTAAAAGCAGTGACACTGCGAATAAAGCATGGCCTCATCTCCCTTCAATTTGCAATTGGTATCCTATTTGATTTCAATTCCTCTAAAAAACACAGAAAATGAGTGCCAGCGACAAGCCCGTCAAGAATGCCTCCGGGCGATACGACAATGTCGACTTTCGAAAGGCTGCTGGGTACAAATATCCGCCTTTGAAGTGCAGCTACAACCGCAGAGACGTGCTCCTTTTCGTGAGTACGAGACTTATTAATTTGTTCAAATTTGCGGCTGACGAAAATTTAGGCAAACGCGATTGGAACAAAGGCAGACGAGCGTCACTTTCTCTACGAGCTTCATCCCAAGTTCGCCACGTTCCCAACTTTCCCTATTAACCTGGCCTTCAAGCGCACGGATCACGATGTATTTGACTTCATCGCGCGCACTGCTGCCGCCGACATTCCCGGCACTCCTCCCTTTGACGCCCAGAGGTCTGTTGATGGAGAGAGAACAATTGAGATTCTCAAGACTATTCCCACCAGTTCCGAGGGCTTGGACCTTGAGATCCAAGACAAGGTGATTGGTGTTTATGACAAAGGTAACCTCCCACAGCTCATACTTGATGAATTTTGGTTGACTGACTTGGACCAGGTGGTGCCATGATTCTCGAGGCCGAACAGGAACTCGTTGATGTCAAGACTGGTACTGTGTACGCCAAGATGGCATCCACATCTTTTGGTATTGGCCAGGGTGGCTACGATGGACCCCGTGGCCCATCAAAGCCTTCCCCCAAGCCCCCGAAGCGGGCTCCAGATGCAACCTACAATTTCCAAACCACTCAAGAGGTTGCGCTGCTCTACAGACTGTGCGGCGATTACAACCCGATGCACGGTGACGAGGAATTCGGAAAGCGAGCAGGCTTCAAGGGAAGCATCCTGCACGGACTGGGAACCTGGAACATTGTTGCCCATGGTCTCCTAAAAGAGCTGGGAGGTTCCGACCCCAGCCGATTCAAGAAGTTTGGCGCTCGATTCAAGAGTGTTGTTTATCCCGGGGATGAGCTGGAGACTCGAATGTGGGTCGTGGGATCCAAGGATGGTGTGGACGATATTATCTTCGAGACCATTGTCAAGGGCGATGGGCGAGTGGCCTTGTCAAACGGATTTGCCCAATTGGCACAAAAGGGCAGCAAGCTGTAAAATGTTATTGGGTGTATTATTGAATGAACTGATGAAAAGGATTTGCATATTTTACGCAGTCTTCCTAGCGAGCTCATAGCACCGTGCATAAATCAACAATGAACTAGAATGTCTACATTATGTATTGTATCTACAGATAAATCTATCTTGAATGCCTACAGATGCGACGGGAACCACTTTGGATCTCTCTTCTCTCGATACGCAGCCAAACCCTCACTGGCGTTCTTGCTCCTGAGCATGGCCTCTGCCCAAAGCTCTTGCCCTCTCATGGTGGCTCTGCTGACGCCGGTTTCCCATACCTCTCGAGCACCCAGCCTGGAAATGATGACGCTATCCGGACTCAAACTAGCAATTTCGGAGGCGTAGTCGAGAGCTCTCTCTACTAGCTTATCCAATGGCACGATTTCTTTGACGAGGCCCCACTGAAGGCCTTCCTCGACCGTGAGCGTTCGGCCGGTTAGGACGAGATCCATTGTGCGGTGGTTGCCGAAAAGCAGCATAGCTCTGGGAAGAGCTCCTGCGAGCGCAGAGACACCGCGCAGCACCTCAGGGAGCCGGAATGATGCATTGGGGGAGGCGAAGATGACGTCGGAGTTTAAGACGATTTCAAAACCTCCGCCGTGCGCGTGCCCATTGACTGCGCAGATGATGGGCTTCCTCCCGGTTCTGTTGGTCATTCCACCAAAGCCGCCGTGAGGATACTCTAGCGCCACGTCATTTGTCTTGATGATGTCAAATCTCTGTTTCAGATCCATGCCGGCGCAGAAGGCCTTGTCGCCGGCGCCTGTGAAGACGGCGCATCTGAGCTCGGGTTCGGCGTCGTACCATTTCCACAGCGCGCCCAGCTCAATGGTTGCTTCTACCGGCAGACAGTTGCGATATTGCGGTCGGTTAATGGTGACGAGGAGAATATGTTTGCGAGGGAAGCTAACGATGCTGTGCTCGACATGGGGGTATGGGTTTTCAATCCATGAGGGGACTGGGTTTTTGGTACGTGGGGTAGCCATGGCGAGACAGTATAATTACTTTGGTGGGCTATTCATTGAATTGAGAGGGTGGAAAATGGATCTCGAAGACATCATTTTTGCTTCCATCGTTGAACTTGAGCAATTCCGCTGGTGCTGCTCAGGAAAGATTCACCTCGGCTGGTCTCGGGAAATTGCCTTTCCGAGACAGAGCGACTATGCCTCCCTTTGCGTATACAATTGGATCACAGAACTCGTTGCATTTCTCGAATGATTCGCCTACCCAGCGCATCTCGCCTTAGCCGCGAAGAGTTTGCTGAATCATTAGCGTGCTATCTCTGACCAGCTTCCCCGCATTTCGGGGGTGTGCCTCGGCCTCAGCTCAGTTGCAGCGCCGGCGGAATACTATTCCAAGCGAGGCAGGGATGGGTGGACAAGGAAAAGTGCCTGCATGCGCCTGCATTTGGAAGTGACTTTGGTCTAGTTTAGCTTGGACTGGGATGCTCTTGGGGAAGATGAAGCCCGAGTTTTCAGAGTGCAGCGCTTGTAGATGTGTCGAGCCGTGGGATTACGGCAATGACTCGTCTGATCAAGGTGAATAGTAACTAATGAGCCCTCTTACCAGTCTTGAGCAATCCCCATCCAGACTTTCGCAAGACTTGCGACCATTTCGGAGTTATTTCGAAGCCGCTATTGCGCCTTTCTCATCCCGATTTTGCTCACTCAGTGAATAATCTTTTTATCAAATTGTCTTCCTCACAACTCTCAACATGGCTTCTTATCCGACAGAAACGCCGCCTCCTCCAACGCCAGCATTTCTCAAACTGAGTTTTCCAGCTCCCCGAGTTGTCTTAGTTCGCATGGACAGGCCGAAAGACCTCAATGCCATGTCCACAACAGGCCAATGGGAAATGGACTCAGTTTGGAAGTGGTTTGACGATGAGCCTACACTTTCAGTTGCTATAATCACTGGGACTGGCAGAGCGTTTTCTGCTGGTGCTGATTTGAAGGAGTGGAATAACTCCATGGCGGACGATGCCGACCCAAGCAAGCGAATGGGCAACGCCCCAGCCTTTAAGCCCTTGAGTCGCCGCTTGGGGAAGAAGCCTGTGATTGCGGCTGTAAACGGTCTTGCAATGGGCGGTGGTTGTGAGTTCGTGGTCAACTGTGACTTGGTTGTTGCAGCCGAGGATGCATACTTTGGGTTGCCAGAAGTCCGTCGGGGAATAGCAGCGATTGGTGGTGCGCTGCCCCGGTTGATTCGCATTATTGGTTTACAGAGAGCATCCGAGTTTGCTCTCACGGGACGCAATGTCACAGCTCAAGAAATGTTTCAATGGGGAATTGTCAACAAGATCGTTCCCAAGGAACAAGTCGTGCAAGAGGCGATCAAGTATGCTGAAATGATTGCCAAGAACAGCCCCGATGCCATCATTTGCACGCGAGCGGGAATTCGGCAGGGATGGGAAACTGCAGCTGTGGAAAGAGCGGTAGATAGGACTTTGGAAAGGGAATTTGCAGAATTACAAAAGGGAGAAAACATTCTGGAGGGATTGAAGGCGTTTTCCGAGAAGCGCGAACCACAGTGGAAAGGAAGTCGATTATGATGTCTGGAAATGGAAATTGTAATTGATAACTAGACTAAGAATAATCATGTAACTGAAGTTTCAACAAGATTGCATACCAAATGCTGTGATGTGCTCTTCGTCATGGTCTGATGTCGTTGCGTAGAGTCATCGAGTTTGCAACTCAGATAGTACTCCCAAAGTTCTGAAGGACTTGAACAAAACCACCCCATCAAATCTTGGAAAGGTCTAGATCAATCTGTTTACTCCCCATAATTATTTGACAGTTACATTTATCGTATCTTCTGTGGTTGTAGCCGAGCCTTCCGGCACATGCTGACTTGGTACCCTTCATGTGCCCCCTGGATCATGATTGCAACATGAGATCTTTTTGAAGTTTATAACATGCGAGGCTGTATATGCGCCTAATACTGGACTGCAGAATTTTCACGGCAGATAAGGAGAAGGTGCGTGGGCAGTGGCGCTAGCCCCCTCGTGTTCCCGGATTGGAGACAAGCTCCTAATGATTCATTACACACTTGTTGGTTCGGTCGTTTGTACATCTGACCCTTGAATCTAGACCCCAGTGACGCTGCCCCTTCCCCGCAAATCTGAGCTGCATCATGGTTCCCATTTTCCGGGGTACTCTGGGGTAATGGGTCCGGGGATCTCATGGCAGCTATTGGCTGGGTTGTGGTTATCAGCCAGGCGCGTCGACGTCTCACAGCCCAAGCACTGGCCACGGATCTGAACTAGCTGACACGATCATAGCGCCACATGTAGACCGCCCGGATATTCTCTCCTGGTCCTGTCAGGGTGCACTCTTCGATTTGGGCAGACTCGCAACCGGAGCCAGCGGTGCATTCCCCTCCCTTGGCGAGGATTATCACCTGCGTAGACTATGGTATGTGAAACATAAGGTGCTGATCATCCCCTATTGAGTGACACATTATTACCCAACTTCTCCTCCTTCTCTGTCTGGAGCTTGAAAACTGCTTCTTTCCAATCTCTTGTATTCTACAGCCTATAAACAAATGGGCGCATTTAACAATGGATGACAACAAGATCGAGAATACGGCGGAGCACCTCGACATTGTTGAGGAGAAGGAACGCGCAAAACGCGATACCGATGCATCTTCCATCAACTCCGCGGCTCTTGGAGATGATCTCCCGCCCGGCTATTTCTATTCCCTTCGCTTCCTTGGGGCGCTTGCGGTAGGTACAGTCTTTGACAAGTTGCGCCCTTTGACTAACCCAAGCATAGGGCTTCTGCTTTTCTGCCATTAGTGCCTACATATTTTTGATCCTCCCGACGAATGTCTTGACATATATCAATGCCGACATTGGTCCAAGCAATTACATCTCCTGGGTAAACATTGCCCGAACTTTGGCACTGTCATTTACCTACACCATCCTTGGCCGACTTTCCGACCTCTTCGGTCGCCGATGGTTCTTTATTGGCGGAAATGTTGTTGCCTTGATAGGCATAATAATCTGCGCTGTCGCTAAGAATGTCACCACGCTTATTGTGGGAAGCGCGGTATATGGGCTTGGTGAGACGGTTCAATTGAGCTTCAACGTTGCGGTCGGTGAGCTTGTGCCGAACAAGTACCGACCCATGGTCCTCTCATTTGTGTTTCTCACAAATGCCCCGATTGCCACTTTTGGGCCTATCATAGGTATGTTCTTTTCGTCATCTAGTCGTTGACGGTTTCTAACTATTGCCAGCCCGCAAGTTTATTGAGAACCCGTCTCTTGGCTGGCGTTGGTGTTATTACATCAACATTATCGATGTTGCGCTTGCCATTATCTTATTGTTCTTCTTTTATCACCCGCCCACCTTTGAGCTCTTGCATGAGCGCAAGACCAAACGACAGCTGCTCAAAGACCTCGACTACCTGGGTATCTTCCTTTGGACTGCCGGTCTCACCATCTTCCTGATGGGAGTTTCTTGGGGCGGCAATATGTACCCGTGGAAGTCGGCCGCAACAATTTGTTCCCTCGTCATTGGCGGGCTGCTTTTAGTTGCCTTATTCATCTGGGAGGCCTTCGCCAACCTGAAGTACCCTGCGATCCCTGTCAAATTCTTCGCCAACCGCGGCTTCATGTCTTTGGTTTGCTGCGCGACAGTTGCTAGCAGTAGGTGATTAATTCCCAGGAAGCCAGAACCCCATGCTAACATTGCCAGTGTTTTACTATAGTGCTGTTTTGCTTTGGCCTCAGCAGATCCAAGCGCTCTTCACCAAAAATGTCACTTACGCAGGCTGGCTTTCCTGCACAGTGGCATCCTCAACGGCGCTGGGTCAAATTTGTGCTGGAGTAATCGTGAGATGGGGCGGCAACGTTCGATACTGGCTCATCTTCTCCACGTTTGCAATGGTCGGATTTGTTGCTGCACTTGCGTCCCTCACTCCACAGGACAAGAATACAGGTATCGCTCTTACCATTCTTGGGCCATTCTTTGTCGGCTTTATTGAGCTAGCATCTTTGGCTTTGGCTCCTCTTTTCTGCGCTGCTCAAGACATAGGACTTGCATCAGGCCTTCTTGCATCCATTCGATCAGCAGGCGGCTCCATCGCGGTGGCAGTATACACGACCATTCTCAGCAACAGGCTTACCACAACAATCCCCAATAACGTTGTTCCTGCGGTGGAAGATGCAGGGCTCCCAGAGAGCCAAGTCACTAATCTCCTTGCAGCTGTTACGGCAGGCAATCTGTCTAGTTTCTCTGAACCTGTGCAGGCCGCCGTGGCCGGCGCCCTGCCTACTGCATACGCCCAGGCCTTTAAAACAGTCTACCTAGCTAGTCTAGGATTTGGAGCTATCGCCATCATTGGATGCCTCTTCGCCAAGGACGCGAAGAAGCATCTGACGGACAAGGTTGAGCGACGAATGCATGATGGCAAGGCATCGAAGAACCAGCAGGAGGCTTAAATAGGCCGGTTAACTAGAATTAAAGTTTTCTTATAATGCATTCCTCGCATTCTAGATCTATTTTTGAATATCTCCCGAAATTCGTGAGCCATGCATGTTGTTCGTGAGAGTGAGTCTTGGTGATTCCGCCCAGGCAACAATCAAACAAAGTCAGTAATTCTCGAATGATATTAAATAAAGATGAACGGTGAATCTAAATTTACTTTATTATGCTTATTTGGGTCGATCGACTCATGCTATGACTATGGTAACCCTAGAAACCAAGACCCAAAGACGTAGACCAATTTAGCAATTCCACCCTCCATCAACACTCACAGCATTGCCACTAATATAACTAGCGTCATCACTGAGAAGGAAAGCGATCAGAGTAGCAACCTCTTCAGGCTTGCCATTTCTCTTCAGTGCTACATCGTTCATCGTCTCCTTCTCGAAATCGGCCTTTGCGCCCCAATTCTCTGCTGCTTTGGCAGCTGCCCTAAGCATTGGTGTATCGATTCGTCCCCTACATCAAGTTTCGGTTAGACTTTGGTGCACGCCAATCAACTCGGCAAGGAGCGGGTGAGACTTACGGGCAAATCGCATTTACGCGGATTCCTCGATGACCAGCATCCTTTGCGGCAGATCGGGTCAAGCCTACCACGGCATGCTTGCTGGCCGAGTAGGCACCGTTCTTCTCTCGGCCAATCAAGCCGGCAATTGAACCGGCGTTGACAATGCTGCCGTGGTCGGAAATGTTCTGGAGCTCGGCCTTTAGGCAGTACATTACGCCCGTAAGGTTGACACCCATCAAGAATTCCCACTCTTCGAAGTTTTGCTTCTCGATGAGGCCGTGATCTCCGCCAATTGACTTGGTAACTACACCAGCCAAGTTGGCAGCCCCGTCGAGCTTGCCGAATTTGGCAACGGTCTGTTTAATCCATTCTTCAACTTGCTCCCACTTGCGCACGTCCAAGGGGAATGCAAGCACTTCTGTGTGATATTCAGCCTCGATTTCCTTTTGAACTTTTTCTAGGCCTTCTTTGGAAACGTCTGCGATTGAAATCTGGGCTCCACGGCTAGCCAGAAGCTTTGCTGTGGCGAGACCAATACCAGAGGCAGCGCCAGTGATGGCGATCACCTTGCCAGAAAATTGAGTGTTTGACATGTTATTTAGGAATCAACAAAATAGAATCAGGATGTCTTCAATTTAATTTTCTAGATAATCAATCACGGTTCATGCCACATTTGAGACTATTTTCTCTTCTTATTTAGACAATGGCATTAGTTGACTACGCGGGTGCTGATTTCCGCTAGCCCACCCCCGCTTCAATAGCCGGTGACCACGCGGGATAACTCGAAACCTTGTGATATGAGCTCGGCATTTCACGACACATTCTATATTATGGCGATTCTGGCTAGAGATATCCCGGTACAGCCTATAGATGCCCGTCTTGGATGAACTTTTTCGGCACCGGGACCACTTTTGCCCTGAGATACTCTCCCAGGTTTTTTGCAAGGGTGTCCAACTTGCTCCCTGAATTGTAACCCCGATCAAGGTGGTTCTTCAACAAAAAGTGAACTGCCCTGATTTTGGGCATTTCAAATCTATCTACGCGGCCTCCACTGTACTCGTGCGCCCCAAGTAATTCCTTAAGTTTGTCAATGGTAAGGAATGCGCGCAGCCACTCCCACTGCTCGTTGTCGGAAACAAATAACCCGATATTGGCGTCGGATGCTTTGTCACCTGAGCGCGAGAAGGCAATCCATCCCAGAGGTATCAGTTCTGTAGGGCCGAAGGAATCGAGTGCCCGAGGGTTTATCGGGTCATAAGACTCTTGGGCCCCGTACCCACTTGTAACCGGAGGCAAGGGTATAGGGATCACTTCTCCGTTTCCAAATAAGAGATGGACGCGATGGTTGCAGACATTTTGAGGGATGATAGAGACAAAATATTCCCAATAACTCTTTGGCGCCGATTGCCTCAAATCGTTTGGGCGAGAAACGCCCTTCACAGTATCCGGTTAGAAATAACAAACACTTTATGTTGGTAGTGCACTCACCGGACACGACTGTAGCACCGTTTCGTAAAGCTTCCTGGCAAACCCGTCTGGTTTTGTTCCATCAAACAACTCAGCCGTAGGACCTTGCGCAAATATGCGAAAGTCCACTGTCGCAATCTCTTGGTTGGCTGGATTCGACGGGCTGGTGCCATGGACGTGGAATTTCAGCATAGTGAACTGCTGTATAAGCTCTTCTCCAATTGCGTAGCGAGCCTGCTCTTCCATCCATTGACACTTTTCCTCAATGTCCAATCCAACCAGGTAAAAGTGCCACTCGGCCTGATACCCGCCGTGGGCTGTAACTCCCACGCGCGTAGTGGGAGGCGGCGGACATCCTCTGATGCCGGATACGTGTACGACATTTTCTTCGGCCTGCTCTATCGCAATGTTTCGTAGATCCGCGACCACATCTGAGTTGAAGTAAAGAGGACCCGAGATTTCATATACTAATTGCGATGTGACTGTTTCCGTGTTGACAATGCCGTTTGTCTCTTTTTCCTTGGTTATGTTGCACTCGCCGTTACTAAACACCTCGGCAATCGGAAAGCCGAGGCCAAGATGCTTTTTCGCCTTCATCAAATCTTTGAAGCGACTGTAGTAACCGCCGGTAACGAACGCTGAACACTCTATCAAGTGACCCGCAATTAGGGCACCGGCAAGCTCATCGAGCTGATCCGCCTTCCAGCTATGCCAGTAGGCCGCAAGGCCAATTGTTGGAGCTGCATCAGATACTCTACTATTGTTAGAATACTCATCAACAGAATTATGGCATTCTATCAGATGTGCTCACCTTCCGCATATCACGATGTCAGCCCCCCTTCGGAATGCTTCCGCAATTCCAAGACTGCCGAGATACGCTTGGGCGCAAATTGGGTCATGCGCCCATTCACTCAATGTTTTACCATCGGTGGAGCTAACAAATTCGTGACCATCGGCAACCATTTTCTTGAACGCGTCAGTGATGTCATCGCCTTCAACCCAGGCCACGTTCATGCTGAACCCAGCCTTCTCTATCATGTCCCGCACGACCTTGGCCAAAAGTTCAGTATCGCTCGCCCCGGCGTTGACTGCCAATTTTGTTTTATTCGCTGCAAGAAAGGGAATAGCCGGCTCAAAGCATTGAAGAAAGGTACTGGCATACATTGCCGTCTTTTTCCGCTCCTCTAGCGGGAGGGAGAGAATAGAGGCATCCTGCCGTGCCTTCCCAGCGCCGTAGCCTGTCATGACATTTTCAGAAAGCCAATCTCCCACAATCGCATCAATCTGCGGGTCTTTCGCCAGACGTGATATAGCTTCTACGCGATCAGTGAAGCCTCCAGATGCTCCCGCAATTCGGATAGGAGCTTTTTCTGAAGGCATGGCAAATAATCGAGGTCCAGGCGATGTCAAATTATTGAAGGTTCGAAAATAGGGCAAATCGAGCTTGCTCTGCTTTGCATTCGTCAAGTGCTACTACTCAGTCTTTAACCATCACCTAATTAGTTCTAATGAACTATCACGTTACAACCTCGTGTCTTCCACATCAATTTGAGAATGTGTGGTGTCGAGAGTTTGCACAAGCGCCGAGGACGTCGGGTAAGAGTGTCCCGGGTAGGGCGAAGCGAACCCCAGGCTGGGTACCAAAACCCGATTCCTCCCCACTTTAGAGCTGATCTCCGCATTAATGATTCAGCATGGACCTCCGTCTTTTTTCTTTCCTTTATGGGATAGATTCGTTTGGGAAAGGATGGTGTCACTAGGGCGAATTACTTAGTGGGCCTGGCGCTTGACTATTCGCAATGTTTTGGCCCGAGTCAAGATCAATGAGACGGGAGAGTTCCGGAAATCGGCTGCGAAAAGCAGTGCCAACCGTCCAATTCCGAATCTGGTGTATATGCTCTTCGTATACCGGATTGATCATTGTCTCTGCCGTCCCATTTACATTGATGGATGCTGCAAGAAGCACAGACGAAGGGTCATACGGCCAATTCAAGTCAAAGCCTGAGCTGTAAGGGGCAGCGAAGTCGTCTAGAGTAATTTCTGGGTGATGAATCAGATACTCCCTTGCACGTGGCCTAACTGGTCAGTAAGGCGTATGATAGTGAATCATTAGACCTTACCAGGGAATCCGATCTATCCAAGCCGAGTGAGGTACTGTGAGCTGGCCTGGGATCGGTCGCAGCCAGTTGGGCATCAGATCCCAGCTCTGTTTGTCCAGCACAACCATCCACTGCGTGGATCTGTAAGCGCCTCATTTCCAGATCGCCATCGGTGCATAAAACATACCTTGAGAAGTGTCGCCATGACGTAAAACACTGCAACTTGTTTCGGTAATCCCTCAATTTCACGATAGGTTCTAAGCAAATCAGCCACCACATTGCTTATCTCATCATCAGATCGATGGTTTTCCTCAACTAAGCTGCTTAGATTTGGCCGCAGTGAGAACCGTGCTGCCTTGCTCCCAGGGGATGAAGGCTGGATTGCGTTCTCTGATCTTATCGCATCCACAAAACCCTGGAGGATTTGGTCAGCCAGACAACTTGGTGCCGTGTTCTTTGGACACAGCCCCCATAAATCTGGGTTCATGCTGCTGGTATTGCTAACAACGCCAGGACTGCGGCCAGCTTCTTCACCGAACCCATCACGCCCCATGAGACTAAGCTGCAGCGCCGCGTTTTGAGTGCGCAGTTGGGCATTTTCATTTTCTAGAAACCCTAGCCTGGCTTCTAGCATGCCCATGGCGCGACCTCTCTCCTCGAGAGTATTCGACAAGTAGGCAACCTGGTCATTGAGAACCTGGACCGTCCACTTGTTTCGATCGCGCATTGCCTGCTGGGACTTGCGATCCCTGGCACGCTTGCGTTGTAGCTCTTGATCGCGCAATGCCAGCGCTGATGAATCATCGTCGTTTTGGATGCTGCTGCTGGCTGGTGATGGGTCCATGGTGAATGATGGAGCCGATACGCATCGAGACCTGCTGAGTTAGGATAGCTAGGGACGACGCGGGGTGAAATATGGGGGCTATGATTTGTGGTGGGATGCTTTCTGGGGTTACAGTGACTTCCAGCGACTTACAGGGACCTACAGGGGTCTTAGACTAGTGGAGTGGAGGGAACTCGCGCTGAGAGGGGTCGCGGACAACGATTCCCAGGACAACGTAAATCCTCCATTAGGTAAAGACTAGTAGCTTGATGACAGAGCGCGTAAACAAAAGCTTTTCCTCAGTTGAATGCAGATTTTACCGTGTTGAACTCTGGCCAAATTTGCCTACGTCTGGTTGGCATTGACATAGATGTCAAGCATGCCATCTTCGACGACGATGGATGAAGAAGCCAGAAAATACATTGCATCCTTGCATGAAATCTCCATTGGATCGGATTTAGAGGATACATGGTACTGCATCTCTGTATGTGTCTGAAAATTTAGCCCTGCAACTTTTGTTAATAAATTGTAGGCCTGCGCGTTTGCGGCTAGCAACAAGGGACAATATGTTGCCGATGTTTTCACAGAAGTCATCAAAGAAAGACCAGATGATTACGAGTACCACAGGCACGTCCTGAAAAGAATAAAGGGTGAGATTTTTACCAAAAGTCTACTTAATTTCCAGTCTTCTAATAAGCCTCAGAGGGGTTATTAAAAACCGGCATCATTTATGGCATTCCTCGTCTTATCAACGCATTCAGGGCAATCGTGAGAGTACTTCCGTCCCCGGAATCTAGCGAAACCTCATCCATTAGAAATCATATTCTTACTCCAAGTGAAACCGATGAAAGGGGGATTGAATATATGCGCAACATCTTCCGAGCCGATTTGGATCCTTTCCTTGGCACCATGGACAAGCATTGGCCTGATCTCCGCACTCTTGTGGTGACGTATATATATGGCTATTATCAATCCGACACATCTATTTTAGATGCTGTGGTTACATCTCAGTTGAACATCGCCACATTAGTTCCCATGGATGTGCCAGCTGAAGTGGCCTGGCATATGAGAGGTCTTATCAGGAATGGGGGAACGGAAGACCAACTTAACACAACTTACTACATCGCCCTAGAAGTATGCAAAATATGCAATGTTGGACTCAAGAATGAGATGCCACAGGCCCAGGATGTAATCAACGAAGAACGCCTGATTGTGGACTAGGGCCCCGAGTACATAGTTTGAATGGTTTCACTGATTCCGCCTTTCTCTTCCACATCTGATCTGTTTGGACTAAGATGCAAGGAAAAATAAAAATAGCTGCGAGATAGAACGACTCAATGGAAAATTTCCTGACGCCACCGTTCTTATACGTCGTACACATCCGAATGTTCCGCGACAAAACCACCCAGCCGTGATGAATTCATGCGGTTTTAGATATATCATATAGCTGTAGTCAAATTAACCTTAATTATTATCCACAAGGAAAATATTTCCGGACTTTTCAAAAGACCGTAAAAGCCGTTGCATGAACATCGTTCAGAAACGATCGTCAATGGCAGGAGAGTAAGCTAGCATAAGCCACTTCGCGGGGTTTATCGGGCTCTTAGTTTCTTCTAACGCCGAGATCCGAGAAATCGGGCCCACGCAGAATACTAACGACCAAACGGATCTCGAGGGGCGGCGATCAAACTTTCGGCAGGTGCTGTCTGTGCACAGTGGCCAAGAGCCTCAGATCATGAGCCAATCAGTTGCATCCATTACCAGCAGAGCTATAAGAAGACCTCAGCGTCATATAAAATAACGCCAAAAAACATCAGCTGGGTTTTTACAGCTGTCTTTTTAACCATTTATATAATTTCTCATTTCTAATTGGCAAGACGAATGAGAATTGTGGAAATGATGAATCTCATCAAGTCTCGCTACGTTGTTGCTGCCCTCCTTGCAACTCTGAGTCCTTGGTCAAGCACCGGGACTAGAGCCCAGTCGCTCCCGCACGTGGGGCATCTGGAGTTTGAGGGCAAATTTCTGGTTGCCATTTCAGACGCTGATATGGTTTCTTCAGCGTATGCGGACGGCCTTCTGGGCCCAGCACAAGGCGTGGATGCACTGAGTATCATCCGCCTGGACAGGCCGGTCTCTCAATGGAAAGCAACAGCTGTGCCGGTGGGGAACGCGGTCGTAGGCCCTCCTACGGCATTCACCGTTACGCCGGACGGAAAGTTCGCTATAGTTGTCGAAACAGTTGGACCGCGGCCATCGGAAAGGAGGGATGCCAGAATGGAGGATCTTCCTACTTCCAGGAAACTCACCGTTGTGGACCTGCGCAATCCGGACAGACCCAGGGTTGTTCAAGTTCTAGAAGGGTTCCAGAGGCCCTCGACAGTTACAATCAATGCTGCTGGTGACATTGTATGCGTTACCCATACCCTTGAAGGAGATGGTAATGCGACGCCACTTGCTCTCTATCGGTTCGACAGCAAAGTTGGGAGGCTGTCACTACTCTCGGCTCCCAATATCCCCGATTGGAGATACGGTAATCTATTGATGGACGCAGTCTTTCATCCTCAGCTCAATGTCATTGCGCTCACTGATATAACCCAGCCGCGACTTCAATTTGTTGAAGTGGTGGGTAGCGGAAATTCGACCTCACTTGTGAGCTGGGGCAACTCGGTCGAGCTGGAAGATGCACCTTACACCGCCAAGTTCACACCCGACGGTCGCCACATTTTATCAAACGCCATGTGGACTAATGTGGCACCCGAAGCGCCTCGTGGGACCATTTCCAGCATCCGTGTCAATGCCTCCATCGGGACTGATGGCATGCCACAGCATATCACTGTATCTCGTGCGCAGGTTGGCGTGATGCCCGAAGGCCTCGCAATTAGCCCGGATGGACAGTGGGCCGTGACCGCCAATCTTGAACGAAGCACCCCGGCCCAGGATAGTCCAGCCCAAGGATTTTTCTCTTCCCTCAGCCTTCTACGAGTTGATCCCGAGACGGGTGCTTTGGAAACCGTTGGCACATATGCTTATGATGGAATCTTGCCTGAAGGTGTTGTTTTTGATCGTTCTAGTCGTTATGTTGCCGCGACAACCTTTGATTATTATGATGGCAGATCTCCCGGTGGTTCCATTGACTTTTGGCGCATTTCGGGTGACCATGCTGACGCAACTCGCATCGAGTTTGTCAAGCTTGACCGTTCCGTTCCTGTTACGCGGGGAGCACACAACATTGCCCTCGTAGCATAGTCCGACTCACAGTCTCTTTCTTGTT